>JAUPMV010000004.1:322500-1522500 GCA_030848855.1 Branchinecta sandiegonensis | reverse complement strand
TACTCCTACGTCCTAGTTGCGTTGCGTGCTGTTGACTCCCAACTTTCAATCAAAATGATATGCTGAATGCTGAAAATCAAGTTGTTAGCTCTGTAATAAGGCTGCATATTCGCTGCCTTCTTGTTACTTTTTCACTTGATATGTAATTACGGACACACCCCGGAAACTAAGATTGTGGCATGCTAATACTAACGAGATGTCGATAAGCAAAAATGGTTCGGATTAATTAGTGGGTTGAAAAGTGGATCAGACCTGTTTGTAATGTGAAACTTGACCCAGACGTGGCAATGGACGCTTTCGAGCTCCTGTGTCCTCCGAATCCAGGCTAACCAGGCGGAGAAAAACGAGGTCCTTCGGCGAGATTCCAAACAGGGACATGTTTGTACGTTTTCGGTCTTGCCAACAAACTAACGCCACATCAAAGTTGCTTTTTCAGCCATTAGCGGCGCGTGTTGGACTCAAACCCTAACCAATGCGCTATCACCCGTGTTTTGCATGAGAACCCGGTGCAGGATTTGGTACTCTATCGCAGTGGTTCCCAACCGGGCATACCCAAAGGTGTACGTGAAGGTACCAAAATCGTTTTAGTCTGTAGCTTCAAAATCTCGCCTCACTCATTTTGATTGCCTAAAGCCTAATATTACCAGCAGAGGCACCACTTGCCAAAATGATTTTTGGGGGGCAAGGTATTTTTACTGACTGGATGGTCATTTTTACCGACTTTTTAGATAAGAAGAAATTTTTTACGAAAATTCGCGGCGCTTCTCGCCGACTCGTTTCTTTTGAACCGTCTGGAATACCACTCTGATCACAAGCCCTAGTGAAAGTCAATGAATTTATTCAAACAATATTTACAACGGATACGTCAGCTACGATTCTTCATCAGCGATATTTTGGCTCTTCTTGGCAAGGCTCCTCGTCAGGCTGTCAATCCTCTGGGTCAACGTCGGGGAAGGAAACAAACCTGTAAGTTTTCAAGAAGGGCCGAAATATCGCTGATGAAGAATCGTAGCTGACGTAGCCGTTGTAAACATTGTTTGAATAAATGTTTCAAAGTCAGCTTGGGCTCTAAGAATATCTATAAAGTCAATGAAATAATAGGGATTCCAAAACAGCTAGCCTACTGCCGTAAAATCTGTTCCTGTGTCAAAGAGTACTGTTTCAGTAAGGATCGAAGACATTGCAAGTGATGAGGTCATTCAGGTTGCGAATTAAGCTAACGAAAATGTTTGCGAAACCGCAAACGGTTGTACGCAACCTTTTCGAACCTTCGTTAGGGGTACGCGGTACGGAAAAGGTTGGGGAGCCACTGCTCTATCGAATCCGTTTGTGTTTGGATTCGGTGTTAAACCCGAAAGAAACACGGAAGCGAAAAACGCTTGAAGCCAAAGAACACGGGACCCGTCTTAGGATGCGCACTGGATGCGCTCCGTAATAAGAGCTGTAAGCTCATATGGCACTTGCATGGGTTAAGATATTTTGATTGATCAAAAGTAAGTTTCGACTTTGCGGTTGAGATGCGCACTCTAAGGGAGCTAGAACTTCATTCGTAAGCAAAACCCTTGAGGCAAAAATGATAATGGGCTGATGGACATCATGAAAATGCATATATTGTTTAAAAACATTTTTTTTACTTTGCGGTCAAGATTGGTGCTTTAAGGAATAATCGAATGTGGGAAGTAGCAATTTCTAAGCAAATGTTGTTGAATCTCTAATATTCCAGCGAAGTTTCATCGTCCGAGCACATCTGGAAGTACCTTAACTTGCGATCACCGGAATCCCAGACCCCCCCCCCCCCCCCTCCAACTCCACCCATAATACCCGGAGCCAATCCGGTTCTGTAAATGATTAATCCAGAGCATCTGTTTGTTATTCCAACGAAGTTTAATCCAGATCACAATCACACCAGTCTAAGCGGGTCAAGTCTCCCCCCCCCCAATAATTGTCGGATTCGGTCCGGGAATGAAAAAGATCACCAGAGAGAAATGTGGTCTGTTCATTTATTAAATTTCACTCGGGTCCGATCACCCGTTCCAAAGTTACGCATGACTCAATATTCCGGATTCCCCTCCCTCAACTCCCCCCAAGATTATCATATCGAGGTATTTTTTATTCCAAGTCAGTTTGACCGGACCCCTGATATGCCTGTCAAGTTTTGTCGTGAAAATCCCAAAAACCGGAATTCCGAGAAACCCCCTCCCCCCCCCCCTCAAGTGTCCGGATCCAGTCAAAGTGTGTAAAAGATTTACATGGAGCAGTTGTCTGTTCTTCCCAGCAAGTTTCAAACCGATCCCTCCATTCTAACCGTTTCTCGAGATTTCCGGTCCCCCCCCCCAACTTCCCCATGGTGACCGTATCAAATCCGATTCAGTAAATGATTTACCTAGAGCGTCTGTTTGTTCTTCCCACAAAGTTCCATCCCGATCTCTCCATTCTAAGAAGGTCACGTATTTCCCCCCCCCCCCAATAGTTGCCGGATCCGGTCCTGATATGAAAAGATCACCAGAGAAATGTCCTCTGTTCAATCCTTAAATTTCACTCGAATCCGATCACCCGTTCCAAAGTTACGCATGACTGAATATTCCGGATTCCCCTCCCTCCACTCCCTCCCCCCCCCCCATTATCAGATCGACAAAATTTTTAGTTTGAAGTCAGTTTGATCGGGTCCCTGATATGCCTGCCAAGTTTCATCGTGAAAATCCCCAAAACCGCCATCACCGGAATTCCGGGACCCCCCCCCCCCCCCCTAAGTGTCCGGATCCAGTACAATTGTCTAAACGATTTATCTAGAGCAGATGCTTGTTCTTCCCAGCAAGTTTCACTCCGATCCCTCCATTCTAACCGTTTCTTGAAATTTCCGGTCTCCCCCCCCAGCTCCCCCATAGCTACCGAATCGGGTCAAGACTTTAAACGGGAAATCACAGATATATAATCTATTCAGTTATTAAGTTTCGTTACAATCCGATCACCCGTTCGAAAGTTACACACTACTCAATTTCCCGGATTACCCTGCCCTCCACTCCCCCCAAAAATGGTCGGATCGGAAAACTGATTATTTCTAAGTTTCACTCCGATCCCTCCATTCTAACCGTTTCTTGAAATTTTCGGTCTCCCCCCCCCCCCCAACTCCCCCATGGCTACCGAATCGGGTCAAGACTTTAAATGGGACATCACAGATATATAATCTATTCAGTTATTAAGTTTCATTACAATCCGATCACCCGTTCGAAAGTTACACACTACTCAATTTCCCGGATTGCCCTGCCCTCCACTCCCCCCAAAAATGGTCGGATCGGAAAACTGATTATTTCTAAGTTTCAAGTTTCACTCCGATCCCTCCATTCTAACAGTTTCTTGAAATTTCCGGTCTCCCCCCCCCCAACTCCCCCATGGCTACCGAATCCGGTCGAGACTTTAAATGGGACATCACAGATATATAATCTATTCAGTTATTAAGTTTCATTACAATCCGAACAACCGTTCGAAAGTTACACACTACTCAATTTCCCGGATTCCCCTGCCCTTCACACCCCCGCATATGGTCGGATCGGGAAACTGATTATTTCCAGGTGAGTTTGGTCGGGTCCCTGATATGCCTGCCAAGTTTCATTGTCCTAGCACATCTGGAAGTACCCTAACTCGAAAAAGTGTGACAAAAAACTCGGACCGACCGACAGACCGATAGACGGAATTGTGATGGGTATATGGCACTTGAGCCAGAGGCTGCAAGTGCCATAAAAACGACTGTGGTATTTATCGGAGCCTGACCAATCTTTTCTTCTCCAGAGACTGCGCTGCGCCAGAAAAGAACCGTGTCGTCTCTTCACCGTAAAGAAAAGGATCGAAGTTGACGAAGTAAACACCAACACCTTGTGCCACTGTCCAAGTGGTCATAAATGTCCGAAGAAGCACACCGACATCGGGGTGGTCCCTGGGAAAAGTTACACAGACGATATGATAAGAACTTATTCGGGCTATTGTCTTTAAACCCTTTTGCTGTTGAATTATCTTGTAAAAATACGTGTATATAATATGTTAATTTGTGCCAATAGACGAGCAGCGCTGTTCATGTTGTAATTGATTACCTGGGAAGAGTAAGAGATTTTTTTTAGGGTTAAGGTAATATTATCTTAAGGCGAAATCAAGAGTTTTCGTGTTGTTGTTGTTTCGAAGCCCATGAAGTCAAATTCTGTTGATAGAAGTTCTCGTGCGTAACTGGTCCGAGTTTTTGCATTACCGTTGTTGTTAGTGCTTGCTATGAGTCGTATTAATTACTGTTTGACCTACTCGCTCATGCGCAGTACTGACTGTAAGCGTATTTTTCTAATAAATGGAATCAATTCATCAAACCTCAGGTTTGAAGGCATCACTGCGATATTCGGAGCGTGTTCCACCCTACTTACCGTAGTTACTACGCATGACTTCACGAATTTTGGCTTCTTTGCGTCAAGGCTGGACCGCATTTTTAAATGTTCGGTAAAATATCACTCCACGGCAGCTCCACGGGGTAATCCGACCAATCACATTATAGAGATGCATAGTTACCACGCTTACTAAGCTCCCGAACATGATAAGCAAATAGTTACTATTAGTTACTATTTCGAGAAGGCTGGAAGTGACTTTTCGGACTTTTCGTGAGGTTTGAACGGAATTAGTGACTAACCCTTTCATACCTACGGTAACCATTTGGCTACCATTATTTAACGATTTTTTTTCTACAGTAACTGTTCGACGTCTGAGCCAGCGCGATCTACCATGAGAAAGCGGATGTTCCGAACTGTATCACTGATTTTTGTTCACTCCCCTAGATTGCATAGGGTTTGTACATCTCGCGTGCAACCATGGTTTATTTTGAAGATGTCAAAAATACGAAAAACACATATATTAAACTTTAATTAAAGGGCTATCGATTGACATAATTTTTATTACAAAATTCCCAACTTGATCGGAGCCAGAGGACTCGCAAACAACCGGTAACCAAAAGGTTACCTCAGGCATAAAGGGTCATCCATATTATTAGACATCTGGCTGAAGATTTGCAGAAAAACAGAAGGATAGTCACCTTGGCATGAGCAATCGGCAGAGCAATCGGGCAACCAAATGGTTACCTCAGGTCCATAGTTCTTCATAGGCTGAACTGGATGTAATTTTCTTTTTTGGATGTCATATCAGCCTCGATGTGGCCAAATCATCTGTGTAACACATCAGTATCATACTACCCTGTAAGTACTAAGCTGATCTGCAAGAGCTGTCTCTCCGGCAACGAAACTGCTAACGACTTACCAATTATTAGCGTTGGATGAGGTCGCTGTTCTGGACGTCAAGAGGAGAAAATCTTCCAAGAAAGAGAAAGACGATTTGCTAGAAAGTGCACTGCTGAAGAAGCTGCAAAGCTTCTTTTCGTACCAGGCGAAGAATCTGACCTCATTCTATCATCTTATGACGATGACGACCCTAGCTGAAGTCCAGATAACGAGTTTCTGCTTTTACTAGAATGTACATTATTTGGCCTTCAACGACGAAGATTGCAGTGACAATCTTCCACTCTCAACGATCCACAGAACTGAAATAGACAGGCCAGACGAAGGCAGTGCTTTCGATGCAGTACTTGATTTGGATGAGCAAATTCTGAATCTGCATCTGAAGCAAGAGCAGTCTCGTCCGGCAACGAAACGGCTAACGACGTACCAAGCATTCGCGTTGGATGAGGTCGCTGTTCTCGACGTCAAGAGAAGAAAATCTCCAAGAAAGAGAAAGACGATTTGCTAGGAAGTTCACTGCTGAAGAAGCTGTAAAGCTTCTCTTCATACCAGGTGCTGCTGACCTCATTCTATCATTCGATGGAGATGACGGCCCTAGCTGGAGGCCAGATAATGAGCTTCTATATTTACAGCATGTACATTATTTGGCCTTCAACGAAGAAGATTGCAGTGACAATCTTTCACTGTCAACGATCCCCGGAAATGAAACCGGGGCCTTCGACAGGCCAGACGAAGGTAGTGCTTTCGATGCAGTACTTGATCCGGACGAGCAAATTCTAAATCAAAGTCTTTCGACTCCACCCAGCTTGTCTCATACACCTTCACTAAGCTCATCGATAACTTCGTCCGTTTCGTCATCTCCACTTCCGCTGCCATTACACAAGAAGAGCAAGGGCTGAGAAAATCTTGATACCTTCTCCTGCACCAGCTGAAGCACAAGCTTAGGTATTTGTCGCTCAACTTGCACCTACTGCTATTCCATTACACCAACGACCAAACGGACAACAAGTGGTAGAAGAAAGGACACGAAGGCAGAGATATTACCTGGTAAGAGTCTTTGCCCAAGATCAATATGCAGGGTTAAAAGTAGCGAGCAAAAGTAGCAAGAACTTGATCTGGCAGACCCATCGCAACAAGCAAGCACATATCAGCCACTACGATGGTAGGAATGCCTGCCAAGTCCGTCAGATATGGCCGCACAAACCTCTTTTCCGACACAATCGAGAAGAGGCGGTGCCACTTTGAGAAGTGTTAGGCTAGGGACGACACTAACTATCGTTTGCACGAAGTGTCAAGTGCGACTTTGCCTGAATCCAACCAGACATTGTTTCAAAGATTTCCATTCGAAGTGATTTTGTCTTTCCGTCTTTACCTAATGAATTATAGCTTATAAAGGCCTGGTGTGACCATATGGCAGAGGTGGTGGACTCGGACTCTGGACTCGTCTCGAGACGGTCTCGAGACACCTTTTCTGGGACTCGGACTCATCTCGGACTCGTCCTTTGTGGAGGAGGACTCAGACTCGTCTCGTCTCGAAATCCGGCCGAGTCACCCGAGTCCAAGAGACGTCTCGGACCAGCAAATTCAGAATGACAATGACGTCTCCGGGGACTAATTCAAGAGATTTGCCAATGGACGGTCATTTCGTAACCTTTGCAAGTAGAATTAAGTCAAGTAATGCCTTGGAGGTCTAAGGTTCAAAATTAGGAACCGGAGGTAACAAGGTTGTAAAGGCTTTTAAAAAGTCACAGTTGTGAAAATGAGTGGTCCTGAGATAGTCAGATTTGGATATTTGGATTACAAAATTTTCTCTGTAGAGAGAAAGCACAGTGGCAAATGCAAATTCTGTGGTAAATTAATCACAGAGAGGCAGAGCTAAGATGAGGCACGACCACCTTGGTGCGCTTGTTTTCGGGGGCCTTTTGGGAGAAGTTACAGGAGTCGGCGGATTACATTCAGCGCAACCATCCATTTTCTGGAATAGCAATGTTTGGAGATGGTAATGAGTTAGATACAAAATCGCTGGCCAAATCTCTTAATCTTAAAAGCCTAGTAAATTTCTCAACTACTAAAGGTGGAACTATTCTGGATGTAAATCCTTACGAACCTTCGTGACTTCTATCAAATACCAAGTGAACTATCCCCACTGGGAGGGAGCTATCATTTTATGTTACAACTGAACCCTTTGGAAAAAATTAAAATCTCGTATTCGGTTGCACAAATCTCTACAAGGCCGATTACGGATGAGGGACTGCTCCAATTTGGGGAGTGGATTACGACCGAGAATTGGTCCGCGGTCTCCAGCATCGAGGACTTGGATTGCCAGGTGGAGAAATTTCATAGTATGTTGAATGGAAATTTTTTATCTTGCTTTCCAGAACGTACTCGCCAGTTTTCTACTTCAGATAAACCTTACGTAAATTCAGAAATTAAAAAAATGATTAAGTATAAGCTGTGGCTTGGAGGCAACGGTAAACAGGAACAAGCAAATAAGTTAAGAAATAAAATCAAAAGTAAAATCAGATCAGTCCAGCTTGAGTACTATCAAAATGAAGTTGATCATCTGCTGGAATCCAAGCCCTCACAGTTTTTCCAGAAAGTTAAAACTTTAACCGGTAAAACTCCTCAACAAGTGAATTTTATGAGGAATGAAACCCCAGAGAAAACAGCTGGTGCTTTAAATGCCCACTTGGCTTCTATAGTCCAAACTTATCCACCTTTGCCTCCTGAAAATTTACCCTCAGATGTTCAAAGTAAAACGAGTTCGGGAGAAATTCCCATCATTACTCAATCTGAAGTGCAAATGAGACTGTCCAAACTCAAAAATACATCAACAGCACCCTTTGATATTCATGTGCCGCTGATTAAAGCTTTCACGAAAGAACTAGCGTTCCCTTTAAAAGAAATATTTAACAAAATAAATAATACAGGACAGTTTCCGAAAAAGTGGAAAACCGGTTTTATCACACCAATTCCAAAAAAAGGAGGTGCGAATGATTTTTCAGGGGTTGGACCTATCACTGTTACTTCTGTTTTCAGTAGAATGTATGAAAGCTTTGTTGCTTCTTGGTTAAAAGAGAAATTTTTGAAAATAATTGATAAAAAGCAATTCGGGAATTTTCCCGAATCGTCGACTGTCCATTACCTCGTAAGTTTAATTAATTTCATAGTAAAAAATCTTGAGGACCCCGGTAAATGGATTAACCTAATAGCTATTGATTTCAAAAAGGCATTTGACCTTGTTGATCATTCTATTCTAATCCAGAAAATGCGTGATAGTAATATTCCCGAGTATCTTATCAAAAATATCAGAAGCTTTTTAACTGATAGAGAACAAGTAGTAAAATACAAAATTCCTTTTCCTCTAAGCTGCCAGTTTTTTGCGGGGTCCCTCAGGGTACAGTGCTAGGTCCATTATGTTTCCTCCTAATGATAAACGATATAGCTGCCGCACTAGAGGAAAGATGGTAATACGTCGATGACCTTTCTCTGGTTGAAGTGGTATCTAAGTTGGATAAGAGTTCTGCTTCAAATTGCGTACGTCAAATATCTTCGGAGGCTACTGAAGTTAATATGATTGTAAACAAGGAAAAGTCAGCAATCCTTCCTATTTCTTTTTTAAAATCACCGCCCCAATTTGAACCTCTGATTCCCAAAGAACTCCTTTGCAACTCAATGACTCTCCTTGGCGTGGTCATCTCTTCTGATCTCTCTTGGCATGAAAACACAAAATCAATCTTAAAGAAAACAAATGCAAGTATTTCAATGCTTAAAACATTGAAAAAATTTGGAGTGCCGAAAGAAAAACTCAAACTTATCTATTGCATGTTCATTCGGTCAATAACAGAATATGCCTGTCCAGTTTGGCACTTCGGACTTACAAAAGAAGAAGATCAGATCGAGAGAGTTCAGAAGAGATGTCTTCAGATAATTTATGGTGGACCCAAGCTTCCATACTCTTACTACCTGAAAGAATTTAATCCTCAAACTTTGGCTAAAAGAAGGCAAAACTTTTCCCTAAGTTTTGGTCAAAAGCTTCTAAAACATCCTCTCCATAGCCGTCTTTTGCCTCCTCCATATGCTCCCGAACGAATACGCCTCCCGAGAGAAGCGGCTGTGAAGGTTCCAAAGTTGACACCTGTTTTTGCTAAAACAGACCGTTATAAAAAGAGTTTTGTGCCTAGTTTTGTGGGCCTTTTTAACTCAACTTGACTTAAAGTGTGTCGTCCTTTTGTTGGTTGTAGAATGTGTTTATTTGCTAACAATGTACCTGACGAAAAAATGTCAAATTTGGCAGTGTGCTATGATAAGCCATATTTTTGAATTAAAGTTTTATTCTATTCTATTCTACGTAAGTGGAGGGATACCTTTGACATCGCAAAAGGTGTCCGTCCGTCCGTCTGTAAGCACGCTAACTCTCGAAAGGAATGAGATATTTTGATGAAACTTGAAGTGAGGATTCTTCGAGTCAAGGGAAAGATCGAGTTCGTAGATGGGCCTGATAGCTGCATATTTAGGGGAGGGGGAGGGGTTTCAAATTAAGGGGCGAGAAAAATATTTTTGAAAAGCTAATGAGATAGTCGATTAAGGGGTAAGACGACATGCTGAACACGAATGTCAAACCATTTTCTCGCCGGACAAGTAGTTCACCCGGAATACGGCAAAAACGGGAAAGTTTGTTAAAAGTAAAAGCTTTATCTGAAGTTGATCAGATGTCCGATTGAGGGGTAAGGAGACATGCTGAATCCGAATATGAAAAGGATTTTCTCGTCGGACAAGTAGATCGCCCGGAATCCGGCCGAAACCGGAAAATTTGGTAAAAGTAAAAGTTTTATCTGAAGTTGATCAGATGTCCGATTTAGGGGTGAGGAAACATGCTGAATCCAAATATGAAAATTATTTTTATCGCCGGACAAGTAGATCGCCCGGAATCCGGCCAAAACTGAAAAATTTGTTGGAAGTAAAAGTTTTATATGAATTTTATTAGGTGTTAAGTTTACGGGTAAGAAGACATGCTGAATTCGTGTATGACAATCATTTTCTACATGGACACATAGTTCGCAACGAACCCGGCTGAAATCGGAAAATTTGTCAAAAGTTGAAGTTTTATCCAAAGTTGACTAAAGGTTCGACATAGGGGTACGCAGATATACTGAATCGTTTTTTTGCAGGCAAAATAGTTCGTCCGGAATCCGGCTGAAACCGGAAATTCGGCAGTAGTAAGGCAGGAACTTTCGTCAAAGTAGAAAGTACGCAGGCTATAGGGGTAAACACACATGCTGAACCCATATTTGAACTTCGTCATCTCACATTAATACCATTAGTAAAGTGCTCAAGGAGTCTGGCGAAGACTTGACATCTATAAGACCTGATTGTCTGGATCAAATATTAAGTTTTTGGGTTCCCATCGAAACCTTTGGTCTTGTTCTAAAGGGTAACACTGATTGATGATTTTTTTGTAATTACTATGTAGTTGAAGATTATAGTTTATAGTTTGACAAAAACAAAACGTATTGTTAGGACTCGGGGCGTGACTCGGTCTCGAGACACCTTATTTGCAGACTCGGTCTCGTCTCGTCTCGAACGGTTTTTTTCGCGGACTCGGACTCGTCTTGACTCGTGAGTGTCACTTCGGTCTCGGTACTGTCTCGGACTCGGATCACAGCAGACTCGCAGCACCTCTGCCATATGGTTACCATTCCAAATTTTGAAATGGAATGAAATATACTTTTTTTCACCACTGATTTTTCTTAAGGGTGCTTATCTGATCAACTGCTTATCTGATCAACACGCTCAGTGATATTTATGAAAATCTCCAGCCCGAACTAAGCCGAGTTTGATTAACGGTAAGCAGTGTGAAGAGTATTGTTATGAGATTTTCATTCCTCAAGAAAGATGTTCCGGTTATTGAAGATGTTGGTTTGAGTACACAAAACTGTGTTAAACTACTTGGTGTGTACATCCAGAGTGACCTCAAATGGAATACTCACATTGACGCTCTTGTTAGAAATGGGTCGCATCTGCTGAAATCTTTCTCGGTCCTGAAGAGATTTAAGATTCCCGTGCAACAATTAGTCTTAATTTATTGTTGTTATGTCAGACCTTGTCTTGAATATTGCTGCCAGGTATGGCATCCCGGTTTGACTAAGGAGCAATCCAGTAGACTGGAGCTAATCCAGAAAAGAGCAATTAAGATTATCCTTGGCCCATCGTACGTTAGTTATGAAGAGAGCCTTTCAAGTCTCGGTCTCCCTTCCCTTGAGCAACGTAGGCACCATTTAACAAAAAGTTTTGGCCACAAATGTCTCAATTCTGAACTTCACAGATCAATGTTGCCTGAGTATGTAGAACAAAATAAAAACAGGCCCAACACGCGTACTCAAACCCACTCAAACAAAACTAAATTAAAAAATTATCCAGCGGATGCAACTGAAAGATATGTTAACTCGTTTGTGCCGTACATTGTTCGTTCGTTTAATAGTTCTTAGGTGTGTTTATCTTGTATTATTTGTCATTTGCCATTGGCCATTTTTATATCCCGTTGAAAGTGCTATATTGACTTACCTTTGCTAGCTATCTTTGCTATTTTGGTGAATAAACGATATATATATATAACTGCTGCAAATTTCAGAATTTTACCATGACTCCATCTTGGGTCAGGTCTGAAAGGGCGAATAGTTACTATTGTTAGATGGGTGAAACACGGTCTCGCAGAGTTGCTCGTTGCTGAAAACCGGAAAAACGTACCTTGAGGCGTCATTTGAGTGTAGGTAGCCCCCCCCCCCCCAGAAAATCTAGTTCCTTATCTGCTTTGACATGCAGTTGCGCCATTCCAGTTTAACGATGGTCACTTATGATAGTTTAACCCTTTTTAATCCTGTCCTGGATACTGAGCCCATGGCTGATAGCCCCTTTTCAAATCGGGGGGGGGGGGGGGCGAGTTGTCGGAAGCGCGAACTAAAAGCATCCAGAAAAAGATGATGAGAAAAAGGTCAGCTAAAGCTCAGTACCTTTTCCGCGTAACTCCAGCTTGTTATGGCACTTGAAGCCTCTGGCTCAAGTGTCATATACCGATCACAATTCCGTCTGTCGGTCTGTCGGTCGGTCCGAGTTTTTTGTCCCACTTATCCGAGTTAGGGTACTTCCAGATGTGCTAGGACAATGAAACTTGGCAGGCACATCAGGGACCCGACAAAACTAACCTGGAAATAATCAGTTTCCCGATCCGACCATATGCGGGGGAGTGCGGGGCGCTGGAAACTTGAAATTAGGGCATTTTGTCACTTTTTTCCGAGTTAGGGTACTTCTAGATGAGCTAGGACAATGAAACTTGGCAGGAATATCAGGGACCCGACCAAACGAACCTGGAATAATCAGTTTCCTGATCCGACCATATGCGGGGGAGTGGGGGCGCTCGAAACTTGAAAATTTAGGGCATTTTGTCACACTTTTTCGAGTTAGAGTACTTCCAGATGAGCTAGGACAATGAAACTTGGCAGGAATATCAGGGACCTGACCAAAGTAACCTGGAAATAATAAGTTTTCCGATCCGACCATATGCGGGGGAGTTGGGGCGCTGGAAACTTGATAATTTAGGGCATTTTGTCACACTTTTCGAGTGAGGGTACTTCCAGATGAGCTAGGACAATGAAACTTGGCAGGAATATCAGGGACCCGACCAAACTAACCTGGAAATAATCAGTTTCCCAATCCGACCATATGCGGGGAAGTGGGGGCACTGGAAACTTGAAAATTTAGGGCATTTTGTCACACTTTTTCGAGTTCGGGTACTTCCAGTTGTGCTCGGACCATGAAACTTGGCAGGCATATCAGAGACCCGACCAAACAAACTTAGAAATAATTAGTTTTCTGATCCGACCATTTTGGGGGTGGGGGTGGAGGGCAGGGGAATCCGGGAAATTGAGAAGTGTGTAACTTTCGAACGGATGATCGGATTGTAATGAAACTTCATAACTGAATAGAATATATATATGTAACGTCCCGTTTAAAGTCTTGACCGGATTCGGTAGCCAGGGGGAAGTTGGGGGAGGGGGCTAGATAAGTCCTTTAGACCATTGTACTGGATCCGGACACTTATGGAGGGGGGGGGGGGGTCCCGGAATTCCGGTGATGGTGGTTTTGGGGATTTTCTCGATGAAACTTGGCAGGCTTATCAGGGACCCAATCAAACTGACTTCAAAATAAAAATTTTGTCGATCAGATAATGGTGGGGGGAGTGGAGGGAGGGGAATCTGAAATTTTCAGTCATGCGTAATTTTGGAATGGGTGATCGGATTCGAGTGAAATTTAAGAATTCAACAGAGGACATTTCTCCGATGATTTTTTTCATATCCGGCAACTATTGGGGGGGGGGGGGAAATACGTGACCCGTTTAGAATGGAGGGATCGGGATGGAACTTTGTGGGAAGAACAAACAGATGCTCTAGGTAAGTCATTTGCTGAATCGGATTGGCTACGTGCACCGCGGGGGAGCTGGGGGGGGGGGGGGACCGGAAATTTCGAGAAACGGTTAGAATGATGGTATCGGAGTGAAACTTGCTGGGAAGAACAAACATCTGGTCCATGTAAATCTTTTACATAATTTGACTGGATCCGGACACTTGAGGGGGGGGGAGGAGGGGGTTTCCCGGAATTCCGTTTTTTGGGGGATTTTCCCGACGAAACTTGGAAGGCATATCAGGGACCCGGTCAAACCGACTTGGAATAAAAAAAATCCTCGATATGATAATCTTGGGGGGAGGTGGAGTTGAGGGAGGGGAATCCGGAATATTGAGTCATGCGTAACTTTGGAACGGGTGATCGGATTCGAGTGAAATTTAATAATTAAACAGAGGACATTTTTCTCTGGTGACCTTTTTCATTTCCGGACCGAATCCGGCAATTATTGGGGGGAGGGCGGAAAATACTTGACCCGCTTAGACTGGTGTGATCTGGATCGAACTTCGTGGGAATGACAAACAGATGCTCTGGATTAATCATTTACAGAACCGGATTGGCTCCGGTTATTGTGGGTGGAGTTGGAGGAGGGGGGGGGGGGTCTGGGATTCCGGTGATCGCGCGTTAAGGTACTTCCAGATGTGCTAGGACGATGAAACTTCGCTTGAATATTTTAGACTCAACAACATTTGCTTAGAAATTGCTACTTCCCAAATCCGATTATTCCTTAAAGTACCAATCTTGACCGCAAAGTAAAAAAAATACTTTTAAGCAATATATGCATTTTCGTGATGCCCATCAGCCCATTAGCTGTTTTGCCTCAAGGGTTTTGCTTACAAATGAAGTTCCAGCTCCCTTAGAGTGCGCATCTCAACCGCAAAGTCGAAACTTACTTTTGATCAATCAAATCATCTTGACCCATGCAAGTGCCATATAAGCTTACAGCTCTTGTTTTTGTAAAGGTAGGAAACGATTGTCGTTCTTTTTAGCGTGGGGTGCAGCAAAAGCTAATGAAATCAACTGCAAGCTCACCTACAGATGGCGTGTCTTGGAGCGTTTTCCACCCTACTTACCGTAGTTTAGAGACAAGACGTGACGAATTCTGGCTGTTTGCCGTTAAGGCTGGAACGATTTTTATGGCACTTGTAGCCTCTGGCTCAAGTGCCATATACCGATCACAGTTCCGTCTGTCGGTCTGTCGGTCGGTCCGAGTTTTTTGTCCCACATATCCGAGTTAGGGTACTTCCAGATGTGCTAGGACAATGAAACTTGGCAGGAATATCAGGGACCCGACCAAACAAACCTGGAAATAATCAGTTTCCCGATCCAACCATATGCGGGGGAGTGCGGGGCGCTGGAAACTTGAAAATTTAGGGCATTTTGTCACTTTTTTCCGAGTTAGGGTACTTCTAGATGAGCTAGGACAATGAAACTTGGCAGGAATATCAGGGACCTGACCAAAGTAACCTGGAAATAATAAGTTTCCCGATCCGACCATATGCGGGGGAGTTGGGGCGCTGGAAACTTGAAAATTTAGGGCATTTTGTCACACTTTTTCGAGTGAGGGTACTTCCAGATGAGGTAGGACAATGAAACTTGGCAGGAATATCAGGGACCCGACCAAACTAACCTGGAAATAATCAGTTTCCCGATCCAACCATATGCGGGGAAGTGGGGGCGCTGGAAACTTGAAAATTTAGGGCATTTTGTCACACTTTTTCGAGTTAGGGTACTTCCAGTTGTGCTAGGACCATGAAACTTGGCAGGCATATTAGAGACCCGACCAAACAAAATTAGGAATAATCAGTTTTCTGATCCGACCATTTTTTTTTTTTGGGGGGGGGGTGGAGGGCAGGGGAATCCGGGAAACTGAGAAGTGTGTAACTTTCGAACGGATGATCGGATTGTAATGAAACTTCATAACTGAACAGAATATATATCTGTAATGTCCCGTTTAAAGTCTTGACCGGATTCGGTAGCCAGGGGGGGGGGGGTTGGAGGGGAGACCGGAAATTTCAAGAAACGGTTAGAATGGAGGGATCGGAGTGAAACTTGCTGGGAAGAACAAGCATCTGCTCTAGATAAGTCCTTTAGACCATTGTACTGGATCCGGACACTTATGGGGGGGGGGGGGAGGGTCCCGGAATTCCGGTGATGGTGGTTTTGGGGATTTTCACGATGAAACTTGGCAGGCATATCAGGGACCCAATCAAACTGACTTCAAAATAAAAATTTTGTCGATCAGATAATGTTGGAGGGAGTGGAGGGAGGGGAATCCGCAGGGGAATCCGGGAAATTGAGAAGTGTGTAACTTTCGAACGGATGATCGGATTGTAATGAAACTTCATAACTGAACAGAATGTATATCTGTAATCTCCCGTTTAAAGTCTTGACCGGTTTCGGTAGCCAGGTCGGAGTTGGGGGGGGAGAGACTGGAAATTTCAAGAAACGGTTAGAATGGAGGGATCGGAGTGAAACTTGCTGGGAAGAACAAGCATCTGCTCTAGATAAGTCCTTTGGACCATTGTACTGGATCCGGACACTTATTGGGGGGGGGGGGGGTGGTCCCGGAATTCCAGTGATGGTGGTTTTGGGGATTTTCACGATGAAACTTGGCAGGCATATCAGGGACCCAATCAAACTGACATCAAAATAAAAATTTTGTCGATCAGATAAAGGTGGGGGGAGTGGAGGGAGGGGAATCCGAAATTTTCAGTCATGCGTAATTTTGGAATGGGTTCAACAGAGGACATTTCTCCGATGATTTTTTGCATATCCGGACCGGATCCGGCAACTATTGGGGGGGGGGGGGGAAATACGTGACCCGTTTAGAATGGAGGGATCGGGATGGAACTTTGTGGGAAGAACAAACAGATGCTCTAGGTAAGTCATTTACAGAACCGGATTGGCTCCGGTTATTGTGGGTGGAGTTGGAGGAGGGGGAGGGGGGTCTAGGATTCCGGTGATCGCGCGTTAAGGTACTTCCAGATGTGCTAGGACGATGAAACTTCGCTGGAATATTGGAGACTCAACAACATTTGCTTAGAAATTGCTACTTCCCAAATCCGATTATTCCTTAAAGTACCAATCTTGACCGCAAAGTAAAAAAATACTTTTAAGCAATATATGCATTTTCGTGATGCCCATCAGCCCATTAGCAGTTTTGCCTCAAGGGTTTTGCTTACAAATGAAGTTCCAGCTCCCTTAGAGCGCGCATCTCAACCGCAAAGTCGAAACTTACTTTAGATCAATCAAATCATCTTGACACATGCAAGTGCCATATGAGCTTACAGCTCTTGTTCTGTTTTCCAGCAGAATATAATGTCAAAGGCGAATCTGACCAATCACATTACAGAGATGCGTAGTTACCACGCTTACTGCGGTCCCGAGTATGGTAAGCAAATAGTTACCATTTCGAGAGGGTTGACACGGCCAGCTTAGTAACATTTTACGAGGTTGGAACGAAAATAGTAACTAATAGTTACTATAGTTACAACGGTGGAGCCCGCTCTTGTGAATGACGCTCTTAACAAGCCGTGATTTCCTCAGGATGCAGCAACAGACAGGCCCCTATAAGAAGCCTGAAGATCTTTGGTAGTACGGTAGTCCGAGCCCTCTTTTCGAAAACTTACTAAACAAGACTTGGACATGAAATAAAGAAGTACCAACTACACTTTCTTACACTTATATTGCCATTTTGGTCCCTGGCCGGGCCCCCTTCCAGATCCGGAGGTTTGGGCCCCTAGGTAGGTGCTTAGTTTGCCGAACTAGAGTTTCTCTCTAGATCGAACGTTTAAGTGGTGGTTTGAACGAGTTTTGTATCTTCCCGATCGGAATTTTTGAGAATTAGTGAACTGGGCCAATATGGAAGAGTACAGCAGTGGAATTAATTTCCATTGAATCAGCAACGAACTAAAACTCTTTCATGTGATGCTAAAGTATACGCATCTTGAGCGCCATCTATGATGACGATCTTCAAATTCGGCAGTCGGCAGCAACCCACAAGAAGAATATCCAGCATATTCATCAGTAGACAATGTACCATCATTTTGTTAGTGAATTTCCCTACTTTTAACCTTGTAAGTGAAGTCTAGTTGCTTTGTTAGTGTCATATCCTTTATTCATACTAGGATAAAAGTAAAACAGTTAGAGTGCGATCCTTTTTTACCCTCTCTGAAGTTTTTCCCACCAATGTGTTGCTTTTGCTCCTGCCCTGGACGTGAAAAGTCATTTGGGATGTCAAGCATTTCAGCTACCTTCGGCCTGGATTTTTCTTTACATCATGAGTACAGCATGAGCATTCGTTTTTTTCACTTTTGGTACAGTATATAGTAAGATTTTCACTATTTTTGATGTCATCCAGTTTTGGATTGCTGAAGGAAGAATAAGATAGAATTAGTACCAGATTTGTACTTAAAGAATATTCATATACATTAATGCAGAATGTAGATGATAGTTTAAGTAAAATAAAGTCAGGTTGAAGCCCTTCACGGTAGGCATAATTTTTAATCTTGTTGTGCTCATTTTTAGTAAGTTGCCTCTCTGACTTGTAAGCCTTGCCTCAGTTTAGTACACTAGCCCTTTTTCAGTCATGGTGCTCATACTTCTAGCACCATGCTTGACGTTTGAGCACTGTACCTTGAAATTCATGCATGGTGCATGGATTTCAGCATAGGCTACAGTGCACACATGAGCACAGGCATGTCAAGCCGGTATTTAGTATATAACAATAACGATAGACATTCTGCTTTTTCATGTGTGCACTGTATGCTGAAATCCATGCACCATGCATGAAATTGAAGGTACAGTGCTCGAACGTCTAGCACTCACGCATGGTGCTAGACGTTTGAGCACTGTGACTGAAAAAGGCCTAGTGTGCTGGACTGCCTTGCCTTAGTTGCCTTGAACCCCCCCGCAAATGTTGTCAGCCAGTCTCTAAAAAGTAACCGAGTCGGTGCGAAGCTCCTCAGTTTTTCGTAAAAACAGTTGATTTTTTTCCTTGGAAACAGGTTATTTAGATTTTACATAAAAAATAGCCATTTTTTTCCTTACTAACAGCATTTTTTTCTGAAAATCAGTCAGTTTTTAGTAAAAACAGCTATTTTTTCTGCAAAAAAGTCCAGTTTTTTCTGCAAACATCGTTGATTTTTCTGCAAAAACAGTCTCTAAAAGTGATCAGCCAGTCAGTAAGTACCTTGCCTCCCCCTTCAAACATTTTGGCTAGTAATGTCTCAGGTCCTCAGGTTCAAGTGCTAAAATTATGGCATTGTTACGGCGGGTTCGCACATAGAATCAAATGCGAAATGTTTTGTAGCCATTCCGGTCTACCAAAAGCAGTTGAGACATATATTAGGAAGCAAAATCTTCTTGACGGGTTTCTAGTATTGCACTTGTGTGTGTCATCCTGATGCTGATGAACATCTAGGAAATTCCGATCCAAAATGCAGTAAATATTGACAGGGGTTAGTGACTTCTTTTTCTTGGTTTACCCAGGTTGCTGTAAAATTATTATTGCAAGTGTCTTCCCAACGTGTTCTCTAAAAAAAGGTTTCATTTTTTGTTCAATCAAACTTATGGCCCTCCGCTGGTGTCAACAAATATTAGCTTTATAATGTACATCATATGGAAACAATATTTTGCTTCTTATCCAACATCTCTCCTCTATACACTGCTTCCATCTTGAGTCTTTTTATTCATTGCATTACACTTGCAGTAATAATATCCTGTGTTCAACCAGTAAGAAAAAGAAGTCAAGGCTTACTATAGTCGCATTTTTTGCGATCGCTTGGAACGAATATTGCTTTTTTTGCGATCGACTGTCGTCCCGTCGATCCGTTTTTTGTCGCTTGACTTGACATCGACTGGGAACAAAGTCAACAGTCGATCCGATGCACCTTTCTCTTGGAGGTCCAGTCTAACTTGGTGCCAAATTTTGAAGATTGAAACATTTGGACCCGAAAATGTACAATTTACACCTCGGGAAGCGCCGGTACTGCAGAGACTGCCGAGGGAAGAGTTGTGGGGATGGAAGGGAAAAAGTTTTTTTAGACCGTTTTTCGAAGGCTTTTCTCGCTCCCCTATCAAGCGACAAAAAACGGTCAACTGGATGAACCCGGGAACAAGTCCCAATCGCCAGTCGATCAGTAAAAAACGTGACTTATATTGCCAAGGTTTATTGCATTTTCTATCAGTGCCCATATGGGATGCTCATCAGAGTTAGGAAGCCACATGGGTGCAGTATTGGCGTGAATGCCCCATTTAGGAAGATGTTAGACAGCTGGATCGGGACTAGCTTTCCAAGTAGAATATACATTAGTGTTCTCAGTTTGTAGCAGCTTCAGTCAGGTTGTAATAGGAGGCTTTGATTCAGCTATAAAAGATGGCAAGTAATTCAAGTTCACAGCCGAAATGGCACCAGTCAACCACAAACCCCTGATTTTTGGATACCCTATGCCTAACACCGGATACACGATGCCAGGTGCTGGATACTGTAACCCAATAAAATATTGATGATTTGAGTGAAGCTAAAAAATCAACCAATCAGAACTCCTTTATATTGAGTAGGTCAGGGTTAGGTAACCAACAGGTATCCAGCGTTTGGCATAGGGTATCCAGCGTTAGGCATAGGCTATGCCAAATGCTAGATATACCCAGCGTTTGGCATAGGGTATCGAAAAATCAGGGATTTGTAGTAGACTGAATAGCACTTTATCTCTTAAGGTGAAGACAGAAACAAGCAGGTGTTGTGTCATATGTCAGTCTTGACCCATTTGGCAGCTATTATCAATTTTTCAGTAGGCTAACTGTATGTTTTTGTGACATTTAACAATATCTAACAGTACAAATGGAAAGAAAAGATAATAAACTTGAAATTAGTGCACAGCGAACTGTTTCACCAAAGTGTTTCGGCACCAAAGTAAATTGAAAATGTAGATTTATGCCTAACGCTGGATATACCCAGCGTTTGGCATAGGGTATCCAAAAATCAGGAATTTGTGGTAGACTGAATGGCACTTTATCTCTTAAGGTGAAGACAGAAACAAGCAGGTGTTGTATCATGTCAGTCTTGTCCCATTTGGCAGCTATTATCAATTTTTCAGTAGGCTAACTGTATGTTTTGTGATATTTAACAGTATTTAACAGTACAGATGGAAAGAAAAGATAATAAACTTGAGATTAGTGCACAGCTAACTGTTTCACCAAAGTGTTTTGGCACCAAAGTAAATTGAAAATGTAGATTATAAGAATTCTTTCTAGCCATTGGTTTGAATAATTTAGCAGCCAGGTAAAGAAATTTGCACAGAACCATCTGTGGGTTGAATGCTATCTATCAGTGAAAGATAAAATCTGTTAAAGTTATTATATGAGGGAAGAAAACCTAAAAGAAGAAACAGTAGAAATAACTGGTAAATTTTCACCAATGTGAGGAGACATTCTGAAGGCATAGCTTAACTTCATTTTCTGGCCAGTCAAGTAATTCCCCTGGAATCTTGGACAAATTTTTTTTTGTAGAAGTAACAGTTTTTTCTAGAGCCAATTAGAGATGTGATTTTTGGGTAAGGACACATGCTGAATCTTTTTTTGAACTGTGTTTATGGGGGATAAGCAGTTTCTCTAGAATCTGGCCCAAAAAGGAAATTAAGTAGCAGTAGATTTTTTTTTTTTCAGGTAGAGATTCAGTAAAGGGCTAAAAATACTTGCTGCTTCCATATCTCAACTTTATTTTATGGATGGACCAGGAACTTTGTTCACAAACTGGGTAGACCAGGAAGTTGATTAGAGCTTTCATTTGTGGGATAAGATTGCATATTAAATCCATTTGTGTTGTTAGTTTTCTCAGCAGATCAGTCATCTGCCCGTAATCAACCAAAAATAGCACTTTCTGTCTTTGTGTATTTTCCTAATTTTCTGTGGGCTATAAAGTAGAGCACTAGAATCTCTACTTTTAGTCTATACACACACAGACGTTTGCTGCTGGTTTTGTTAGCCCATAATTGATTTTAGTTACGGAAAAGATTTATTAGTTTTTTGTTATGGCACTTGCAGCCTCTGGCTCAAGTGCCATATACCGATCACAATTCCGTCTGTCGGTCTGTCGGTCTGTCGGTCGGTCCGAGTTTTTTTGTCCCACATATCCGAGTTAGGGTACTTCCAGATGTGCTAGGACAATGAAACTTGGCAGGCATATCAGGGACCCGATCAAACTAACCTGGAAATAATCAGTTTCCCGATCCGACCATATGGGGGGGAGTGCGGGGCGCTGGAAACTTGCAAATTTAGGGCATTTTGTCACTTTTTTCTGAGTTAGGGTACTTCTAGATGAGCTAGGACAATGAAACTTGGCAGGAATATCAGGGACCCGACCAAACGAACCTGGAAATAATCAGTTTCCCGATCCGACCATATGCGGGGAGTGGGGGCGCTCGAAACTTGAAAATTTAGGGCATTTTGTCACACTTTTTCGAGTTAGGGTACTTCCAGATGAGCTAGGACAATGAAACTTGGCAGGAATATCAGGGACCTGACCAAAGTAACCTGGAAATAATAAGTTTCCCGATCCGACCATATGCGGGGGAGTTGGGGCGCTGGAAACTTGAAAATTTAGGGCATTTTGTCACACTTTTTCGAGTGAGGGTACTTCCAGATGAGCTAGGACAATGAAACTTGGCAGGAATATCACGGACCCGACCAAACTAACCTGGAAATAATCAGTTTCCCGATCCGACCATATGGGGGGGAGTGCGGGGCGCTGGAAACTTGGAAATTTAGGGCATTTTGTCACACTTTTTCGAGTTAGGGTACTTCCAGTTGTGCTAGGACCATGAAACTTGGCAGGCATATCAGAGACCCGACCAAACAAAATTAGGAATAATCAGTTTTCTGATCCGACCATTTTGGGGGGGGGGGGGTGGAGGGCAGGGGAATCCGGGAAACTGAGAAGTGTGTAACTTTCGAACGGATGATCGGATTGTAATGAAACTTCATAACTGAAGAGAATATATATCTGTAATGTCCCGTTTAAAGTCTTGACCGGATTCGGTAGCCAGGGGGGAGTTGGGGGGGGGGAGACCGGAAATTTCAAGAAACGGTTAGAATGGAGGGATCGGAGTGAAACTTGCTGGGAAGAACAAGCATCTGCTCTAGATAAGTCCTTTAGACCATTGTACTGGATCCGGACACTTATGGGGGGGGGGGGCCCGGAATTCCGGTGATGGTGGTGTTTTGGATTTTCACGATGAAACTTGGCAGGCATATCAGGGACCCAATCAAACTGACTTCAAAATAAAAATATTGTTGATCAGATAATGGTGGGGGAGTGGAGGGAGGGGAATCCGCAGGGGAATCCGGGAAATTGAGAAGTGTGTAACTTTCGAACGGATGATCGGATTGTAATGAAACTTCATAACTGAACAGAATATATATCTGTAATGTCCCGTTTAAAGTCTTGACCGGATTCGGTAGCCAGGGGGGAGTTGGGGGGGGGGGGAGACCGGAAATTTCAAGAAACGGTTAGAATGGAGGGATCGGAGTGAAACTTGCTGGGAAGAACAAGCATCTGCTCTAGATAAGTCCTTTAGGCCATTGTACTTGATCCGGACACTTATGGGGGGGGGGGGGTCCCGGAATTCCGGTGATGGTGGTTTTGGGGACTTTCACGATGAAACTTGGCAGGCATATCAGGGACCCAATCAAACTGACTTCAAAATAAAAATTTTGTCGATCAGATAATGGTGGGGGGAGTGGAGGGAGGGGAATCCGAAATTTTCAGTCATGCGTAATTTTAGAATGGTTGATCGGATTCGAGTGAAATTTAAGAATTCAACAGAGGACATTTCTCCGATGATTTTTTTCATATCCGGACCGGATCCGGCAACTATTGGGGGGGGGGGGAAATACGTGCCCCGTTTAGAATGGAGGGATCGGGATGGAACTTTGTGGGAAGAACAAACAGATGCTCTAGGTAAGTCATTTGCTGAATCGGATTGGCTACGTGCACCGCGGGGGAGCTGGGTGGGGTGGGGGGGGGGGGGTGGACCGGAAATCTCGAGAAACGGTTAGAATGATGGTATCGGAGTGAAACTTGCTGGGAAGAACAAACATCTGGTCCATATAAATCTTTTACATAATTTGACTGGATCCGGACACTTGAGGGGGGGGGGGAGGAGGAGGGGTATCCCGGAATTCCGTTTTTGGGGGATTTTCACGACGAAACTTGGAAGGCATATCAGGGACCCGGTCAAACTGACTTGGAATAAAAAAAATCCTCGATATGATAATCTTGGGGGGGGGGGGACTTGAGGGAGGGGAATCCGGAATATTGAGTCATGCGTAACTTTGGAACGGGTGATCGGATTCGAGTGAAATTAAATAAGTAAACAGAGGACATTTTTCTCTTGTGACCTTTTTCATTTCCGGACCGAATCAGGCAATTATCGGGGGGAGGGCGGAAAATACTTGACCCGCTTAGACTGGTGTGATCTGGATCGAACTTCATGGGAATGACAAACAGATGCTCTGGATTAATCATTTACAGAACAGGATTGGCTCCGGTTATTCTGGGTGGAGTTGGAGGAGGGGGAGGGGGGTCTAGGATTCCGGTGATCGCGCGTTAAGGTACTTCCAGATGTGCTAGGACGATGAAACTTCGCTGGAATATTGGAGACTCAACAACATTTGCTTAGAAATTGCTACTTCCCAAATCCGATTATTCCTTAAAGTACCAATCTTGACCGTAAAGTAAAAAAAATACTTTTAAGCAATATATGCATTTTCGTGATGCCCATCAGCCCATTAGCAGTTTTGCCTCAAGGGTTTTGCTTACAAATGAAGTTCCAGCTCCCTTATAGCGCGCATCTCAACCGCAAAGTCGAAACTTACTCTTGATCAATCAAATCATCTTGACACATGCAAGTGCCATATGAGCTTACTGCTCTTGTTTAATTTAATTATGGAAATAAGTGTGTTGTTGTTTTGTAGAAGAGAGCAATATACAAAATACTTCAACGGAATTTTGGATCAACTCAGGTCAAGAGTGAGGTAGAGTTGCTAAACCTTGATGTTTAGGGGAAGAAGAGGAAGGTCATAAATAGTTGTCTAATAAAAGCTGGTTGGGAGGTTGTATACTGGAAAAAGACACAATGTGTATGGAAGTCCTTTGTGTTACCTCCTCAACCTCTCTGTATCTGGTGTTCTGGCTGTGGTAAGGGAGACATTGGGTGAGAGCATAACGTTTAAAGCGGGTCTTAAGGGGGAGGAATTAATGATAATTATCGAAATGTTTGTGGATGCCCTGCCAATGTGGGCTAGAAGATGATATATTGGTAATTTCAGGCAGAAATACGGTCCTTACTTCTGTCTGATGTGCAGATAACTGAATGAGAGTTTGGTCCACGTGGTTTGCGAGTGTATGGAGCTGAGTGAATGGACGAAAGAACAGTGTGGGTGAATTTGATGAATAATGGTCAATCACAGTTTTTAAGAACGAGTGTTTCATTACGATTAAGAGATTGGGGCGATTCGTGAGGATAGCGATGGAACATAGAAGTAGATTTTTCTGAATAGGGAATTAGAAAAAAATGTCATTAGAGACGAGAAAGATTGATGAGGAGATTTTTTTTTTGGTTTTGTGCATTTTTTGTTTGTGTGAGAGTTTTTGTGATTTTTGTTGCCATGGCCATAGGGCTGCTCATCAATCAATAAATCTGTTTAATCTATACTAGCCTGAAATGTGGTAGTCCAAAATTTCCTCTGAACTTTCTAATGGGGTGGGGATACAGTGCCCTTGTAGCTGGTCGCTTTGCGAGCGATCAGGCACCAAATTTAAAAGCGTTGTACTCCAGAATTGGGAATTTGGATGAAAGACCATTCCCTTCCTGTTCTTTTTGGGATCCTAAAATGTTCAGGACGTTATACCTATGACTTCATTTACCACAATATCTCTCGGATAGGTTGAGGTATTTTGTTCAAACTTGGTGTGGGTACCATTTGGTTCAAAGATACAGGTTAGATTCGTACTTGGGCCCTGTAGCCGTGGATTTAGGTGTAGAAGAGGGGAAGTTGATTTGTGGGTAAAGATATATGCCGAGTTCAAATCTTGACTTCTGCTTCTCACCGCACAAGCAGTTCGCCGGAAATCCGGCCAAAACCGGAAATTTGGTATATTAAAAATTTGTTTTGGAAGTAGATCACAGCATCAGTATAGGGAAGCAACGGAAAAAAAAGAATGAAGCTTAAGTTTATTCTAAAGTCGTAAGATTATTTTCTCTGCTGATTGCTGATACTTTATTGTAAAATGAACTTTCACAGTATTGGAATGCCAAACTTGCCGTTTTTGGGATCCCAAAACGTAAGTAGAGGGATACCTATGACTTCGTAAAAGTTGTCCGTCTGTTAGAGACTGACAGACTGAAGACAGGCTGAAGTTCGAAGATGGATTCTGTAGTCCTATATTTAGGGGTGGGGGAGGGTTTTGAATTTAAAGTACAAGCTATTAATATAGTCAATTTAGGAGTAAGGAGACATGCTGAATCTGAATATGAAAATTATTTTCTCGCCAGACTATTAGTTCGGCCGGAATCCGGGAAAAACCGGGAAATTTGTTTAAAGTAAAAGTTTTGATAAGATGCTCATAAGATGCTCGATTTGCGGGCAAGAAGACATGCTGAATACGTTTATGACAGTCACCTTCTCGCGGGACGTAATCCAGTTGAAACCAGATGTTGTGTGAAAAGTAATAGTTTGATCTGAAGTTGATTAGATGTTCGGTGTAGGGGTAAGGAGACATGCCGAATTCGTTTTTGAGCTTTAATTTTTGCCAGACAAGTAGTTTGCCGAGAATCCGGCCGAAACCGGAGATTTGGCAGAAGTAAGGAAGGTTTTGGTCAGTTTCATTAAAGGAGATACGACGCAGGCTATAGGGGAAACACACATGCTGAATCCTTATCTGAACTTGGTCTTCTCAGAGACTACCATTGGCCTTAAACTGTTTCTTTCGTCTTTCGAAGACCGAATATCTACAAGACAAATGCATTTATACCTCTATGTTGCCTCAAGAGGATTAAAAATATTAGACATTACTGGCAAGAAATTGCAGAACCAGTAATCCATGAACAATATGTTGCAAATGTGAGCTGTACATACCCATAGGGAAACTGATTTTGATCCTTTTTAAGGACGATTCACTGCAGTTTGTTACTTTTTAAGGCTGAATCACACTGCGATTCGACGGAAAGAAAGTGATTACGATTCACTCAAAGCTTCAGCGGGGAAAACGAATGATGATTACGATTCAATTCACGATTATTCATAAAACGAATTGAACAGTGATTCAGTGAATAACGATTATTCATGCACAACCCTGGGTTATAGTCTACATAATAAAGGTTATACATAAATAGTAAAAAAATGACCAATCCAAATAAAAACATTAAACAGTTAAAACAACTGTGGGGGAACATTTATTATCAATTGTTCAAAACTTCGACGAACGATGGTACAAAGCTCTTTCTGTAACGCTCGGCTCTAACGGAGTTGGGGCTGTGAATAAGTGCTCAAAACTTGGGTGGGAACGCAGATTGTTCGCGAAACTACTACAAAAGAGTAACACGTCGGGCTGCTAAGGTTGAGAGGCGGAATTCGTTGAGGAGAAGGTTATAAGACAGTCTTGGCACAGTTGGCAGTAAATAATTATCAAGGCTCTCTTCTGAATAGTTTCAAGCCTATCAGACTGATCTACCGTCAGGCCAAAGTGCCTCAAGTAGCGGACAGATGAAAGCAATGTAAAGGCAGAGAACATATGATTTTGGGCACGAAAATCTTGAAAACAGTTTGAGGAGAGACCTTTCTCGCTGGACAAGCAGTATGACTGGAATCCGGCCGAACGGGGAATTATAGAAGTAAAATCTATTTTCGAAATCGACTGAAGCATTGATATAGGGGTAAGAAAACATTCTAAATGCAAATTACAAACTTAATGTTCTTGCTGGAAAGTAGTTTGACCGGAATCTGGAAGTTGGAATCTGGAAGAAGTAAAGTAGACGTCGATCGAAAGCATCTATGTTGGGATAAGAAAACATGCTGAATCCATATATGAACTTTATTTTCTCTTTGGACAAAGTTTTTTTCCCGTATTCCGGCAAAATCGACAATTCTGTAAAAGCAAAAGTTGAGTAGTGCTTTGGAGTATGTATGGATAAGGCGGTAAGAATTTTCACTTCAAAATTTCGGGAGGGGAAGGGGCTTAGAAATTAAGGAGCGTGGAAATCCTCTAGTGACGGTGAATCGGGAAATACTATTTGCTCTCCCTCGGATGTATAGTCTTGTCGGAATTTTGCCAAAACAGTATGTTTACGAATGAACTTGATTGTCGGAGACGCTTTTTGCTGCAAAGTGTTCCTACTGGGTCAGTTTTAGGGGTCTCTTAGGATGATATGAAACTTTCACAGGGATCGGCTTATAAGAAGAAGTCCTGGCGTATGTAAGCTAATAAGCAATTCTAACTATTTATTGTCTTTTTTCGGTCAAGAACAGATTCACTGGCTATCACCAAGTCATTGCTGATTGTACCTTGCATCAGATTGCAATTTTGCTACCATGCTGGAAGAATGGATATATAAATTCTCATAATATGTATGACGATTTCATATGTATAATGATATATATAACGATTTCGACGAATTTGGATTTCACCATGATAGTTCGAAAAGAATAAACGCGATATCTATATTTATCTACCGTATCTATCTAATATTGGTTAGGAAATACCAAATCAAATAGGAAAGTATTTTACTGTTCCTGCTGTTTCGAATGGAACTGTTTCTTTTGTTCGTGATTTTTGTTCTTGTTCTTTTGTTTTGCTGCTTTTTATTGTCTTATTTTGCTCAGCCACATTTTTTCTCGTAAATAAAGTATTCTCACCCTCTTTACATGTTTTCACAGGTTGGTTGAACGTCTAGAGGTACTGGTTGTTTTTCTGGGCAAATTAAAGTATTAGTAAGGGATATGTGAAATAGGTTTCATAACCTTTTAACTAAGTTTTCTTGTGGATGGAGAATCTTCGCGGATTGGTGGCATTTCATTGACTCTTAGTGATGAAAAAAACAAGTATGAAGGGCTGAAAAGCTTTGAAAGACATTAGTTGCGTTTATGATCTTAATTCTCTCGCGATTCTCCTCACAGTTCTCCTATTTCGCGTTTTTTGACAATTGTGATGAAGCCAGTTCTCCTTTTCGTGCGTTTTGTCAGAATCGAGAACGTGAAAGCTTTGCAGTTCTGGAGAGTCAATAAGTTGCGTCGATAGTCACTTCTCTTCCTCCGTACTCCTTCCTGATTGGTCAGTAAAGGGCGGATGATCAAGACATGAACAGGCACCAACGGATGGCTGGAATATAATTTTTTGGGGGACAGATTTCACTAGCTCAAATATATGTAGTATCAAGCCTTTTGAAAACCCCTCCCCAACCTCAACAGGGTTACAGGTCCACGAACATAAACTATGCTTGCGACCTGATCGAAACTTGTACTTTCAGACGGATGCAGCAGTTAGCATAGAATATTATATTCTGTGTGTCCCATCACTGACTTTTGAAATAGTACAAATCATTGACTATTTTCCTAGTGTCTTTTTCTGTCGGTGAATGTCTTCTGTTTCAGTCCTGAAACATCCTTTTTCTCTAATGTGAACAGTTTCAGTTTCTGACTCCATAGCAGGATTTCTGAGCAGGTAGTAAGAATTGTGGGACTTGTGGGAGTAATGGTGGATTTACACACTGCGTAAATCCGAGCGGAATTCCGCTCGGTCCTTTTCGAATGGTTTGCAAATTATAATCGATCAAACGCAGCGTTTATGGCGTGTTCATAGGGAATTCCACACGCTATATATATCCAGAGTTTGGCATAATGTATCCAAAAATCAAGGATTCTTTGTGGTCCAGTATGGAACTGACCCTTCCTTGCAAGACTGGATGAGGATAGTAGGCTGTATGAAGCCTGACCATGTGAGTCTTATCTTCAACAGAGAGCTGTTTTGCAATAGAATCCCATATTAGGTCTTTCTTCTTTGTTTTTTTGAAGCCAGGATCAGCAGGGTCATATAAGCTGGGATGCCCTTGGACCAGAATTAACAGATCTGAAACTTTCTGATCATCACTCATTTTCCTGAAAACGATGCTTAAAAACCGACAAGATCAAGCGAATCCAAGCGGAGGGCTAGACAATTTTCAAGCAAAAAAAAACGGTCAGAAAATCCGCTCGGTTTTTACGATCCGCTCGGATTCACGCAGTGTGTAAATACACCATAAAAGTATCAGTGGCTTGTTCCAAGGGCAAGAAAATTCATTGCTTTCTTTTTTCAGGGCGCATGGTCTGAGACCCCACCAGCGATTGACCAACTCCCTGGAGTGTTACCGTTTCCCGAATTCTGTGTTTGAATGATACTGAAAAATTTACATGGGGTTCGAGTGTTGGAGTGTTATCTTCAATGAGCCTCCAGATAAACTATGCCCCTAGTGTCAGACACTGCTTCGCTTTTTCTACTATATGTGGATTGTGTGAATGATGAACAACCTGATGTTGGAGATCAGCAAGACTTGCTTGTGAAACTAGCAACACCAGCTGGATTATTGAAAGTGCATTTCAAGAGAGGAGGTTTTGAGAAAGAACCAAGTGAAAAGGCCAAACAGTTATTGAAGAAGTTGCAGGAGAAAGCTCCAAGTTCTGTTAAATCAATCAGCTTTTACTGGCCCCCAGACTTTAGTCCTGTGCAAGTGCCTGTTAAAGACTTGCTGCTAAAATCAGCTCTAAAAATGGCAACGGAGGGAAGTGTCTTCAAAAACCCTCTTGAGGGATCCCTAAGTGAGCTAGTGATTGAGATTGGCTATGCCTTCACTGCCAGTGTGGAAGAATGTAAGGCTCACATCAGAAGCTTGGGACAAGAGCTTACAGCAGCCCAGGTTGCCCGTACCCTATCTGCTATGCTGAAATCTTTGGTTGGACTGGATACCAAGAGTCTGTGGGGAAATGACCTGAAGGAAAAACTAGGGTCGGATGGAAATCAGACCTGGAATCCCGAAGTTTTCGTCCAAGCGGTAGTGGAGCTGCAGCCAAAACTTCAGTGGAGTGAAGTTGCACTTGAACTAGACCATTTTGGTTTTCTAGTCCAGAGCCGTGATGCTTTAATGTTCATAGCAACAGCTTTGACAGTGGGTCTGAAAGCCAAAGGCCAAGCTGTTGAGCAGATCTTTATGCAGTTTCTATACCGTCGGTGGAAGCATTCAGACAGCCAGATGTCACTACTGTCTCAGGTTGTGAAAAATCCAGACATTGTTTCCCTTGTGGATCTTCCACACACACCTATTTCAACTGAGATTCTCAAGACTTTGAATGATGGTGATAATAGGGAATTGAATCAGTGGAAGTCTGCTGAGCTCTTGGAATGTCTTCTTTTCCTGGCAGAGAATGGGCAGTATACTGCAGTGCAAGATCTGATGAAGGTGCCAGTACAGCATTGCCCAGATGTCCTGATCCTTGGTCTAATCCAGCTAAACTCCCCCATGACTCAGATGAGGCAGGATCTCACTGCAAATCTGATTCCCATATTCCTTGGAAACCATCCCAATGGTGGAGTTATCTTGCATCATGCTTGGCATGCTCAGACAACCAGTATTAAGCCAATAGTCATTTCAGCCATGGCTGAATGGTACATTCGTAGTGATTATGACCAGTCACGTCTTTCTCGTATTTTGGATGTGGCACAGGACCTCAAAGGACTGTCTGTCCTACTTAATGCCCAGATATATCCATTCATCATTGACCTTGCTTGCTTAGCAGCTCGCCGTGAGTACCTAAAGCTGGATAAGTGGATCACAGATAAGATTCGTGAACATGGTGAACCTTTTATTGTTGCTCTTGTCAAGTGTCTGCAGAGAAGAATCCCTCACCTCACCCTAAACAAGGACGAAATGGGGGCAAAGTCAGCCTTCTTCCCAGTTGAAACTCTCGTCACCATCTTGAACTGCCTGCAGTCGTGTGCAGGCCAGGTCAGTCAGGAATTGTCGGAGACCATCCTATCCTTGATCACAAGCTGCAACCTGCTTCTTCAGAGAGCCAGAGCGCAACAGCAGCAAGCTCCTCCAGGCGTTGGCAAACCATTCAGAGGCCTGGATAGCTCTTTCAGTAACTCTGGTTTTGGGAACCAGTTCATGCAAAGTGGCATGATGGACCCAGTTGGGAGCTTGTCCTCTGGAGTTGGAAGCCTTTCCCTGAGTACGAGCTCTTTATCTTCGTCTCTTGGTCTTGGCGGTCTAGGAGGCTCTACTTCACAGAACTCACCAGCCAAGATGTTTGGTGGTGGACACTTTGGATCCAATCTGAATCAGTTAACACCCTCCACCAGCTCTCACATGGGGCTTGGCTTGGTCATGCCGACTCTTGGTTCCAGCGCATCTAATAGTGCGCTCTCTGCCAGTTCCTCCCTCTCAGGGTCTTCGATGTCTGGTTTCCGTTTTAGTCTTGCTCCTCAAAATAGTGTTGCTGATAGACCGCGGGGAGATGTAGCACCAGGGACGTTGTTTCCCGAGGCACCCCAGTCGGTTTCCAAAGACATTGACGCCGAAGCTACGGGCTATTTCCAGCGCATCTATAGTCAAGCATCTCATGCTAATCTCGCCCCCTTAGCCATCGAAGAGGCCCTGGACATGTTGAAGCGCTTTCAAGAGTCACCGGTAAAACGGGAGCGGGAAGTTTTTAGCTGCATGCTGAAAAATCTGTTTGAGGAGTATAGATTCTTTCCCCAATATCCCGAGAAGGAGTTGAATGTCACCGCTCAGCTATTCGGTGGTATTATTGAGCATGGCTTGGTTACTTACATGGCACTTGGGATTGCTCTAAGATACGTCCTTGATGCGCTGAGAAAGCCACCCGGCTCGAAAATGCATTTCTTTGGCATAACAGCCTTAGAGAGGTTCAAGTCCAGGCTAAAAGAATATCCACAATATTGCCAGCATTTGACAGGAATAGCCCACTTCCACGAGTTCCCTAGCCATCTAGTGGACTATATTGAATACGGCTCTCGCTCGCTCGAGCCTCCGGCAAACTCACAGACGGGAGGATTACCCCCCGCGACTCAAGCCTCCGCTCTAGCTGGAGCCAGCCGGCTTCTGACAAGTGTAACTACTACCACCTCTACTGCCGCGGTAGCGAAGTCGACCGTAAGTGCCGTTGTTGGTGGGCGTCCGTCCATTGCGAATGCAACGAACATTGACACTCTACTTTCGGCGTCTGAGCGCGACGAACGAGACATGACCCTACCGAGCGAGACAGTTCAAGACAAGATTGGATTTATCTTCAACAACTTGTCCATAGTCAACTTGACTCAGAAGTGTGAAGAATTCAGAGAAATCATATGCGAAGAGCTTTATATGTGGATCGCCCACTATCTCGTGATGAAACGCGTCTCTATTGAGATTAACTTCCACAATCTCTACTCGAATTTCTTGGATACGTTGAAGATCTCGGAGCTGTATCACAATGTTGTGAGGGAGACCTTCCGAAACATTAAAGTCCTCTTAAAGAGTGACAAAAGCATAGCAAACTTCTCTGACAGGACTCTACTCAAGAACTTGGGCCACTGGCTGGGACTTCTGACTTTAGCAAAGAATAAGCCAATCTTGCTTTACGACATTGATTTGAAATCTTTGATTATCGAGGCTTACCATAGAGGGCAGCAAGAGCTCCTATACGTTATTCCATTCGTCGCCAAAGTTATTGAATCGTGTGCCAAAGGGAGAGTTTTCAGAATTCCGTGCCCATGGACGATGGCGATAATGAACGTCTTGGGCGAGCTTCATGAAGAGCCTGACATGAAGTTGAACCTTAAGTTTGAGATTGAAGTTCTCAGCAAAGCGCTTGGCATTGATGTCAAGGATCTGAAGCCAGGGAACTCGCTAAAAGATCCAGAGAGACTTGCACGCCTTGAAGCGCAACTGGCTTCTTCTGTTCAGAGAATTAATATGGCGACACCGACCGCCGCTGTGAAACCGCGCGAGACCCCGCTGCTGCAACAACAAGCCGAGGAGGAGAGTGTTAACGCTGCTGTTTCCGCGGTCGCGACAGGACCCTCTCCACTAACAGCGCAAAGTCAGGTGGCACAGCCCAGCACAGGTGGTACTGTCACGTCACCCATCCCTGGTGTCCCAGTCGCTCTACCAGAGCCTCGATTTGGTTATGGGGATATCAACGTCAGCAATATGTCCAACATAGCGCAGTTTATCGTCATAAATGAGGCCATCGCACTATTGCAGACTCACCAGCAGTTGAAGGGTTTTGTGAAACCGGCAGTCGAGCGGGCCGTACAGGAGTGGATTCAGCCCGTCATCGAGCGGTCTTTGAAGATTGCTCTGACCACCTGCGAGCAGATCATCAGAAAGGATTTCTCTTTGGACCCTGAAGAGCAGCGAATGCGCGTCTGCGCGCACTCAATGACACGTCATTTGGTTGCAGGAACTGCTATGATTTCCTGCCGCGAACAGCTCCTCGCTTCAATAACAGCGAGCTTAAAGAATGCTTTCGTCGCCTCCATCAGGACGACGAGCGTCCAGCAGAAAGAAGCATGTGAGCAAGCCGCAGCCATTATTGCACAGGACAACGTCGAGCTTGCCTGTGCTTTCATTCAGAAGACGGCAATCGAGAAAGCGCTCTTGGAAATTGACAAACGCTTGTCCAGTGACTACGATCTTCGCCGACAGGCGAAAGTTGAAGGCAGGCGCTACTGTGACCCGGTTTCCCTTTCCTATCATGTCGAGAGGATGCCGGAACAAGTCAGGCTGAAGGTAGGCTCGCCAGCACCAAATCTGACAGCCGTGTATGACGAGTTTGCACGCTGTATTCCCGGATTTATCCCAGTAGCGGAGAGAGAAACGGCTGTCCTAGTTCCCAAGACTGTCCCTGCTTACACTGCTGCCGGTAAGTTAGTTTTTTCGTATTATACTTAAAGGAACAGAAAACTTGACTCAAACTTGACCCGGGGAGCTAGCTGGCATATCAAGTATGTACCCTGAGTCGATATTGAGAGTAAGAGAAATTCTCGTTACGACCATTGCAGTTTCCGGGCAGTTTCCGAGAATTCGACTTTTGAGCTAGTAGAAAAACAAGACCAAAGGTTTCGATGGGACCCCAAAAATCTAATATTTGACAATTCGGTCTTGTCTTCGCCAGATCCAGTCTCCGCCAGGCTAATCATCAGAGAAAACCAAGTTCAGGTATACCTCTATAAGCCATATCTATTTTGACGATACTGACCGAAACTTCCTTCTTTACTTCTGCCAAATTTCCTGTTTCGCCCGAATTTCGAGCGAACTACTAGTCCAGCAAAAAATAAGAAAGAAAATTCAGAAACGAATCCAGCGGATCTCTTTATCCCTATAAAGAACATCTAATCAACTTTAAATAAAACTTTGACTTAAAAAAAAAATCCTGTTAAAACCGGATTCCGGACTAATTATATGTCTGGGTAAAAAATTATTGTCATATACAGACTCAGTGTCTCTTCTTACCCCTAAATCTGTCATCAAATCAACTTCAGATAAAACTTTCGCTTTTAACAAACTTTCCGGTTTTGGCCGGATTCCTGGCGAACTAGTTGTCCGGTGAGAAAATGGTTTTCACCATCGTGTTCAGCATGTCTTATTACCCTTAAATCGAACATTTAATCAACTTCAAATGAAACTTTTACTTTTAACCAACTTTCCGGTTTTTGCCGGATTCCGGACGAACTACTTGTCCGACAAGAAAATGATTTTCACCATCGTGTTCAGCATGTCTCCTGACCCTAAACCGAACATTTAATCAACTTCAAATGAAATTTTTACTTTTCCCCAACTTTCCGGCTTTTGCCGGATTCCGGACGAACTACTTGTCCGACAAGAAAATGGTTTTCACCATCGTCTCAGCATGTCTTCTTACCCCATAATCGACTATCACATTAGCTGTTTAAAAATATTTTGCTTACCCCTTAATTTGAAACCCCTCCCCCACCCTCAAATATAGGGCTATAGAGCCCATCTTCGAACTTGACCTGTACTTTGACCCAAAGGATCCTCCCACCAAGTTTCATCAAAATATCTCAATCCCCTCGAGAGTTATCGTGCGGACAGACGGACAACTTTTGCGATGTCATAGGTATCCCTCCTCTTACGTTTTTGGATCCCAAAAAGCAAAAGGTTTGTGTGCCGGGAGTAGGAATCGAACGCACGACCTCTTGACTACTATCCCGATATGTTATTCAGCACGGCCAAAGGCGAACTTTTACAGTGCATAAGGGGCAAGGGCCTGCCAGCTAGCTTTGGGAACACTAAGGAGGGGGTTTGAGATAACAAAGAAGGGGGGTCCTGTCGACAATAAGTCCCTGTATCTTTATCTAAACCGCCCAGGTCGGTTTGATGGCAGAAAGTTGCGTAGTCAAGTTTTCTGCGCCTTTAAGGACCCCTCGCACTATTTACTCTTCGACTTACAGTATTTTCAAATATTTGAAAACTTTAGCTTTTAACAAATAACCCACGGTTTTGGTTGTTTTAAGCCTTTTCCGAGACCCGTTGACTTGTAGCGAAAACAGGGAAACAATTTATGGCACTTGCCCTTCGGCAAAGTGCCATATAGCGATCGCAATTTCTGTCCGTCCGTCGGTCTGTCCCGGTCATGCTAGTTCGGGCACTTCCAGATAAGCTAGGACGATGTAACTTGGCAGGCATATCAGGGACCGGACCAGATTAAATAAGAAATAGTCGCTTCCCCGGTCCGACCATCAGGAGGGGAGTGGAGGGAGGGGGAATCCGGCAAAACTAGGAAAAATGAGATATTTTTAGCTTACGAACGGGTGATCGGATCTTAATGAAACCTGATATACGGAAGGACCTCGTGTCTCAGACGTTCCATTGTAAATCCAGAACGAATCTGGTGACATTGGGGGGGAGTTGGTGGGGGAAACCGGAAATCTTGGAAAACGCTTAGAGTCGAGAGATCCGGATGAAACTTGGTGGAAAGAACAAGCACAAGTCCTAGAGCGATGACTGACATAACCGGAACGGATCCGCTCACTTTGGGGGAGTTGTGGGGGAGGGGGTCCGAATTTCTAGTGATCCCGCGAGTTCGGTGCTTCCTGATTTGCTAGGACGGTGAAAATTGGCTGGCATGTCAGGGACCCGACCAGATTATATAGAAAATATTCACTTCCCCGATCCGACGATCTGGGGGAGGAGGGGGGGGGGGAGTGGACGGAGGGGGATGCCAAAAATTGAAGTATTTTTAACTTTCGAACGGGTGATCGGATCTTGACGAAAGTTGATATTTAGAGTGACCTCGTGTCTCAGATGTCTCACTTTAAATCCGGACCGGATCCGATTGCGCTGGGGGGAGTTGGAGGAGGGAACAGGAAATTTTGAGAAACGCTTAAGAGTGGAGGGATCGGGATGAAACTTGGTGGGAAGAACAAGCACAGGTCCTGGATACGTCATTGACATAACCGGACTGGATCCGGGCACCGTGGGGGAGTTGGGGGGGAGGGGCGGATTTCTAGCGATACTGCGAGTTCGGCATACTTCCTGATGTGCTAGGGCGATGAAACTTGGCAGGTATGTCAGGATCCGAACATTGATTGGGCTGAAACTTGGAAGTTTGAACAGTCATGCGCATTTGCTACGGATAATCCGAGACGATGCCGGAACTGCTCAGAACTGAGTGAAACTAAAGATCCTATTTCTATTTCCGAAATGCATTTTTGGGTGGTGGGTGTATTTTGTGACGTTCTCATCTACTTTCTTGTACAGTCTACTCGTAACAAGTGCCATATGAGCTCGTAGCTCTTGTTATGATGGAAAAACTTCTCGCAGACAACCATCAACATCGCGATATACATCGAAGGTAGCAAAACACGGCAAGTGAGAAAAGCAGCGCTTTGTTAGAGGGGTTAGAATGTACCGTATGAAATTGGGGTCTCCGGGCTTAGAAATATATGGAGTGATTATGGAAATAGGTTGCATTAGTATTAGAGGTAAGACAGGTCCTTTAACCATAAGTGAGGCTTTTCTGCCAGTTTTGTGGACCTCAGTTCAGTAACCTAGCCTTGATCCAAGAAAAACTTTCTGAGGTTTTTCTTCACTCGCAGCAATTTGTACCGCAGAAGCAGAATTCTTTCGTACTGGTGTAACGCACGCCACGTGTCTTTGCAGAAGCAAGGCCGACACTAGTAAGACCAATAAAAGAGTACGCCTGCGCAGTGTGGGGTTTTTGTCTAACTGCAGATAAAAGCTAACGAATTAAAAGAATTTAGAACGCGCTCCCCATACCGCTCTCGCGTTACCCATAAATGTCCGATACCTTGGAGAACAGAGACTGAACCTGTACGGAGACTGAACCCGTGCCTCGAGATCGTTAAAATTCCCTCTCCCATATAACAATGTAAGGAAAGGTAAGAGCCAGCAGTCTCTACGAATGTCCCAGAAATCCAGGCCAGGCCAAGCACAGCCGTTACCAAAATAGTATACCAACGATTGTTTAACTTTTAAATAGCCTCGGACCATTTGTACCTACTTTTAAACATGACTGTAATATTGACCAATTCGTACAAGACATTAGTCACCTATCTTGGTTTTGTTACCATGAAAGTGTGAACGAATAAAGTAATATTCTGTTCTATATTACGCTCTAGTTTACCGAGAAAAAAGGTAAGGTTTTCCCCTGCGACTTCACCGTCGTGTCAGAAAGATCAGTAATAAAGTTAGTTATTATTATTAGAAGAAATGTGGTAATGTGTATACATCGCAAAAAAAACGTGCAGTATTTGCTACTGTACTAATCTTGTCTCTAAAAAGATAATCTTATCTCTAATTCGGATTAATCTTATCTCAGTAGAAATAAGATTAATCCCAGTAGCAAATACTGCAGTTAAGTTTAATCCTTACTCGGAGAAACTTTTTACAGTTTAGTAAGGAGTTGTTCAAAGCCGTGGGCGTTGGATATCCCATACATGAATCCCCACTACCGTCACCACCCTAACTAAAAAGACAACTTTAAGCAAGCCTCTCTGAAGTGGCCCTGCTTTTGGGGATCCCAAAACGTAAGTGGAGGGATACTTATGACATCGCAAAAGTTGTCCGTCCGTCCGTATGTCCGTCCGTCTGTGAGCACGATAACTTTCGAAGGGAATGAGATATTTTGATGAAACTTGGTGTGAGGGTTCTTTGGGTAAAGGGAAAGGTCGAGTTCGTAGATGGGCTCTGTAGCCCTACATTTAGGGGTGGGGGCTCAAATTAAGGGGCAAACAAAATATTTATAAACAGCCAATGTGATAGTCGATTATGTGGTAAGAAGACATGCTGAACACGATGATGAAAACCATTTTCTCGCAAGTAGCTCGTCCCGAATCCGGCGAAAACCGGGAAGTTTGTTAAAAGCAAAAGTATTATTTGAAGTTGATAAGATGTTCGATTTAGGGATAAGAAGAATTGCTGAACACTTGTGTGAAAATCTTTTCTACCCGGACAACTAGTTCGCCCGGAACCCGGACACAACCGGAAAATCTGTTAAGAGCAAAGGTTTTACTTTAAGTTGATTAGATCACAGATTTAGGGGCAAGAAGAGACGCTGAATTCGTATATGACAATTATTTTTTACCCGGTCATGTAGTTCGTCAGGAATCCGGCAGAAACCAGAAAATTTGTTATAAGTTAAAGTTTTATCGGAAGTTGATTTGATGTTCTGTATAGGGATGAAGAGATACGCTGATTCGTTTCTGAACTTTCGTTTTTGCTGGACAAGTAGTTTGCTCGGAATTCGGCCGAAATCGGAAATTTGGAAGAAGTAAAGCAGGAAGTATCGATCAGTATTGTCAAAATAGATATGACTTATAGAGGTATATCTGTGCTTGGTTGTCTCAGATGACTAGCTATTTGCTAAATTGATATGTTTCCAAAGTTTCAGTAGTAAAATGTTCAAGGATTCTGGCGAAGACAAGACACAATTATCGGGATCAAATATTAAATTTTTGGGATCCCATCGAAACCTTTGGTCTTGTTGTTTGACGAGCATAGGATTATTCCAGACGTTCGGGAAGATGCAAGTGGGTCTCCTTCTTTCGCGTCAGATTATCTGTATTTGAAGGCACATTTTACTTTTCAGCCAGTTTCGGCGGAACACCGACGCCCGCTACCCTGGGCCACTTACCATCGTCCAGTGAAGAGTTGAACCAGCTTGCTGTCTTATACCTTAGATTGGCGCATGAGCTTGAGTCTCTCATTCAGCTGATTCAGAACGTCAACCCTGGCGCGCCGCAGACTCAGGCCATCGCCAATCTTGTCGAGGCGCTTTACTACGGACGGGCGGCTAAAGACGCCAATGCTGCTGTCAACATTATTCAGAAGTCAATCGAAGGTCTTTGCGAGGTGCTGACGACTGCTTCAGTTTCTGATACTGATATCGTTGTTCGAGTAAGGGATGCGTTCTTCTTCGTGTTGAAGGCGTTGCAAGACCCCCAGGCTTATGGGGCGCAGTGGACTACCCGACAGGTAAGGTCGAGAAAAGGATTTTGTCATGTCTGAGAACAAAGATTTTTATAAGATAAGATAATATTTATTTACACTAAGAGCCAAAGGCCATGGCATATACATGAAAAATAAACACACACAAATGAAAATAATACCTTCTATAAGCCTATTCATATGGGCTGCACAGTGAATAAGTTTCTCCGAGTAAGGATTAAAGTTAACTGCAGTATTTGCTACTGGGATTAACCTTATCTCTACTGCGATAAGATTAATCCGAATTAGAGATTATCTTATCTTAGTAAAGACAAGATTAATCCCAGTAGCAAATACTGCAAGATTTGTTTTTTACAGTGTAGGGCTACCCTGAGAGCCTCGCCAACTGTTTAATACTTAAATAACAACTATTTTTGATGACCCTACACATCCATTCTTCATCCACACCTCTTTCATTTGCTCAAAAAAGTTAATTCAAATTTTCGCATTCACTCAACAAACGTTTCAAATTGCAACAAGACGAAGGAACTCAAAAACACTGCAAAGTGTTCACAAGCGCCTATCCCTAATGGCAAGGACTGTGAAGAACCTGGCCAACTACTTGGTTTAAATAGACAAAACAGTTCGCAGTCATGACACTTTAGACAGAACCCGTCCTTCTTTATTAGCAGCCTATTTTTTTCTCCCTAAGGAATACTGATTTAAAGGACCTGTCTTACCTATTATACTAACGCTACCTACTTCCATAATCACACCGTATATCTCTAAACCCGGAGACTCCAGTTTTGTACGGTACATTCTAACCCCTCTAACAAAACCACGCTGATTTTCTCACTTGCCGTGTTTTGCTACCGTCGATGTGTATCACGCTGTCGACGGTTGTCGGCGAGAAGATTTTCCGTCAAAAAAAACGGTTATGTAAATTGTTTCCCTGTTTTCGCTTTAATTCAACGGGTCTCGGAAAAGGCTTAAAACAGCCAAACCGTGGGTTATTTGTTTAAAGTACAGCCTAGTTTTAAAGTATTCAAATATTTTAAAATACTGTAAGTTGAAGAGTAAATAGTGCGAGGGGTCCTTTAAGGCCACAAGCCTTTCGCACGCGGACCAGATTCTTAGCACAGATGACCTGGATTCTTCACTTGACATTGGCAGGCATGAAGAGAAACACTCTAGAAGCCTTCAGAATGTCGGTCTCCACTCCGTCATTGTCTATTATTTGATTTCCGGCTGAGGTCGGCAAGTAGACTGGAAAAATCTGTCGGAGCGAATATCTTAACCAAGGTCAAGACGGAACAGGCTATCCTTGGCTGTAATCTCTGTTCGGATTTTCAGACGGCAAACCGTAAAGTTTTTCATACACCGATTTTTTATCAACCATGACCTGAACGTTTTGGGGATCAGGTAGTCGACAGGGAGACATGCTGAATTCATATCCGAACATCATTGTCACACCGGACAAGTAATTCGCCCGGAATCCGGTAAAAGCCGGAGATTTGGAAGTCGAGCTTCGTTACGGAAGTAAGAATACAGGGTAATTGGTTAGCCGCGTAGGTTGACTTAGTTGTAGAAAAGGTCTTTTATGCTGATTTAGGTATGACAGTTTTGGTATAATTGTTTTGTTAAAGATATCATGTAAATAATGACAAAGTGACGTCGAGCTGGTAGATTGGATTTACTTGGACATTTCACGGAAGGAGAGGGCTTAGAAGTTCGAGGAAGTAAAAAGTTCTCAATCAATCAATCAATCTATTTATTACCCGTCAAAAACAATGGAGGGCGTGTAGCCCTAGTGACGGAGTACAAAAAAAAAGGAAAAGAAAAAAACAACAACAAGAACAAAGACAATGCACGTCGGAAAACTTTACACTAAACACAGCACAAACATAATTACAGATTACACGAAAAGGGAAGACCACTGTTTGCGCCGATCTCCTGAGCACTTTGTGTTCATTCAGCCGGCAATGAAAACTAGAGGTCGTCCTTCCGGTGGGTTAGCCATTTTTCTTCGAGCCAGCGAGTGTTCAGCACCACCAAAACTGTTCCAGTCTGGGCGTTATGCTCTTGCCGTTCAGTTGGACAATATTGTTCTTGTTAATGTATATTTACCTTGCGACCGGCGGAACATTGCATCACATAGTTCATTTGCTAAGGCTTGTCAGAAAATCAGAACACTTCTATCAGACATTTCAAGGAAAGGAAAGGAATGAAATGGGCTCTTGTTGGTGATATTAACACTGATCTTCTAACTTCTTCTGTACGGACTGATTTATTTTTCGATTCTTTACCGGTAGCTCACAGTCTCATTGAGAAGTCTCTACCCTTTTCATATAGACATAATCGTGGCGCTAATGTTTCCAACCTTGATCATTTGATTGTTTCTGAAACAAGTCTCATTGATGGTATTGTTGAGGTTGATGAGGAGAAAATTGAGGACGACCATCTGCCTCTGTCTTTCTGTTTGGTTGTCCCTGTTGCTCGAAATCAGTCGTCCAAATCCCAAGAAGGCTTGGATCCAAAAGCGTAACTGGAATTGTATAGATACTGTGCTCTACATTTCTACATTAACTAATCTTCTCTCGCTTTTAAAAGTTCCTTTTCACCTTCTTCAGACTGGTATAGCAGCTACTACTTCGTCCGTTAATATTAATTGTTATTATAGCGCGCCTGTCCATTGCTTGAAATTGGCAGCCGATATTGCTGTACCGACTGAGAGAATTCGAGTTGGTACAAGGAAACCTATTTGGAAAGTCAGTCCTGAAGTTAAGAAGGCAAAAAACACGGCAAAATTTTGGCTAAAAATTTGGATTGCTTGCGGACGCCCAGGGAATGGTACTGTTTTTAATCTAAAAGCTAAAACAAAGCGTGAATACAAATCTTCACTTAAAAATGCTCGTTTGAATGGCTTAGATGCTCCCAGTGACAAAAAAGCGTGTTAAAGGTCCTTCGTACAGATAAAGGTTCAGCTGTACCTCCTTCCGCGCTAACTATGGCTGACTGGACCAACCACTACCGTGGTCTATTCAGTGGTTGCAAAAACCAGATTCAGCAGCACTTTGAAAATTTACTTCTTAAATACCTACCAAGGAAAATATTTCAACCTTCTGTTCTTGCCGTTACTTGTTCTTCCATCGAAATTGCTTTCCGAAAATTAAGAAGAACTGATTCTACAGATTCTGATGGCCTTAGTGCCGATTTTCCAAAATTGAGTGTCCAGCTTTAACACAACACCTTCAGCTGCTATTTCAAATTTGTTTATGCCAGGGTTTGGTTCCGAATAGTTTCCTCCTGGGTACTATAACACCGGTGATTAAGCGAGGGAAAGACGCGGACCTTTGCAAAAGCTATCGGCCAATTACAGTTTCTTGTACCATAAGCAAAATCCTGGAATACGTCCTTCTTCCAGAACTAGTTGAAAAATGTAGCTTTGGTTCAATGCAGTTTGGATTCCGTTCGAGCGCCAGTTGTGCGCATGCTCATCACATATTGACAAAAATGATGAAACAGGCTACCCGCGACAAGTCTTCTATACATATATGTTCTATAGATATAGCTGGTGCTTTTGACAATATAGCGCATTCTCAGGCCCTATTTTCTCTCATTACTTCTGGCGTGAATCTGTCTGTCGTCTATCTGTTAAAATTTTGGTATGGTCATTCTTCAGTAAGGTTCAAATGGCAAGGTAGCTTGTCAGAGATTATTTCTGTCCGAACTGGTGTTCGCCAAGGGGGAGTCTTATCTCCCTACATCTTCAAATCGGCCATATCTTCTTGTCTCGATTCTTTGCTTCCTGCTTACTTCTATAAAGACTATGCCTTCAGCTACATAGCCTATGCGGACGACTTGCTCTTAGTAAGCCGTAGCCGATCCACACTCACAAAAAATGTAAGTAAGCTGTCGTCAGAACTTCTGAAAATTGGCCTTGAAGTTAACCTTTCAAAATGTGAGTACCTGCATTTCAACCCTTCGTCAAATTGTTCGAGTGCATCTAAAGCTTCTATATCTCTTGGATCGTTCATCGTCAAATCAACAGACTCTCTACGCTCGGCATAACATTCAAATCTTCATTGTCAAAATTTTGCTCATCGGTTGTTCAAGAAGTTTATAAGTCGATCCGTAGCGCCTATGGGCGCATCGTCCCCAACCGGGGGCGCTATAATCGTAAAGCTTTGGGAAATTTGCACAGCACCTTCTGCGCTCCTTCTATACTATTTCGTTCTGGCGTCACTCATGTTCTGCGAAAGAAGGAGATTAAAAAGATGAGATCATGCTATTTTAAATATGCAAAGCACCTCCTCCACTTGTCGAAATTATGTCATAACCATACATTGACGGAGAAATTCAAAATTCAAGACGCAAGTGTTACCCTTTTGGATGTTTCGTCATCACTTTCAAAACTCATGGACAACAAGGCCCAACCAGCACACGATGTCGTCCACTGCTTCCTAAGATTAAAAATTAAGTGTCTTTTTCTGTGTTTATATATGTGTTTTGTTTATTTTCTTTACTTTTGTCATTTACTCCGCCTTTTCAAAATGGCGGGTCATAAATAAATTACTTACTTACTTACTTACTGGTGGTTCAGTTTACTAGCGGAAGATTTGAAATCTTCCACTCTCTTATCAATAATGTTAGCAGGCAGAACCAGATGGAATTTCTGCGCCAAGAAAGAATTACTGGTCCAAGGGGGCAAATGCAGCAGATACTTGGCTTCTCCGATTGAATTAAGGTCTTTTTGGTGGAAAGTATTAACCCCCGTGTTTAAGTAAGGTGTCTATTAAGATTAAGGTGAGATTACATGTATACGGGGTCTGGCAAAGACCGGAGATCTGCAATGCCCGGGTGTCTGTGTCAGGAAGTAAAGTAGAGGTATAACTATCGCCGAAGAAAAAACTAAAACCCAAACCAGGCATTTTTACTATGAATACTTGTAATAACCACTCGCACTTTAGTCACTTTTTGAATATTTTGCTAATTCACGGCTGAAAGTGACTCAACTGACACCTGGTTTGCTTTTTACAATATGAAAAGTTTGCCACGAGGAACGCACCTTCATTGGAGAGCGTGTTCCACCGTACTTACCGTAGTTACTACGCATGACGTCACGAGTTCTGGCTTCTGTGCCGTCAAGGCTGGAACGATTTTTCTATTTCTCAGCAGGATATCATGCCACAGGCGAATCCGACCAATCACGTTACAGAGATGCGTAGTTACTACGCTTACCACGCTCCCGAGCATGGTAAGCAAATAGTACCCATTAGTTACTATTTCGAGAAGGCTGGAACGGTCAGCGTAGTAACTTTTCGTAAGGATGGAACGGAAATAGTAACTATTGATAGAAGGGTGGAACACGCTCGGAGAAGATGGCAGTCCGAACCTGCAGATGCCTTCAAAAGAAGAAGGACCTTGTTAGTAAATTCAAAATCAAAGAAAGTTAATTTCTACTTCAAGTTTGTGCCAGGAGAACCCTGAAATGGTTGGCTTTTAGCTGATATCAAGTTTGTGATTTTTCTTTTGCATTTTACTTTTTTATATGCAAGTAACAAAGCCAAGGTAGTGGAACAGTTAAAAAAGTGTTCAAATAAGCATACCTCTACTGTAAAATAAGTATTCCCCTTTGAGATCCAATCGGCACCTTAGTCTTGTTTTTTTTTCAGGTAACCCGCTGTTACATGGAACTCCGTGAAGGGCTCCGCTACAACCTCGATGCCATCCACTGTCTCCTCTCCGCTCACCTAGTCAGCTTCCAGCAGTTTGATAATTTCCTTGCTTCGCTCATCGAAGGATGGTTGAATCCTATGCCTGTCCTTCTTACCGGCTCCCTCTTTGCTACCAACCTGGTAACATTCTATCTGGTAGAAGGAGGGGGGAAACTGCCCGGCGGTGGCAATTTGATCACAGAGGCAGATCTGCCGAATACCATCGAAATGCTGGTTCGTGTTGCAACTCAGTCACGTCAGCCAAATGAAGGCGTGGTTGCCCTCGTGGAGCATTTGAAGGGAGGTCAGGATATTGACAAGACGGGGGGCGTTCCAGGGTCCTCAACGGCGATGATTCAATCGGGCATTTCGCAAGCGAGGGAGTTCGACGACCCTCCAGGATTGGAGGAGAAGACTGAACTGCTGCTGCAAGAGTGGATAACGATGTACCATTCTCCCGCTGGTAAGATTTTCAGCCAGCAATCTTTGATAGACCAATTTCGATTTGTCGATTTTGACTTCGATGTGTTGTTACTTAGCTTTCCGGTCGAATCGTTACTTGGGCCGGAATCCGATGAAACTGAAAATTCTAAAATACAATAGTTTCTTCGTCGAGAGTGGATTATGGAGAATGCATCTTAAGCCATCTTTTTTTTTTTAATCCCCGCGTAGCTTCTTTTTCCTTTTTTTCCTGTTTTAGATCGAACTAAAAACAGCGGCTACATCTCCGACGTTAATACTAAAATTAAAACCATCTCATGTCTTCTTTGATTTCATGCTTGGCCGACAGTTCCGACGGAATTCGGCGGGAACTGGGAATCCGATAGGCCCAAACTTGAGTATGTCTATTGTAAGCACAACTTTGCTGTTATTCGGACGGTATTCGATCAATCAAAAGCATTCGGAAAGAAGATGCTGATCATGATTCAATAGGTTTTCTGACCGGTCGTCATCCGGGCTGGACGGGAAATTTAGGACCGAGACGGATTCTGAACTGTTTAAGTTTACAGTATGTTGGCGAAGACCAGAAACCTGCGAGATCCGATTGTTCGTATCAACAAGTCTAGTAAAACATAGATGGCACTTTACACAAAAGACTTGTACCGTGACCGTGGGGATGTGAACTGGCTAGATGAATGTGCATTCGGACGGGATCACTTTTCCTATGGCCGGCTTCTACCAGACTATTGTAGTGGTTTGCGAACTCTGTTCACAAGCCCCTCGGTAGCTCAAATGGCAAGAGCGCCTGCCTTGTAAGCAGAGGGTCCTGGGTTCAAATCCGGGCTGAGGAGCATTTTTGTCTTTCAGTTGACTACTTATAAAATCAGCAAGTCTAAAATGTATCCCTGTTTGGGATCGACCGAAGCCTTTCGTCTTGTTTCAGGTAGCGACATAAGAAGTGATGAAATTTCTGCACGTAAACTTTTAGTTGATTCGTGTTTGCAGGCGGTCGAGATTCAGCAAAAGCATTTGGCATCTATATTAGTCAGATGAATGTCCATGGAATTCTGAAGTCTGACGATATCGTCACTCGATTTTTCCGACTCAGCACCCAGATGTGCGTGAATTTGTGCTACCGTGTACTCTCAGAGCCTGGGATTTCATCGTCGATTGCCGGAGCCAAATGTTTCCACCATCTAGACGCGTTTGCCAGATTGATCGCTTTGCTGGTAAGCCACTTAAAGAACCCCTCGCACTATCATTATTTTTGTGTCAATATTTTGGAATAGTTCAGCAGTTAAAACTAGGCTCTGTTTGACAGATTGCCCAGGGATTTGGCTGTTTTAAGCCTTTCTCCAGGCCCGTTGACTTCTAGCAAAAATACGGAAAAATGTAGGTACATAGCCGGTTTCTTAGACGAATAAGCTTCTAGCAAAGGAACCATTAAACGCGTCGAAAGTAGCGAAACAAGGAAAGTGTAAAAATCAGTGTAATATCGTTAGGGGGTTTGGAATGTACCGGATGGAAACGCGTCTCGCGAGCTCAAGAATGAATGAAGCGGTTATTAGCACTAGTAGGATAGGCACGGCAGAGTCGTTAGGAGGGGCAGGGTGCGGATGGTTGACGAAGACAGGACAGAGCAACATCTCAGCCAGTATTGAAGTTTATTTACTCCTACAAAAAGAAATCAATTTAGGCTGCGGGTAAATGTGAGGGTCAGCGTGGGTGCCGGAAACGAACGACGTGATTCAATTTCAGTTTATTTTCAAAACCGATATAACGGTCAAGCCAATTTGGTGGTTCCCGTCCATATTAACACTAATTATATACAAAACCACGTGAGGCCCTGTCCGCCCAACCAGTGGCGAGTGGATCACGTACCGCGGATGCCGGACCGTTCATGAATGCCGCCGAGGTATATATGACATTAGTTCTTGTCGTCTTTTTTATGTGTTTTTTTGCTTTTTTTTTTCTTTGTTCCTTTCCTGAGGATTGTAAGCAATAAAACTAAGGATCTTTTAAATTAGACTTTTTGATAACAGCAAAAGGGGGGATTAAAAAGGTAACATTTTCACTACGTAAAGTTTTTATTCGCGTTCCCCGCAGACAAGAAATGGGGAGCTTGCTAAGAAACACAGATTATCAGGTCCCCTCTAACAGCTCGGGGGGGGGGGGGAGGTGTAGCAATGACAGTATGGTCCTGTGATGGTCGGATGTTCAGTTGTCTCGGGGTAAATCGAACCTTCGTTTTGTTCTCTTATAAAATGTCAGTGGGAAAGCATTAGTTGCATTTTTGCAGATATCACTGTATCTGATACTACGGTCTACAGTCGTTTTCGCAGTTATCGTGGTATCAGATACCACGGTCAAGATGCGTTTTGGCAGCTACCGTGGTATCTGACCAGATACCGTAGTAAAAGATATTCAGATACCACGGTAACTGCGATTACTTCGAGAACGACTTTTAACCCTGGTATCAGATACCACGGTAACTGCAAAAATGACTAATCGCAGATCCAGCTACCGTGGTATCTGGAAAACGCAACGATTATTTTGAAAAGGTACGGTTTCCAAACAAGATTTTTGTTATATTTCCATAACCGTGATTGTTTCTTCGAAATTTTCACACTTCCGATCACCGCTTTATTCTCTCTGTTTGCTTACGTAACCTGTTTTTATAGGTTAAACACTCGGGCGACAATGCCAGCACCACGACGAAAGTGAACTTGTTGAACAAGGTTCTCGGCATCATCGCTGGTGTGCTGCTGCTCGATCAGGAAAGCCGCGGTACTGAGTTCCAACAGCTTCCCTACCATCGACTCTTCATCATGCTCTTCTTAGAGCTGAATGCACCCGAGCACGTTCTGGAGAGCATCAGCTTCCAGGTATTAATTTCTCACTTTATGGCTGGCGGCCGGTACCTTATTTTTGTATCTACCTATGTCCCCAAGAGAGGCCCAGAGGTCATGAATAGGTGCCAATCTTATGTCTGATCAGGCACCGCCAGGACGTCTTCCCGTTCAGGTTTCAGACACTCACTGATGTTGGTGAGTGCTACAGGGTTGCCACATGTCGCACGATAGTGTGAATTGTCACTTTGTATTGTTTTTGTCACTCTTTTCCTAGGTAGGACATAAAATCACTATTTTAGAAAACGTCAAAATGTGTCGTTTTTAAAGCAGGGGTTACAACTGAAAGCGACTGTTTCACGTGTTTGCAGGAAAATAAAGTCGGGATGTCATTTTTGCAACGGGATGTCTCTGATCAAAAATAACCATTTCAGGTTTTTTCGTGACAAGAAAATTTCACTCAAAATTCATTCTTTGTTTTGGGCCAGAAGTCACTCTAGACGTTTTAAATGTGGCAACCCTGGGAGCCTCTGGTAGGTTCGTGCTGTTTGGTCGCCTTGTCGAGGTCTTTCTTGCCAACTTAGGATGTAGAATTATTTTCTTGAATTCTTTTATTTGTAGTTTATTTAAAACCCGAGCACCTAGAACAAATTCCTAATATAGCACAAACAAGCAAATACAAAATGCAAAATGCACGACTGTACCATGAGTTTTGGTAAACAAGTATTTATGTCGGAGAAGCACCGAAACCTTCTACCACCTGAGGCGCCGCAGCCAAGATATGCAACAAGGCACAAAAACAAGTTTGTGCCTTGCAAAGTGTCTGCGTCTTCGCGATACAGGCGCTCGTTCAGGCAGTATTTTGTATATTATATGAACATGTAGGCATAAACAGAGAGTGAAAAATCGCAATGACATCGCCAATTAATACGACTATGTAATAAAAGTTGTATTTTTATTTATTTATCTATTTATAGCTGTGCATCCATCTGTGAAGATAATGTACAGCAAATAAACGTTACCTGTAATATCTATATAACATAAGCACAAGCTAGCGGATGAGTAAGTACTGCAGTGTTCTGCTGTCTGGATTCATCGAAGCGAACTACTCTTGGCCCTATGGAAGGGAGAAGGGGCTTATCCTTAAGGCCCCCTTAAGGATAAATGGGGTTGAACAAGTTTCCAAAGAAGATTCTTGACATCTTGATTTATTAGTTTAACGATATGTGGAAATACGGCTTGAGTTTCAGAGTTTCTTTACCGGATTGGGAAAAGTGGCGTATGTGTACATTTCAACTTAAGTTGAGCAGGCCCAACGAGCAAAATCTAGTGAATACTTATGAAAGCGCCTAATTTGGACAGTTCAAACAAATCTTGGAGGAACCAAGCTCAGCCTATCTCCTTACATCGCAAGGTGGGGCCCTTGACCACAAGGGCCAAAATTGACAAGATGAAATTGAGTTGACTTATATGCTCTCGTATTGTATCCGTCTTGAACCCTGTTTCTTTTTTTCCAGGTCATCCAGGCGTTTTACAACACCCTGCACATACTTCGCCCAGTAAAGGCCCCAGGATTCGCTTTCGCCTGGCTCGAAATCATTGCCCATCGCGTATTCCTTGGACGATTCTTGGCTCTTATTCAACAGAGAGGTTGGAGCATGTACGCTCAACTGATAATCGACCTCTTCAGATTCATGGTGCCCTTCCTCAGGAATACGGAGCTAGCCAAGCACATGTTAACCCTGTACAAAGGAACCCTTCGTTTGTTGCTGGTCCTGTTGCACGATTTCCCTGAATTCCTTTGTGACTATCATTACGGATTCTGCGACGTTATTCCGCCTAACTGTATTCAGATGCGGAATTTGATTTTGTCCGCGTTTCCGCGAAGCATGCGTCTTCCGGACCCGTTTACACCGAATTTGAAAGTCGACCGACTTCCGGAGATCCACCAAGCGCCGCGCATTGTCTCCAACTTCACGACGTCGATCCAGCCGTTGGCGTTCAAGAATGACTTAGACGCGTATTTGAAGACGCGTGGACCCGTGACGTTCCTCTCAGAATTGCGGAGCGTGCTTCAAGTGAACCCTGATCAGGGATTGCGCTACAATATCTCAATGATAAATGCGCTTGTGCTGTACGTGGGAACGCAGGCGATCAGTGCTATTCAGTCGAAGAGTATGACCCCAACCATGGCCACCATTGGTCACTCTGCACACATGGACATTTTCCAGAGTCTGGCCGTTAATCTCGACACGGAAGGGCGCTACTTGTTCTTAAACGCGATTGCCAATCAGCTTCGTTTCCCGAATAGCCACACTTACTACTTCAGCTGCGCGCTACTCTGCCTCTTCGCGGAGGCGAACAGTGAAGCTATCCAGGAGCAAATAACGCGCGTGTTGCTGGAGCGTTTGATTGTTAACCGCCCACACCCCTGGGGCCTGTTGATTACGTTTATTGAGCTGATCAAGAACCCCATTTTCAAATTCTGGACCCATGAGTTCGTCCACTGTGCGCCGGAGATCGAGAAGCTCTTCGAGTCCGTTGCCAGATCCTGCATGGTTCAGAAGCAGGGGCAGAGGGAAGTGGAAGATATGCCGAGAGGCTTGGAATAGAGCGCAACTCCAATGTGATTCTCTGATTTGTTTTATCATTTATTAGTTGTGATGATTTTGTCGAATAGTTTCTGTTTTTCAAACGTAATCATATGTAGACGTGTTTATATATAGGTGGTTTTCAATAAACAAACAGCATATTAGTTGTCAGAAAACATTCCGTCCCGCCTTCCTCAAGAGCGTATTTGATCTTAAAATCCCGCGATTGATCAGCGAAAAATTACGCGGCATTCACACATATTAGTTGCATTGCCGTTCTCGGATTTATCAATCAATCAGTTTATTTAATTCGTGATATTACACATCACATAATAAAATTACATTAACACAGGACTTTAATTTACTAAATATATACAATCATTTTATCCATTCGGTGGCTCGGGGCAATAGCACAGTCGACGGAAAAGTCGGTAGAAATGGCCAGATGTTCTGCGTTCTGGTTCTGCGTTCTCACGAATTGCCTTTAAAAGTGGATTTTCGGAAACTTCTAACCTTGCAACAAAACTAACTATCGCTTTCCTTCTCAAAACATCAAAAGATTCAGTTTCATTTTCTAAAAACATTTGACTAGCAGAGTAACGTCGATTGTATGAAAGGAGACGACGGAATGCATTGTTGAAGCAAACTTTTAGTTTACGCATCGTCGTCTCAAGATAGTTATCAAAAAGTGGGAGACAGTATAGTATTTAGTATATTATATAGTATATTTAGCCGTCCCAAGTGCTTTATATGACTAAGCCCGAAACACGCCAGTGATCCTGGGGAAGAACGAGAAACTTTGCCCAAACCAATCCTCAAAATTGACACAAATCATATGTAAACCAATTAACAACGTTTGGTTTGGTGACGTTTTTGGTTCTTCTGTAGAATCATGGCGATCCTTCATCGGCACGAAGAGTTAGGGGACGTTTTCGCGTTGATGGCTGTAGAGCTGAACGGGTGATCCCGTCCACGCGAAAATGACAAAATCGATCGGGCGTTGAACGGCTGAGGAGGATGGTTCCGTCCACGCGAAAATGCCCATTCAGCTGGATGAGAGCATATGAGTGAGAAGGTCCACACAATATCCCCGTTCAGCTCAACGCTGCCCTCGTAGCGGTGTTGAGCGGGAGGCGTCCGTCGAGCTGGATGGCCCGTTCACCTGTTCATCCGTTCACGCGAAAATGACAAAAGATCGACGGCATCCACGCGAAAACATCCCCATAGTCTTCAAGAGTATATAGGCACCATTGTTGGTTCCGAAGAGTTGGCAACTCCGGAAAGATCGGTGTGCGTCAACTGGTGATTTGCAGAGACTACATTTCTGTGTAAAACCGTTAGTTTTCTGCCAAAAACAAGCTCAGCATGTGTTTGGAGGCTATCGTAATTATTTAAGAACCGACTAAATTTCAACTTCTCTCGTAATTACTTTGGAATCGACTAAATTTCAAATTCTCTGTATGCGGCACTGCGTCTTCAGCTGCGTTCGTTGCACTCCGGCCTGTCTCTGGTGTTTCGTCACAGGTGTCCGGTTCCTCTTTTGTAACGCGTTTTTTGGTTCAAGGCTGACTGCGAAAACGGCCTAAGTTGTGGGTTTCCGCGAAACGCCGTCAACTGACGAAAACTCCCGTGACAAAGAACGCAGCTTGTGTGTCTCTGGAAAAGCCCGGTTCCGATAAGAATGTCGTCGTGACCTGCTTTCAACGAAGGGCCTCGTTCTGTATGCTCGTTTCGGGAATTGAAAACCACAAGGTTGTCGCTGGACAGATAATATCAGGAAATAGTAAGGTACAGCCACCAATTTCTCTTTTACTCTCGTTGCTTTACTACACTCGAGAGAGAGAGAGATCGGTCTATTCGAAACTATCTTAGCGTAGCTAAATTCAGTTTCTTACGTATACGTATACGTATTACGTGAACAGTTACTTTAATTTGAGCAGCGCAGTTAGTTAGCGCAGTAAATGAAGATCCAAAATACCTCTTCAGGTGTCTTCAGATGCCCTTAATTACCTACTCAGGCTAACTGCTAGTTAGCATTAGACACAGCAAGTGCACGAAAATGGCTAAGTCCATTGTCAACAGACGTTCACATAAGGTATTTACTTGGACGATGACCTCAAATGGAATACACATGTGGAAAATTTGACGAAAAAAGGTGGATCTCTGCTTCGCTCGTTTTAACAGCTGAAAAGGTTTGGAATACCAAAAGAAATTCTTAAAGTTGTATACTGTAGCTATGTTAGACCTTGCCTAGAATACGCTTGTCCCGCTTGGCACCCCGGTCTGACCAAGGAACAATCTGCTCAAATTGAGTCGGTTCAAAAAAGGGCTCTGAAAATAATATTGGGTCCCAACTACACGAACTATGACAGCTCACTAACAGAACTTGACTTACTGTCATTGGAAAAACGCAGCCACGAACTAACTGTCAGATTTGGACTGAAATGTCTTGACTCACCCTTCCACCGTCGACTACTGCCAGACTTCGAAAACCCTATTGTTGACGGACCGAGGACAAGGCGTCAAGAAAAGACAAAGAGTTGTCAACTGATATCGTCTTACCCGGCGACTAGTACTCAACGTTACATCAAGTCATTCGTTCCGTACTTTACTGATTATTTTAACCAAGCAACGCTAAATGAAGAATTCTGATATATTTTATTTTAATCTCTATGTATTTTCGTAGTTACACACATTTGCGTTGAAATATTTAGTGTGGTATTATTTATGTATTGACTCGTGTGTTTGACGTACCTGCGCTAGCTAACGCTATTTTGGTAAAATAAAGCATTCATTCATTCAAGCATACCTCTACTGTAAATAACAAACATACACTATGATTCTGCATTGAAAATTGAAGTGAAGAAATGCACAGACGAGTTTCCATGTCAATTTGCTGGTTCGTATTGGTGAGGACAGATTTGCCAAACCGCAAAATCAAGTGTTTAAGCCGCACTTTAAACGGTGATATATTCAGTTTCACAAGGGCTTGGTCGTAGGGTATGTCGCGGCTGGAGTATCTTGTTGCTCTTTTCCGGACGGGCTCGATGTCCGGTGAAAGGTACGCTGTGCGGATTGCAGATGGACCCCACACCGGGTTACCTAACAAAAATAACGTGTTGCGAAGCTCGAATCCCTTGGTTTCATAGACGTTACCTTTTATCGCGAAGTTTCTGTTCTTATCGCTATCTGCTACGTGACAACACTTAGGAATAATGTTTTTGACGAGATTTTATTGCTGGCCGAAAAAGAAAATGGGCAGTGAGAGCTAGTTTAAATACACGAATGCTAAACTTTAGTTGACGCGTGAAGCAATCAGTCCGTAGTTCTATCCCTTCTTGTTCCTTAGTCGTATTTTCGTGTGGTTGAGGTGATAGGTTCCTTGGATGACGTCTAGTTCTCAGCGGAGGAAAAACGACTAGTCATGACTAAATTATTCACAGACATATACGTGGAAGGCAACGAAGAAACGGACCGTGATAAAAGATCCGCTATGTTCTGATGTCGGGATAACCTAAGCCGGGAGACCATCTTTCGTCTTCTTCTGGCAGATGGCGTCTCCGAACCAAATCATCTCATTTACTACTTTCTTGACACTTGCGATAACGCGTTCATCAATCGCTTCTCCATCATTGAACTTCTTGTGAACTGTCGGGATCACTGTCCGTGAAGGGAGAGGCAGCATTCCCAGCTCAGAAATAAAGGGAAGAGCCAACGCCGCAGCTCGTATGCCGCCAAAATCGCCTAAAATTAAAAGACATGTAGTAGAATCGTGAATAAATATTCTTTGAGCCCAAGCTGACTTTGAAACATTTATTCAAACAATGTTTCCAACGGGTACAACCTGTAAAGATTACAGGTTTGTTTCCTTCCCCGAAGTTGAACCAGAGGATTGACAGCCTGACGAGGACCCTTGCCAAAAAGGGCCGAAATATCGCTGATGAAGAATCGTAGCTGACGTACCCGTTGTAAACATTGTTTGAATAAACGAATCGTGAAACCTGTGACGTTCCGGTGCTTTCGAAGTTTTGTCCTTCTTCTAGTTTCAACAAAAACTCTTGACCAGAGGGGCGAATTTTAAACCACAGGTTATTACAGCTAAACAGGTAGCAGATTTCATCATTTCTGTGACGAAGATTTTATCAATTTTTATTGTTCACTTTGACATCGGAACGAGTGAAAATCCGAGAAACGAAACGAAATACGTCTCGTCATCACACACAGAAAATCGGCTGGTTTCGAAAATAACTTCCGGTTTGGTCTTAATGTTCGTAAAGTCAAGTTTAAGAGTTAATCTTCGCAAAATATACAAAAACCCATTTCCCGAAAAGAGTTGCCTTGAAATTTGCCTGCTGCCTTGAAACACTGTTGATCGTACCAGGCGAAGATTCGGAAATGTTTGTCCTGTTAAATGCAACTTCTTGCTGAAAGCTAAGAACCTACATGTTTACCGAGTCTGAAATAACCAGAAACGGACGTCATGAAATGAACTGAATTCAAGAAGACCTAAGGAAAACCAATTAAGAATAACAAACTACTGTTTTTAGACTGTGTGTGGGTTGTATCATCGACAACAAACACTCTTGGTGACTAACTTTGCGCGCCGATGAAGAATCGCCGGGTGCCCAGCGAAGAGCCAGAAACGTCACGACTAGAAACGTAGATGATTAATTTACAGAGGATCTGAATCAGTTTTGAGGGATCCTTTGAGTGGCGTTTCTTTTTCTTCCCGAGGTTCACTGTCGTGTCTCGCACTTAGTGATCCTTATCTCCATGGCTCTCTCCCAAGGTCAAGGCCATTGTTGTAGTAATAGTAGAGTAGGATTTATTCATAAGAAAAATAGCTTATTCGTAACTGCCACAGCGAGGACGCCGTATTTGAATTTGGCAGCATAAAAATACTCGCTAGCCTTTAAACACTTATCGTAAACCTTAAAAATTGTCATATATAAAAGTATGATGATGAAATTTTATTTCCGACCTTAAGAAAAGGGAAATAGCACAGTACAAGACAAAGAAAAGAAAAAAAATACACTGAGCTTTCAATATTGTAGTCGATGCACAAGATAAAAAAACTAAAAATAAAAAAAAAGACGGGTCTAAAAAAATCTTCTTCCTAGATGGAATGCGGAGAAATTTGACTTTGTCAACATAAAAATACTCGCTAGCCTTTATATACTTCTAGTAAATCTTAAAAATGTTGTCATAAATAAAAGTATATGATAGATTGACCTTGGGATTGGCTCACTTGACCCAACTATGTCACCGGTCGGTGGGGCATCTTTTTAACAACGAGCGGACTGACGACAGTATTAACTACTGGGTAGGGAAAATCGATAGTCTCCAGGCCATGATGCTCGACACTGTCATCGACGAGTCTGTCCATCTCATTTCCGGTATTCACCAATTCTTCAGCTGCGTTCGTTGCACTCCGCGCTGTGTCTGGTGTTTAGTCACCAGTGTCCGGTTCTTCCCTTAAAACGCGTTTTTTTGGTTCACCTGTGAGTTGATGAAAAGTGGCTAACTCCTCGCTGAAGCCGGGCTCACGAGCAGGTTCTGGCTAGTCCGCACCGGTGAGATAAAACCGGACACTGGTTAGTTCAAAAACGGGTTATAAGACTGGTGAGAAGTCACCGGTGAATGCAAATCGGCTTATAAGAAAAAACGGAGACCACCGGTGAGAAACCCGTGACAAAGAACGCAGCTTTTCTTTTCAGAGCGGAAGCGGATTTGTAATCGGATACTTCCAGAGTTTTACGGATTCACGTCGTAAGGAATACCAGTAATAAGGCTTACCCAGTGAATATACGACGACTGAACACGGTTTGTGACGGAAGGAGGCTGGGGGTATATGATCCATCATGTTCGTCAGTGCTGGAGGAAGGCTGCAGTTATATTCCGGGGTCACCAGAATAAAACCGTCAGCTTCCTGGACTTGTTTGTTGAGGGTCAGTACCGACTGTGGAGCCAAGGATTGGTCAGGCATGAAATGCAGAGCTTGACGAAGGACAGGAAGATCTAGCTCCAGAGGATCTGTAAAAATGGGGTGAAACAAATCTCAAACTCTACTGGCAGGCTACTCCAATTCCAACCACTAAACAAATAGCCTCCAAGCAAGTTGGGGTGGTTGATGCTTCCGTGATATTCTATATATATATAATGCATCTTGCTCTTTCCTGGTATCCTAAAGTCATCTTCACGGTCAGCGATAATGGCAGCTACAGGTTTTGTCAAAGAAGCGTTAAAGAGATGTAAATAGTTATTGGTGGTGGGAGTTTAAAGCGTTTTACATGTGAGTTTATATAATCGCTCTCTCGAAGTGTTTAAAAATGTATGATTTTGTGTATGGCCTAACGGCTAAATTAAAGTATCTATCTATCTATCTATAATATATATAATGATATTCTGTTCTATGGTTGATGCTTCCATGATACTGGTCTTAAGGAGTACAAAGACAACAGAATTAGGGAAAATGCCCGGAAAGAAATTAGCAAAGGAATCGGAAAAGAAGGTAGAGTAGAGACATGTAGGACAGCACAGCAGTATAAGTCGTATTCTTGCCGTTACCCGAGGACTCCACTTCAGGAGTCCCCGCGTTTTTGTTTGTCCCGGGGACTCACTCCCCGTATTCTCGCGAGTCCCCACGGGCGGGGAATGCTCCGATTATCATCACCATCATCAAAAAGGACTCCCTTTCATATTCGGAGGGGAATCAGTTTTGGCTGGTGTTGGTGCAATGTAAAATTAATTTAAAACAATCAGAATAAAGAAAACCAAAAGTAAAGTGGATCCAGACTAATTTCTTCAACTGCTTATTTATTTTTCGAACAAAATCCATTTTGGAAGCATTCCCCGTGTTCTCGCTGTTTCTGTACGCGGAGTCCGCGTGGAGTGACTCCCTCTATTCTCGCCGTTCCCTTCGATTCCCCGAGGAGTCCTCGGGGAACGGCGAGAATACACCTATAGTCAGCAGGAAGCTCTTGTCCTTCATTTTTAGGTTGTGCCCGGATACCAGCTGTACACAGGCTGTATGGATTTGGGTTGTTCTGTAGCAGAGCAAGCTACTCCTCTAGGCTCCATACCGCTCTCTATTTTTTTCTGTTGATATTTCTGGAATTAAAACTCGGGCGTATTCGCTCTCCGTCTGACACACCCTGCGATTTGGCCTAGACGTCGCGAGGCGTATTTTTGCCTGGCGATTCTTAGACGCCCTCTGTGTTGCTGCTGAATTTTATTAGAGCTACATTTCGGCCTCAAAGCCGCTCAAGTTGGAAAAACGAACTTGTGGAAAACATTTCAAGGGCCCGCTCCGTGTGTCGGTGGGAGGGGGATTTGGAAGCATTCTCATTGCGGCATATGAAGATTCAAAGCATTAGGCCTGCATGCCGACGAGAATAAAAGAGTTTTCGAGGTGCGCCTCAGGATTTTGCTAGATATTTTTTGTTAGCTCATAAGACCCCTATTTTGGCCGATGCCTGTGTTTCAGTCCCTAAGTCATGTTTTTCTTCCCTAATTCTGCCGAAGAACGAGGGACGATCAGTCCAAGCATTAGGTGTACACTTGGACAGGGCACCAACCGAAAACCGACGGGCCTCACGCAACAACTCTAGCAGGCAGCCTAGCGCAGTGGTTTCCAACCTTTTCCGTACCGCGTACCCCTAATCAAGATTCAAAAAGGTTGGGTACCCCTAATTAAGGTTAAAAAAGGTTTCGTACCCCTTTTTTGATGAATCGCTGTTCTACTGTTTTTTACCACAACGTCAAAAATACGATATTTATTGTCACTGATAAGGTATGTAAATCTGAAATTGTGTGCGGTGGTGTATCTGATCATGAGGACGATACTGACACTGAGTTAGGAGACTTGTACCCCTGGATTCGTGCACCATCGGTTGGAACCATTGGCCTAGCGGGTGTAAAGAACACGGGACAGAGCGCTATGAAAGGAATTAAAAAGAAAAGAAGATTAGCATGCAAGCTTCGAATGTCATCCCAAACCAACCAACGTCAATCCAAAGAATGCCCCCCCCCCCAAAAAAAAACGAATTCTTACCGATCAATGTGGCAGTGTGTTCCGCCGTCTCTATCGCCTTCACTACATGATTTGCAACTTTGATACCGTGTCTTCCGTCGCGGCTTGATCCGAGAAACACTAAAATCTTCATATTCACTCGGTCTTAGCGTCTTCGAACAAATTAAATGTCTAGCAGGAGTGTCGTTACTCCTATATAGCGCTAGTGTCGGTCCTGGGATGAATTGCCCAGTCACGCTTATCGCGTGGAAAACTTTCGAGAGTTTTGGGGAGCAGGGTTGCCACATCAAAAATATTTAAAGAGTGACTTTTTGGCCCAAAACAGAGAGTGAATTGGGAGTGAAATTTTATTTCATGAAATGTTCACGTTTGGTCGTAATCGCCTCTGTAAAAATGACACACCTTAATTTTGCTTTTCATGAAAAAAACTTGAAATAGTTACTTCTGGTCGAAATCCCTGCTGCAAAATTACACATTTGGTAATTTTCTGAAATAGAGTGGCTTTTATGTCCTACGTAGGACAAGAGTGACCAAAACAAAATAGAGTGACAATTCTCACTATCGTGCGACATGCGGCAACCCTGTTGTGGAGACATCACATCCACGATTTTATTACCAAATTTGAAAATTTACGTAAGAAACTAGCGATTTTTTTAAATTGTTGATTTTACTATACTTACTATAAAACAAGCTAGTCAACCCAAGTGTCTGTTTTTATACGATTGAAGTGAAGTCTTAGTTTACATTGTTTTTTAGTTCAAGAAGAAGTCCGCATCAATGACCATATATTTAAGCATTGTGTCCCAAATGTCCCAAAGATTATCATTATTGTTCTGTGGGGTAGGCTAGGAAGCCTGGCCGAAACTCAGGCAACAAATGGCCCATTGTATCACTCCATTCATGTGTAAAATTACATTCATGTTGGCTACATTCATTTGTAAAATTACTTTCTCCACACAAATGACGTAAGCATCACAAAATTTCCCTCCTTGTAAAAAAAATGTTCGCCTTCGGCCGGATGACGCAGCTTCGCCAATTTTTCTTCTATTGGTGATTCATTTTAGGAAAGCGGTTTATTTTTCTATGGTGTGGCAACACTGGCTTCACGTTAGTGACCCGTTGGATAATTAACTGCCTAAGGCTACTGTGCTACCCGTAGCCATAGCGACAGAAGATACAAATAACGCAATCTGTCTTTGACAATAAAAGAAAACCGGTTTCAACAATTAAAGTTCATAAGTATGCGTCAGCTATCGCGAAACCAAGGCAACACGAAACAACTAGGTATTAGCTAGGCTATGAAATTCGCGAGACAATTACGATGGATATTCGTATATTAATCATTGTGAACTTGCAGGTGTGTGTGTGTATGGGGGGGGGGCAAGGGGATAATGTGTTTGTAGGAAAACCCCAAACAGTACAAAGTTCAGAAAGTATGTGAGTACGATATGGGATGATTTGAGCATTCGCTGTCAAAAAGAACTTGTAAGCAGTAAAAAACAAAATGTACAAAACTGTGGCACAAATTTAAAATATTGCACAGATAAAATCGCAACGATAACTATTTACAGTTAAATACTGAGATCAGTGATTTCCTTGATGATAATCTGAGTTGAAACACATGTTACACGTACTGGTGCTCCGTGACTCTGAAAGAAAAATATGTTCATTGCACATTGCAACTGATCCAAATGTTATTTGCGTTTCTGATCACTATTGGTGGTCTCTCCCTTTTTGCTTAAATTCCGTTTTCGCTTACCTGAACGGCGAAATACATTTAACAAGAATACAAGGGACAGACGGTCACACAGGAAGACGGTAAGAAGTAAAACTTATCTGTTAGGATGACCAAGGCAATGACGACTTGCTTAGTCATAAACTAAGCTGGAAGCCTGAGCGATAAGAGAAGTCAATCCTCTGGCTAGGAATTATCCATGACGTCGCTCCAAAGCTGTTTAATACTTAACATTCGGCTTTCCCCGTAAGGTACGTACCCAAATGGTCCGTTTTCGAATTTCCTCCTCTGCTCCGAAAATTTTAACGAATCAAATCGTATTTCTCCATAGTAACGCGCAATTCGCATGCGTATTTTCGCATGCGGCATCTTATCCGGGTGGTTCCCAAAATCACCACGATCTTTTTGCCCACTCTCACAATGCCCACGCTCAGAATGCCCACGATTAAAATGCCCACGGTTCAAAATGCCCACGATTAAAATGCCCACGACTCAAAATGCCCACGACCACGAAATGCCGGCGGCCTAAAATGCCGACAGTTCAAAGTGGTCACAGAGGAGGTTAATATCCAGAAAGCAAAACCAAGAGATCCAAATCCACCAGTCAACTTGCATCACGAAGGTAAGACTGATTCCTTGATTAACAAGAGCTGGAAGCTCATACGGCACTTGCAAGGCTGGGTCGTAGGATGAAAGTAGGAATTCGTCAATTCGTGTGTTGGTTTAATTGCGATCAATTGTAAGCAAAACCCTTGAGATAAGAATGATCATGGGTCCTTAGAAACTATTTTATTTGTGCATTTGGCCGTGAAGATGCGCACTTTAAGGGCGCTAGAGATGTAATGAACACTCTTGAAGCACAAATGATGATAAGCTCATTGGAATCATGAAAATGTATATTTTGTTCAAATTATTATTTGTACAGAATTTCACTTGTAAGCAAAACTCTCGAGGCAAAAATGATCAAGGGCCCTTGGGATCATGAATATATATCGTTTGGCTAAAGTATTTTTTTGACTTTTCGGCTAACAAACCCACTTTAAGGGTGCTAAAAATCAAGTTTTGAGCAAAACCCTTGAGTCAAAATGTATACTTTGTTTAAGTTTTTGTTTGTACTTTGTGGTTAGGATTAGTACTTAAAGTACCTTAGTACTTCGGATCTGAGAAGTGACAGTTTGTAAGCCAATCTTGTATCTTATGTTCAAGCAAAGTTTCATCGCCCGAGCACATCTGGAAGTACCTTAATACGCGATCACAGGAATCCCCCACCCCACCAACTCCCCTCACAGTGCCCGAACCCGGTCCGGTTTTGTGACTCCTCCCGTCACTCATTTACGGACTGAAAACCTCAAATTTATCCAATCGTGGGCATTTTGAGTCGTGGGCATTTTGAGCCGTGGGCATTTTGAGTTGTTGGCATTTTTAGTGGGCATTTTGAGTCGTGGGCATTTTGAGTGTTAGCCTTTATTTGTATTTGTAATACACAGTTGGAGCATTAGATGGAAATTATTGGCTCCCTACGTGCCATAACAGCTGTCCGGGATAATCGGCTGAGTTTTAGTCCAGAAAGAGTTATTTCAAACCTAGGAAATTTGGTTTTTTTTTTTATTTTGCTCATTGTTTTGGGTGTTTTAGTGGTTCTGAACATTCATAGTGACAGTAGGGATGGTTAGCATTGTGTGTTTGGTAGAAAGACCATTTTTGTGGCCTGCTTTAAGCTACTACGGACTGCGTCTCCAGTAGCCTACTTCCTGGCTATACACCTAAATAACCACTGATTGAACTTACTCGAGATCTTGTGGCTCGTCGAGATTGTTCAGTTCACCTGAAGACGGCGACGTTTCATCTTCCTGGAAGCTTGATCGACTACTACCTGTCATCTCGTTGCTGCTTCCGCCACTTCGGCTAACGTCTGCAAGTAAATTCATGCGTAAAATAGAGGTTCAAAGCAGGTTCAAAGTTCAAGGTTATCTTTATTTACACTAAATGTATCAGTAACACTTTCCGCTGCTGAGAGCAGAGCTCGAGCGCACACGAAAAAAAGGAAAAAACAAAAATAACTTCGACACATGACGAGTCATACCCAATTATATCCATCCGCTAAATAATCATACAGCTAACCGAAAGCAAGGCCAAGGCAGTCCCAATTAAACTCACACTCACAATTAAAAGAGTACCTGGGATCCAGCTTTGGATATACTGGGATCCTGTGTCGACTTCCACGCCGTTATCGTTGACGGCGCGGACAGGAAAGGTCGCTGTTTCATTGGCAAGTGCGATCCACGTGAAGCGATGCGAAAGCAGCAAGGATAAACTAAATTACTTCATTTTAACAGGAACTGCAACCTTTAGAAAATCATATTCCAGTTTTAGAAGTCAGGAAGCTGATTTATTTTCCTACTTTGTTTTTCAGATCTTGCGCATTACCTCGTTAGCGTCAGTTCAGTGTAATTTTTGTTTTTCCTGTTTTCGCTTTTTTCTTACTGTAATATTTCATTTTTTTTTTAGCTTCAGTGCGTATTAAAATACCTCATCATCATAGCTTCATAGCTCACGCCCAAGCTGGTTCTAATTTCACAAATTATCCAACCTCGAATGTCCACACACCAGGAGAGCAGCCAATGAAAATGTGCCAGTTAAATTATTGCACCATTCATTCACTTCATTTCATTTATTTATCAATACTACACAAACTACAAGCAAGAAACAAGACCCCCTGAAGCTATCTTGTTGGGGGGCCAGGGAGCTATCTTGTTGGAGGACAGGGACGGGAGTTCAACGTTTATCTTTTCCTGAAGATGTTTAGAAGAGAGAAGCGCGCAAGGGGCTTTCAATAAATGGAAGCTTCTGAAACTGAGAGCGTGTTCCACCCTTCTTACCGTAGTTACTACGCACGCTTGGACATGGTTCAAGTAGCGCCCTCAACAAAAAGAGCTTCTTTTTTAATTTGATTTTTTTCGCCAACTATTTGGAATCTAAACTACCGTTAAAGATATCCGGAACTGAATAACCTTATTTCATTCAAGCGAGCAACAAAAGGTCATCCAGGAAAATTGTTTAGTGTTATCCTCCTTTAGACCCCCCCCCCCTGTTTTTCTTTTGTTTTCTTTCTTTCTTGTTCCCTTTATTTTTCTCTCTTTTTCATTTGAAGTTGAAACGGGCAAATCCGACCAATCACGTTACGGAGATGCGTAGATACCACGCTTACTACGCTCCCGAGCATGGTAAGCAAATCTTTATTTTCTTCATTTACTCCGCCTTTTCAAAATGGCGGGTCATAAATAAATTACTTACTTACTTATATTACTATTTCGAGAAGGTTGGAACGGTCAGCGTAGTAACTTTTTACGACGTTGGAACGAAAATACTAACTGATAGTTACTATTGTTAGAAGGGTGGAACACGCTAGAGCGGCGGATGAAATACACGTTCTAAAAATTATGAGAAGAGTCGCTTCTTCCCTCTTACCATTTCGTCTCCCATGCGTCCGTCTGAGAATACTGGCAACAGTTGTTTGGCATATCTTGCAAATTTCTCTAGTAATTTTTTAGATTATAGTACGTTACTCCAGCGTCGATTTCGGGATGTTATCTAATAAACTGTTTGGATGATTTGGTATTGCCTGCTTATGCGACTCGATCGACTTCGAAAATACGCCAGTCTCTAATCATCACTGAGAGGTCTCGGTTTTCGATAAGGAACAGAGTTATTGGAGTTTGGAACAAGTATAAAGACCTTTTTGAACAGGACCGATCAGTGATCACTTTGAAAAAGAAACTAAAACTCATCTGTTGGCAGAATACTGATATTAAAATATGATACGGCCCCGTTTGTGTTATCCCGGTAAATCCCCAACCCTTAATTATTCGTCTCGTTTTAGTAGAAAGTTGGCGTTCCTTCAGCTTCGGCCACAATTTGGTGTTATTAATTTTTTTTTATTGTGTCAAGAGTTTGGTATGGCGAGTGTAAGTATACGGAACGGAACGAGTCTTTCTTTCTTTTGTGTGCGTATTTACAAAGGAACGACTCATTTATATTTTCTACAGATAGTCAGTGTTTAAAACGGGGCCGAGCTAACGAGCTCGTACCCTGCCGGCCCCAGTGATCAAAATATATTGTCACGAACTGTTTTAGAAATTAAAGAACCTGAACCTGGATAAATTTATAACTGTCCAATTCGGAAAAGACAACTGTATACAGTTCAAAAAACCGTTTGGCATAATAAATTGACCGATTGATCATAAATGACAGATTCCCGTTTATTTGACTGAAGACGCATTCGAGCAAAAAAAAAGTCTTAAAGCACAACTCTTACTAGAAATGATCTTTTCATGATGAATAACCCAGCAATATCGTTTCCGCCAACACCATTACTTTCCACGCGAGATTATCGATTTTCTTATTAGCGCCTGTCGATTCTTTCGTGCCTTTCTGCTCTCCGACAGGGCGGCTGAACGCAAAATATTTGAAAACTGAATGTGCCGTGGTTAAAAAGTGGAAAAAAAAGTGGATAAGAACGACCTCGTGGCCTACCAAGTCTTCCAAAAAGAAAAACTTGAAGCAGCTCGTGACTGGAAACTCGGCTCGACCGAAAAAGCGCTAAAAAGTCGCAGGTACAAAAAGGAGCATGTCGAAATGCGAGGATATCAGAAGCTTATAATTCCATAAGGAGCTAGAGATAACCTAAATAGCAGAATAAGCAAGAGGGGTCCTTTAAGGCATTAACCTAGATACAGGAGGATATTAACTGAAAAGGGAAACCACAGAAGACACGAAAAAGGTATGTGAAATGTCTATTACTCAAAAAGTGCTAAAAAAGAAAATAAATCAGCTCGTCTCTTACCTGACCGCAAGACATTGCTTGCCGATTCCCTTTCAGCCATCCTACTTTCAATCGCAGAGTGCAGTCGATTCCTCCACGTTTCCAAATTCATCTCCAAGTTAGACCCATCCAGGTTTACATTCGACCCCCTCGTTGAGCCCCCATGGAGCGGCGAGGCTCTAGCCATGCTGGAATCAAGCACCTGGGGTCTCGCATGGTACCCGCCATGTCGAGAATCATGAGACATGTTATGTTCGTTGTCTGACCGAGTAGTGGTAGAAAGTCGCTCCGATAGCCACTTGGGAGACCCTTGGGGCAGGGTTGTTAGTGAGGGTGAATGAGAAGGCTGCCAAGGTCCTGGGTAGGGCTTGATATGTTGTCGAACGGTGAGCATGCCAGGGGTAGAGTACATGGGTGAGTTCAAGGTTTCCTGGAAAGGCAAGGATGCTATACCTGTCAACCCGAAAAGCAAGCACAAAAAAAGGGTAGCATGAGTAAAGGAAGGAGACTGTTTTTGAAGGCTCGCCAAGCACGTGTGTCAATTGCTGCGCGGCTGGGGGAAATTCACCCAACTGTCAGAACTAACATATTGCTTACTTCAATCAAACCCCTCAGCGAGATAATCACCGCTCAGACTCTTCGCCTGGCCCACTCTGCTTCACTCGATAAATTACCTGCTTCTCTCCAAAATTATTACGTACCTTGCCGTACTGTACACAAAAATCGTTCCCTACGTTCTACTCTCCATCAATTTATTCTTCCTTTAAGACTGACAACTGCCTACCAAAATTCTGCCATATACAAAAGCATTAAACTATGGAACAGTATACCCACACATCTACACCAATCAACAGATTTCAACACTTTTTTCAAGAACACCCGTACACACTTACTCATTTTCTCTCAATAAGTCTTCCTCTTTTTTCTTTTCTTTTTTTTCTTCTTCTTTTTTGTTCTTTTTCCTCTTTATGTGTCTTTTTCGGTTGTGTTTCATTTCCTTTAATCTTTAAGTTGTAGTTTAGCTAGGCCTACACAAGATTATTTTCCTTCTAGGCCAATAGACCAAGTTGTCCAGTGCTATACAGTTTTAGTACGTAAATAAATACTTGAATACTTTAATTCATCAAGAATTTTATTATCCATCATAATGTACAAATACACAAAAAATGGAGTGGGAAAAATAAGGAAAAGCTACACCATACACAACACTACGTAATCAACTATTTCAGGAGTCTATTTATATCGCTTGTCGGATCAAGATCTTGCCTATACCGCAGTAACCGTTTCTGCTCAGCAATAACGGACTGGGATACTCCATACTTCCCTTTATATGCTGCTGTTGCTTGACCAAGGCGGAAGTCTCAACAGATATTTTGCAAACTTATAAAAAACTTGCATAATGCTTTAATATCTGACTCAGTAAAATACGCCGAAATGGTGCTAATGCAAGGAAGTGGGGAATTACGAACGCATTATACACTTTACCTAGAATGCTTCTACAAAACTTATAATTTAATGCACTAAATGAACTAGAAAACTATATCCAAATTTAAGTTTTAAGATCTCATGTGAACTGATTGTGACGTAGCTAGTGACATAGTATGACACACGTCGAGTATGCTTGTCCGGTATGGCATTTTGGTCTTACTAAAGATCTTTCAGACCGGATAGAATGTATCCAAAAAAGGGCTTTGCGCATTATTGGGCGGGAAGGAAAGCTCCCTTATTTGTATCTTCTCAAAAAGTTCGGGCTCACTACGCTTGAGGAAAGGAGACAAACACTTTGCTATGGTTACGGAACACAAGCGTTTTCTGACCCAAGGTTCCGTGATCTCTTCCCACCCATTCACGATCCTCCCAGAAGTAGACCCCCCCGGGAAAAATCCCAAAAAGTCCCCAAATTAACACCAGTCGTTTGCACTCACGAAAGATACAGGAAAAGCTTCGTTCCATCTTTCGTGACACTTTTTAATTCTCACGAATAAAACTGAATATGTTTTGTTCCATCTGGATTTATATAATTTGGTTGTTCATAAATTGTATATATATATATATTGACATCTGCAAATTTGCTGTAAATGTCCATTGACAACGTTTTCGTTTATAATATGTTGACGAAAAATGCAAATTCGGCATCATTGCTGTGAAAGTCATTTTTAAATTAAATTCTACTCTACTCCACTGTACCCAGTCTCGTATTTTATCCTAGATTGTGTTGATCTTTGTAGGGGTCCTATTCCTGACCTGGGGTTCTCCATCAGAAAGATGGAGGGCGTTAGATTAGTTCATAGAGGATTAAAGAACGAGTACGAAAAATAACAATAACAGAAAACCTCTCCCCTTACTTCCGCAGAATCAAAAAATTGTATTTCAATTCATGGACCATTTCACGATTCTGCTGATCTATTTCTGAACGGTAAGGAGGGTGGCGTAAACGTCGACAGACACTTACCGTATCTTTCGCAGAATACAGAGTTCCGCCAGTGACATCGTGAGACGCGTACATAGGCGAAACCGGGGAAGCATATAGCTGGTTTTCAGGCATTCCGGGTCTGACGGTTAGCGGGCCGCCAATATTGGGGACGAATTTAGCAACATCTGAAATCGGATAATGATTAAATTGCTGAATGCCTAAACTCTGGGTGCCCCTCATTATTTCCGGCCCGTCTGGGCGATTCCTTCAACTATGTTTTCCGTACCATGGCCTTGTGAATCAGGTGAGCTCATTAGGAGCCCAAAATGACCATGACGCTGACTCTACTAAAATTTAATCTTAAAGCACAACTCTTACAAGAAATGATCTTTTCACTACAAAATGGATCAGGATAAAACGTTTTCAAAAATACCATCACTTTCCACCTGAAACTAGCGATTCTCTTGTTAGCGCTTGTCGATTATATCCAGCCTTCCTGCTCTCCGACGCGGCGGCTGGGTGCAAAAGATTTGAAAATGAGTGTGCCTTGTCAGAGTTGTCAGCGGACAATGAAGATTCCGGTGAACTGTTCGTTGGGTGACGGGAAAACTCGGCAAGACTGAAAAAGCGCTAAAAATTCGTAGTTACGAAACGAAACAATGGAGAAAGGTGGGGATTTTAGAAGCTTATGATTCCATATGGGAGCTCAGTATAATATAAAAGGCAGAATAAGCAAGAGCGGTCCTTTAAAATAAAGCGCTACGTAGGAGACACATTATAAGTTTCAGCACTTCTTCGGATGAAACTATCCGGTACGGGTCGGTTTTTAGAAAAGTTTGACCAAAGGTTGGAGAGAGATCCTGGGTTCTGAGACAATCAAGTACCCGACGGTGCGGCATGGCTTGATAAGCTCTTTAAGCCCTTCTTCAGGACTTGACCTAAAAAGAGAGCCATTTGATATCCGACGAATACGAATTGAGCTTCTATGGGATAGGACAGATTTAAGTGACGTTGGGCTTCTCTGGTTATCACTGCAGGAGGCGTTCACAGTTATGCCAATTTTCAGCTACACTCCCGTACAAAAGCTACGACACGCGAACACATTAACCGCTCAGATCATGCCAAGCTTCGGAAACAGCACAGGGGATAGAAAGTCTTGAGAGGGAGTTACGGCATAAACAAGGTCAGTACCTGGCTTTTTTAGATGCTTTCCGTTCGAGTTCCTTCTGAGACTTGCAGTGGTATCATCTTCATCACTGCTATGGCTGGAAGCTAGGTCGAGGGTTCGATCTTCGTCAGAGTTTGTTTCTGTGTCGTAGAACTGCTTGGTGTCGGTTTCAGAGCCTGGCTCGGTCTGTGACCGTGATGTGTCCTGCTTCTTTCTCCTTCGTGATTTTCTCTTGTACGTGCTGTCGCTTAGAGAGTTGCTGACAGTGCTCTCAGACAGACCCCCCAGCTCACTTCTGGAAAAAAATCCTGTTGATTTTTGTTCTTTTTTTATTTTTTATTTTCCCGTAGCATCTTTTGAAATTTAACTTATCTTTGTATTAAAAAGACCAAAGGTTTCGATGGGATCCCAAAAATCTAACATTTGATTCAAACGATTGGGTCATGTCTTCGCCATTCAGTCTTCGTTAGATTCCTTGAATATTTTTACTGTTAAAATAAAGCTCAAAAAATGGATTCAGCATGTCTCCGATACCGAATCTCTAATCAATTTCAGAAACAACTTTGAGCTTCAAACAAATTTCCAGTATCAGCCGAATTCGTGATGAACCATTTGTCCAGCAAGAAAACCAAGTTGAGATATGGATTCAGCGGACCTCCTTACCCCTCAATCTTAATAGCTTATAAGACATGCATGTTTTTACCGTAAATTCGAAACCCCTCCTCTGCCTCTAAAGATAGGACTAAAGGACCCATCTACGAACTTGACCTGTACTTTACCAGTGAATCCTCATTGAAGAACATCCTTGCTTGAACATTATATATCAACCACTTCGACCTTCGATTACACTAGAACTCTCCGACGTCACATAGCATAAACAAATGAATGCCGGCATCCACGCGCAGAGCTATGCTAGTTTGAGAATAAAGGGGTAGGACTGCTATAGCCGAAAACTGGTCGACAAATTTTGTGTCCGGTTTTCGCCGGATTCCGGGTGAACTACTTATCCGGAAAGAAAATAACTTTCATATTCGGATTCAGCATGTCTCCTTAGCCCTAAATCACTTATCTCCATAGCTTTTTAAAAATATTTTTTGGTTGCACCTTAATTTGAAACCCCTCCCCCACCCCTAAATATAGAGCTACAGAGCCCATCTTCGAACTTGACCTGTACTTTGACCCAAAGAGTCATCGTGCCAGATCTGATCAAAATATCTCAACTCCTTCGAGAGTTATCGTGCTAACAGACGGACGGACGGACAGACGGACAACTTTTGCGATGTCACAGGTATCCCTCCACCTACGTTTTGGGATCCCAAAAAAGAGAAAAAAACAAGAAATCATATTTCGTACTTTATATGGCTACTCCTCCATCCCTCAGTGACGTTTATTTTAATCTATTTTTACCCACTTTCAACTATTCACGTCACTTAACTTTTGAAAATAGACCCATATTTCATTTACTATTCTTCCCCCCTAAAACTTTCGCTTTAATTAATTTTTTTCTGTCCTTTAAACCTCAGACCATCACAGTCACAAATACAAATTCTACGCTCGAACTACTGTAAATTGGAAAAAAAAAGAAATACATATAAGGGGAAAAAACAAGAAAAAAAAGAAAAATTTATCTTTCCGACTACAAAATACAATTCCATAGCTACAAAAACAATTCCAACTACACACAATATTTAATTTGTACTCTATCCATAAAAATTATTTCTTAACATTTCTTGATCAAACCTGACAAATCTACTTTTCAAAATCAAACTTAGCTACACAAATATTTGTTATTCTTTCTACACGATATCCGCTTAAAATTTACCACGATCCACATGCTTCAAAAACAAAGCCTAATTTACTGGAAAGATTTAAAAAACTTTTTTGTCACTTACAAATACGTACGCTGTCCCATGCCCCTTATTCTGCTGTAATATATATATTGGTGCATCGATCCGTAAACTTTACGTGGCCCACTACCTATTATTTGGAAATGGCGGGTCAGAAATAAATTGCTTACTTATTGCTTCATATCCTGCAGGCGATAGCTAGTGATATTGGGATCTCTTCCAATGTCTCGCGGTTCGCGGAAAAGAATTCTAGCTTACGACACTTTGAGCGTGTTCCACCCTCGTACCAATAGTAACTATTAGTTACTAAATCAGTTCCAACCTCACGAAAAGTTACTACGCTGACCGTTCCAGCCTTCTCGAAATAGTAACTAATAGTAACTATTTGCTTACCACGCTCGGGAGCGTGGAAAGCGTAGTAACCACGAATCTCTGTCACGTGATTAGTCGGATTCACCCGTGGCATGATATTCCGCTAGAAAATAGAAAAATCGTTCCAGCCTTGACGACAAAAAGGCAGAATTTGTGACGTCATGCGTGGTAACTACGGTAAGTAGGATGGAACACGCTCTTTATAACTGTCAAAGGCAGTTATTTCGACCAACTGTCAGCTTACACTATGATAATATCATGAGCATTATTTACTAGCATATCCTATATCGACATTTCCTCTTTCTGTATTTTGAGATTCTCCGAGCGGGGATAAATCTAGTTCAATCAAGTTTCAGTACTATCCAAATTGAGCAGGAGGGATTTTAGAACCTACAGGTATCTTCGTATCTATTTAACCAATAAGTAGAACAATCTAGTATAGTTACCTGTATGGACTGCTTCCAGTGCGAACGGTTGACCTCGAAGTTGTGCTAGTGGTGGAGATCCCAACATGCCGGCGGGATGAACGGAAGTGATCCCCGTTCCGGTAGGCCAGAGCCGATCTCTGTAAAGAAAAGAAACAGAATAGTAGAAGATTGGAATAATCTCCCAGAAAGTGTGGTAAACGCCGAAGATATCAACCAATTCAAAGCAGGTGTCGACTACCACTTGGCTGAAATTCAATTTAGTGTGTAAAGTGTCCCGAGAAATTTATAGAGGCGACAGCCTTACTATTGCAATTATATTATTATTACTATTAAGAAAAGCGGTTCCTTTCAAGATAGATAGATAGATATCGCTTTTATTCTTTTCGAACTATCATGGTGAAATCCAAATTTGTCGAAATCGTCGAAATAGATGTAAACACTCATATATAAATATGTCAATATAAATATGTCAACGCCATATATAAAAGTAAACATTAAATAAGATTAAAAATTTCAACGAAAGACGGTACAAACGTCTTTTCACACCGCACATGGTCACATTTTACATGTTGGAGATTTGGGATCACCACTGAGGCCGCTCTTGCAGCTCTGTTCCGAGCTGTATCGATTTGTGGCGGAAGAATATACTTATGGATAGGGTGCTCAAGCATTTTCTTACCAGAAGCCATGCACAGTTTCAACCTACGGGACTCAAGGGACTCGAGTTTAAATTTCTGAAGGAGCTCACTGTAAGGAATTTTGGGGATCGTGACATAATCAGTAGGGCAGCGTATCGATGGCACGGGAACGGAACTACCCTGCCCCCTTAAAGTGTAACTGAAAAGCCAACTTATTTTTGTATCATCTAATTGAATACACTGAATTATTTGGATTCTGCTAAGGGATTTTTTGATTTTCCACTACCTGCTCTACTAGTGAGCTTCAGAGTATCTATGGCCGTCTCCACAACGCAAATTCTACTTTAACGCGGAAAATTTGAATCTCAGTATAAACGCGGCCACAAGTATGAACACTGATCTGTAGGACAAATTCCCTCAACATGATTAGAGGCCTTTTACTGAGACACAATTGTGTGCCACACCCTTCCGAGTGTTTGTCACGGAAACACGAGGGTGTGCCACAAGTCGAGACTCACGGGACGCCGGCGGTAATTTCCATTGTCTGAAAACAAAAATAAAATTGAGATAAAATCTCAATAAATAGATTTTCAGGCGTTCGTCCTTACCATCTTATGCAAAAAGGATTCTCAGTTTTACGTCTACTAGCTTGTGAAAGTAGTCAATTTAATTGTTATCTGCTGCTAAATTCGAATTTCCCGCCAGAATCAAGCCACAAAATCGACAATCACCTCCAGCGTGTTCCACACTACTTACCATAGTTACTACGCATGACGTCACGAAGTCTGACTTTTTGCTGTCAAGGTTGGAACGATTTTTCTATTTTCCAGCAGAATATCATGCCACGGGCGAATCCGACCAATCACGTTACAGAGATGCGTAGTTACTACGCTTACTACGCTCCCGAGCACGGTAAGGAAATAGTTACTGTTAGGTACTATGTCGAGAAGGCTGGAACGGTCAGCGTAGTAACTTTTCGTGAGGTTGGAACGGAAATAGTAATTAATAGTTACTATTGTTAGAAGGGTGGAACACGCTCCTCGGCAGTTGTTTGTCGAATTCGAGCCACAAAGCGAGCCACACAAATCTTGTTGGTCGCGGAAATACACATGTGGGCCGCAAAAAAGACCACGAAAACACTCTTTTTGAGCCACAATCGACCCACAAACAGTTTGTGGGAGCACGGAAAAACGCCTTAGGGTTCTAACGACACAACGCCTTACAGAGCTGACTGGATCAGAGACACCTTGATGAAAAATTTGTAGCCTGCGTAGTTCTATGACAGTTGAACGAAAAAGTTGCATGTATTGATATGTAATAGTAAAGAATACTATCATTTAATGTGCCTCAGACTGGGCCAATCTTAAGCAGTAGTATCCAGTAGCATCCAGTCTTGCTAATAGTAGCATGCAGTAGAATGCAGTAACACTGTAGCCTTGACATAAAAGCATGTAGTAGCATCAGTTCGTACTGCATGCTACTTTTTCGGACAACTTCATACTACTGTTTTGAGATAAATTTTTCATCGGGACTATGGCAAAGAAAGAGAAAAGCTTACCGGTGCTGAATTCCCTGCCCAGGGTGATGTTGTTTCCTCAACTGGGACTTTCTTCCCTGTCATCACTGCCACGGTCCTTCTGAAGCTCGTCCTCACGCGGCTGTTGCCCAGGCAGTACCCGAACAAAATATATACGCCCATCGCTGCTGCCATCATGGACAAAGCGTAGGCCAATGCCGGGTGATTTTCACTGGCGTTCAGTAACGCGAGAGACCACAAGCATCCAGAGAGGGGGAGGAGGATCAACCCGAGCCACAAGTAAGACCTTAAAAAGAAACGGAATAGAAACATGTTCCAAGGGGCGAAGAGGAACAGCTCTCCAGTCTTAGCTAGAAACGAGTCAGTCAATAAATGTGAGTTTTCTTTCATTTTTCAAAACGGTCGTCATGGTTTAAAACAGATAGTGGGGGCTCGTCGTCAAGCTGATCGTATAATCATAATGGATTTATTGCCCATCATAATGCACAAACGTACAAAAAGACGGAGTAGTCAAATGAACAAGAAGAAAAAGAACAAGAAAGAAATTAAAAAAAGAACATTACTATCAACAGAAATAATGCAGAGAACTCAAGAAACAAAAAGAGAACCACACACACTGACGGAATTTACACTGAGTAAAGAAGGTCTCGTCGCGTGTCTTCATGCGTCGTCAAAATATAATATATATATAGTAACAATAAAACAAAGGTGAGACTACAACGTCAGCCGACAACCATGACACAAAAAACATCTCCAATTTAGAACAAAATTTAGGGGGTCTGTGGCAGATATATTGACCACGAACCGTGTGCCATTTGGAGAAAAAAAACTTACCGTAAGAATCCATAGTCTTCGATATGATCTTTGACAGTCGAAGCGGCGCGCAGGCCCATACCGAAGAGTGCAAGGGATATCAGCATAAGTGCACACGAGGGTCCAACCAGACCCCAAGCGGCCGACTCGTAAACAGATAGCCAGCAACTGCAAAGTTATACGATTAAACTAGAATGGTGAGAAATCCAGCAGTTGCACAATCTGGATGTCATAAGTCTCTGGGGGCAGTGGACGACCTAAGGCCTACATTGAGGGTGCAAATAACGTCTAACAAGAATGCTAGATGTATATGAAGGGCGGAGGGCGAGGAAAAGGAGCGACCTCCATGTCGTCGTTAACCCTCAAACCCAACAAATTCGATCGGAGAAATGTCTCGTTAAAAAAAGAACAAAAAAACCCATCAGGATATGATCACAATTGAATGGAAAGGAATCCGGTCAGCGGCTCACAATGGATGCCCTTATTCCCTCTGGAATCCTGGATAACCAGGTGGTCCTAGGTGAACTGAGGGTGGGTTAACGTGCCATGCTTGATGGGGGGGGGGGGGCAAATATCGAGGCAAGGACTAATAGCTTTCCCAGATTCAACATGTCCTTTTACCTCAAATCCGATCAACCCAATGGGAAAATATTTTCGCCACACCGGGTCTTGGTTTCAATAACCCCTTTTTCTTGACTAAAGCTACGTTTACACGGAGGGTATTTACCCGTACTGCGCTGGTAATTTTCCCCGCAACAGCAACAAATCTCCGGGGATTTTGGACTTCAAATTACGAACTTTTTGCCCGTAGATTTGTTTGTCGAAGGGTATTCTTCGACGTCAGCAACAACAGAATTGGATTTTCGAGCAATAACTTCGATTATGTCCATGTAAGAGGTGATTCAAATGAACACAAGTTGGTATCCATTGTAAAGAGATATCCTGAGCTTTACAACCTTGGAATCTACTGCCACTTGACAGTACTCTCCCTTGACAAATACCCGGGTACCATGTGAACACTTTCACCTCTCGTCTCCGGGGACCCCCCCCCCCCCCCCCGTGTGAATTAACCTTAAGAAGAGTCTCCTACTTACAAAGCAACAGTTCCGTACTGATCTGCTCTGACTCCCACCGTCAGGGCTGTTACAATCGCTGGCACAGCGTAAGCGAAGGCGTAGTAGCATCTCATGGGTCCTGCGTTTACATCTCGGATTTCTGTCAGCATCCGATATAGGTGAAGCGCCGACACGGCAATCCAAGTGAACACAAGGAGCCAAGTGTACTGAAGACCGATTGCCATCATCTTGCACATGAACTGGAACGAAGGGAGAGCAAATGAGCATGTGCTATACTCTTGATGACTAACTCGACTTGCTGATGCAAAATCGCCGGGTACCTATCGGAAGAGCCAGAAGCGATATCACCTCGGGTATCACAGCTGTTCCCGAAGAATCGACGTAATTCTTTGACACAGGATTTGAGTTGTTGAGCCTGCGTCGTTTGTGTGACGTTTTCTCGTTCTTCCTGAGGATCACTGGCGTGTTTTGGACTTAGTCATGTAGAGCATTGTTGGGAGGATGGTGGACAGAGAACCGCGGTGTTCATAATTACATAACTATTTTTGTGCAACCCCTATAACGATTGTTATCCAAAGCACAATTTAGAAAATCTCTGTCTCCCCTCGGAAAAAGACCATGGGCCTCGAATCTAGTTTTACCAGCTTTACAAGAGACACACGGTCGAGTCAAACCGTCAGTTGTGATTCGGATTGCTTGCGCCGCTTGTCAGAGTGACGGTGTAGGTGGAGAAAACCTTACAACGCTCGAGTACGAAACATAAATATATACTTTGAAAAAGGTAAATAATACAAGTAAGTTAAAGGACTGTTGTAAGTTAGGCTGTGTCGTGCTTCATAAGGTATGGTTTAGGTGAGTTGGTTAAGGTCTTGACTTCAAGTTACTCGGTTAGGGTCAGCCTGGTCCGACCAAGCTAACATCTTTATGTTGTGTTGTCAGATCCCTTCTGGGTCTGAACAGTCCTTTAACTTGCTTTTATTATTTACCTTTTTCAAAGTATATTTTTACATTTCGTACTCGAGCGTTCTAAGGTTTTCTCTGGGTGTTCCACGTAAAGGGTTTACGGCGGACCATCGATACATTGTACATGCCCCACAAACCCATCTCGGTTACCATGCTATCAGTAACTGGAAATACTCGGTTTTCTAGTAAAGCGGGGCGTTACACCCCAATGGCCGAAGCGAAAAAGACGGCGAATAAAAGAAACAAAAGGAAATGATAAAGTAAACAGATTAAATGTGAACGACAAAACAAGAATCCCCCCATAAGGAAGAAGTGATCACTTTAAGAGTGTACAGCTCGTGTTTACTTTGAGCGAACCTGGAGCATCCGGGTCGAAAGTATTTTCCAGGACAGAAAGATTAAAGAAATAACGATGGACAACTTTCGAATTCTGACAGATTTCTTCCTTAAATCAGGATCCCTGTTCTGAGGCAGGATCCCTGTTCTGGTTACTCTCTGGACAGAGCATTCTCTGTAGGATGTGTCGAACTGCAGCAATTAGCATACTTGATGGTTCTAATACAGGAACATTTTCTGGTTGCGCCCACATCAACAAGATTTACAGTGTTTTGACAGTCAGATGGATTAAAGCCTCTATGACTTTTGATTTCCTGATAGTTTTATAGACGCATACTACCCACAGATGCAGCCTTTCTTATACATCTTTCATTCAGTCGAATTACTGGATGTCATTCAAACGAACCTTCACACACCACACAGGTTCAACTAAGCAACGTCATACTGACTTAACGCAACTTGTATGCCGAGTCGACATAAGCATAAGCTACGTTCGTTGCACTCCGGGCTGTCCCTGGTGTTTAGTCACCAGTGTCCGGTTTTTCCCTTAAAACGCGTTTTTTTTGTTCACCTGTGAGTTGATGAAAACTGGCTAACTTCTCGCTGAAGCCGGGCTCATGAGCAGGTTCTGGTTAGTCCGCACCGGTGAGATAAAACCGGACACTGGTTAGTTCAAAAACGGGTTATAAGACTGGTGAGAAGTCACCGGTGGATGCAAAAACGGCTTATAAGAAAAACCGGAGACCACCGGTGAGAACTCCCGTGACAAAGAACGCAGCTATACTTCTACTGTGGCAACCTCCGGCAAAGGGAGAAGAAAGGCGGAATTAAAGAACAAGAAATGGACATTGGAAACAATAAATTTACCTCTTCACTGATGAACTCAGCTCTCAGCTTGAGGGCTAGCAGATATAAAAGTTGAGTCATGAACAAAGAAGCGATGATATTCTTGTTAATGGAATTTGTATTTGCTCCTTTCCCAAGCAGGCAGCTTAGAATAAGAAACGCCACCGCTAGAAGAGTCAACGAGATGACCAGGCCAACGTAGGTAACAATATTTTCGGCAGTAGATGGCTCAACGAGCGCCTACAAAAGGAACACTTTATGGATAGTACAGGGGTTGGGGATCTACTTGCTTTACTACCTACCCCCTACCCCCTCTACTTTACACCCGCAAAGTATCTTACCTGTTTTACTCCTTATGTTCTTACACGTCGGGCCTTCTGTCTCTTCCTCAACTTAAGGTACGTGTGCACATGGTCCGATTTTAGCAGTCGGATGCGAATTTCCTCCCTCGCTCCGGAATTTTGAACCCCACAGACCACAATGACGTGGATTTCGCACACGTATTTTCGCATGCAAATGGTCATCTGACTGTTTGTTCAAGTGGCTTTAGGATTTAACATTTCAAACATTCAAACGCAGGTTTACTATCTAAAACAAAATAATTTTTTCTTTCTATCTTTCATTCTTTATTCACCATATTCCATGCAATTCCTTCGTAACTATATATGTTGAACCATAGAACAGAATAGAATGTATTTCACAAAAAAGCCCATGGCAAAAAAAAAATTCACTACTTAACAGAACACGCACACTGCTCCTATTCTAAAAATCTCGTTCTATGCTCCATCGCAAGCCTCAAGTAACGTCCAGGTTTTTTCATATATTTCCTATTTATCCTGTTTACTCTATCCTATATTATTCAGAGCATTCGGTGTAACAATACTTAGGAGGAAATGCGCTGCAGTCTAAACACCCACGAGAGAACAATAAGTGAATAATTTCGCCTGTAAGAATTATTGCAGAGCGAAAACATACGATGTCTTTGACTTGAAGAAGCCGAGGATATCGGATTTCAGGCCTGAACCGTAAGAGTACGATCAACAATTTCCAATCCCAAAAGTTTGGCAAACCCAGAGCAAAATAACACTAGGGAGTAGCGCCCAGACCTATGCTCTCCATGCTTTGCAAACGGGCCACAGCCGTGGTGCCATCCATTACGCATGCGGCATTTAAAGCGAGACAGGCTTGCGGGTTTAGAGATTTCTGGTCAAGCTAAGATGCGTTCTACACACATTGTGGAAACAGGAGAGGTTGTACCTACTTTTTTTGCTGTGTTAGAATATGAAACTATTGGAGCCAGCGCTAGTGAAGGACTGATTGAGTTTCAGTAGGGACGTTCTCTATCGCTAGTGGAGCTAGTGTCGTTGCTATCCGAGTGTGTGTCACATTTTTCAAGTCTTGGCGCTACTCCCTAGTGCTACTTTGCTCTGGGCAGACCAGACGACGAAAAAGCTTACCAGAGGTTCAACTCGGTTCATTACGACCGTGACGGGATCCGAGGTGGTGCAAGTACAGTTCACAAAGTCAACGACTGGCTTTCTGAAATCCAAGAAGTCTGTGACACATTTCTCGCGACTCCAACGCCTGAAAAAAGGAAACGCTTAAACGACCTGTTTTACCTATAATTCCAACGCAACCTACTTTCAAAATCACTCCGTCCATTTCTAAACCCGGAAACACGAATTTCGTGCGGTGCATTCTAACTCCTCTAACAAAACCTCGCTGAGTTTCTCCCTTGCCGTGTTTTGCTACCTTCGATGCGTATCACGCTGTCGCCGGTTGTCTGCGAGAAGTGTTTCGATCAGAAAAAAGGTTACGTAAATTTTCCCCTGTTTTCGCTGCAAGTTAGAAGGTCTCGAAAAAGGCTGAAAACAGCCAAAACCGTGGGATCTTTGTTGAAAGCACAGCCTAGTTATAAAGTATTCAATTATTTTAAAATACTGGAAGTTGAAGAGTAAATAGTGCGAGGGGTCCTTTAAGGAAGAAAAAACAGGATTCTGGAAGAAAATGTGAGGACCAAGCTAGTCTGATGCAGCCTTTACAAGTACAGGAAAACTCGAACAGAATCCAGTCTTGTTCACAAGATTACGTTTCCACGCAGAGGGGAAAAAAACCCTTCAAACCTGTAAATATGACAAGAATAAATTCACTAGCCAACGAAAAATGTTTTGATAGCATTTATGACATCGGTTCTGACGGCTGGTGCTCTCAAAAGCAAGCTAGACTTTTCCGTCTTTTTACCAGCACCGCCGACGAAATTCCTTTCAAGTTGACCGGTCTCGTCCGTCTGTCTCGTCCGCTAGACTTTTTTCTAGTTGTCTTCACGAACGGAAACCTTTCAAGTCGACCGGAATTCCGTTCTACTAGGCGGGATTTCTAGTCCGTGTAAACGCTACATGAGTTAGGAAAATCCAACCTCAAACTTACTGCTCTTCTGATTTCCAGTGAACGCATTGAGGGTTCGAACGAACATCCGTTTCTCCAATCCAAAGCTTGTACATTAAAGGCTCTTCACTGACACTTCCCCTGGGACCCTCTACATGATGAATTTGGGAGAAGAATACATTCTTTTCAGCCACCATGTCCACGCCCCAGCGCTGTCGCAAGTTCAGTTCGTAGGCTGGTGGGAGAAGCAAACCAAGCTCGCGCAAGATGGCGTATCCAACAACTGCTTTGACGGTAGGGTAAGTCTTAGATGTCGCTGTTTCACCTGAAAATGTGGATTTTAAAGCTACGGATTCGACTACATAAACGAACTCAGCGACCGACAGGGGTATAGACACAAGGCACCCCAATAAGGACTGGCGAGGAGGGGTTTTCCTTGCGAAGGGTTCTGGAACGTTTCTTAAAGGGAGTGGTAGGCCTACCCACATTTACAGAGTTTTAGCCTTTATAAGTGATAATCATGGTAAGATCAAGGGCCATGACTAAACTGGCCATGACTTGGTTATTCACAGGGGCCTTCTTTTACCTATCATTTTTAAGGTGATCTCCCCCCCCCTTCCTTGTGGTCATTTTTTTTCCAGTGCCTGGCATGTTGTTAAAGACCAATTCCGTCATGGAAGCCTTCGCAAAACACCGTGTGGGATTTGTCCTACCGAGAAACATGTGAGAGGGGAAGGGGAAGAAGGAGGCGGCTCAAGAAAACTTGTACGCATATTTTTGGTAGATATTCCTTCAGCCCAAGCTGACTGCAAATCGTGTTTGATAATGCAAAACGGATACGTCAGCAAAATTTTATTAGAGCTGTATTTCAGCCCTTCTTGGCAAGGGTCTTCTTCAGGCTCAAGCCGCTCACGCTGGAAAATGAACTTGTGGAAAAACAACTAAAGATTCTTCCTTAAAGACCTTACTTGGAAGAAATTCACAAAGTCAGACTTTTAAGAAATAATCTTTAGTTGTTTTAAAAACTGTTTGAGCTTGAGAGGCTTGAGCCTGAAGAAGGATGCGGCCGAACCATAGCTCTAATAAAATGTTGCTGACGTATCCGTTTTGCATTGACAACATATTTTTGGTGTTCGAAAGTTACCAAGACGAAAGACGGCCAGAATGGGACACAGTGACCAAGAATTCCGAGCCCTTCAGCAGGGATCGATCAAAAAGAGGCACGGCACGGCACGGCACGACACAGTGTAGGAGGCATGAGTACTAAAAAGAGGCATGAAAACTAAAAGGGCCTTTTCAGGCTTCACAGTGAGGGGCAGGAACGGTGTTCTAGCGTGCCTTCTTTTAGGCTCTGGAGTTACGAACTCTCACTTACTTGTCGAATTCTTCTACTTGCTAATCTCTTTTTATTACTCGTGCCTCCTGTGCCATGCCGTGCCTCTTTTTAGTCGATCCCCCTTCAGCGCTGCCGTTTCCGAGGACGCGGTAATTTGCCGTTGCCACACTGTCAATACTTTTTTCTTACTACAAGATGTTGAAGCCGAAGTAGCCGGCAGCTGTTTCCCACTACTTTGTCTGCTCTGAAAACTAGGGACTAGGCGGAAACTATATTCTCGAGTTAAAAAAAAAATACAAAAAATATGAGGTCTAAAATAGCCGAAAATCCAGCTCCTTTGTATATAGAGCCGCTTTCACATTGACGCGCTGAGCCTTTCACACTGAGCTATGCAACCTCTGCGTCGCGCTTGCGACGCAACGCAGACAAATAAAACGCAACGCAAGGACAGGACCAAGTTCTATTCTTGCGTTTCGTCGACGCGTATGGATCAGAATTTTCAGTGAAAAGTTGAAGTTTCGAAAGAAATACTGGAGAAAAACTTACTAATGATGAAGAAAAACTTACAAATGAAGAAACGAAAATTCAGTAGAAGAAACCGAGAAAGGAAAACGTCAATACACATCCCGCACGTGAAAGCTTCTCGCGTAGGTGTGAAGGATACGCTACGCAACTCAAGATAAACGCATCGCAATGACGCGTCAATGTGAAAGCGGCTTGACTCTGAACAAACCATGGAAGAAAATTCTGACTTACCTTGCTTGAGCTTTTTGATACCCAGAGTTTCGTAGGGAATCTGGATGTTGCTCTGCTGGTCCCAAAGAAGGTTATTGCGGACGATATTGTCGAATTTCGGAAGACTTATGCTCGGTTTGTCTCGAAGTGACAGCTCTGTGTTGCTGTCATCTGCTAGGAGGACCATTGGCTCGGATTTAAGATCATCTACTTCAATGTCAAACGTAGGACGTAGCTCTGTGCCGTAGACGAGCTCGGATGAGATCGTGTCGAGCCCAAAGACTGGAACATTCAAGTATGATGATGATGAAGAAATTTTATTTTCGGCACTTAAAGTTTAACCGAAAAGGGCTGGGATAGGACAATTTAGTAACCCATCAATTATTCGGGATCGACTAAAACCAGGAAGGGAAGAGAACGCGAGAAAAGCAGGAAGGCATACTAAAACCAGGAAGGGCATACTAAAACGAGGAAGGCTGTCGCAATTCGCCACACCGTTCCCTTCCTCTATTTAGTATTCTTGGAGGGGTCGGCAACTTTCCAAATTCAAAGTTCACCATCCCTTCCTCGTTTTAGTATCCTGACACGAGTAGGCATTAAGTTCAGTGAGGGGTCGGCAACTATAAAAATTCTAATTCATTCGAGAAATGAAAAGTTGAATTACAATTTTATAGTTGCCAGCCCTCGCTGAACTGAATGCCTACCCATGTCAGGATACTAAAACGAGGAAGGGATGGTGAACTTTGAATTTGAAAAGTTGCCAACCCCTCAAAGAATACTAAATAGAGGGAGGGAACGGTGCTATGAACTCTGGCGACAGCCTTCCTCGTTTTAGTATGCCTTCCTGCTTCTCTCGCGTTCCTTCCCTTCCTGGTTTTAGTCGATCCCCAATTATTCACTTAAAATTGGCTTGAAGACCCGCTGAAAATGCGTTACTTCGTTGTTCGATCGTAATCGATTTTCAAATAGTGGAATTTCCATGTGACTTGTGGTACCTGTATGCGCTTGAATTTTTGTTGTATGCCTTACGAGAATGGTTTATGATTCTTTTATTATTCAGGCACTAAGCAATCTTCACCAATCTCACCACTGCCCACTGAAAAGCCGCGTTTGTGTTGAGATTAAAATTTTCCGCGTCATAGTAGAATTGACGCTGTGAGGACGGCCGCCGATATTCTGAACGTCATAACTAGAGCAGATAGTGGAAAATAAAATAAAAAACTTTTCAGAATCCAAATAATCCAACGTCTTCAATTAAATGACACAAAAATAAGTTGGCTTTTCAGTTAAACTTTAAGAAGAGGGAAATACGCAGTACAAGACAAAGAAAAGGAAAAAATACACTGAGCTTCCAACAATGTAGTAAATGCACAAGATAAAAAACTAAAACATTAAAATGTGTATGTGTAGTATCACGTGCAGGATATGGTCGACAAGTGCAAGTTATACTAGCGATGATTCCTATTTCCTGAATAATCTGTTTTTTATAAGTGTACGTTTGATCAGTGATCTGAAATTTTAGTTCCGCAATATTCCACCGCTCCATGGCAAGGGTCCTATCGTGGTAGCCAAATTTAAAACTAGCGATCGTCGAAACAAAGTTAAAGCTGAGTTGTCTTTTTATCTTTGTCTGAGGGAATGCGTCTGAATAAGAATTGTCCCCTATAAAAAAAAGGAACGCTGCAACGTATTTAAAACAGAAACTTTCGACGCCTTGGTTTTGTTTTGTGTAAATGAAAAACGATCAGCTAGACGCCGTGTTTTTCATCTTTCTTTTGACATAAAAGAATGAAGTCCGATGATCCTTCTATAATTTTTAAGTGATATTCATTACTCCTGTTCTTCCGTGATACTTCGGAGGTCTTTAAAGTTTGTTTACGATTCATTTTTACCATTCCGGCGTAACTCTAAGTTATAGGCGGCGTACCAAGTGAATTACCTTTCCACTGCCATATGCAGCAAGCAGCTGATACTCTTGATGCGGAACCCAGTCTTTCTACCCTGTTAAGTCTCCAACACCAGGGACACCATCAGCAGGCCCAAAACTAGCCGGTAGCTAAGGATGAGGTTTCTATACATGTAGGCTATGAGTGGGCTAGGGGGCTCTGTTGGATGTGTAAAGAACAACTGCTAGATAAAATAATCTAAGGTACGGACACAAAAAAGCAATCACAGCATTTTCCGACCGTCAAACTAGGTTCTTTCTGGCCTGCCGATTGAACTTTCAATTCAATTCAATTCAGTTTTATTTCAACACCAATTACGGACTAGCCGAATAGCAGGTGGTAAACTCAGTATACATTAAAAACTAACCAAAATTGTCAACATATACTAGAAAGTGGTCGAATTTTCTATAAAAAAAATTCTGAGAACAAACAATATAAAAAGTAACGATTGGGGAAATAGACAACGAGGGGTAAAATAATAACCTACTAATTTCTGTTACGTAGGGAAACAAAGGAGGGACAAAGCTATTCTTGTATCTCACGTGTCGGCAAAACACTGGTTGAAGGGTGCGGACTGGTTAGGAAGCTTGTCTTTGAGGCCTCTCCCTTTCTGTTGTAAAGTTGGGGGGCAGGATGCCGCGAAGGACTGGGTTCAGTTCAACTTGGAGAACCAGGAGGGCTGTAAATTCTATTTCAACTTGCAGCTTACCTATTCTCGGTGAGACGACCAGGAATGGTCTGGTGAACGTATCAGCTTGAGTCCTCGCCAACAAGCCTGAATACTTGTGCATCTCACGTAGAAGAAGTTCTGGACCCTCTGAAGTTAGTTCACGAATCCGTTCCCAGTCTTTCTGTAGGTCGGGATTCAAGATGAAACTTGCTGATTCAATTATATTCTAAAAGAGCAATCCAACTAAGCTTCCGAACTTCAAGTTCAACAAGACGCTTGAGAAAGAGGTTCAGTTTTTGAAATGATAAGCGGTGATGCCATAAGTTTAAGGCTTGTAATGGTAGCTAAAGTGAACTCTTTGAGAATGAAAGAACAGCTACCAGGGGCTCAAGGCCATACAATTAAAGTTAAAGCTACAATTAAACCTTGAACCTTGGTCTCCGTTTTGGATATAAAATATCGATAGAACCTCCGCCTCCGTCTGATTCAACTGAACTCTTTGAGAATGAACGAAGAGATACCAGGGGCTTAAGGTTCAAGGGTTGGGGAGGGGGTCACATTGCTCGGACGGAAGTGTTTTAAAGAAGTGTTACAATTAAACGTTGATCTCCGTTTTGGATATAAAATGTCGACAGAACTTCGCCTCCGTCTCATTCAAATTAAGTGAGACCGAGACGCATTTTTCCCAGCTGCTTTTGGGAGACATGTCTGTATTTAAATAAGATACCAAACCGCTACCTAGACGGCAAGAGTGGGCATCATGCCGTTAATAAGACATGCAGTTAGGGGTTCACTGTTGGCACATAATTATGTATTGGCATATAAATTATCTGTCGGTACACGGGAGAGAAGCGACTCTGACTTGCCACGTGCATGGAACAAAATGAAGTAAAGCCGCTTTCACATTGACGCCTTTCACACTGAGCTACGCAACCTCCGCGTCGCGTTTGCGGCGACGCAACGCAGAGCTTACGCTGTCAAAGTCAAATAAACGCAACGCAAGAATAGAACCAAGTTCTATTCTTGCGTTGCGTCGGCGCGTACGCATCAGATTTTTCAGTGAAAAATGGAAGTTTTGAAGAAAAACTAGAGAAAACCTTCTAACGATTTATAAAACATACTAATGGTGAAAGAAACGAAAATTCAGCAGAAGAAACCGAGAAAGGAAAACGTAAATACGCATCCAGCGTGAAAACTTCTCCCACAGGTGTGAAAGGTACGCTACGCAACCTGTACGCATCGGAAGAGAAACGCATTAGCAGCGAATCGCAAGGACGCTTCAGTGTGAAAGCGGATTAAAACAAAATATCATAAACGCTCCGCACCAGTGATCACTTCGTTTCTGCTCACAGTGAGGGCTTTCCCTAGTTAAACCACTGACAGTTGCACTTTGGACCTGTCACTACCACTGTTTGGCCAGAGCTCTAATCCCTAGAATTCCTCTATCCTATCACTTCTCGATACAAGACAAGGGACTGAACTAGGAATACCCCAAGAGGTTGAGGTTGAGGAAGAGAAAGAGGCTGCTCTTCTCAGCTGACTGAAGCGAAAGCTGAAAGTCAGTCTTAATTGTGCTTTATAATGATTGATATTTACTTGTGTTTTTTTCCCTTTTACTCCACTGTACCTTGTCCATGTGGTGGGTGGATCATAAATTAATGTATATAATATGGATATATAATAATGTATATAATGTGGTGGGTGGATCATAAATTAATGTATATAATATGGATATATATGGATAGTGTATTACGGACTACAAGCCCCATTCAAAGTTATTTTACATTTTCTGTCGAAAAATTTTGTTCACGATATTCCGGAATTAAAGAAGAACTAGATCTGCGTTGCCTGGTCAACGTGAAGTGTTGCGACAACCTTTATTCGGCTTTGCCGACTAATGTGTTGGATTTTGTTTCTTCGCTATTGTTTAAACAGTGAAGTTGGTGCCTGCCTGCTAGAACGGAGCTTTCCTCTCGAAAGCAGAAATATGGTTTGATAACAGCTTGGCTGCACAACTTCAGACACTCCTCTCTGACATGGGCTAGATAACTCAACTTCGCTTCGCACACCATAGGCTCTGGCTCAAGGAAAAACAAAAACCATCCTTTCTGGCCCAAGGCAAGAGTTCTACGGAGCTTTCCAAAATGTAATGTCATATTCACCAACCCGGCCTGGGGTCCGCACTTTCCGTAAAAACCGCACAGGTTAGAGCCTTACCAGTTTCCAGGAATAAGCTGAAATCGGCGGCATAGGAAAAAAACAACAAAGAAACGGGACAAAACCACAGTGTTGCTCTCGCAACACAATAATGATCCGTTTCAACAGCCGAACTCACCTTTATAAAGTTCCTATCCTGCCGGTGGGACAGCCCAAGTCCCTGCTGCTTGTTTTCATGGTCCACAACTTTCAAAAGGGTTTCAAAGGCAATCAAAACATCCGCTCCAAAGAGCTCGCCCGTTGAATTCAAGCCGGTGAAAAGCAGTCCAGCCAGTCTCTGAGCCGTTCCGGCGCTCATACTAAGTAGGCCGTTGTTCAGCTTCGAGATCTGGGGAAGAATAGGCTGGTTATTGCTGGAGATAAAACAGTAAAGATGAAAATCCGAGGAAACGTCAAAAGGGAGAGACGGAGCAGTCCCGATGAAAAATTTATCTCAAAATATTAGTACGAAGTTGTACGAAAAAGTAGCATGCAGTACTAACTGATGCTAGTACATGCTTCTACTTTAAGGCTACCGTGTTACTGCATACTACTACATGCTACTATTAGCAAGACTGGATGCTACTATGGCAAGGTAGGATGCTACTGCATACTACTACTTAAGATTGGACCAGTCTGAGGCACATGAAATGATAATATTCTTTGCTATTACATAGTATTACATGCAACTTTTTTGTGTACAAGTACGCAGCCTACACATTTTTCATCGGGGTATTTCAGCAGCCAGTGCACAATGGCGCAAAATCGCAGTAAGGAATCTGGCGATGGAGCTAGGCGGACACGTTAGCTGTGATTTATTCCAGTGGTATTTCGGCCATTCTTGGCAAGGGTCTTCGTCAGGCTATAATAATAATACAAATGCAGCAAAAAGGCTCCCGCCTCCACAAGCTAGAAGAACGAACCTGCTACAAATGATTTGGCTGAAAGAATACCTATCGCAGTAAGGAAGCTTGGGGGGAGGGTACTGCAACGTAACGGAATGGCATACAAATTTACGTTCAAACACTGCTGACCCAACGTATTCCGGCTCGAAATTCGTACAGCGCAAAATAAAATCGCAAGATGTCCGAGAAAAGCTGAAATATTAAACATGATTACGCATTCGAGTTCACTACCGAACTGTGAAGCTCTAAGACGAAATCTGCTAGGCGAAAGATCCAGCAGACACTGTAAAAAGTTTATCCGACTAAGGATTAAAGTTAACTGCAGGATTTGCTACTGGGGTTAATCTTATCTCTACCGAGATAAGATTAAACCGAATTAGAGACAAGATTATCTTTTTAGAGACAAGATTAATCCCAGTAGCAATACAGCAAGATTTGTTTTTACAGTGTAAGAAGAAAACGAAAATCACAAAATGAAGATGAGAAGAAAAAATCCAATCTTACCATCTCTCTCGACTTCAACAGAGGACTCGACGTACAGTTGAACAAGTCTGGCTGGCCCCAACCAAGGCCTTCGCCGAGGCAGGTCCTAATCGCTTTCCCCTTTGATCCGCTAGGGCATTCTGTCTGAACTTCGTTTCCAAAAGGCGCTCTCGGCCACCAGACTCCAGCATCAAAACTTTTCGGGCAACCGTCATAAATGACTGGAAAAACAAAAGCCGTTCAAGATTTACCGCAAGAAAGAAATCGGTTTTGAGAGAGTATTCACCCGTTTCAAAAGCAAATATCCTAAGGTACAAGAGGGATATCCAACCTCAGACAAGATTTCAAATTTCTAGAGAAGTCTTTCTTTCACAATATCTGGCTGAAAAAGGAAGCAATAAGTATGACGAACGTACTAGATTGAAGCTTCTTAAATGGTTTACATATTGGATAAATAAATATTGCTTCAATATTCTAGTTAAACCTATTTTTCTTTTCAAACAAGATACTTCATCTAACCTTAACTCGATTGACTTACAAAATGATGGAAAAGGTAGAGTTACCAAAGTCAATAGCCAGAAAATCCCTTTTCAAAGCAGCTTCAAAACAAAGAAAAGACACAGAATTTGAATATTTTTGGAGACATGACTGTTCAAAAAAGTCATATTTTTGCCTCTTGACTGTCAGGGCAGCATGTACATTTCATTTTAACATTTTCGCGGCAACAATCGAGGTAGTGTAAAAACGAGGTCAGGTAGCCCTCCTAAACTTTTACACATGGAGGCAACCGTACAGGCAAATCCTACTATCCCAAGTGTATTCTCTAAAAAAAAAAAAAAAAAAACGAAAAAAACAACAACAGAGAAAGCGCTGTTATCTTAAAGCACAACTCTTACTAGAAATGATCTTTTCACTAAGAAACAGACCAGGAAAAACAATTTTCGAAAACACCATTTGCATATTAGCGATTTTCTTGTTAGAGCTTGTCGACTCTATCCAGCCTTCCTGCTCTCCGACGCGGCGCCTGAGCGCAAAAACGTTTGAAAACTGAACGCGCCGTGGTTAAAAAGTTGTAAAACTGAGCAAATAAAAGAAGTCAAAAAGAGGAGATTATTATATCCTTATATGTAAAAGAGTTGTTAGCGGGACATTTAAGATTCCGGCGAATTTTGCGTTGTCTGACGGGCAAAACTCTGCACAGCCGAAAAAGCACTAAAAATTCGTAGGCACAAATCGAAACAATGGAGAAAGGTGAGAATTTTAGAAGCTTATACTTCCACAAGGGAGTTAGATATATTATAAAAGGCAGAATAAGCAAGAGGGGTCCTTTAAGGAAACTGAAACCCCTTTTTGAATTAGGTTCAAGTTCAAGTTCGTTTTATTAGTACACTAAATCCTAAATCAATACATAGTTGGCTATGGACATAGAGAGGAACACTATAGAGAGCCTAAAGAGAGTTAGCTGCTGTACGCGATGCTGTGATCACAACGCCGAGCAGAGTTTCAGTCTTTTCTAGACAGGTTCCATCCGTATTATCGTACGTTTGCATAGTCATTTAGTTTACTCGGCTCTTTTTCTTTTCATTTTCTTTCCTTTACTGTTTTTCATATACTTCGCATGGGCACGTGATTGACTGAATTATATCTAATTTCTTAAAGTACCTGTATTAACTATAATACTAACACAACCTACTTCCATAATCACTCCATATATTTCTAAACCCGGAGACCCCAATTTCGTACGGTACATTCTAACCCCTCTAACAAAGCCACGCTGATTTTCTCACTTGCCGAGTTTTGGTACCTTCGATGTGTATCACACTGTCGACAGTTGTCACAAGTTTTTCCATCAGAAAAGCCGGTTCTGTAAATTGTTTCCCTGTTTTCGCTATAAATCAACGGGTCTCGGAAAAGGCTTAAAACAGCCAAAGTTATTTGTTGAAAGCACAGCCTAGATTTAAAGCATTCAAATATATTAAAATACTGTAAGTTGAAGAGTAAATAGTGCGAAAGGGACCTGAAACCCGTTTCGAATTAAGGTCAAGTTCAAGTTCGTTGTACTAGTAGACTAAATCAATACATAGTTGGCAATAGGAATAGAAAGGAACACTATAGAGAGCCTATAGAGAGTCAGCTGCTGTATGCGATGCTGTGATCACAACGCCGAGCCGACTTTGACTCTTCTCTAGACCGGTGCCATCCGTATTATAGTGCGTTTGTACAGTCATTTAGTTTAGTCGGGTCTTTTTCTTTCCTTTATTGTTTTTCATATACTCCGCATGGGCACGTGATTGACTGATTGATTGAATTATATATAATTTTTAACATTTTTGGGAGAGTACAGAATTCATGCCAATCAAAGTTCATGTTAATGGACTACTAATTGGGTTGCTCATACCTTCGCATCCAGTGAGCGTGACTTCTGCATTCGGGTTTGGGCATGAGTCACAAGTGCGGCCGATGACCCCCGGTCGACACTTGCACTGACCAGTGACCGCGTCACAGCGGCTTCCAAAAGATCCGACCGAGTAACATTCGCAATCGAGACAGTGGTCGATTCCTTCCGGTCTGAAGCGGTGGTCCTGGAAATAACTATGCTTAAAGGAGTTGTAGCATAAGGATTCTAGCACTTGTAACGTCTAGACCCCCCACACCCAAGACAAAAGATGAAGCCACGACTCGATCCAACCGCTGGGTCATCTAGTGGAGCGGGTTGGATACGAAGTGCCCGACATGGGGAGGCTGGGATCATAGTTTGCCTATGGATCTATCAAAATGTTTTTATTGTGGCAGGCATATGGAAAATGTGTAGAAAAATCGAACTAATTATTTGCATTTTCGATTTTTTTAAGTATTTTGTTTCTTTTTTTTCTTGATAATTCCCGTAAGTCTAAAGAATTAAGGATGTAAACTAGATCAAAATAAACAAACGCCGTAAATTATACTTAATTCGTTGTAGTGATTTTTTGAAGATTCTGAAACTGAGCTAAAAAAATATTCAGCTTCCGAGACCAAAAACTGTCGAACTGGCAGATGATCTCTTCTTCCGACATACTAAACGTCCACATGGTGATATACTTAGTTGTCTTAATCCTCTTACACTCCACTCAATCTTCTCGAAGGTTTTGTTCAATCTTTTGACCAGCGCCGGGAGATCAGTGAATAGTTAATTAGCAATGGCGGACTTGCTTTCAGGAGTGAATTGTGGTTCAAGTAATTTGTGGGTAACGTTGGCTACCGTGAGGATTTTGAGGAAAACAAATGTAACAGTGTGTTCGGAAAATCCGACCCATCGAAAAATAATGGTTTCTCTCACCTTCTCGGCCAACATGAGTCAAAGGCTTTAACCACCGTTCCTAAATTGCTTGTTTCAGCATCCTCTGGCCGTCCGAAGGCCCTCTATAAGGCCCTCTTTATATATATGCCCTCAAAGAAGGCCCTCTTTGCCCACAGCTTACGTAAGGTGCTGTCAGCAAACGTTCCTTACTCTCACAAGGTAGTAATTTACTGGGAGAAGCATAGACCCGAACAGAGATCTAGTGTCCCTAGGCTATCGGTGCCCCATTCGGTATAATTTAGCAAAACATAATTTTACTTTTATTTATTTAACGTACTTACTTCCGTATTTTGACTTTAAAAAATTGGCAAGCAGACTTGGAGATGAAACAGACATGTACCATCTATACTTTGCGCAGTATAATTTACCACTCGGCCGCTGCCTAGTTTGCCTAGGCTGAATTTCACCACTGGTGAAGATTGCAGAGAAATGGTCACTGTCGCATGATCACTGCACCACGACAGGAAACTCCAAGGAAAACAACCACCCAAGGAAACAAGTTCAATCTCATCAAACCTCAAATTAAGCCGGGATCGACTAAAAAGTGGCACGGCACGACATAATGTAGGAGGCACATAGTGTAAGAGGCACACAAACAAAAGGATCCTTTCAGGCTTCAGAGTGATGGGCAGGAACAATGTTCCAACGTGCCTTCTTTTAGGCTCAGGAGTTACGAACTCTCACTTACTTGTTTACTTCTACTGCCTGCCAATCAAGGCCATATCCAGGTGGGGGGGGGGGGTTAGGGGGTTGACCCCCCCCCCCCGAAACATACAAAAATCATAATTTTTACAGGCTTTTCCCTCTGATCTATGTCTTTTTTGTCCGACCCGCAGGCAACCCCCCCCCCCCCTCGAAATAAATTTCTGGATACGGGCCTGCTGCCAATCTTTTCTTATTACTAGTGCCGTGCCTCCTTTTAGTTTACCCAATTAAGCCTACGAAAGGTCAAGTTAAAGCCTTACATGACAAGAACACATTCCATTCGTCTTGTTGCAGCTAGGATTGTACCCTTTGTCTACGTCACAGTCACATGGACCGCAGACAGGATGCCCCCACCAGCTGGCAGGGCACGTTTGCTTCACAAGCTCCTCACAGTGTGTCCCCGAATATGCATCTGAAGGACACACACATCGATAGCCGTTAGCGGTTGATCGATCCAAAAGACAGGAAGCTCCGTTTTCGCACGGATTGAGCTCACAAATACTGATACAATCGACTCCGACGTAACCTAAAAGAAATTATGGAGAATTTAAAGGCACAGAAAACTTGACTACGCAACTTTCGGCCATCAAACCGACCTGGGGGGGGGGGGCTTAGATAAAGATACAGGGACTTATTGTCGACAGGAACCCCCTTCTTTGTTATCTCGAACCCCCTCCTTAGTGTTCCCAGAGCTAGCTGGCAGGCCCTTGCCCCTTATGCACTGTAATTATGCACTTATGCACTGTAAAAGTTTGTCTTTGGCCGTGTTGACGAAGAGTGAAAGTAAGAAAAATTCTCGGTACGACCATTGCAGTTTCCGGGCAGTTTCCGAGAATTCGACTTCTGAGATAGTAGAAAAAAAGCAATAGGTTTGTGTGCCGGGAGTAGGAATCGAACGCACGACCTCTTGACTACTGGCTAGCAAGAAAACTTGACTACGCAACTTTCGGCCATCAAACCGACGGGGGGGGGGGGGGGGCTTAGATAAAGATACAGGGACTTATTGTCGACAGGACCCCCCTTCTTTGTTATCTCGAACCCCCTCCTTAGTGTTCCCAAAGCTAGCTGGCAGGCCCTTGCCCCCTATGCACTGTAATTATGCACTTATGCACTGTAAAAGTTCGTCTTTGGCCGTGTTGACTAAGAGTGAAAGTAAGAAAAATTCTCGGTACGACCATTGCAGTTTCCGGACAGTTTCCGAGAATTCGACTTCTGAGATAGTAGAAAAAAAAGCAAAAGGTTTGTGTGCCGGGAGTAGGAATCGAACGCACGACCTCTTGACTACTGGCTAGCAAGAAAACTTGACTCCGCAACTTTCGGCCATCGAACCGACCTGGGGGGCTTAGATAAAGATACAGGGACTTATTTGTCGACAGGACCCCCCTTCTTTGTTATCTCGAACCCCCTCCTTAGTGATCCCAAAGCTAGCTGGCAGGCCCTTGCCCCTTATGCACTGTAAAAGTTCGTCTTTGGCCGTGTTGACTAACACATCGGGATAGTAGTCAAGAGGTCGTGCGTTTGATTCCTACTCCCGGCACACAAACCTTTTGCTTTTTTTTCTGCTATCTCAATAGTCGAATTCTCGGAAACTGCCCGGAAACTGCAATGGTCGTACCAAGAATTTTTCTTACTTTCAATATCGACTCAGGGTACATTCTTGATATGTCTGATAGCTCCCATAGTCATGTTTGAGTCAAGTTTTCTGTTCCGTTAAGATGAGGCAGTGACGACAAATTAAACTATAAGCCTACCAATCGAAAACTGTGCCGGGAGAGCGATTTCTTGAGTATGAAAAGAACCACGAGTCGACGACACCCGACAAAAGCATACAAATTTGTATTTCTTTTGTATTCCTTGTGTGTAAAAATAACCCGATATGCAGAGAATTCAGAGGCCCGACAAGAAGCATGCAGTATTCGATTTTTTCTGTGTTTTGCCCGACAAATGTTTGCAGGATTTTCTTTCTTGCGTAAAAAAGAAGTCGATGTGCCGATGATTCGAACGACAGTCGACAAAAGCATACACAATTCTATTTCTTCTGTGGCATACATAGCCATCGACACACTTCATTTCAGTAACACAATAAAACATTACAAAACTGCTTTAGGTTCGTACCTCTGTATAGTCAACCTTCCCCATCGGAAACTTTCTTTACGTCAGCGAAAAAAGTCCATTTCCCACCAAAGCTTCCGGAAGCGAATGTTCAGTCTCTCGAGCACGTATCCACAAGAACTTTTATAATAGACCTATAAAGTCTAAACAATATGAGGACGGAATTCAGGGAAACAGATTAGCTTAGTATTCGTAGAAAGCGGGGACGATGTACAAGATTCGATCTTACCTGGTTGGCAGCTGCAGGAGTAACCCTGCCACGTGTCCACGCACGTAGCTGTTCTGGGACAAGACTGCTTTGTACAGCCGTCAAATGAAGGGCAGCCATCCTTCGCTTTAACCTCCTGGCCTCCTTTCAAGAAGGCGTTTTTGTTGTTTCCAGATCGCATGTCCTGGCAAGAGACCATGCATTAAGGGACATTCAACGGAACATGTGCAACTGTCGTACGATGCTTAAGGGACCCCTCGCACTCTTCAACTTACAGTATTTTGAAATATTTGAATACTTTAAAACTATGCTGTGCTTCAACAAATTAGCCACGGTTTTGGCTGTGTTAAGCCTTTTCCGAGACCCGTTGACTTGTAGCGAAAACAGAGAAATAATTTACATAGCCGTTTTTTAAAAAGTTCTCGCAGACAACCGTCGACAGCGCGATATGATATGATATGATATGATATATATTTCCACAAAAAGCCCGAGGGCCATGGCAATACAAAACAAAATAAAAATAAATTTTCACTAAATTACTAATAAACCTAAATGAATCTTTCACGATGCTTCATCGAAAGCTTAAGGAATCTTCCCAACTGGCGAACTCCCGAAAAACATTCGTCCTTCATTACTTTAACCAACCATTCCTCATCGTACACTCTTTTTCCAAACACTTCATCCCTCAACCCATCCAATTCACTACATTCACACATCAGGTGCAACACATTCTCATTCATCTCCCCACACATAGGGCAGTAGTAAGGACCAATCCGACTTAAACCCCTTCCCACATACCTCCTCCTATCCCCTAGCGGTAAACAATCACCTCTCATACTTATCACCCACGCTAACTCCTCCCCATTCAACCCTGCTTTAAAATAAATACTTTCCCCCCATGTCTCTTTAGCATCTCTGTAAAACCTCAACGAGCTAGACTTACCGACATCACACTGCCACAGCTGTATTTCCTGATCCATCAACACCTTTTTAACCACACCTGCAACATCTCCTACTTCATGACCTTGCCCCTCCCCGTTATTCCAAAGCGAGCTAACCCCACACTGGTCCAAAATTTGTTTTATTTGGGACGCCCAAGAATCACTCGACTCATCCCGTAATGATTCCATATATGCTGCTTTAAGCACCCGTACTCGCGGCATATTAATAATTCTTTCCCAAAAACTCACCATATTAACCAACCTTCTATTTCTTAACGAAACTAGACCTAGATCTCCTCTCACCACTAATCCATTAATCCTATTGCTTAACCCTAGTAACCTCTTAAAATAACCTAGTTGTACTTGTTCTATTTTTTCTGCCTTACTAAATCCCCAAATCTCTGAAGCATAATGCATTACTGGCACCACTTTCGTTGAAAATATTTCTTTATGCAGCTTCAGATTCGTTACCTCCTTTAGACTACTTCTTAAAATCAAATTACCACAATTACATCAAAGATAGCAAAACACGGCAAGTGAGAAAATCGGCGTGGTTTTGTTAGAGGGGTTCGAATGTACCTTACGAAATTGGGGTCTCCGGGTAATATATGGAGTTACCATGGAAGTAATTTGCATTAGTATTAGGCTATATGTAAGACAGGTCCTTTGAGAACACGTGCAGAGGTGGGCGAATCCGAATCCGGATCTGGATTCGAGTCTAGGATTCGTCCTTTTGGCCGGATTCGAATTTACTGCTTATCAGGCTGGATTTGGATTCGGACTCGGATTCCAAACCCTCAATCTTACGAATCCGCTCAAATTTCTAGTCTACATCCTCCAGTTCCCATTTCCCAATTTTTGCACAGCCGGCAATCCAACTTTTTAGTCTCCACTACCAACCATCTTCAGTAAGTTATCTCGTTATCTGATTACCGTAGATATCAGTGCTTCTTGTTACCTTTTTTTAAACTATAACCTATGTAAATAATCTGATTTTTTTAAAGGTCGGATTCGAATCCTGATTCGATTCCGGATTCAAATCCTCAGCAGAATGTTGCATTCGGATTCGGAATCAGATTCGTACCTTGCCCTATATTCGGATTCGGATTCGAATCCGTTCATGATTTGCCCATCTCTGAACAAGTAGCCTCTGCCCCTATCCTCCACTGAACTACTTAGCTGCGATACGCTATGCGTGCCGGTCTTTTTGTCCGACCTCGACCTGCTATAATATATGTCCAAAACGAGACCAGACGGTCTCTAAAATCGCGAATAAAATTGAAAATCAATGAACCGTCATTAGGGAGGACGAAGGATATCCTGCAAAGCATTAAAGGACATGACTTACCTATAATATTAACGCAACCTCCTCCATAATCACTCCATATATTTCTAAACCCGGAGACCCGAATTTTGTACGGTACATTCTAAACCCTCTAACAGAACCACGCTGATTTTCTCACTTGCCATGTTTTGCTACCTTCGATGTGTATCACGCTGTCGACGGTTGTCTGCAAGAAGTTTTTCCATCAGAAAAATCGGATATGTAAATTGTTTCCCTAGCTGTTTTCGCTGTAAGTCAACGGGTCTCGAAAAGGGCTTAAAACAGCCATTATTTGTTGAAAACAAAGCCTAGTTTTAAAGTATTCATATATTTTAAAATGCTGTAAGTTGAAGAGTAAATAGTGCGAGGGGTCCTTTAAGTTTGGAGAAAAAGAATAAATCATAACGTAGGTAGATAAACCATCTGATCATGAGGACCGTTGCCAACAAGAACCGAAATATCGCCGTAAAACAACCAAGGTTAAGGATCCACCTAGCAACAACAAAGTAGGGTAGTCTTTTAGAAGGGTGGTTATTAGCATTGAAAGAAAACCAGGGACCAATAAAAAAGTAAAAAGGAGCATTATAATAGAAAAACAAGGCGACAGAAAAATCGTATAAGAAAATTATCTCACTGAAGAAATCAAATAAGATCCTACATTTAGTCACAAAGAAACTTATTGAATTCGAGGAAAACAGACTGTAAAGTGTAAGCCAACTCACCTTCAGACATCCATGAAAGCCGATGTAGTTCAACGCTTCTGAATGCGCCGGCTCCAGACCTCCAACAGATATTTTTGAAACGTAAGATCCCTGAAGTTTGAATTCGGACGGAATCAGCGTCTGGATAAAAAAAAGAAAAACATTATTTCATTACACTTTGATATTTCTAGGCACATTCCACCCGGTCCAATTCCGATGACCTCTCAGCATCGGAACTTACCTGTTGAACCTTTTATTTGCTGGTTAAGCTACATTACTCAATAACATAAGAATGAAGATAAATAACAGGAACCTAACCAACTCCCCCATGACATTACACATCCGTTTTTATTCCTATTTTTTCTTCTATTTTCTCCAATATTTCTGGCTTATCTCTTTCAATATATCCCCTGGAGGATCTTAAATCATAACGAGCCTTTCAAACAATCAAATAATATACAGCAAACTTTTTTAGTTATAGTTCAGTACACGAGCCCCCCCCCCCCCCCCCCCGGCTGCGCAGACGCTATCGAGACCGTCAACTTACGAAAACATCCTTCACCACTACAAGACCACTAAGCCTATAGACGACGACTTAGAAATGCAGACGACCTCTAATATCTTCCCTTATTTGGTTGCGTCCCCTTCCCTATGAAAGAAACAGACTGGAATGTACCGTAATTTCGTGATTTCCATAATCCAGCGACATCCAGACTTCCCCCGGCATCCACTTGGCTTCGATATTATGCCATTTTCCGTCGTTGACATGAGGAGACTCGATTCGAGTAGCGTTTTCATTGATCCTATACTCAATTCGACCATCAAGGACCTGAAATGAACTTTGGATAAAGGCAGCCCGACTATTTTACGCCCCAATTTCACCAAGCAGTAGGGGCAATAAAAGGGTTAGAGATGAAAGGGTAGAAGTTTCCAAGTACCTCAATTGTGACCATTAACGGACAGAATATATAATGAACGGGCACGAATAAAGACTACTCTGACCTTGCGTCGTTCTTAAGGACGGATGGAGTTCTTTATGAGCCTCTAACTTGATTTAGAAATTTGAGTGGGTCTGATGTTACGGTGGCCGGATGATGAGATGTTAGTATCCTGAGCATCCAAAACCAGTGCAGATCTTTAATTTTCATTTTTCAGCTGCGCTTATTCATCCACCAAAGGCTGTAGCTAATTGTAACCTTTCTCTGCGACTGACCACATAAATGATGATGATGGTGATGAAATTTTATTACGCACTTAAGAAGAGGAAAACAGCGAAGTGAAGACAAATAAAAGAAAAAAATACATTGCGCTTTCAATAATGTAGTAAATGCACAAGATAAAAAAATAAACATTAAAAAAAAGCGAATAACCGGGTCTAAAAAATCTTCTTCCTAGATGGAATGCGGGGAAATGGCCAAGGGTAAAACAAATTGGTAGTTAAGAGTAGCTTATGGGTGTGGGGGGGGGGGGTGTTGGGATGAGACTGTGGTGCGACTACAGCATGCTGGAATTTGCTCCTAGAGGATTAGGCTAAGTACGATTGAAAACGCTACTTCAAACTGACGTCAGAAACTCTTCGCCAAAGCTAGTGATTCTGATGATATTGTTATTTATCAATTGCTTACTACTATTGGACTACTATTAATATTACTAAACGAATGAAAGTATTGAAATGTTGGTGGATGGTCCACCAATTGGTGCCATAAGACGTTGTATAGGAAAATGCAGGCAGAAATCTGGTCCTTACTTTTGTCCGATATGCGGGTGTTGGGATGAGACTGTGGTGCGCGTGGTTTGCGAGCGTATGGAACTAAGTGAATGGAGTAAAGAACAATGGTGTTTGTCAATTTGACGAAGATTGGTTGAAAAGATGAATTCATGATGAGTGCTTATAAGGTTTGAAGCCAAGCTGGCCATTCGTTTCAAATACAATAGAAAAAAACACAACAGATTTTCGGTTTTTTTCTTGATTAGCTAGTTACCCCTCCATGATGTGCGAGGGATAAATAAATTTCGGATATTTCAGTTGCACTTCCGGCAAACCGTCCTCAGCGAAAAAACAAAAACTAAATCATAAAATCCACCACAATCACAACAGGAAAACGATGCGGAACCAACAGACAATAAGACGACATGTAACTAAAAACCAGAAGAAACGGTGCGGACTGAACGACATGCAGATAAAAATAAAATAACGAAAGATAAAATGTGCGTGTTAAAAGTGTATATGTACAAATCTGTGATTATTTACAATTCTGAGTTCTGTGTATCAGTCCGCACCGTTTCTTCTGGTTTTTAGTGACATGTCGTCTTATTGTATGTTGGTTCCGCATCGTTTTCCTGTTGTGATTGTGGTGGATTTTATGATTTAGTTTTGTTTTTTTCGCTGAGGACGGTTTGCCGGAAGTGCAACCGAAATATCCGAAATTTACTTATCTCTCGCACATCATCTTGGAGGGGTAACTAGCTGATCAAGAAAAAAAAAACCGAAAATCTCGTTTTTTTCTATTGTATATGATGAGTGTTTTGAGAGAGATTAGTACGCTTTCTGAGGTTAGCAACGGAACTTAGAACATAGATTTTGGGAATAAGAAAATGCGAATGATATAGTATGTCAGAAATTATAGAGTGTATTATTAGAGTAGAAAAAGATTATGGATTACATTTTGTTATAGTGTTTGTGTACTGTTCCCATGGGCCGCTGGCTGCTCAGCAATCAATGAACCTAAATCGAAAATCTAAATCTATAGCCTACTTTAAAGCGGACCACAAAAAAAAATCTTTCTACTACACACACAATGATAACCGTCCCTACTGCCACTATGAATATTCAAAACCACAAAAAAATCAGTGTCAAACAATGAGCAAATTAAAAAAAAAACATGAAATTTCCTAGGTTTGAAATAATTCGGTCTGAACTAAATCTAAGCCGATTATTCGGGACAGTCGTTCTGGCACGTAGGGAGCCAAAGATCAAAATAATAATTTCCATCTATTGCTCCAACTGTTTGTTACAAATACATATAAACTAAAAAACCAAGACCAGTTTGGTACCCTGAAGACTCAAACGTGGAAAATTTCGTCATCTGGAAAAGAAGACGTTCTGCGTGGGTTTTTCTCGAGCCAAAACAGCAACTCGGCAATCAAGTTCAAATCAAAATAAACTGGTGGCTTCCGATCAGTAAGAGAAGGTACACAGAATCTTTGGATTAGGTCTTGAACTTACCTGCATGGTAAAGGAGGTGGACTGCCCAGCATCTACTCTCATCAGAATCCCAGACGGCTGGCGAGTTCTGAAGGAAACACTTGCGATGTACGGAAACTGAACCGGGCGTAAACCAGGGACATAGGTTATATATCCTTCCCCCTGCAGTGATTTGGCTGGATCAATGGCTGTAAAGAAATCAAACTTAGAGCGAAGGAAGTGGTAAAACATATACTCCCGGAAATAAGTCTGGAGAAATAAAAGTACCTCGCTTATGTACGAGTGCGACAAAAGGGGGACCGAACAAAGAGAATTCCTAGCAAAGGACTTTCCAAGCAGGTGCTGGGAATGATTCCAGAAGGCACCAGGGAATCCACACGGTTTCTATTGTAGGGCAAACACGGTGGAGCGAGTACCTTACCAGTAAATACAAAAATTAAGTATAAAAGCTGAGGAGTATAATTACGTAGATGATAAAGCGAGATTTCTCGTTCATAGTTTGAGAAAAGAACCTAGTTTCATAGACGCCAGAGTGTCACTGGTTTTTGCAGCTGGATGTCACAGGTTCCGTCAGAAAAAAGTGGCAGCCTGGTGGCAATACTTTTGAACTGAAAGAAAACACGTGGACTGTCGAAATTTAGAGCAAAATCAAGAAAAAAGACAGTGATAATTGCTCAATAGCTACCTTTTGGAAAGCAGAGGAAAGTAAGATGTTGTTACAGTTGACAAGTTGTGTGTTTCAGTGGACATGGGATTGTAAGAAGGTATGACCCGGTTGGTTGGCTAGGAAAGCAAGATTTTCTTTCAGTTTTGAACATTTTTCTTTAATGTTTTTCAAATTTTTTTTCCTGTATTCCATTTTAATGTTTTTTTGTTTTTCTTTCTGAGAGTGATGTCTTTTATTTGTTTTTTGGAGGCCAGGTTCTACTTTTCAGTATTTGAGGAAAAGTCCTCGATGAGGTTGATACGGCTTCGTAGGCTGATACGATGTCCTCTGTGGAGACAGATACGATATCGTATCAACCTCCAAAAAACTCATTTTCATATTATAACTACCTGTGGGATATAAGAAGATATGCATTACATATCTGTTCGAGAAAAGCTATAATAAGATAACAAACTACAAAATATTTACTACTCAACTTAGAGTATTTTAATTATTTGAATGCTTTAAACTAGGCTGTGTTTTCAACAAAAACCCCACGGGCTGTTTTAAGCCTTTTTCGAGACCCGTTGACTTACAGCGAAAACAGGGAAAAAATTTACATAACCGTTTTTTCTGATGGAAAAGCTTCTCGCAGACAGCCGTCGACACCGTGATGCCCATCGAAGGTAGCAAAACACGGCAAGTGAGAAAATCAGCGTGGTTTTGTTAGAGGGGTTAGAATGTACCGTACGAAACTGGGGTCTCCGGGTTTAGAAATATATCGAGTGATTATGGAAGTAGGTTGCGTTCATATTATAGGTAAGAGAGGTCCTTTAACAAAATAGTTACCTTCACTGCAGTCCTTCGCGCCCCACCCGTCCGGGCACTCGCAGACGTACGTACTCCAGCCCTCCTTACAACGCCCTCCATGCTGGCAGGGATTCGACGAACAGAGACCTCTTTTATCTGGGCATCCAGGAGACGTTCCATTATCCGAGACGAAGCTGAAAGTCCCATTTCAATTAAAGTCTTCAGACTACAATACAATTTGCACTGAGATGAAGGATGAGATCCCCTTATTAACTCAGCAGAATATCGTAATGAGTTTCAGGACAATGAGCAATAACGGAGAACTGGAAGTAAATTCTCAAGATACTGCATTCTGCTAACGATGGCTTGGTGGTAAGCCATTGAAGTCCTGCAGTTCAAGAGCGACCAAACGCAAAACGGGATGGAAAGCTCTGTCCCCCTAAGCAATCGCATTCCATAACTGAAGCACGAAATTCCCAAACCCAACGCTAGGTTTATATATTTGTTTATATCTGAATTTTCTTATAATTACACTTTTGTATAAAATCATAATAAATAGAGGGTCAAGCCGGGGACACAAGGTCGATTGACAAAAACCCGGTACAATATAGAAAAAACCTTTTTTTACGGATAACAAATTAGATAAACAAATGTTAATGATTCAATGACTCACCACTAGACAGGAACCAGCCCCACAAACCCGCGGACACTCGGCAAGATCAACCCGAAATCCCCCCCCCCCCCCCAAGAAATACCCAATGCGCAAGCGAAGGTAACCGATGGCCGGCAACTTCTGTGGACCCCAACCAAAATTTATAACCAACATAACAACATCAAACAAATAAAAATGTACTTTAATTTTTTAATTTATCGTTGATTCTTGATTTTATTTATAAATATAGATGAAGTTGCTTTCTTATATTTGGAAGAGATTTGCTGCAATCAATATATGGTAGATAAAGATGCCATGAACTCGTGATCGAAAAATGGTACCATAACAACCACCCAAAATCTCAACAGCTTTCGAACCGCGCTTTCATCAAGGGAAGTCTTAGAACGCTAATGATGTCGGATGTCTTCCCGCCAAATGGAGTTACTGAGAATAATATCATGTAATATACATACCGACAGGCTGACAAGAGGCAAGGGAAATATTTGTATGAAATCTGGGAAATGTAAACAACCCACCTATTCAAATCAATCAGTTCGTGGTCAACATAGAGGTCCTTCATGCAGCCTTCAAAGTTGGAGGTTGAGACTGGGAAAGTCCCGCCAACTGCAGGCAGGCCTCCGATTTGTAACGGAGCTGTGAGATCGAAGAAGCGGTGACATACTTCCGTTAGAAAAACGCATCTGCAAAAAAGAGACAAAAAAAAAGAAAAAAACAAGAAACTCAGGGTCAGTGTAAGTGAGTAGGCCTAACCAGCAAGGTTAAATGCTAATGTACTGGTGATTAACCGTAACACGCTAATTACTCATATTACCGGTAGCTTTATCAATCAGCAGCGGAACGAACTATTAAGCTCGAACGTACAGCACCAAAGTTCGGTGAAGGCAAAATAAGGGCTACCATCATCAGTTTTCATCATGACATTTTTCGCGGTCGACAAACTTAAGGTAATCTGCCACAGGACAAGTCCACCATAAGACAAGTTTTTTATTACCAAGTTAAGTAAAGATCGGCGACAGGAGTAGTCCCATATTTCGCTAGTTGTCTAGGCTTCGGAACAGAGGCTTTTTTCCTGGCAGCAAGGCGGCTGACGGGTGAGCTAATCGAAGCGTAAGTCAGGGTTATAGAAGAAGCTTCTCATACCTTGATGTAGAAAGTATTTCAAATAAAATAGAAAACAGCGAGATTTTCGGGTTTTTTTCTTGATCAGCTAGTTTCCCCTCCAAGATGATGTGCGAGGGATAAATACAATTTCGGATATTTCGGTTGCACTTCCGGCAAACCGTCCTCAGCGAAAAAAACAAAACTAAATCATAAAATCCACCAAAGTCACAACAGGAAAACGATGCGGAACCAACAGACAATAAGACGACATGTGACTAAAAAACCAGAAGAACGATGCGGACTGAACGACATGCAGATAAAAATAAAATGACGAAAGATAAAATGTGCGTGTTCAAAGTGTATGTGTACAAATCTGTGATTATTTACAGTTCTGAATTCTGTGTATATTTACAATTTTATAAGTATTAAAATAATTATTAAATAAATATTTAAAATATTTGAATACTTCAAAACTATGCTGTGCTTTCAACAAATAACCTACGGTTTTGGCTGTTTTAAGCCTTTTCCGAGACCCGTTGACTTGTAGCGAAAACAGGGAAACAATTTACATAACCGGTTTCTCTGATGGAAAAACTTCTCGCAGACAACTGTCGACAGCGTGATACACATCGAAGGTAGCAAAAGACGGCAAGTGAGAAAATCCGCGTGGTTTTGTTAGAGGGGTTAGAATGTACCGTATGAAATTGGGGTCTCCGAGTTTAGAAATATATGGAGTGATTTATGGAAGTTGGTTGTATTAGTATTATAGGTAAGACAGGTCCTTTAAATTCCTCCAGTACAAACTAATTTTAAATTATAAGCCTGCTCAAACACTTCATGTGAAAGAAAAAGCCCCTTCCCTGATTGCGGGTGGGCTATGTTTCGTATTGTAGGACTTAAAATCTTTTGAAAACAATTATTTTCAGCCAACCACTCGATGACAGATGGGCGTGGGACGGTAGGTAAAAATATGACAGCGCACAGAGAAGAAGTAGAAAAGAATCAGTTATGGATTGTCGTCTACTTCAATGCTCGAGGTACGCCTCAAAACCATACATCAGCCAACCAAGCGGAAAACTTCCTTTTCAACAAGCATGAATACGAGCCCACAGCTGTTACACATAATCAATCTCCCACGAAGGAGCACTTTTTCCGGAAAATATTTTGTCTAAAGGAGCTCAAGAGGGGGAATTACCTCGCTTCCAGTATTTGTCGAGACTGGTTGGCACATTGCCAACTACTTCCTAGCTTGGAGCCAAATTTGACGGCGATGTCACTGTTGCAGTCGTCCACGCTCAAGGTGGCGGTCTAAAATGAACAAGGTTTTATATAGAGGTAAGCTAATACCGAATAAATTGCTGAAACACAGAAAAAATGTAGAGATAGAATCTAGGGACTGAAGCTTTGAAAGGATTTGCCTTGAGAAAGGCTGATACCTAAGTGGGGCCCTTTCTTCAAGTACACTTGACCACCAAGCAAAGCAAAATAACACTAGGGAATTGCGCCAAGACCTATGCTTTCCATGCTTTGCAAACGGGCCATATTCGCAGCGCCGCCCACTACGCTTGCGGCGGTTGAAACAGACAAACTTGCAGGATTAGAAATTTCTAGTAAAGTAAAGGTGCGGTCTGCATACATCAAGAAAATAATGGAGACTGTCTAATTTTTTTGCTATGTTCAAGATCTGAAATTATCGGAGCCAGCGGCTGAATGAGTTTCAGCAGCGACGTTCTCTATCGCTAGTGGTGCTAGTATCCCTGCTATTAGGGGGTGTTTCAATTTTGTCTTGGCGCTACTCCCTATAGTGTTATTTTGCTCTGGCCTTGAGAAAGGCTGATACCCAAGTGGAGCCTTTCTTCAAGCACACGTGACCACCAAGATACTGGGGCCAGACTGCTGACGACCTGCCTCACAACGTCATTACTTATTTTCTTTAACAATCCAGTAAACAAGACGAAACAGCGGAGTACAAACAAAGAAAAACAAAACTAAACAAGACACAAAAAACACAACATTTGACGTGTGATGGGCGGAAAAGCTAAGATAAGGTGAAGCATATTTTTACGAAGGATCGAGAGTAACGGTAAATCAGGAAAATTGCAACACGAAATCAGGTGTCTGCAGGTCCATTGTCTTGTATCTGAATTATCGCGTGCTGCGTAAATGTAAGAACGGATAATAACAGAACCTTTGTCTCCCATCTACGTGCCGAGCGAAAATCCACCATCGTGTTCCACCGAAATACTGAGTGGGGGCTTATCACGAGACCTTCTACACAAATCTGTTAGGCATTGCACCATAGGGCTAGTGCAGCGAACTTGCAGAGACGGGAGAATGCAGAAGTATTGGGTACAGTGATAGCGCTCATTCGGGTTGGGATTTGCATGGTTAGACGAAGGATGCATTTTCGACGGAGTCACTAATGAGTATTATAAGCTCTTGTTACGACTCAAATTTCCTTCACCATTTTCCTTCATCATCTATATTTCCTTCACCATTTTGTTTCTTCCTCAATCTGTTCTGTACCATCCTTTTTTATGCTTTGAAACCAGTACACTACATGTCCCTACAGAACTTTACAGAAATATTTAACCACTCCTTGCTTTTAGCTTATGTTTTTTTTGTTTTGTTTTTTTTGCGAAACTGCATCCAATGAAGTACAGCGATTTTGAACCATTCCCTTGTGAATACAAGTATTTTTCCAGCGGCCAACCGTGGAGCTGCAATCTGGGCAAACAGATAATCGCATAGACTCCTGCTGTCAGACCTAATCACAAAAACCTTCCCTTTGTAAAATGTTATTTAGGAATCCTTTTATGTTCCGAGAAAAACCGAGTCCCCTGAGATTGCAAGGCGGCGGAAAATGTAAGCCAACTACAAAGGACATGACGCGAAAGAAATGACTGATTTCCTTATGAAAGAACTCTGCTGCCAAAAGTCGGAAGAGGATCCAGACCAAATTTGTCTGCAGAAAAAAGCTGAAAGCCCATCAAAGGGAACAACTTCTTCTTCTTTAAAGTTTAACCGTTAAGGGCCGAGATAGGACAATTCAGTGACCCATCACTTCTTCACTTCAAGTTTAACTGAAAAGGGCTGAGATGAAACAAGCTAGTTACCCATCACTTAATCACTTAAAGAGGCTGGAAGTCCCAGTGAATATGGGTTACTTCGTTGATCCGCTATTCATGAATAATCGATTCCGAAATGGTGGAATTTCCCTCTCGGATTAATGGCAGTTCTGTGCGCTTGTACCTGCGTTTATGCTTGACGAAAGCGATTTATGAAAAATAAGTGTTCGCGCAGTGAGCAGTGATCGCCTAGCTCACCACTGGCCACTGAACAGCCGCGTTTGTATTGAGATTCAAATTTTCCACGTCATAGTAGAATTTTCCGTTGTGAGGACGGTCGTAGATATTCTGAAGTAAGTAACTAGTGAAAAAAAAAATCCCTTTAAGCAATCCAAATAATGCAGTGTATTCAGTTAAATGATACAAAAATAAGTTAGCTTCTCAGTTAAAGTTTAAAGAGGCTTGAAGATCCGAAAAAATGCGTTACTTCGTTGGTCCGCTATTCACGAATAATCGGTTTTCATTTAGTGGAATTTCCCTGTCGGACTTGTGGCATCTCTATGCGCTTGTACCTGTGTTGTATGTACCAGTGTTGCTTTTCAGTGGCTTCCCGGACCTTACCTTACCACTCAAAACAGCCTGTCAGCCCTCAAAACAGCATGTCACCGCCCCAATCGTGCAGCAAAAACAGCGGCCGTGTCAAAAACTAAATCTCAGGACTAGTTTTTTCCCTATAGTGGTATTTGAAAGTAATTTGCCCGAATAAGATATTTATAGTCGGTATAAGTTTCAGTTATTTGTTACAGGTTTGTTGCTTTCCCCGACGTTGACCCTGAAGATTGACAGCCTGACGAGGACCTTTGCTAAGAAGGGCCGAAATATCGCTGAGGAAGCATCGTAGCTGACGTATTCGTTGTATACACTATTTGAATAAATGTTTCAAAGTCAGCTTGGGCTCAAGGAATATTTACCACTCAAAACATTTCTGGCGAATTCGTAGCCTACCAATTCTTCGACCCCAATGCAAAGTACTGGTAAATCGAAAAGAATGCGCAGATAAAAGCTAAAATAATTGATTTCAATCGAGCTTCAGTGCCCTATGACGCGCCTCGTAGATAATAAATCTTAGTTAATTACTGTTCTGCCATTTTATGCATTTATTGCGTATTCATACACTGTAAAAAGTTTCTCCGAGTAAGGATTAAAGTTAACTGCAGTATTTACTACTGGGATTAATCTTATCTCTACTGAGATAAGATTAATCCGAATTAGAGATAAGATTATCTTTTTAGAGACAAGATTTATCCAAGCAGCAAATACTGCAAGATTTTTTTTTACAGTGTACTACACCATTTTGGCTTCTGCCATGTCTCGTCAAAAATAACCAAGAACAACAAATTCAACGGTCCATCCATCGAAAATACATTTCTTTCTTTTCATTTTCCTACATGACGATGACTATTATTCCTCGAAAACAAGTGAAGAATTTATTAGCGAATCAACTTCTACCTTTTATGGAATCACAATGACATACTGCACTGACAGGTAAGTGATGGATGCACTCCATGTTTTGTCCTTTGAACTGATCAAAACGTAACCTGTCACTCCTGATGCACATCAGATATACCGCATCATTCAAACTGAGACCCCGACAATTCGTTGGTTATCTGATTCGGAAATCTCACTTCTGCTGCGGATATCGGATTTTCAGTGTTTCTGAGCCCCTAAATGGACTCGGAACTAATCTTAAGGCCGACACATAGGCGAATTTGCTTTGATGAGGTGGAGATGATAAGGCATGAATAAATGATAATTTGGGTGAATACAATGAAACCGGAGAGAATGTAAATGGAGACTTAATGTAACCTGAGCGCAACGGCCCCTATGTCACGAAAGAGCACGTATGATCTTTATCACTACAGCGATCCGTCCACTATTAAGTTACGTGGATAGCAGAGTAAAAATAACACTAAGGAGTAGCGCCAAGACCTATGCTTTCCATGATTTGCAAACGGACCATACTCGTAGCGCCGCCCACTACGCTTGCGGCATTTAAAGCGAGACCAACTTGCGGGTTTAGAAATTTCTAGTAAAGCAAAAGCGCGGCCTGCACACACCAAGGAAACAATGGAGACTGTATCCTTTTTTTGCTGTGTCCAGAATATGAAGTTATCGGAGCAGTCGGTTGTGAACGGCTGAATGAGTCTATCGCTAGTGGTGCTAGTATCACTGCTATTAGAGTGTGTGTCAATTTTGTCAAGTCATTGCGCTACTCCCTAGTGTTATTTTGCTCTGGTGGAAAGCACACTGCAAGGAGGTATAAAACGTATAGAAAGCAAAATTTCGGACTTCTTGAGGGTACCGGGGGGAGGGGGGGGGGGGTTGTCCGAGGGGGATTTTTTGTCCGGGGAGGGTTCACCGGTTTTTTTTTAGCCGGAACCCATCTTATCTCTACTGGGATAAGGTTAATCCGAATCCGAATCCGAATTAGAGATAATCTTATCTCATTAGAGACAAGATTAATCCCAGTAGCAACTAAACAGTAGCACACTGTCAAAAATTTCTCCGAGTAAGGATTAAAGTTAACTGCAGTATTTGCTACTGGAATTAATCTGATCTCTACTGGGATAAGGTTAATCCGGATTAGAGATAATCTCATCTCGTTAGAGGCAAGATTAATCCCAGCAGCAAATCCTGAGCAAAGTGCAAGCAAATACTTTTTTTTACATTGTATCCTAGCACTACCCGATACTACACTCCCCTTTCTATTTAATATATACACTCACCATATTTACGTAGTCGAGGGTGACGGTATGCCAATTGCCATCGCTCAGGCCTCCAGGAATGGTGACTTTGACTTCGCTGGTATTCCCACCAAAAGAGTAAGAGAAGCGGAGATAGCTGTTGATTATCTCCAAGGCGATGAAGTCGTGCATTTCGTTGTAACGACCATTGTAGAGGAGCAGACCGTTCTTCTGACGGGTGGCGAAGCTAATATGAAAGAGCATTTGATTTATTGAACTGTCCGGAGAAACTCAGACGGGAAATTCATTCCAGACAGAACGGAATGACTACCATTTACTTTCTGGGAGTTTCCGCTTAAAGTGCGGCAGATGGATTATTTTCTCCGAGCTCAATTGACGAACTGAAACCAGGGACTTATCAACAGATGGAGGACTGCACTGCAGCTCAGCCTATTACTCCCAAGAAGCAATAGAAGTCGTCACAGGGCAACTTGGTCCTTTCCGACGGGATTACATCTTCACTGCCGAAGTCTGTTTGTTCTCAATTCTTATACCGTGAATAGCAAAACCAATAAGGCGAAATGACCCTTTTATGACAGAAAGTAATGAGACAGTGGGGAGGGGAGGGTGAGAGATGATATTAGTGTCGGCAGTCTAGCTTTTGGGCACGAGTACTGTGCCTCGTTTTTAACAAATGGCAGTGAACACCGGATCTGGCGAGAGAGGGGGGCTGTGATCAAGGTTCAGGTTCAGGTTCAGGTTGTTTTCTTTCAAAAATACTTCGTGACAATATATTTTGATCACTGCTGGCCGGCAGGGATACGAGCTCGTTAGCTCGGCCCCGTTTTAAACACTGACTATATGAAGCATAAGAAGACTGACACTTACTTCACGAACTGATGTAGCTTATTCTTATTATTATTTTAATGATTACTGCTTTATTTCAGTCCATAAGACCATATCAACAAAAAACAAACATACAGTAAAACAGACACTGAACAAAAAATACAAAAGAAATCTACCCGATGCAAAAGATATCCAGGAGGATACCCTTCCATACGGGTAGCGCACAGAAAATGGGTAGGGCAGCAAAAGCCACCAAATCATTTTTACAATCTTTTAAAATTCGCGGTTTATTACGGATGAAGCCATACCTTGAAAATCAGCGGTTTAGTGCGGATGAAGCCATACCTTAATTTCAGATGAAGCCTATATCGCTGCCTTAGCGCCGGGAACGTCAGGAAAGATCCTTTAGTGAAAGTCCTCGCACGCAAGCTGCAAGTCTCAGTGGCCCACTCGGAGGGGGCAGAGCAGTTCTTACACTGAATCCCCTTCGGAATGCACTCAGGGCCTTTAATGGAAGAGTTGCATTTGGGGGAACTAGATCCCTCTCTAGGGGCGCATACGGAGCCGCTGTGGCACACACCTGGCCTGCAGGTATCCTTGTTGATGTCGATCTCGCAGCTTTTTCCTGGAAAATCAATTACCAGTTATCTAGCTGATGTTTTCTAAAGTTCATGAGAGGAAACTCTGCATATCAGACGGATGAAAAGTTGAGAGGTGGATGTACGATTAAAATGCAAACCGACATCTGGGAGAGATCAGGATGTAGATCAGGAAGTCTTTCTAGATGAGAAAGACGAAAGTTAAGGTTGACTTGTTCTTCTCAAGTTATTCTTTATTCCATCAATTACGTGTCAGAAGAACTTGCTTAATATCGGTTTAAACGAATTTTCTGTATGCTTATCCTTAGGTATTTTTCATTATTTCTACTGATGGGCTTTTTCTTTTCTTAGGGTGATACGGAATTACGATTATTTTATAATAACTTTTACAGTGTATATCATCCTATGACCCACGGTCAGTTATCTTACGATAACCTTCACACAGGAAGTTAGCGGTAGATATGAGAGGATGAAATAAGTCATATCAGCCTCCAGAGAGGATGCTTATCCTTAGGTATTTTTCATTATTTCTACTGATGGGCTTTTTCTTTTCTTAGGGTAATACGGAATTACGATTATTTTATAATAACTTTTACAGTGTATATCATCCTATGACCCACGGTCAGTTATCTTACGATAACCTTCACACAGGAAGTTAGCGGTAGATATGAGAGGATGAAATAAGTCATATCAGCCTCCAGAGAGAATGATATGAGTCATATCAGCCTCCAGAGAGGATGATATGAGTCGTATCAGCCTCCAGAGTGGAAGATTGAAGTCATATTAGCCTCCAGAGAGGATGATTGAAGTCATATCAGCCCACAGAGACGATTTCTGTTCGAAAAAGCTATAACAGTTAACAGACCACTATCTCGTTTGATATTGGAATGACAACCTCGATGGCCATTTACAAATATCAGCCTCGCCTTCGGCTCGATAGATATTTTTCATAACCTACCTCGCCTTCGGCTCGGATAGGTTATTTTCAATGACCATCTCGGTTTTATTTTTCGATGTCAACCTCGATGTCTAAAGTTAATCTTTATTACGCGCACTTTTCAACTAAACAGCTCTTTCCACTCCCTGCTTCCCCCACACGGAACTCGACATGATACAAGAGTACATTCAAGCGTTAAGTTGGAAAGCATTCGCAATCGCGGTGTCTAGATCATCCACATTCATGTCGCTAGGGATGATCTAGTGGCGAGATTCGGAAGTACACGACTAGGATTTAGTAGTGCAAGAATACATACAAAATAATAAAAATAAATCTAAGTGTCTGATTCTTCGAGTAGTGTGTTCTGAAATTCAGATGTTTGGCCAGGTGGGAGAAATTTCACCAAACAGATGGCGTTCAAACGAAATAGCTCCCCCCAACAGAAGAAGTAGCAAATTTGAAAATCAACAAAAAATCTAAGAAGAACAGTTTCAACTCAATGCTTATACCAGAAAGCTGACACAGTTGGCTGTTAGCCGATACCAAGTTTGCTATTTGTCCTTTCCATCTGACAGTTTCATAAGCAAAAAAATAAGGTAGTGAAACATTTAAAGGTGTTCAAATATGTATATCTCTGCTGTAACAGACGGAACGGCAACCAACTAAACGGACTAGAATTGAATAGAATTTTATTTTACCGCCATTACGTTACGTTATCGCCGAATTTGACCTTCTCGTCATAAAAAAATGATGAATAACATAACACTCTAGCACTCTATAGTCTTGTCACGAAAGAAAAACAAACACTAAAAAGGACTAACTTATCGGTTATTGTACAACTCAGTAAATGCTGGAACAAAGCTCATTCTATATCTTTCATGAAGAGGGGCCGCAGGTGCTAGTTTGGGGATTTTCTGGGATTTCTCTCGCTAGGGTATAATACGTATAGGAGAGTAGGGGGGGGGGGGATATTACGTAATCGGGGAACAGATAATCGGGGAATCATCATCTCAATATGGAGTGAACGTGTTAGGCTGATCTTACCTTTAAATCCGGACTTGCATACGCAGGTATATCCCCCTTCCTTTCTCATGCAGGACCCTCCGTTGAGACACGGTGAAGAGTAACACAGATTCACCTCAACATCGCAGGCATAATGCTCTCTCATTCCTAAATAGAAATCTGCGGTTATTGTCTATATATATGATACATGGAGCGTATTCCACCCTACAAAACTACGAAGAAAGCTTGAGCGAACTCAAGCTCCCAAACCTGGATGAAAGGAGGCATGAAACCTCGATGAAGTTTGAACTGACATCCTGAAGTCTCCAACGCACCGAGATATCCTGCCTAAGTTTACTTCAGTAACCCACGCACAGAAGATGAGGTTGGCAACTCTGAAGGAGGGAAAAGAACTATTAGAATGTCCGCCTACACACGCGACGACAAGATTTTTAAACTCCTTCGTGCCATACTCCGTGAAGCACTACAACGACAATATCCTCAAATCGAAGTGATAGCTCATCATGCGTGTTCTTCACCTTGCGTCTTTTTTTGTTCTTCTTGTTTGACAATACCCATGTTATTGCATTTTGATCAAGGGGAAGAATAAAGATTGTATATTATATATATATGTATATATATATATACGAATTCTGGCTTTTGGCGTCAAGGCTGGAACGTATTTTTCTATTTCCAGCAAAATATCGAGCCACGGGCTAATCCAGCCAATCACACCACAGAGATTCGGGGTTACCACGCTTACTACGCTCCCGAGCGTGGTAGGCAAATAGTTCTATTAGTTACTATTTCGACAAGGTTGGAACGGTCAGCATAGTAACTTTTCACGAGGTTGGAACGAAAATAGTAACTAATGGTTACTATTGTTAGAAGGGTGGAACACACTCGTGATATATATTGCTTGAAGCACGAGGGCCATTGCATACAAAACAAGATTCAAGACAAAAAATAAAATAAAAAAGCAACAACTCTTCTAGTAAATCCTACTTATAAAAACCTTTTCTATGCTCCCAACCCATCCGCATAGACGAGACTGTGGCTTTATATTCCACTTCTACTTTTGAAGTCGTGGATCTTTTACTCCAGTACGAAAACTTAACATGTATACGAGTTGTTGCCCCCTCTCGATTTAATTGTACACCAAGTGCCCGGTGCCGGGTGGTTCAGGAAATATTTGACAGTGCAAAATGGATACATCAGCTGAATTTTATTAGACCAAAAGAGGATTGTTATTGAACTTTTATTAGATATTCCAGGAAAGGGTGCACACCAAGTACCAGTTAGTGAGTAACCCCTCTCATGTTTGGCGTTAGATACTTGAACCTAGACGGAATAATCAGCTGAAATCTGAGCAGGCGTCGTAGCAAACTTGAAGTTTCTAGAAACTTCTTTGGTTTTATCGCAACTTCGGATTTTTAACCACGACCTGAACATGATCCTTGCCAAGAGGGCTGGAATGTTCCCCAAACAATGTCAACTAACTAATCCATAAAGCAACAAAAAGTGGTTCGCAGTCAACTTGGGCTAGTGAAATTTCTAAAGCACAAGTCGCAGCAGACACAGTTTCTACTCAATGTTTAAAAATACTTCACCTAAATTGGGCTGGTTTTCAAAAATGTTTTCAAACCCGTCCCGGCTGTTTTCACCCTCACTACCCGATGAAAAATTTGCAGCCTGCGTAGTTGTACAAAAAAGTTGCATGTATTGATATGTAATAGTAAAGAATACTATCATTTAATGTGCCTAAACTGGGACAATCTTAAGCAGTAGTATCCATTAGCATCCTGTCTAGCTAATAGTAGCATGCAGTAGAATGCAGCAACATGGTAGCCTTGAAGTAGACGCATGTAGTAGCATCAGTTAGTACTGCATGCTACTTTTTCGTACAACTTCATACTCCTATTTTGAGATAAATTTTTCATCGGGGAAACGCGGAAAAACTTCAAAAACCGGTATTTCTGACCACTGAGGTCCTCAGAAGCAAAAAGCGGGAGCCTGATCCGCCTCGAAAAGAGCGAAACAAACGGAAGTAAATTACTGTTAGGGCGGAAACAATATGCACAGCAAGTTCTAATTATTGGAAACGATAACGGATGGAACGGTTAGGGACGTATAGTGAATCAGTCGTTATAGGTAAGGGGGTTATATTTGATAGTGCAAAACGGATACGTCAGCTGAATTTTATTGGAGCTATATTTCGGCCCTTCTTGGCAAGGGTCCTCTTCAGGCTCAAAGCCGCTCAAGTTTGGAAATACGAACTTGTGGTAAAACCACAAGACACACAGGGTAATAAACACACAGAGTAATACTCTTCCGAGATTCCATTCATAGCACAGGGCAGAATATTCCGACCGTGGACTCTAAAAAAAAATTAAGGCATTAGATATTCCTTCAGCCTAAGCTGACTGCGAAACATATTTGACGATGCAAAACGGATACGTCAGCTACAATTTATTAGAGCTTTCGGCCCTTCTTCTTAATTTATCTTGGCCCTTCTTTCGTCTTCTGAAGGAATATCCATCACCGAAGTACGGAACTTCAAATCGCCCATACATGCTGCCGACAATTATCCATCTTAGCTGGTAAGAAGAAGAAGAGACAGGTGATTTCAAAACCAAAATGCAGAAGAATCTCTACCCTTTCAACGACCCAATCGAACAGCAAAATTAGTGGCCGTGTCCAGAATGAAATCACAGAACCAGCTTCCACACAGTACCAGCAACCACAAGTTCATTTCCCAGCTTGAGCCTGAAGAGGACCCTTGCCAAGAAGGGCCGAAATATAGCTCTAATAAAATGTAGCTGACGTATCCGTTTTGCATCGTCAAATATGGCTAAGGCATTGCTGAATGTTTTGAGGATAGCCTAGTCAAGCTTCAGATTAGTTCAGATGCCGACCCTTGCGGATAGGAAATGAAGTTCGGAAATCTCAATGTTTAACTTCTTATCATCGTAGAGCCGTTTTACAAGATATTAAGAATCCAGACCGCATCCTATCAAACGCTAGACAAAGAAAAACTACCCTTGATAAGCCTTGACTTATACCCCCCCCCCCCCAACACACACACTCAACCGAAATGTACTGAACTTCGTTTGTGCCTTATTTTATTAATCACTTCAATTGTATCAAGTGTTGGTGTTTTTATGTTGGCTATCGGCTATCTAACGGGATAAAGAATTCTTCACAAAACAAAAGCTTTTTCAAGGAATTCCGCAGATTTTAAGGTAAAAAATTCGGAAAAGAGGGTTCTCAAGGACCAAAAGAAATAAAAGAAACAGCCGCAGTCTTTATCTTCCTCCCGCCACTTGGTGACCCAGATTTCCATACCGTCTACTCCTCCAAACATGGTCCCAGATGATTGAATTACTCAACAAAACATCCCCCTTCGAAACTGAATCAACGGAGACGCGGGGGATGGAATCCTTGATTTACTGTGAAGCACAAGACTTTCTCCAGGACCTTTTTAGGTGATCGTGGAAATCGATCTAAGTCGCCACCACACTGTGGGTGGGGGAGAAAATTGGGTGAACTCGAGAGCGCGCAGGAAACGGGAATGTTTGGGAAGCCAATATCATCAAGGATTAAAAATGCGTTAGCCTAAACTTGTAATTGGATCGATAACCAAGGAAGTGCGGTTAGAATAAAGTGAGAGACAAGGGGGACGGGAATTTATTTTAAATCCTGGAGAGTAATCCGGGACGAAGAAATAATGCAACTGTTCCAGCTTGCAAGGCGGAAGGCGAGGAGTCTGCTGACTAGTATAGTAAAGTTCTGCTTATCTGAACGGTTACTTAGCTTTATACAGTGCAGCACTAGATTATTATTATTACTTGGAGCTTATTCATATAAAACGGATGATCTATAATACGAAACTTCCTACCCCTCTCGGTTATTTTCTACTAGAGCACATAGTTTCGTCTACTAATGTTTTTTTTTTCATTTGACCCACTTTTATTCTTATACTTACTTGAAATACTACTTGAAAAATATTAATTATATTACACCTTGCTTAAAGGACCTGCCTTACCTAAAATACTAAACCTACTTCCATAATCCATCCATATATTTCTAAACCCGGAGACCCCAATTTCGTACGGTACATTCTACCCCCTCGAACAAAACCACGCTGATTTTATCACTTGCCGTGCTTGCTACCTTCGATGTGTATCATGCTGTCGACGGTTGTCCGCGAGAAGTTTTTCCATCAGAAAAACCGTGATGTAAACTGTTCCCCTGTTTGCTTTAAGTCAACGGGTCTCGGAAAATGCTTAAAACAGCCAAAACCGTGGGTTATTTGCTGAAAGCACAGCCTAGTTTTAAAGTATTCAAATATTTTAAAATACTGCAAGTTGAAGAGTAAATAGTGCGAGGGGTCCCTTAAGTATATTTAATGCTCAAACGAGAGCAAGGCAAATCAAGGGTCACGAGAAGCGCGACCCAGGGGTTAATCCCCGGTTATTGTTGTTCGTAGTTCATTCTTAATTGTTAGTGTGTATGTATGGCCTTTGATTAGTTGAAATAAAAATAAATGATAAATGATATACCACCGCCACACAGCCATCATTCCAAAGCCCGTTTTCGGCGTAAGGCGTAACCAATCTATATCTACCAGACGTACTAGTTAGTACAGGCACTGACACTGTTTAATGATAAATTCAAAACGTAACGGAAGATTAATTGTTTGCGTGGATACCATCCGCGTTTCTGTCACTCAAACCTATTGAATTTGGAACAACTTACAGAATTCAGTTTACCATTTAGTCTGCATCCTAATGACACAGCTCGAACTCATTGTATCAACATTACGAACAAGCATAACCTACATCTTGCGTGTGCTTGATGACAGTTCCGTTAGTAAATGGAAAAATAGACTTTTCGTGCGACGTCACAACCCGTAGATAATCGGCTAAAGTTTAGTCAACACCGATGACTCGTACTTTGTGGAAAATGACAATTCTTTTTGCTGCTGGGCGGAGGGGGAAGTATGACCGTGATGGATATGGAAAGTTCGGAAGCAACTGCAGCCTTTCCGTTTTCGTCCTTCTCTTCACGATAGCCGTGGGCAGGAGGCCTCCGTTTTATATTGATTGGTAGCCTACTGGGCTAGTTGGATGGGCCTCATCAGGAATTTATACCAGTAGAAACACCAGTTATTAGCTCCTCGCAATGCACCCTAACTCGGATTAAGCGATTCCCGACCCAACAAGTGCTATAACTGAACCCGAGACTTCTACATTCTCACCTAGTTGCAACGTCAATCACCTTGTTAACCAAGACTTGCACAAGTAGTATAAGAAAATGTTTTACAACAAAAGAAAGCGGAGTAAAGATAATAAAAAAAGAAAAGAACGAGGCAACAGAAGAATAACTTACGAAACACACAACAGGCCTACAGCTATAATAAAAAAAAGTCTAATCAGTCGGTGATGCGGCAACAGACGTACACTAGATTTCTGACGGAAATCAGTGTGCAATTCTTGCAGCCGTGGCAAAATGTCGGTAGCTCCATAAGATTTTATGACCCTAGGATTACCATGGGAGTAAGAATAGAATATAGAATTACTATGGGTGTAAGTAAAATCCTACCATAAAATTACTATGGGAGTAAGTAAAACTAAGAGGATTGTATTGAGAAAGCAACGGTCCAATACGACCTTTCTCACCAGCTTGGCCTACAAACCACACCCCTAGCCCCATTACGACGGTCTTGAAGCTGGGTATAAGCACCTGCTCAATATTTACGGAACACTCTTGTCCGGCGCAGGAGCTTTGAGAGAAGTGTTTATCAATATCCGTCCTTCGTCTTATGTCCAGAAAAAGAGTATCTGAACCGGAATTGTTCTTCTATAGAACTAAAAAAAAAATGTTCCCGGCTAAAATCCCAGGCCCAATTTCCTAATGTCGCGACATTTCATACCAATGGCCGACGGGCCGCAGAGCAACTGAAGGCACACCTCAAACTTATTGTGGGAGTAATTCCCAGTACAAAGCATCAAGTCATGAATTGGGAAAAGAAACCAGTCACTGCCCCATTTTCTGTGACAGATGTATTGTAATACGTTTCTAAGAAAAATAAATCACTATTGCTTCTCTTTTCGTCTGTAAATGTCACATTCGAAAAAGTCGTGTAAAAAAAAACAATCATAATAACAATACTAATAATTTGCTGAACCAGCCAAATACGGTCATAGAATTTCGAACTACCAAATAAAAACACAAACTATTTTCTCCTCTACAGTGCGAAAAAACGAAAAAAAAAACGAAAAAAAACCTCGTCTTTCGTCTTTGAAGCACAACTCTTACTAGAAATGATCGTTTCACTATGAAACGGACTAGAAAAACTTTTCTCGAAAATACTATTACTTTCCATCTGAATTCAGCGATGTTCTCGTTAGCGCTTGTCGATTCTATCCAGCCCCCCCTGCTCTCCGCGGCGGCGGCTGGGCGAAAACGATATAAAACTGAACGCGCCGTGGTTAAAAAGTAGGAAAACCAAGCAAATAAAAGAAGTAAAAAACAGAAGATTCTCATATCCTTGTAAGTGAAGAGTTGCCAGCGGACGTTCAAGGTTCTGGCAAACTTTGCGTTGTCTAACCGGCAAAACTCGGCACGGCCGAGAAAGCGGTAAAAAATCGCAGGTACAAAACGAAACAATGGAGAAAGGGATTTTAGAAGCTTATAATTCCATAAGGGAGCTACGTATAATATAAAAGGCAGAATAAGCAAGAGGGGTCCTTTAAGGCTCTCTGTCTCCATGTGTAAAATTCACATTCAAAATAAGTTGTGTTCTGCTATTTGAAAAATGACCTTTACGACGTAACCACATTCCGAACACACAATCTATTAATCGATATGACTATTAGTAACACGAACATTGCCATGCTTTTGCTCTATCTGATTGTGGCACACCACAACACAAGTACTACAGATTACCCCATGCTGAGCAGCGGGTATATCTTTGTATACACTTCTGACTTGACAAATGTCACGGTAGGATATAAAGTTTACCTGAACAGAAAAATCCAAAGGATTTCCGAAGGGACAATTTTACGGCATTTCATTCTACCTTGATACCTGCATGCCCCCCGCTGATTTACAGACAAACGGGGTTCAAGTAGGATAAATGCGTCAGCTTTTTACAGACCAAATAGCCCAAGTTCAGGGATACATGCTTCAGCGCCGACAAGAAGTGCATGAGCCGAGGGGTCGCCAACTCCTGACACTTGGTGTTTTACCGACACGGCAGCAGCACGGTTCACAACCTAGCAATGGCCACTTGGTATACATAAAAATTGAGACTGGGCAACCCCTCAGAATGAGCGAACAAATAAGTTACATTTTGTATCTCCGCTAGAAACAACTGAAGGTCTGAAGGTCTTACTGACAGTCGTATTGTATGTTTGTAAGTTATTTTTTGTTGTATTTTTCCTTTCATTTGTCTCATGTCTTTACTCCACTTCTATTTTTTGTAAAACGTTTTGTGGGTTAAACATATACTTACTTAGTAAGTCACTAGAGTTAGAGCGGATGAGTAAGCTTGTGTTTGTAAAGTAAGTAAGTAGGTAAGTAAGTAGTTTATTTCTGACCCGCCATTTGGAAAGCGGAGTACGTAAAATAAAATAAAATAATTAAATAAAACACAACAAATACAATATACAATTTTTCATTCATCGGCTAGAAAAGAATGTAGAGCGAATGTAGTTGTCCATAATTTTTGGCACAGCCGACAAAATTTCCAAAAGTGTGACGCTTGCTTCTTTAACTTGGAAACGCTCCGTTAGCATGTGGCTGTGGTATAACTTTGGCAAATAAAGCAGGTGCTTTGCATACTTAAAATAGCTTCTTCTCATCTTCTGCAACTCCTTCTTCCGTAGAACATGTGCGACGCCAGAGCGAATTAAAATAGAGGGAGCAGAAAAAGAGCTGTATAAATTTCCTAAAGCTTTCCGATTGTAGCGCCCACGGTTTGGGACGCAGCGCTCATAAGCGGTACGGATAAATAGGTGAGTGGAAGCTGAACTGCTCAAAAACCAAAGATGATCAGGACTTACCTGTGAATCCGACTGGACAACGGCATGCGAATGTGTTCACTGGATAAATTGGGCGGAACAAGACTGAGTCACTGGCGATAAAATCGGAGGCGTTGCCAAACTTCAGGACTGACACACATTGCTCATAGTTTAAGCACGGTTCTCTCACGCAAAGTGTATCATCAAATGGCAGCACCTACAAGAAAGACAAACATTACCGAAAACAGATCACTGGGCGGCTGAGGTTTTCAATCAGTAGCTCACGGTATCATTACAAACGGGTAATTGACGGTAACAAAAATGGTAGTGAAGAAGACAGTGGTCACTTCTATTCTTACGATATGATATGATACGAATTCCTACCAATAATTTATAAAACATACTGTCACTTACCAAGCTAGTTCCAAGCTAGCCAGTGAAGCGCCTTATAGGCTAGGGTGTTTTCATCGCCTTATCCGTCTTTTTTCTGTATGTGATTAACTTTGTTTCTTGTTTTCTCTTGTTGTTTTTCTTTTTGTATTTACTCCACTTAACCTCTGTTCTGTAAAGTGGGTGATAAATAAATTATTATTATTATTATTATTACTCATTAAAATGCTTTACAAAATATTGACGAAAAGAAGATCTATATCGGTTAGAAGCTCATGGTTTGCAGGGCTCTAATCTATTTTGATGCCTCGTGTTACAGCAACTGGTTTCACTAAGAGCGTGTTCCACCCTACTTACCGTAGTTACCACGCATGACGTCACGAGTTCTGACTTTTTGGTGTCAAGGCTGGAACGTATTTTTCTAGTTTCGCCAATGTATCACTCCACGGGGTAGTCCAGCCAATCACGTTACAGAGATCGTAGTTGCCACGCTTACTACGGTCCCGAGCGTGGTAAGCAAATAGTTACTATTAGTTGCTATTTCGAGAAGGCTGGAACGGTCAGCGTAGTAACTTTTCACGAGGTTGGAACGAAAATAGTAACTAACAGTTACTATTGTTAGGAGGATGGAACACGCTCTTAGTAATGTCAAAAAAAAAAAGTCAGCTTCAAAGTCAGCTTGAGCTCAAAGAATATTTAATGTCAACAGTTGAAAGCACAGAACGAGTGAAGAATTCAACTTTGATGACAGTAGTGCCGGTGCATGTCATCAGACGGAACTGAGCTCCAAATAAATTTTAAATCTAAAAGAATTTGAGTGTTTTCTTACAGGAAAAGAAAATGTTTTTTTACTCATTCTCCTTAGGCAACTCGCTGGAGCGCCCTAGCATAGCGAATGTCAAAAGCTAGTGTCAGGGCCGTCTAACTTCAGAGATGTAGGACACAGGCTCACGCGAGGAGTACGTGCCTCTAGCCTTGTCCTAGACGGCCTGACATATATATACAAGCCGGAAACATCTTCACGTCAGACTAGATCAGATTCGCGTATACTTAACATCTTTATACTTACTGTGTTAATTACATATTTAATCATTCATACCTCCGTCAGTCCTGCGTAGACAGCCTTACCACTCTACGTCTTGCCTTACCACTCGCCCAACTTGACAATAAAACACTACACCGAGTAAAAATTCAAAACACATCTTTAATCTTCATAAAATGTTAGGGCGGTCGGCATATTATTTGCTAAACGACGCTGTACAGCTTTAGTCCGGCATCTCAAGCAGATCTTGATGCAATCTCCCACGTCTCCTATGTTACACCGACGAACGACGCGATAGATTAGGTTGGCTTAGATTAGATTACTTTTAAAAATATACCACATAATCTGCGTCACTCGCAGGGAAAGTCCCGGGGGACTTGTTAAATAACAGGCGAAAAACAAAATTCATATCTATTTACCAATGAAAAATAAATACTACTACTAGCGAAAAATAAATACTACTACTAACACTACATTTTATCTGATAATCTATCTGATAAACACTACAGGTCTATCTGATAATCCGACATCTGAAGTAGGGGTGCACAGAGGAGTGGATCATCCTATACCGGCGCTCGGCATGAGTGATTCGAATTGTAAATAAGTTTATTATTTATGACAAGGATTTTGATGGTACTATATTTATGACGAAAAATCCAATGTTCGGCTTGCCCGTGAAGGAATTTTGAAAATAAACTGAATTGAATTTAAAAATTGAATGCTGAACGATGCGATACAGGCCTATCTGCTGATCAGGCATCTGAAGTATGCGAATCTCAAACGTGTGTCCCATTATTAGCCGCGTTCGTTTTCGTCATGCGCCGTAGTCGGTACCAAAAACGTCGTTTAAGTTTTGTCATCTTAAGTGTTTTCTTTGGCACGTTCTATATCCTGAGGTTTGGGAAGTTTCTTCTCTCTAAACCCCAGCATCGAGACATCTTACCACCCACTGCACCACCCAACAACCGTACGTGTCACCAAAATAAACTGGTTCCAGTAGCTTCGCGAACGAATCGCCACGCAAATTCGTTTGCACCTTTTTTTTGCGGATTTGCTAAACAAAGCCGAGTGATGTTTTCCTTTTTTTTGTGTTTATTTGTTATTTAGTATAGTGAAGCAACGCAAATTAGCTGTCAGCTACGATGTTGTTTAAATAAAACTCTCTCTCTCTCTAAACGTCGTTTCACGAACGAAGTTGATACGAAAACGTAATGGTCGAACTAACTTAATATTTACAACAGCAGCTATCATAAAGTACAAAAATGGATTTTAGTATAACAGGCCCACTGTTTTTAAGCTTAGTTTACAGGTTTAATTTGTTTTGCCGAGAATTTAGAAAATTGGCGCCTAATTACTGAACCGGGATGTTGAAACTGACTTTCCACCTCCGTTCGTCCTTTTAGGAACGACGAATGAAACGGCAGTTCAACCGAACAAAGAAAACCCCACGAACGACGTTGTAATGAAAATAGTTGCGTTTTTGCAGATACCATGGTATCTGATACCACGGTCAAAAGGCGTTTTTGCAGTTATCGTGGTATCTGGCCAGTTATTGTGGTATCAGATATTCAGATACCACGGTCCGACCGTGGTAACTGGTCGTGGTATCTGAAAAAGTCATCTCACTTTCATCAATTTTAGTCGAATGATGGGAAAAAAGTTTGGCACTTAGTGACGTGAATGAATATCAGTTTTTCTTTTGAGATGACTTCGAAAAGCGCAATTTCGGCAATTGTCGTTTTTGCAGAGCAACCATATATCAGATACCACGGTTACTCCAAAAACGACTAATTGCCAGTTACCGTGTTAACATATACCATGGTATCTGCAAAACGCAACTAATGTTTATAGTAAAACGACGGTTGGAAAGGCACACCGAACGACGAAAACGAACGCAGCTATTAGCTTGAGTTCCATCACTGTCCTTGCTGCGCTAGTAGAACTAAAGCCTTTCAGCAGAATAATCCCATTTTCCTCATCTTTCGCCAGACAATATATAGCTGGTAATGAAATAGCCAAACACAGAAAGGGAACAATAGCATACTAATTAGGTTTGGACCCTGGCGGCTTGCAATATGAGAAGCGTATGAGAAACGAACCTGCACGGTAGCTAGCTTTGCTAGTGTAGATCGACTCAGATAGATTTTTTCTTGGAGGTATTGCTGGCTGAAAAACGATTCTCCGTCGGGTTTTCTGGCAGAGAAGCTAACATTCAGCACCCGGGCATCAACGTCAGTATCGTCCTAGAAAAAAATGCTTAACTGTGCGTAACGGTTAAAGTTTAACCAAAAAAGGCTGGGATAGGCCAGTACAAATAATCGATTTCCAAATAGTGGAATTTCCGTGTAATTTGTGGTACCTCTCTTACGAGAAAGATTTATGACTTTTTTCATTCAGGGACTGAGCAATCTTCACCAATCTCACCGCTGCCCATTGAAAACCCGCGTTTGTATTGAGATTAAAATTTCCCGCATCGTAGTAGAATTTTCGTTGTGGGGACGGCCGCAGATATTCTGAACGTCATTACTAGAGTGGAAAAAAAAAATCCCTTTGCAAAACCCACATAATTCAGTGTATTCAATTAAATGACACAAAAATAAGTTGGCTTTTCAGTTAAACTTTAAAAGATCCCCGGAAGTTACCCTTTCACGAATTAATAATAAAACATAATAATCTCCTTTTAATTGCTTAAAAAAAAAAGGTAAGCCAATGTCAAAATCCGAGCTTTTCAAGAAGTCATTAAGCAACATCGAAGGCTCGAGTAGTAGTTAGGACAAAAGAATACATGGTTCAATTATCGTATCCAAAATTTGCAAATTATCTCACTCCATTTATCCCTATATACTTGCTAAAAGCCGATTCTGAATATCAGGGATCTTATCAGGCACTGATGTCAATTAGGAATTTTCCGAGTAGTTATCAACCTAGCGGCACTGACAAACAACTTCACGGTCAAATGATTAATTGCATTTATAGTGAGTGGGGTGGTTCAATTCATTCATACCCCTTCCCGAAACATTCCTTGTGCTTTACCTGCCATTATGCCCCTAACGCTATAATGACAAGCTAGAGTAAGGCTTTGTCGAGGAATTCACGTGGGTCTGGACTGGGGACTGTTTGATGAAACTAGGGTTGCGTTCCACCAACTTAACAATTGTTAACAATCGTTAACTTTACTTCGGGGCGGAGCTAACTACAGCTTTAAGGATCATTAGCTTTTCCCAGTTCTACAATTGTCAACTATTTTGTAACGATGCTCACCGACCATCGTTACAAAATAGTTAACAATCGTTAAGCTCTGGAACGGAAATTGTAGGTGGGCGGAGCTTAAATTTCGAAATCAGAAACGTGGAACGCAAAAAGTTAACAACTGTTAACAATTTGTTAACGATCGTTTAGTTACGGAACGCAACCAGCTGACAGCACTGAGATTTACGTCCAAGCTGGCCAGGCTCGACGAAGAAGGAGCCTGCACTCATCCTCCTCCCTCACTTGAAAAAAAAAACGGCACAGAGGCAAAACAGATGGCTGAGAACACTGAGATTGAACCTCGAGCCCAGAAGAAGTTTCCATTCATTTTTTATACATCTCTTCGGTCATCCCGGATCAATCTCGTTGACGTTCACCAAAGACAGGGCTACCATGGCTCAACTCTAAGGTTGTGTTCCAGAAACTTAACAATTGTTAACAATCGTCAATTTTTTTTCGGGCCGGAGCTAACTGCAGCTTTAACGATCGTTAACTTTTCCCAACGATGCTCACCAACCATCGTTACAAAATAGTTAACAATCGTTAAGCTCTGGAACGGAAGTCGAATTTGGGCGGAGCTTAACTTTCGAAATCAGAAACCTGGAACTCAAAAAGTTAACAATCGTTAACAATTTGTTTCAACAATTAATAAGTTCTCGAACGCAACTCTAAGTCGTCCACCAACTTTCAGCCAGGGAGATCGGTAGCGCATGATTTCTCGACCAAGTAGCCTAAAAGTAGGTAAGTAAGATTTCTTCCTAAATTACATTTACTTGGCAAAAAGTTTGCCAAATTTCAAACAGAAAAAAATTGGTAACTTCTGACCAGAAAAAAACTGGCGAAAAATCGCCAAAAATTCTTGTTTTTAACATGCTTTTAAAACTTCCCAAAAGTATAAACTGGTGAGAAATAAATAACTGGCCTCACTGGAGAGCTAGGTATATAAATATGCCATATTCATATTCATATGAAGAAAAGTCCCAATTCTCAACTCTACGCTCGCCGAATCGAAGGGTATGGACAAAGGTTTTTACTTACGCTCGTTGGCATCGTGAAAAAAAAATATTATTTTACTACTTTTTGTTGTGTTTTGCTTTTTGTTTTCCTCGGAAGTTTCGTCGACAAGCCCAGTCGGGTTAGTGAGTTGATGTACATGACGAAAAACGCGAAGTTCAGCAGATATGAAGTGAAAGCTCGTTTTAAAATAAATCATCGTCTCACATGTTTACTTCGGGATTGACTAAAATGAGGCACGGCACGGCCAGAGGCGTTACTAGCCAAAATGTTTGTGGGGGGGGGACGAGGCATTTACCGACTGGCTGGTAATTTTTACCGACTTTTTCTGCAGAAAACGACTATTTTCAACAGCAAAAATGACATTTTTCAAAAAAATTTACTGATTTTCAGAAAAATCCGCTGATTTTCAGAAAAAAACGACTGTTTTCATGAAAAAATTCGACTGTTTTACGAAAAATCGCGGTGCTTCCCGCCGACTCGGTTTTTTTACCGACTGGCCGACGTCATTGGGGGGGGGGCGTCCCCTCCTTCCCCCCCCCCCCCCCCCCAGTCGTGACGCCCCTGGGCACGGCACGACATGGCGCAGGAGGCACGATTAATAAAAAGAGATTAGCAAGTAGTAGAAGTAGACAAGTAAGTGTGAGAAGGCACGTTACAATACTGTTCCTGCCACTCTCTCCGAAGACGGAAAGGGCACTTTTAGTTTTCGTGCCTCTTTTTAATACTCATGCCTCCTACACTATGCCTCGTGCCTCTTTTAGTCGATCCCGTTTACTTCTACGTTACCAAAGCAAGTGCCAGCGGACAAACGACTGGACTTTCTAATCTGTATACCTCTCGCTTGTTCAATAGCCACGTTCGTTTTCGTCGTGCGTCGTTGTCGGTACCAGAAACGTAGTTTAAATTTTGTCATATTAGTGTTTCCTTTGGCACGTTGTATGAACGTCGTTTCACGAACGAAGTTGATACAAAAATGTTAATAGTCGAACTAACTTAATATTTACAACAGCAGCTGTAATAATGTACAAAAATGGATTTTAGTACAACAGGCCCACTGTTTTTAAGCTCAGTTTACAAGGTTAATTTGTTTTGCCGAGAATTCTGAAAATTTGCGCCTAATTACTGAACCGAGATGCTGAAACTGACTTTCCACCTCCGTTTGTCGTTTTAGGAACGACGAATGAAACGGCGGTTCAACCGAACAAAGAAAACCCCTTCTTCTCGGCAGTCCAACGCCATTCACGAACGACGTTATAATGAAAACGCTTATAGTAAAACGACGGTTGGAACGGCGAACCGAAGGACGAAAACGAATGCAGCTAATGCCTCAGCGTTACAACACTTACCAACTAGGATGATTTCGTGCCAAGGCCACGGGAGAAACGAGATTTTGACAAAAGAAACTTCGCAGATTCAGAACCACAAACCACCATGTCAATTTGCGAAAGGTTACACAGCCACAACAAAGAAAAGCTACCAACCACTACGACACGGCAGATAATAGTCATCCCGTTCCGCAGGTTCTCAAGATCCAGACCGTAGTTTTCACGCGAAGGTATAGACCAGGGTCTAGATAGGACACACCTACATTTCGCTGGCTTGATTTAGCAGTTTGTAAAAAATATTTTGTCATTTTGCCAGTCTGCAGCATCTGAAGCTTGTAAAAAGATTAAATTTGGATACTCTAAGATTGTGTCAAACCGGTCTAAGTATAACCGAAAGGCTTTGGTTTCTTCGTATTTAGTTTTTTGCGATCACTCTGTACTCTATATTTCTGGTACTTTTATTATATTGAAAATGAGTGACATACGTAAACTACGTGCATGTTACTACAAATACTGTAAATACCTGCTTTATTTGCCTACATCGTATCGAAATCGGAGAATGATCCGAAAATACAAAGCTCCCGATATAACGGCGAAATAATTTCTGACCAAGAATATAAACGGCTTACTCCATATCACGGGCTCATCCGTTTTTTCTGTTGATTTTTGTGTTTATTTTGTTGTACGAGTGTTTCTTACAGTTGTTTATTTGTTTCTTTCTCTTCTTTACTCCATTATCTTCCCATTGTTTTTGTGCCGTGGGTTACAAATAAATTATTATTATTATTAGTATTATTATTATTATGCGGGGTTAGGGACCCAAAAGCTGGGACACCCCTATCACGCAAACAAACAAAAATATTTTCCTCACTTATGTTTCGATGGTTAAATTTTTACAGAAGTATATCTCTGAGTTGGTTACGGCGTATTCAGAGTTCAGACCCATGGATTCGGAACTGAATTCGGAGACCCTTGAATTCAATATTCTGGATAGGCTAAAATTCCTTATGATGGGACAGAGAGCAGAGTGCCCAGACAAGAGTACCCATGTTAGGTATACACAAGCTTTATTCCATAGTTTGTAAAAACTTTTTTAACAAAGCATGGTTGATTTATAAATGTATTGACACAGATATTGCAAATTTTTTGTGTAAAATAATCGCACATTTGGGTGTGTAACCCGAAAGTCGATTATTAAAATAAGATTTCTAACTATCTATCAGGATCCCAAAGGCTGCAACACCAGTGGCACCGCCCAAAAAAACAAACAAAAATATTCCTCACTGATGTTTCGGTGGTTGATTTTTTCAGAGCCTTTTCTCAGCGTTGGGCATAGCCTATTCAGATCCCTGAATTCCGATCGATGGGCACAGTCAATTCCATATCATGGTGAATATGTGCCGACGAGCCGCAGGTAGGTTTACTAGGCCAATTTTATCCCTCAAACGCACCAATAGAACTACCCTCGGAACACCCTTCCCTCTTTCTATTGTCACCCACACGTTCATTTCGTAAACATCTACCAAGGAAAAACAAAGTTATTACTGTTCTACTAATTACGAAGGATAACCTCGGAGGCCCCATCCCCGAACTTGATCAATTCAACCGAAAATATATGATATAGCCGAGTGATGGATGATTCGATTCCGCCTTGGCACAATAGCCCCACAACCCCCTCGATCCCGCTCGAACGCACAAGATGTTAATAACAGAGGGTCGATAATTGCTTTAACTGGTACACTCCTCATTCTTGTATGATTGCGTTACGCTTTGCCACAGACGTAAAAGTTGATATTTTTCAAGGGAACTAGCGTCAAGACCTATCTCTTGGACTAAAAAACATAAACACGGGTTTTCTTCTCAAGTGCTTTTAAAAAATTTGCGCCAAATTTACTGTAACTTCCCGGCGGAAACACGAAAATCATGACTATCCCACACCCTGCCAAAGCTACAGTGAATTCGCCTTCTCGCAGTTCAGCACCCGTAGTGAACGCGATTTTTCGTCAAAACAGTTGATTTTTTTTTGTCATGAAAACAGTCGGTTTTTCTGAAAATTGGTCGATTTTTCGTCAAAATAGTCGGTTTTTCTGAAAATGAGTGGATTTTACTGAAAATCAGTCGATGTTTTTGAAAACTGCCATTTTTTTGTCGTTTTTTTCTGCAGAAACAGTCGGTAAAAATTACCAGCCAGTCGGCCAGCCTCGTCCCCCCCCCCCCCACCAAACATTTTGGCTAGTGACGCCTCTGACCAAAACTAGTGACAGAGATAGTATAAACACGGATCCGTGCAACTTTCACTTTCTTATCCACCAACAGTGCAAAACAACAGTGCAAAAAGAGTATAACTATATATGACCCAGTCCAAAACACGGCACTGATCCTCGGGAAGAACGAGAAAACATAGCACTAACGGCTCAAACTCAACAACTAAATCCTGTGTTAACAAATCATGACGATGTTTGGGAGCAGCTGTGATACCGTTTCCGGCTCTTCCGCTAGGTACAGTGCGATTTTGCATCGGCAAGAAGAGTTAGTCATCCAGAGTATACCTGGGAAGCAGACTGCACATTTTCAACCTGTGCATCTATTTTACTATGTCTGTCACGAATGTAGACAATGAGGCGTTGGAGGACTTTCGGAAAGTACCGTAGTCCGCTTATAAGCGCTGATGGAATATGGCGAATTTGCTTTCTGGGAAGCGTTTTTCTGATACGTGTAAGAAAAGAGTATATTCTGTGTTTTTTTTATAATTAAGTCAAGTGTCTTTTCCGACTGCCATACCACATATTCGCATTTGACGTAATGTAAAAAAATGTAAACGCGTAACTTTCCGCTTTAAACAAGGGTTAGGAAGCATGGCAGAGACTCGATCCGCTCGGCTTACTGTTTTAAATTATTATCGTAAAAGTATATATACAAAAAAATAAACGAACGATCATGAGGTATAGATTTATGGTCCCAAAAAGCCACCACACCGTTGTGTAAAAAAGATAGGTAACAAAGTTAATTATTATTTATGTGATCATCGTCTTCAGAGCGATACAAGAATAACGTGTTACGAACGAGTACATTTATGTCACGGAGTGAGAAACCTCTGTACATATGCCATAATCAAAGAGAAGATTCCTAGGTGTCGGAGCCCATCGGTACAAACGCACTTCAGATCAAGATAAGGCAAGCAAACGCTGCCGCCTTGTAGAAAATGGAGCTCATAATCGACCCTGAGGGAGATGATTTGTCTGATATCCATCGGACATGGCGATTTATTGACATCATATATTCAAAATCATGTTTGCCATTCATGGATGGTTCTCACACTGCTTCTTTATAGCTTTTAGGTGGCAAAATAATTGGTCGAAATTTCCCAACGGCTTGCTTCGCTTCAGCAGCAAGTAGCCATTTTAAAGGCCCTGTTGTCCTTCAGTAATTGCTGGTCGTAATTGGCGATTATTTTTTGGTTAATCATAAGCATGAAACTTTCTTTTACCGTAAAGTAGTAGTGTGGAGGGAGTGAATCAGGGATTATTATTCTACAAATTCGCTCAGACCTTTATATCTGTACGTTCCGGTTGGATAGACCAGTGGTTCCCAACCTTTTCCGTACCGCGTACCCCTAATCAAGGTTCAAAAAGGTTCCGTACCCCTTTTAATTGCTGTTTTACTAACTTTAAAAACGATGATCAGAACGTCAAAAAGACGATATTTAGAATCCTGTCATCAATGGCAAGGCGTGTAAATCTGAAACTGCGTACGACGGGATGGGATGGATTTTGAGTACAATAGTGAAACTGAGATAGGGGACTCAGAAACGACTACAGCAAGTTATTAAAGAAATAGACTAACTTGATTTCCTTTGCGTACCCCTTGTGAGGGTTTCTCGTACCCCTTTGGGTACGCGTACCACCGGTTGGGAATCACTGCCTTAAGATACATTCTGGCTGGTGAAACTCTGCTGGTACTATTAGGCTTTCGGCAATCATAAATGAGTGAGACGAGATTTCGAAGCTGCCGACGAAATCAATTTTGGTTCCTTCGCGTACCCCTTGCAAACGTTTCGCATACCCCTTGGGGTACGCGTACCACCGGTTGGGAACCACTGACCTAGTGCTATTAGGGTTGAAAATAAAATTGATTGATTGATTAATTGATTGACAACATCTACCAACCAAGGAATGTACTGGAGTGCCAGTGAGCCGATGTAACAACAATGATCTAATAATCAAGCCACCAACCAGGAGGATCACACCCCTTTATCTCGCTGGAAGTGCGATTTAAGGTAAGGTAATACATGGTCACGTTGACATATCTGGATTGCTAAAATACTGTCTTACCTGTATGCTGAAGATATGGATGTCCTCCTTAGCACAGGGGATAATAGCCGCTAGCCCCTCGGTGAAATATGTTAGAAGGGGAGATAAAAAAGCTTCCTTGTTCATCTCCGCCAGACGTACAGTAACAGAGTTGAACAGCATGGCGTCAGTTACGAGCAAAACGGTTAATTGCATCTCTGCACGCACTTCGTTTAGTCCATCTGCAAACGAATTGGATTATATAATTATCTACTTTAAAACCATAACATCCAATCGTTCTGTAAATACTTTGAATGCCGTCATACGCGAGATCATGCGAAAAAAGAGTTACACTACTTCACGTAAAATCCTGCACCGTAGCAGATGTAACGGCTTAGTGCTTGGGTACTAAACTGTAACCATTTTGTACAGCTGCAGAATAAAGTGTCAAAGTACCCAAAGAACAGACGAAAAGGTCAAGTTCGGCGGTAAATCTGTGACAGACAGCTACTTTTGAGAGATGAAATTCTATTATATTTTATACTATTCAGACTTCACGTTTAAATGTCCATATTTAGTTCTGGCAAATTTCCAGTCGTAGAGTTTGCTTATAATCATACCTACTCTCCATTTCGTAATACCTGTACACTTTCCTTCTATTAAAAGGATGACAAAACTTCGCTTGTGTTCACTTCTTCTGGGTAGTTACCTGTCCAGTCTTTAACTCCTTCGGTCATAGCCTGTCACTCTAGTGTATTGTTCCCCGACGCCGGGATTCTTAGGTTTCTTATGAGCATAATGCATCACCAGTATAAAATCAGAATATTTCTGAGTTGTGCGTGCCAACTTGTTTACGGTTTAAACTGTCTTCTTTCGTTATTTTTTTCTTTCTTGCTCGCAATATGTTGCAATGTAAGGTAGGAATGAATGAGGCCCCGAATCCTGTCTCACCGGCTGCCTATACAGAGGGTGGTCTCGCACGAGGCACAAGCTAATCCATCGGTACAAACGCACTTTAGGTCAAGATAAGGCAAGCAAACGCTGCCGCCATGTAGAAAATGGAGCTGAGCATCGACCCCGAGGGAGATGATTTGTCTGATATCCATCGGACATGGCGATTTATTGACATCATATATTCAAAACCATGTTTGCCATTCACAGATGGTTCTCACACTACTTCTTTACAGCTTTTAGGTGGCAAAATAATTGGCTGATCTGAATACAAACTTCAACTTAGAACCCTGAAACCTTAAAACTAAAACTCTGAACTCCACACATGCTTTTCCGACAGATACTTATATCTGATTTTTGGACTTTAAGGGCTTTTTCTAATCCTAAACGGATAACGGATTTAAATCTTTGGTTTTTGTTTTGCACTGTCCCGCCCTTTGTTTAACTAGTTTAAGGCTGCCGTGGAAATGAAGTGCGACTTCCGGCCTCAAACATTCCGACTCTGCATAGCAAACCCACTCGAGTGAAGGTGCTTTCACATTGCCTTTCACACTGGCTTAAGTGGTTACGTGGCCCCTTCACACTGGCCTACTTTAGGTACTTAAGGCCGGTTTCTTTCCGTAACGTAAGAACGTAAGGACGTAACTTAGGCTACATAAGACAAATTTCGTAAGCAGACTTCACCTCTACTTAAGGACTTGCGCTACGTATGACAGTTCAAAACTTCAGAACCATAGAATTTCTACATGAGAAACTCACTGACTTGGTGCGAGAAAGGGCGTACTTGCAAATCTCCGGACATGCAGATTGCAAGAATAAAAGTATGCATATAATTGCCTGGGAGTAATTCACCAGGCAGTAGCCTACAACAGGAGTGTAAAGAAAACTGGTTTTTCTTTACAGTATTTTGTATTAAAACAGTCATCAAACTCATTCTAACCACACCAGTCTCAAAAAGATCTCTGCAATGCCTTCTTTCTTCCAAGACACAGACCCTGGTGGACTAACTCAGAAAGTAATCAGCAAGTTTGTCACGAAGCTCCCTGGTTTCACATGCGGAAAAATGCTACCAGTACGTCCAATTGGCTGCAAGCATCCAGATGCTGTTCTGACCGTAGCATTACTAGCATTGCTTGCCAGTCTTTCAGTTTGACAGCACGTTTGCTGACCAGATAGTGCGATTCTCAAAGCATTTAAAAAAAATGCACCTCTGGATCGAGTGGAGCTTAGTTTGAGTGCGAAAGGGTTACGTAAGGTGTGAAAGGTCCACGTAACGTAAGATACTTAACGTAAGATTAGCTAACTTAACGTAAGACCTTACGGGTTGAATGTGACAGCACCTTAAGGACGCAAACAAAAACGAACGGAAACATCAACTGTTCAAGAGCGATACTAAAAACTCACAAACACGCCACTGCTAGTGATTCATTACGTCCATGACGGAATTTCGGAATCCCAAAGTCGCGCCACTAATCTAAACACCGACAGGGATGAGTCAATAATAATAATAATGATAATATGACGGAAGCAAAAAGACTTAGGGCTCAACGGTTAAAAACCGATCAACTCTTGGAAGGGTTGAATATATTTGCAGCTACGTCAATTTTGTACGAGACTATGATGGAAGGAAGGAGACCAATGGTTTCGGTGGGATCCCGAAAATCTAACATTTGATCAAACAATTGGGTCATGTCTTCGCCAGTCAGTCTTCGTCAGATTCCTTGACTATCTTTACTGTTAAAATAAAGTTCAAGAATGGATTCAGCATGTCTCCTTGCCCTGATGCCGAACCTCTAATAGATTTCAGAAACAACTTTGAGCTTCAACCAATTTCCAGTTTCTGCCGAATTCGCGATGAACCTTTTGTCCAGCAAGAAAACTAAGTTCACATATGGATTCAGCTGACCTCTTCACCCCCTCAATAAATATCTTATTAGCTTACAAAACATACATGTTTTTACCGTAAAATCGAAATCCCTCCTCTTCCTCTAAAGATAGGACTAAAGGACCAATCTACGAACTTGACCTGTACGTTACCAGTGAATCCTCATTGAACAACATCCTCGCTTGATATTTCCTCGTTTGAACATTAAATATCAACCCATTCGACCTTCGATTACACTAGATCTTTCCGACGTCACACAGAATAAACAAATGGATGTCGGCATCCATAGAGCTATACTAGTTTGAGAATAAAGGGGTAGCCGAAAACTGGTTGACAAAGTTTGTGTCCGGTTTTCGCCGGATTCCGGGTGAACTACTTGTCCAGCAAGAAAATAACTTTCATATTTGGATTCAGCATGTTTCCTTACCCCTAAATCAACAATCTTAATAGCTTTTAAAAAATATTTTTTGTTGCCCCTTATTTGAAACCCCCTTCCCCACCCCTAAATCTAGGGCTGCAGAGTCCATCTACGAACTCGATCTTTCCCTTTACCCAAAGAATCCTCACACCAAGTTTCATCGAAATATCATTCCCTTCGAGAGTTATCGTGCAACAGACGGACGGACGGACAACCTTTGCGATGTCATAGGTAACCCTCCACTCACGTTTTGGGATCCCAAAAACTCCCAAACACACCACTTCTAGTGATTCATTACGTCTATGACGGAATTCCGGAATCCCAAAGTCGCGTCACTAATCTAAACACCGACAGGGATGAGTCAATAATAATTAATATAATAATATAACTACAGCAAAAAGACTTTCGCCTCAACGGTTAGAAACTGATCAACTATTGGAAGAGTTGAATATACTTGCAGCTAGGTCAAATTTTTACGAGACTATGGTGGAAGGACATTTTTCACAAAGTTAAGACTTCAGTTGGTTTCATCAGAAAAACGGCGTTTCCAGCGGTAATTTTTTTTTTTGTTTCACGGTTAACAAGTCCACCGCATAATTTCCATCTCTAGGTAGATAGAAACAGTCCAGTCCGTCTTTACCGAACTGGAACGAAGCTCTGTCCCGCCAAATAGTCGCCTCAACCTGGCCTCGACGGTTCTAAAAATAAGTTCATGCATGGATAGCAGGTTGGAATACGAAATGCAAAAATCAATCCGTACTTCAGCACCCATACTGTTTAAACAAACTTTCCCATGCCTCCTGTGCCACTCAGTGAGCCCGAACATATCACTGTCGTGACATCAATCTAAATACTTAATCTCTTTGGCTGCACCCTCAGACAAACCATAAAGGTATGCAGGCTTCACCGGGGGTCAAACATAGACACTGGGATCCAGCTGAGTATATTTAAATGTGACTATTCAGCTTACCAGATACAGCAACTTCCATAGTTGCTGTAATGGGGACATTCGTGTCCTGCAGGCTTGGGGAGAGCATAATGAGCCCGGCTGTGTTGTTCAGCGTAATTAGCTCCGCGTTGTTGCCAGATAAGATCCGGAACTGAAGCTGCAAAAATAAAAATGTCGTTAAATGATCCGCCTTACGCACAATCCAGATATAACCAGGGCTTGTCATTTCCTATGCTTCTATGTTGCTATGTTGCCCGAGACTCACCTAGTTTCCAAAACGTCCGCTTGGGTCAAATCGGCGTTCTTGCTCAGATAGACAAAATTGCCAGCATGCACCATGTACCTAAGCTAGGACAAAAGATCCAGGATGCTCTTCCATTACAGAGAAATATTCCTAGTTCAGCATAACAGCTGCGAAAAATTTTGTCTATCTGGATAGTCGGGTATTTTATCCCCGTGGGTATATCTCGAACTATCTGACGCTCGGTCAAGAGCGCATCAGAAATCTCTTATTGACAAGCCCCCTGAATGGCGAGTCATTACAGGAAATTTATGGGTCTTAAAGTCGGAGAACCGAATTTAATAGGTACATTACAGCCCCCAAAAGATACCTCGTCGGTGTCAAGCTTAAACAACGTATCTCCCTTTTTCAAAATTTTTCAGGAGGTGAAAAAAACATAATGACTTTTTCTTTTTAGTCGTACAGCCCCCTATGTTAATCCGAGATACGTGGTTTCGATCTTGGTTGTATCTCCCAAACTATGAGTCGGAGGCAATCGAGATACACACCGTTCGACGCAGAATTTGTCGGCGAGTAGAACTGTGTCAAAAAGTGGAAATCGCGAATTTGACCAGATACGTGGTTTCCGCTTGACACCGGCGACCTCACTGATTTTCACTCCATCACTATTTTGATGCGTCTCATACTCGCAACAATTGTTTGAGAGAACCTGACGCGTCAGATAAACCGGTTACCTAAATTTTCCGTGCTAGAAGGCAACGAGCCAGGATAAAGGCTTAAAACAGCAAAAGCAGTGGAGCATTTTTTTAAGTGGAGCGCGGTTTGACTATTCAGCTATTTTGAAATACTGCAACAACGAACATAAATAGTAAAAGGGTCCAGGTTCCACAAAAATTTTTAACAACATTTTATTTCACATTACTTTACTCATATATCCAATACGGTTGTCATATTTGGACTAGTTCGTTTCAGTCTAACATAAAAAAATGCGAATTATCCAAAACAGGGCAGTTCGGACACTGGTTTACGCATAATATACAACGGGTGAATTATATGTGAAATTTAACCTTCTGAATATTATGCAAATACGTAAAACACAGATAGGAATATTTATGTACAAATATCTCAATTCACTTCCACCTCCTGGAATTCCTACAGCTGGATCTTATTAAAGAATCGTCATCATATCATGGTTTTCCGACATCTTCGGCATCAAATACGTTGACTGTCTCACAAAAGAAGGCATACTTCAAGAGGGGCGTTTTCAATAAGACATACAGGAGTAGCGCTATGGAATGAAATACCTCTGTGTATTAGGAATGCAACAACCCTTCAGTCAAGGCCGTATCCAGGGGGGGGGTTTATGGGGTTGACCCCCCCCCCCCCCCCGAAACATACAAAAATAGTCATTTTTATAGGCTTTTCCCTCTGATCTATGTCTTTTTTGTACTTTTTTTTTCCGACCCACAGGCAACCCCCCCCCCCCCCCCCGAAAGGCACCCCCCCCCCCCCCCGAAAAAAATCCTGGATACGGGCCTGCCTTCAGTCTTTTAAAAACAGCTGAAAGAGTCATTTTCAAGTGATAGTAGTTGAGAGTTTGTATTTGTAAATGTATTTAAACAATAATGTCTCTTTTTACGTTTGTTCGAAAGAGAAGTATTATTAAATGAGCTCCTTACTTGTATGTTCGCTCTGATAGGCCGCATGGTTTTTTGGGGGGGGGCGGCCATGCAGTTTGTTCCAGGAATTATATAATTTTTTGTGTTAATAAATAATCTGAAGCGATCAAAAAACGGTGCAGTCTACAAAATCCACTTTCCCTGCTTCTAAACCATCTGTGGACCTCTGTGGTTCTCTGGGGGCCAGAGAACGTGAGAAATCTCTCATAGAAAATCATGCAGATCTATCAAAATTCGTAGACCTCGAAAACTGATTCTGTGAACCACTTCTCCAGATGCTTTATCATTATGGAAATCTTATTTTAGGGACCTGCTACTTACGGAGTAACTTCAGATAGTACAGTGAAAGTCGATGCCCTTCATGACTGTGATGGAAGTGTGCACTCTTCAAGTGATTGTGAATTCACAAACTACCAGAAATTTAATTTTCTCTCCTGGATCGTGTCGTACACTTTTTATTTAGTGTAGCCAAAACAAATGATCGCTCAGACGTTTACTAGAATGCAGGAAGTAAAGAATCACGGTAATTAGTTCGCTGTCCAGATGGCGGTATCTTTGAGCGATGAAATACGGAAGTCTCGACCAACAAAAGATTAGCGCTAACTAACCGCAGTTAATACCCTATCATAGCCAGAAAAACGAAGTTACGACAGAGTTTCTATCTGCAGATTAGCCTTTGCTACAATCTGAGACAGGAAAAAACGGCCACAAGTACTCTTCAGTTCAAGCTGACTGCTAATCATATTTGATGTCGCTGAACGGATGGACTACAGGTTTCTTCTAGGTACAGCCTGACGAAGACCCATTCCAAGAAGGGCTGAAATCATGGGCGTGATTATTTTTTTGGAGAGGGGGGGGGGGGGGGTGGGGGGGGGGGGCAGAGGAGCATGGACCCCTATATTTTTTTATCTTCCTACTTGGTAATGTTTTGGCCGCTAAATCGGTTTCTAACGGCAAAATGCAAAGCAATGTATTAGGTTTATGGTATATTCGAAAAATACTTAAAATTTAACATAAAAAGAATAATTAAACGTTGATCCTGTTGTAATAAACCTGGAACTGGGGCACAAATATGATCTTTGCCCCCCCCCCCCCCGCGTCACCTCCTAAGGCTTAATAATGGCGCCACTTGCTGGAATGTCTCTAGAACAAATCTCAGCCGACTTACCTGTTCAGCGCAGCAAACTGAAAAAAAACAGCCGTCTGTACATGAAACAAATTACAGAAATGCCATCTATTTGGTCTTAGTTATCAGCGTATCACCCTTGGGCTCTCTTTTCATATAATGTGGATTATGGAAGCAACACTTAAGAATCCCTACCAGCACCTCTGTAATTATAAGAAAATTGTCTTCAAAGCCAAGCCTCTGGCTGTAGCAACAAAGGTGAAAACTTAATGACAGTTAATTTACCATTTCCAGACAAAGCAAAGTTCGCGCTTGTATTTCAAATAGAATAGCCGGATTCGGCTACCGGTGGCGAATTCTCACTCTTTGACCAGAAGTCCTTGAAGGAGTCCTAGCTTACGAGGGGTTTGTGAATCATCATCTTATGATGATGATGATGAAATTTCATTTCAATTTCATTCAGTTTCATTTCATCATGGGTTTGTGCATCATCATCTTATGATGATGATTATGACATTTCATTTACGCACTTAAGAAGAGGAAAATAGCGCAGTACAGACAAATAAAAGGAAAAAATACACTGAGCTTTCAATAATGTAGTAAATGCACAAGATCAAAAAATATCTACCGGACCTAGGATTCAAATCCACAGTACCCACACATAAAACTTGGAAAGCCTACCAGGAGATAGACTGTAATTAGTGTATATAGATTATAAAGTGCTGACGCGACGGAAAATCGAGCTAACATTAGTTTTCCTTTCTTTAATAGTCTTCCAGTTTAAACTTTTTTTTTTTCAGTTCATATCCAGACTTTGTCTAATATGAAATACAAATAATTAATTTGATTTTCCTACACATTTTCCATATACCTGCCAAAATAACATCATTTGTAAGATCCATCGTCAACTATGATCCCAGCCTCCCCATGTCGGGCACTCCCGACCGCCACCACTAGATGACCCAGTGGTGGTGGTGGTGGTGGGGGGGGGGGGGGTTCTAGACATTGCAAGTGCTAGAATGCTTATGATGCAACTCCTTCAACTCCTATTGCAACAGGGCTGCATAACATGCTCCTGCTCAGGGCCGTAAAATACAAAAATAATAGTTTTACAGAGGCTTAAACCTCTGATCTATGTATTTTTTGTACTTTTAGGTTCGTCCCGCGGTCCCTCCTCCTCCGAAATTAATTCCTGGGTACGGACCTGCTCTTGCTCATCTGTTTTTTGTTGTTTATTTTAGGAAAAGGGGTTAAGGTAAAGCTTAAGGTAAGGTAATGCTAAAGTAAGTTAAGGTAAACCCCGTAAATATACTATAACTCCATTACAATAATATGGCCTAGTGCTGAACCATTTTAATGTACTACAAAACAGTTCTTTCAAGTTTTCCATACCATCAAACGAGGTCCATGATGAACCATAAGAATTCACACAGTTTCTTAATTTCAGCGAATTTAGATTGCCCGCGTACGGTCGACCTTATTTCTATTCTCTCTAAGATGCGGAGTGGTCTTACATAAGAAATCAGGCCGAGATCTGCTGCTTCAAATGATCCGATGACCTATTTTAAGTATATGTACAGTAGACGTATGCTATTTGGACGGTTACTGAGCTTTGAACTTTTCAGGTTTTCGCTGAACGGTAAAATAACCCCCCCCCCCCTCAAACCCCCAAGGAAACCTCAGAGAACCCTCAATGAACTACTGTGACTCATTCAATCAGTGAATCATTTTTGTTCTGGTCCCCAATAGCACTTGCTTACACGGGCAGAAATTGGACAAAAAAATACAATACAATACGAATAATACACGAAACTCAAACAGAGAATAAGAAACGTAATTAAAAAGTAATTACAGTTTAAATGATTAAAACGTTAAAATTACTCAAAAACAGTTAATGGACCCCTCGCACTATTTACTCTTCAACTTACAGTATTTTAAAATATTCGAATACTTTAAACCTAGGTTGTGCTTTCAACAAATAACCCACGGTTGTGTCTGTTTTAATCCTTTTCCGAGACCCGTTGACTTATAGAGAAAACAGGGAAACAATTTACATAACCGTTTTTTTTACGGAAAACTTCTCGCAGAAAACCGTCGACAGCGTGTTACACATCGAAGGTAGCAAAACACGGCAAGTGAGAAAATGAGCGTGGTTTTGTTAGAGAGGTTAGAATGTACCGTACGAAATTGGGGTTTCCGGGCTTAGAAATATATGGAGGGATTATGGAAGTAGGTTGCGTTAGTATTATATTATAGGTAAGACAGATCCTTTAACTTTGTGGAATAAAATGTCGCAGTCCGAAGTGAGCTAACATCCAAAGACGCAATCCATCCGAAGACAATTTTGCCTTAGTTGACTGCTGGGAAAAAGATTCGGCGGACATACAGGCCAAAGAACGTGGGATCCAGCCGTCTGGTTCAACCTATTTTGTCATCCGAAGGGAATGCACACCTCTTCTTAATATGTCACCGAACATCAAAAGTCAGGAAAAGAAAGGGTGTGGACGACATCAGCGATACCTGGAGCCAATCATCAACGAATAATAAGGAAATAGGGGGTGGATTTATAGTCCAAACGTGCCTATGCTAGCAATAAAGAAAGGTCGTGGAAAGCCTTGTCTGAACTGGAGCGTCATCTGTGAGTAAATACAGACACGAACACTACTTATCGGCAGCGCGCAACTTGAAAGGTTTTCAGCGGCCCTCGCACTCAAGGGTTTGCTCACTCTTGCTTGGGATCGACTTAAAAACGGGAACGGAACGGAACGACTCGGTGCAGGAGGAACGCGTACTAAAATCGGTAATGCGAACTAAAAACGGGAACAACGTACTAAAATCTGGAACACTGCACCAGGAGGAACACTACTAAAAGGGGGAACGCTGCACCGTCCTTCCTTTTTATACCGATCACTTTTCCGTCGGTCTGTCGGTTAGTGCGGTGTTTGCGAGTTAGGGTACTTCCAGATGTGCTAGGGCGATGAAACTTGGCAGGCATATTAGGGATCACTTCCATCCTCTGACCCAGCCTTGCAAGTTTGGCGCATCTTAACCAAAAAAGGGGAAACATATGTTTTTTTACCGTCACTTCCATCTGACCCAGCCTTGCAAGTGCCATATGAGCTTCCAGCTCTTGTTTTATTAGTATCCTTTCTTACGAATTCCATATTATTCCCATGCAAATTCGCACAACGGGCTGGGCCCCTGTTCTTTCATTTCGGCGCACGATCCCTGTTCTAGTAGTCGTGTTTCTTCGCTTAGCCCCTAGCACGCAGCGCCCTTGTTGCAGGAGGAACAAGTACTAAACACGGGAATGCAGGACAGTGTCCTTTGGCAGTGCAGTGCTAAAGAACTGGGTTGAAAATGGTTTTTGAAAAAGCTTGGTATAGGCTGTGCTTCGTTCGGGGACTTTTTTATTGGGCGATTTATACACTGGCAGATAAAGATGTCGAAGTAGGATGCGCTATTAGGTTTCAGCTCGGGTGAACAGTTCGGCCGGAAACCGAAAAAAGAATGCTTGATGACGTCGAGTGAAGCGTCAACCGAGATGACCTAGGCCGAACCAACAGCGATTGTGGTCTAGTCTATAGTCTGAGTGGAAAATGGTTGTTCATCGGATTCTTCTCATAGTGATGTAATAACGCAGAAACCTTGATATCAGTAGAGGTATGCTTATTTGAACACTTTTTTAACTGCTCCACTACCTTGGCTTTGTTACTTGCATATAAAAAAAGTAACTTGGAAAGAAAAAAAACAAACTTGATATCAGCTAACCAGCCTACTATTTCAGGGTTATCCTGGCACAAACTTGAAGAGAAATTCAATTAACTTTGATTTGATTTGCTTTGATTTTGAATTTACAAAAAAGGTCCTTCTTCTTTTGAAGGCATCTGCAGGTTCGGACCGCCATCTTATCCACTGAAGGTGCGTTCCTCTCGGCAAACTTTTCAAATTATAAAAAGCAAACGAGGTGTCAGTTGAGTCACTTTCAGCCGTGAATTCGCGAAATATTCAAAAAGTGACAAAAGCGTGAGTGGCTATTACAAGTATTCATAGTAAAAAATGCCTGGTTTGGGTTTTAGTTTTTTCTTCGGCGATCGTTCACTGTTAGCAGACGTTTACATAAGCATACCTTTACTGTATTCTCAGGCGTCTGGTATTTGGTGTGCTATTCTCGCTTCGCTTGCATTGTTGATAATTGCATCTTTGGACATCACAGCAGACTCTTTTGAACAGAACAACAGAAGATGATTAGCAGTCCATTCTCTATTTAGGAGTCACGGTACAGGGTCAACGCCTCTGAAAGTTTCGTAACTCATTGCAAACTATCTCGATGATTTACCTTTCACGCCAGAGCAAACTTAACGAGTTGCATATTATCATCTCACGGAAAGCAAAGAAGCTTCAACAAAGCCTCGTGAAGCTTCCAGAAAGAAACAAGAGCTGAAATTCGGCGCAAGGGTGAATACCTCAGACTGACCGACCCTTCACCGAACTAACTTTTTGACGAGATTTCATCTTACCTTGTCCGTGACATCAGCATCGAAAACTGGTACTCTTCCTATGGGTCCAGACGGAAACTGATTCTTATAGTTGTTAAAGATAATCCTGAAGTTCTTCAATATTGGCGCATTATCATTCACATCAACAACATTGACTTCCACCGTCACATCAGTTCTCAGGGGTGGAGAGGACGCTCGTACCACAATTTCGTATTTCTTCTTCGCTGATTCATAGTCCAGATCGATTCTCGTCAAGAGTTCAGCCTTTCCATCATCGCTCCTGGGAACCAACGTGAAGCTATCCGCATCCGCCCCGCCAATTATGGCATACTGGATTACAGCATTAGCCCCTTCGTCCGGGTCATGGGCGACTATATCCCCAACTTTGGACCCAATGGGACTATTCTCCTCTATAAACAACTTTATCCGATCCCCTTCGAAAACAGGAGGGGAATCATTTATATCGTCAACTGTCACTTGTATCAAAACAGTCGATGAGAGTTCGGGGGAGCCTTTGTCTACTGCGAAAGCAATTAAGTCGTAGCTCGCCACTGTTTCACGGTCGAGGGGGCGGGCAGTGCGAAGCACCCCTGACGTGGGGTCAATAACGAAAGCATTAGATCCACCCGCCTGTCCTTCAGCCAGGCTGAATTTGACACGACCGTTCAATCCTTGATCAGCATCAGTTGCTGTCACCTGTAATACACTTGCTCCAACTGGAACATCCTCAGCAATGCTTCCTTTATACTGGGATTGGCCAAAAACAGGTGGATTGTCATTCACATCCGTAACTGTAATCTCCACATCGGTTGTGTCTGACAGCGGCGGGTGGCCATTATCTCGTGCAGTGACGGTTAACAAATACACACTTGTTTTTTCGCGATCAAGAGGTTTCAGGGTTACAATCGCACCTGAGTTGGGATTCACGGAGAATTCGGGCACCGGTTCTCCCGATAATGAATACGTAATGCGGGCATTCTCCCCCACATCCCCATCAGTCGCGCTGACAACAAGCACCGTTGTGCCCAAGGGGGTGTCTTCAAAGACGTTAGCTGAATAAGGGGTCGTTTCAAAGGTAGGGGCATAGGTATTGGCATCTGACACATTCACATAAACAGTCGCTGTATCACTGCGCCCCCCTGAGTCGGTGGCAGTTATTGTGAGGACAAATCGCTTCTCTTGCTTATAGTCAAGGGGTTGCGCGATGGACAAAAGACCAGCGCCGTTTTGGGATGTGAGACTGAACCGGCTTCGAACGTTCCCACCAGTCAGCTGGTAATGTATGCGTGGGTTTTCGTCGCGGTCGGTGGCGGAGACGGTGAGCACTGGTGTTCCTGGTGGAGCGTCTTCAGCTATAATGGCTTCGTACTCATGCGGCTCGAAAACTGGATCGTTGTCGTTCAGGTCTTGAACGTGGACTGCAACTGTCGCTGTGGCACTCTTAGGCGGGTCCCCGCCATCTATTGCAATGACCTGGAAACAAATAAGTCAGTTTTGACTTTATGATACACTGCTAAATTTCCTGGACATCCAAAATGAGAACCTTTATGGTTGCTTTTGGGGGCATCGATACTGCCTTGAGCTTATACACGCGTCATAAAGAATATTAGGATAACGCAAACGCGTAACGTTCCGGTTTCAATAAGCGTTAGAAAACAGGACAGGACCTTGCTTATTTTTTTTATTATTTTCACATAGACAGTTGGTACTTACTTAAAGGACCCCTCGTACTATTTACTCTTCAACTTACAGTATTTTAAAATATTTGAATACTTTAAAAGTAGGCTGTGCTTTCAACAAATAACCCACGGTTTTTGCTGTTTTAAGCCTTTTCCGTGACCCGTTAACTTGTAGCGAAAACAGGGAAACAATTTACATAGCCGGTTTTTCTGATGGAAAAACTTCTCGCAGACATCCGTCGACAGCGTGATACACATCGAAGGTAGCAAAACACGGCAAGTGAGAAAATCAGCGTGGTTTTGTTAGAAGGATTAGAATGTAGCCTACCTTGCGAAATTGGGGTCTCCGGGTTTAAAAATATATAAAGTGATTATGGAAGTAGGTTGCATTAGTATTATGGGTAAGAGAGGTCCTTTAAGAAAACTAGACGCTCAATACAACATCGATTTATCCCCCCAAAAAGCCACCATACACAGATGTCATTCGAAGCCATGTTGAGCGTTGACTGTCCGCGATTACTGAATAACCCTAAGCCGTGAGACTAGATTCCAAAAGGGGGTATAGCCCGAGAAAATGGTTCGTGGGAGAAAATAAAATGCTAATAATCGCAAAACTTGGAGCTAACTCGTGGAATTAAAGCAAGTGCTACACCCCAGAGCCTGAAGCTAAACTAGTTAACGTTCCGGACGCCGAACGGAACACAACCGTAGTATATGACAGTGTCAGGGACCTGCGATCTTGCCCTTCCTTGTGGTAATGCTTCTATGTCACGGCATTCCCTGAGTATATCAATTTGGTTGACATTTTGGTTTGAACCAAGCACGATTACCGGAAACATTCACTGGAAACGAGACATGAATAAAACAGAAATAAACCCATAAACATCAAAGGTGAAGCTAATCAGAACAAACACATCAGCTTTTCCCATAACCTGCTAACAAGATTCTCCCACGATTAGTGCAGTGACTCAACGATCCATTGCACTTTTAGGAATCGCTTTTGACTGGTACGCCCAAACTGGGTTCGTCAAAAGCTGTCACCAGTGATGTGGTTTCAAGGGTGGTTGATAAGGCTAGGTCTTGAATAGGTTCACTGGGACCTTGTGGATAGCGTGATTTACTCTGAAGACCGGCGGGCCTGACCTTAATCTCCACACTCAGAACCAATCAACAAACGAGGGGTAGGGATGTCCTAGGTAGCCTAGGGCTCAGACGCACTCTTCTCTTCTCTCTCAATATAAAATAAATGTATACTCAGCTACTATTTACAAAACGTCTCCTTTCTCAACAAGATGATAAGTTAAGATGTCTACCGGACGTGATCAAGTGATGATCCTGATGCAGAATCACGTGTCACAAAGACAATTAGCGACATACGTCATCTATGAGCAATAGGTAGGAAAGGTTAAGACTAGGTCTGAGTCATCAGAGGAGAATAACGGAAACCATTCCAGCAAGGGTACTGCCTCGTGACGGTCCTGGCCCAACGTCTTTGCAAGTATCTTAGTAGATTTCCTAAAAAGTAACCCTTCCCGTCCTCTGTTCTTGTACCACCTTCTAAGCTACGGAACATTCTAAATTGGTGCACTGTTCGAGTTTACAGAACCTCGACAGAATGCATGAAAAACTATTTTACCACCTATTGCTGCTGCCGAAACGAAAGTTACCCTTCTTGCCCCCCTCCCCCCCCCCTTTTTTTGTTATCAGTTCTACCATGGAATCAGAAGTCCGAAACCTTCCAGGTCTTGGGAGAAAACAAGCAATAGGGATACTAAATTCATTTCTAACGCGTCCAGTCTTTCAGCGGAATGATGACGGAAATTGCCCCATGTCCGCCCTAAGACGAATTTTATGTCTCGACGTGCTTCGAGTTACAAGAGACTCGTAAGTGACAATCAAAGAAAGATTTGCTGCTTCATTTAACAACGCTAGGAGCATTAGCCAACCGGTTCGAAGCAAAAGCCTCAACGAATCTGCATGTAAAAGCTATAAAAAGGCGATTACAGAACTGGACTGTCGAGACGAAATAGGTAGGATGACGCGTTAAAGTGGTCCTCAAGTACCGTTATCTCAGTTTTAATCCGGAGATATCGTAAAAAAGGAACTACTGAAGAGACTTTTGACCAAACATTATAATTCTGAGCTGTTGTAACGGCTACTAAATGCTTCCCTTCACGAAAAGAACTCCAGCTTACAGAATTACTTATCGTAAATATTCCTTCAGCCCAAGCTGACTACGAATAATTTTTACACTGCAAAACGGACAGGCAAGCTACATTTTATTAGAGCTATGTTTCTTCGAAAGGGGTCCTCTCAGGCTCAAGTTGGAAATGAACTTGTGGAGAAACAACAAAAGATTCTTCCTTAAATTTCGGTTTTTCCAAAAAGTTCATTTTCCAACTAGAGCTGCATGAGTCTGAAGAGGACCCTTACGAAGAAGGGCGAAATATAGCTCTCATAGAATGTAGCTGGCGTATCCGTTTTGTAGTGTAAAAAGTACCATGTAAAAAGTGTACCATGCCGTCAAAATGCGAATGTTTGTACGTTTTTCTTTCTACAGTTTCGAACGGATTTTTTCGAGCCGCGAACTGACGATAAGGGTCAATTCCTGCCAGGATGTTCGGTACCAGCACCAATTCCGTACGGAAAGTTGAGACTTCATGACAAAAGTGCAGAAATCCCCGTTAGAAAAACTGACTGTGCCCATGCACACCATTTTGCAAAACATCACCGCCCGCGAAAACGTGGCAGTGCTTTGTCGAATGGGTTTTACAACATGTTGTTCATTAATCCCAGCGGTGTTTAGCCTAAAGCTGATTGCTTGTCTCTGTGAGGAATTCCCCAAACTTTCTAGAACAGTGGTTCCCAACGCTTTTCCTTGTCACGTACCTCTTAATCACGGTTCAAAAACGATGAATAACGCTTTATACGACGAATCATAGATTTAGTACGTCAAAAGTCACTAGGCTACTTATTGTAATTAACGACAAGGCATAAATGTGCGTCTGAAATTGCGCGCGATGGCGTCTCATATCTTGAGGACAATATCGAAACCAAGTCAGAAGACTCAAAACGACTGAGGCGAGATACAAAAGGTACAGACTAATGTAAGAAGGGTCCTTCCTCCCCCTCTGAACACACAAGGTGAGATCGTTTCACTTAATTTATTATTTTACAATAGGCCTCCCTCTTCTAGATTTATTTTCCTGTCCTGTCCTCACCATCAACTTACACTATATATAAAGGAATATCAAACTTAATTAACACTATTTCCTCCAAATTTATATGGTTTTCTAAAGTAAAACAATTCTTGTGTGAGGAGAGATCGTGAGGTTTATTTAGGCCTTAAAAAGCGGTAGACTGTTACCATAGCAGACAGGAAAGAGAACCCATACGCACGCGACTATACGCTACTATATTCTACGTTACCCTCCACGCCAGCTCCGAGTTCAACGCTACTCTAGCCACTTCACTGAGCCTTCAACTACGGAAACCGAGGCCAAGTAGACCTCACCGGGGTCATTAGCCTCGCTTCGACCGTCTGTCGCGAACTCGCCCCAAAGAGGAGCCTTACACTAACTTGATTTTGGGACCTTCACGCACCCCATGCGAGGGTATCTCGTACCCTTTTAAGGTACGCGTACCACCGGTTGGGAACCACTGTTCTAGACCAACGAGATGTCAACAACCGCCAAACAGAATTACCTTGAATTCATAATGTTCTCCTTCTTCTCTATCCAGCACTCGAGATGTCACCACCCATCCTGTTTCAGAGTCAACCGAGAAGGGCATATCTTCCAGTCCCGTCTTATCAAGTTGGTAGCCGACAGCAGCATTGACACCATCATCTGCATCATAGGCTTGAACTCGAACAATACTGTGGCCAATAGGGACATTTTCAATTACATTTTCTTGAAACATCTGGCTGTAGAAGCGAGGGGCGTGGTCGTTAACGTCTTTCACATTGATGAGTAGTTGAGTGGTGTTTGAGCGACTTGGGCTACCACCGTCTGCAAAAGATTATAGTACAATTCAGGAACTGCTAGTACGAAAGTACGGTAATAAGCGGATCGTAAACAGTCTTTCATCCTATTGGCCGACTTCGTTAGTTTATACTCAAACCTGTAATGCCTCTGCGTCGTCAAACACATTTACGGCTTTAAGGAGAACATCTTTACCCGCAATCCAGAATTTCGCAAACCTAGTAAAACCTGAGGTAAAACCTAGTCGAGGAGAAACGGATATTTAGCATAATGATTATCATTCCTCTATTCAGTATATGATCAATTTATAAGATTAGTTCCTACTTTGGAGTATGGAGCGATCCCACCCAGGAACAGCCAACCAGTACAATTTCATTCGCGCCCCTACACCCAAGATAGAACCAATACTTCTATGTTACGCGCTACAACCCAACTGAAACGAATGCCCGCAAAACCACGAAATAATCAGTCTAAGGCGGACCTAGTCTTCAAGCTCATGTACAAACTGTCCTGAAAGCCAGAGATGCACAGACGCGATGTTCGCAAGCAGCGCTCGTCAGACAACACTGCATCCCGGCTCTTTTTACTACAAAACCCCGAGGCAAATAGTAGTAAAGCTAGCCAAAATGCCAGCAGCCATGGACCAACTAAAAATACTACTGCAACTTCGGATGAAAAACAAACTGCAAACGAGTTGACAGAGCATGATACTTGTGCAGTCTAGAACAGAAGCATTATATTACGACCGGATTGAACTGAACGTATATTGACACTTATGGGTGCTTTCACACCGGCTTAGTTGGTTGCATGACCCTTTCACACTTGCAAACCAATGGGACTGTTTCTTTTCCGTAACATAGGACTACAAAAATAAAACTATGAGTAAATAAATGATTACGAGTCATTCCCCAGATGTGGCAACTACAGTCATTCCTGGCTTTTTTGTTCGCTATTGTCTACTGGACCTGATAGGCTACTATTTACTTCCTCATTAAAACTGCTTGAACAATGCAGACAATTCGACAATTCCATATTCTCATGTAATTCGAAGGAAAAATATGCATCGATCTAGTCAATCGCACCTCGCGTGAAAGTTTCATGTAGCTTAAGAAACTAGACGTAAATTTAGCTTACTTAACGGAAGACCTGACAGATTCAGTGTGAAGGCGCTCTAAGACAGGGCAACCCTGCAGACAATGAAACAATTCCGTATTCTCATGTAATTCGAAAGTCAATCGTACCTCCGTTTGAGTGTGAAAGTTTCACGTAGCATAGGTAACTAGACGTAAATTTAGCTTACTTAACAGAAGACCTTACGGATTCAGTGTGAAAGCACTCTAAGACAGTGAAATGAATTTGTGGTACTTTCTCGGACGAACGGCTCCATGGCGAGGATATGGTAGAGTGTTCGCTTAAATCGGAAATCTTCCTGCCCCGGAATCCTCCCATTAAGAGGTCGAGAAGAAAAAACAAACCTCCACAGTTACCGACTAGCTCGCGCGTCGGCTCATCTTCCAAAAACGCAACACTAGGTCAGTCTTTGTCCACGTGGGACTACGACATGGGTCCCTTTTCGTTTGAAGTGTTTTGATTATGTAGCTAGCATTTGTTTTGTACTTCATTTTTGTACCATCGCCCCTTGGCCTTCCGGTGCAATCTATAGGCCTAGTCTACATTATTTTAAGGCTAAAAATCAAATCAATACCAACTCCATTTTGAAGTTCATTCCAAGTCCCTGGAATCCGTATTTTCTGAAATTAGAGCTTCCAGCTTGAAAGTTCACATCGAATAACAATAATATAATATAAGGTTTGAAGCCAAGCTGACCATTCATTACGAAAGAAGTTCTGTGAAATTATTTGTACAGTTATGGGAAAAACGAAGGATTTTATAAGTGCTGGGTGAAAGCTTCTACGCTTTCCCAGGGAATTGGTAAATTGTAAATAGAAACAGAATTCAGAATTGTAAAATAATCACTGATTTGTACATATACACTTTTAACACGCACATTTTAATATTCGTTATTTTATTTCTTTTGGTTTTTAGTTACATATGTTTTGTTGGTTCCGCGTCGTTTTTCTGTTGGTATTGTGTTGGATTTTATGATTTAGTTTTTTGTTTTTTTGTGAATTTTGTGAAAATGAAAGAGCGGAGTATTTGAAAGAAAGCAAAATTAATTACACACAAAGAAAACGAAACACTATATAAATTTTATAAAACTTACAGATACGTTAGGCGAGTCAACGGCGATTAGTATATGTTTTTGAAAGCCCGAGATCTAGCACGACACTCTATGGTTTCGCACTTCGCGGAAGCATCGTAATGTGATACTTCTTCGACAGGGCTGAATTAGACTCCCATGAGGGGAGTCCGAGAAGGTATTTTGCCAGTTTCTAATATTTAGCACTATATACCTACCATGCTAAGGAACATGGTAGCCTACAAAGTTACCAGTGGCGACTATTCATGAAGGGTTCGAACGGATTCCTTAGAACCTAGGTCGCAGGTTGAAACGACGATGTCAGCTTACAGTAGCTACTCGAAGGATGCGGTATAAACGAAGTTGTATCGTAATTCCATACAAGCGTGACGTCACACCTATTTAACCTATTTTACCTCAGAAAACGAAAAACTGAAGTTCATTCCTATCGGTGAGTACATATTTTAATATATATATAGAGCAGAGCGGCCAGCGAGGCGCCGGTCGCGTTTACATTTATAAAACGGCCCAGGGACAATCAAATCCTATGTTGGGTCCTCCGTCACACGACGTCACTAACACTGGAATTCCGATACAGTTAAGTCGACACCAATGATGCTGGGACACATCCTTAGTGCAACAGTACGGAATTACTATAGGCCTGTAATACATTTGTGCATTAAATCAATGTACACGAACCTTGAGCTCGGACGACCAGACGATATGTTCGTATGGATTCAAAATCCAGAGGCTGGATGACCGACACATCTCCACTTAGACTATCAATTGCAAAATGTCCTTGTGTGTTTCCTCCAATCAGGGAGTATCTTATAGCAGCGTTGGGTCCTGTGTCAGCATCGGAAGCCCTATAATACGACTGCGGTTAGAAAGATGCTAAGTGGCTTCAGTCGCAAAATACAAAACCAGGGAAGCACCGAAAAGCTCAGCGGAGTAACGCGCTAGTGGACAGCACATTAAAAGAATAAGCACTGGAGAGATATTAAAGGCTAGATCACAGTAGAGACAAAAGACTAGATGCAGGCTTTCAGTAGGGGCCCTACGAGTTCTGCGCGCTGAGAATCCTCTCCTTCTGGTGATGGCCAGTTCCCATATGCGGCTGAGTTTGCCAATTTGGCTGTCGTGGGGTAGCCGTAGCCTACTTTATCGTGGGTTCTCTCCAGATTGACGTGTTGAAATTTTGTTCTATTTTATTTGTAGTTTATATTTATGCTATTGTTTGTAACTTATTTTGTCATCTGTTTGACCCTCGTTGGTCGTATCCTAGTTTAAACGTCATCAAAAACGTCATAACATGCACTGCCAGGAGTTTGATAACACTAAAACATGGATAACCATCCTTGTGCTACATCTTATGGCGCCATAGGGCGGATATTGATAGTGTTTATGTTATGAAGGTTTAAAGGTATCTTTTGAAGAACATAAAAAAAAAAAGTGGTAAACACAAATTCTGGGCATCCATCCTAACAATTAACACGGGGATGCGCATCTATGTGATATATGTTACATGACTTGTGACAGGGTGTCCATAACATTTAATGCAAACACGCGGATATTTGTGTTAAACTTTATGTCAAACTTCTGACAGTCCACCAAATCAATCTTTGTTGTTATTCTTTCGAGTGCGTATGTTCCCTCTAGGGGGAGCGAATACAAAGAGAAAATGTCAATAGGCTATTAAGAAGGCTTTCGTGAAGCTCAACTTTCCAGACTACGTTTAATGACTAATGTGCCTGGTTACAAAATATTCAACGAGCAAAACTTAAAGGACCTCTCGTACTATTTACTATCCAACTTACAGTATTTTAAATATTTTAATACTTTAAAACTATAACAAATAACCCACAGTTTTTGCTGTTTTAAGCCTTTTTCCGATACCCATTGACTTGCAGCGAAAACAGGGAAACAATTTACATAGCCGGTTTTTCTGATGGAAAAACTTCTCGCAGACAACCATCACAGCGTGATACACATCGACGATAGCAAAACACGGCAAGTGAGAAAATCAGCGTGTTTTTTTTTAGAGGGGTTAGAATGTACCGTACGAAATTGGGGTCTCCGCGTTTAGAAATATATGGGGTGACTATGGAAGCAGGTTACTAGTATTATAGGTAAGACACGTCCTTTAAAGGGTTGTGCGTAGAACGCGTATTTCTAGAAAAGGGAATAAATCGTCGAGACACGAAAAAGAGGCCCTCATCCAGAAACGTCTCCGAACAGAAATTTCCCCGGCTGAAACGGAATTCACTAACACAAGTAGCCTGTAACACTCTAGACCATTTTTTAATTTCAAGTTGTTTACCGGAACCTCGTTCTTTCATGTTTTGTATTTTGTTGTTAATTATGTGCCACATTTAATCAGGAGCGATCAAGGTTGCGCAGGAAACGACTCCCAACCGGTGGTACGCGTACCCCTGAAGCTGAAGGTACGTGGTAGGCTGAAGGTAGTGCAAACGTGATGTCGAGCTCCGGTAAAAATGTGATGACTATAAAAAATGTTGACATCGAGCCAAGATTTGACAAAATTTTTGCTACGACACAACCTCAAATATCTCATTGATTTTGTATATATTTCTACACGTGTATACCCATTTATGACATAAATATAACTTTTTTCACGGTCTGGAAATGGGGGTACGCAACCTTTTCGAACCTTGTTTCGGGTTACGCGGTACGGAAAAGGTTGCGAACCACTGACTTAAGGAATCGGATTACTACTTCATTATGGGCAAACCAACTTGACAAGACAGGCGGCAGTGAAGATATGAGAAAACGGTCCATAACCTAAACCACTGATACCGTATCCGTCTAAGGTTGTCTACAGAACGTCTACTTCCAAAACGCTCCCTAGTAGAGCGTTCCCAAAAAGTCCCCATAAAAATGTTCTCAAGGCAAAACTTGCCCTTGAAAACATCCTCCTTTTTTTGTTTTTTAACTTCAAGAAAAACGTCCCCGCTCATAAACGCTGAACCAGGATTCACTAACACAAAATAAGAGCTAACAGCTCATATGGCATTGTTACGAGTAGGTGCTGCAAGAAAGTAGACGAGAACGTCACAAAATACCTCCTTCGACCCCCCTAAGTTCGGACCTAGAAATAGGATATCTAGTTTCACTCGAGTCTGAGCATTTCCGGTATCGCCTCGGATATGGCGATGTGGAATCGGGAATGGTGATCTTAAGGTCATTTACGTTTTGGTCATTTTAGTGTTATTGTTGTTAATTGTAAATATTATGAATTTTGACACTAAGATTAAGTGATATGTAATTTTATTGACAATTTACGTGACCTGACAGACAAATGGCCAGTGTGGCAATGGTGTGATTGTGATTTTAGCTCCATATATATTATTCAGTTTCAAATATTATAATTTTAGTGTATACATTGTTGACGTAAAATCAACTATAGTCGGCTTACCGCCGTTTCAAGATTTTTAATAAATAACCTGAATTGAACTGAAACTGAATTGGATCATCTAGGGCAAACTAGTTTATATTTGGGGGAAGTGGTCCATATCCTTAACCACTGGCCCCACATCCGTCTTTTCTGCCATAAGACTCTCTCCTCAAATCTGTAATGGAGAACTTCGAAGGTGTTTTGCCTAGAAAACCAAGGCGAACTCTAAATCCATCTTTGGGACTTTTTTGTACGGAGAAATTTTTTCGCGGGGACCTTTTATCGCGGGAAATTTATTTCAGAAAGATGTTTCAAAGCCAGGCCCTGATACTGTATCTGTTCCCTTAGTCCCTCGCTTAATCCAAAAACCTGTCATGTCAAGTTTCGAGGGTGTCCTATTTATTTACTTATCTTTCAACTGGGAAAAATAGTATGAGACCTCTCTTTGGGAATGTTTCACAGCTAAGCTAATTTAAAACAGGCCTAACAGGCTAACCTAATAGGCTATGGGAAATACGAAATAAATCAACGGCAGAGGACGAATACCCCAGATCCTGAAGAAGAGTGTTTCCACAAGTGTCAACTGTTTCCACTAATCAGAATTACGCAGCATATCAGGGACTCATAAATTTCCTATAATGACTCGCCATTCAGTTGGCTTGCCAATAAGAGATTTCTGATGCGCTCTTGACCGACCGTCAGATAGTTCGAGAAATACCCACGGGGATAAAATACCCGACTATCCAGATAGACAAACTTTTTCGCAGCTGTTGTGCTGAACTAGGAATATTTCTCTGTAATGGAAGAGTATCCTGGATCTTTTGTCCTAGCTTAGGTATCTGGTGGCATTCTCAATAGTCCCAACAATATTTGTCTATCAGAGCATGAACGCCGATTCGATCCAGGCGGAATTTTTGGAAACTAGGTGAGGCTCGGGCAATATAGCAACATAGAAGCATAGGAAATGACAAGCCCCCTGAATGGCGAGTCATTACAGGAAATGTATGGGTCCCTGAGCATATGGGTTTTCAAAAGGACCGACTATTCTGCCTAAGAAAAAAAAAACGTCTTCCAAATTCCTCCGATGCTCATCGAAGCCTTGCCTGAATAATTTCAGATCTCAACGGTCGCTTCTTCTGACAGGTAGTAAAACCCAGCCCGAAGCGCTTCTACACTAAGGAGTCGCTTCTCCTGGCCATTTAAAGGCAAAAATAAGTTACATAATTTTCAGACGGACAAACTTTGATTAAGCTGCATCCTAAGTAATTACAGCAATCAACTCGGCTAATCACTTCGAACCGTGGGCATAAAAAGCAGAAAATGTAATTCTTACAAGGGAAACTTGTTAGCCTACTGGAAGTAATTACAAAAAAACTTTGAACAAGACTAAAAGACGCACGAGCTTTACTAAATGCACTGCCTTTGAGGAATTCCGTCCATTGATACAACATAGTTTTAAGGCAGAGTCAGCAAGGTTGTTTTTTATCCGAAGTTACAAAACAGAGTATGGTTTTATCTGGGAAAGAATTTCACGATTGGAGACACTGTCCCACCATGAAGTCTCAAAAAGTCTCAATTCCCCTGCAAATCATCCATAAAGAAATGAAACTTGTTTATCTTCAAACACGGTTTGAAGCTGATATGACAAAAAAGGAAGGGGAATCATTACCACTGGAAGGAACGATTACTATGAACACAACTGTGCCTTTTCTTCTGTAAAATCCTAGCACCAGCCAACATTGTTCCCTCAAATCATTACTTTATCAAAACTTCCTCTGTTAGGTACTCGACCGGTTAATAGAGTTCACTGGCCTTTGCGGACAACCCTTTTCTCCTTGAAAATATAAGGAATTCTTAAGCAGAACTGGTAGCAACCTCAAAAAGGAAGTATTCAAATAAATCCACACTGCCAAATATTTCTTACAGAAACTAGGGACAACATCTCTTGAAGTTTAACTGACAAGGCAGCTTATTTTTGTATCATGTATTCGACTCTTTTGAGGGATAGTTGTTTCTTCGCAATACGACTTTGTAGTGACGTCGAGCTTTAATTGAAAAGGGCTGAGATAGGACAATCTAGTTACACATAACTTATTCACTTAAAAAGGCTCGAAGACCCAATGAAAATGCATCACTCGTTGTTCCACTACACTGTCAGAAGTTTCATAACAGATTGCGCATAGCCCTTTCAAGGATAACACCTTTTCACTTAAAAATAAAGTGTTATGACCAATTAAGTTTATACTATTTCGTGCCTAGATCTCCAACAACACCTTCAATAGGTAAAAATACTACACTGTCAGAAGTTACATAACGACAACAGAAGGATGCGCAGTTTCAACAGATAACACTTTGGGATGTTATCTGTTATGTTTCTTTCGTTCCCGTTAGTATTTTTACCAATTGAAGGTGTTGTTGGAGATCTAGACACGAAATAGTGTAAACTTAATTGGTCACAACACTTTATTTCTAAGTGAAAAGGTGTTATTCTTGAAAGTGTTATGCGCAATCTGTTATGGAACTTCTGACAGTGTATTCACGAATAATCGACTTTCATATTTTGGAATTTCCCTGTCGGACTTGTGGTACCTATGGGCTTGTACCTGTGTTGTATTTATTCTTGGTTGTATCTTGGAGAAACATGATTTACGAAAAATAACTGTTCACGCAGTTAGCTATCTTCCGCGAACTGATCACTGGCTACTGAAGAGCCGCGTTTGTATTGAGATTCAAATTTTCCGCGTCATGGTAGAAATTTTGCGTTGTGACGACGGACGAAGATATTCCGAGCATCCTACTAGAACAAATAGTGAAAAATAAAAAAATCCCTTAACACAAGCCAAACAATGCAGTTTGTTCAGTTATATGATACAAAAATAAGTTGGACTTTTCAGTTAAGCTTTAACGGTGTACCGACAAGACAAAATTCACACTTACACCAAAAAATGTGAACTTCATCGAGGACGTTGTTTCTCCTTCTATAAAAATCGGGAACGATCGAAAATCAAAGACCCTGCTTTATGTCTGGCTGCAAAATATGTTCAGAAGAGTCCCAGAGCTAGCAGTCTACAAAATTTGTTCTCCGACTTATTGATCCTACAAAATTCGAAATTACACAGAGCTACCACAAGTTTAATAGATCTTTCACACAAAAAAAAATCGTTATTCGGGAACAGCGGAACAATGGGCTAGCGCACTTTAATCGGATTTTCAAGCACGTTTAAGATTGTAAGCGATTCTTAAAGGAGTCACATCATAAGCTTTCTAGCACTTGCAACGTCTAGAACCTCCCCACCCAAGACCCAAGATGAAGCCACGACTCGATTCGACCGCTGCGTCATCTAGCGGCGCGGGTCGGAAGCGCCCGACATGGGAGGCTGGGATCATAGTTTGACTATGGATGTAACAAAATGTTTTTGTTGTAGCAGGCAGATGGAAAATGTGTAGAAAAATCAAAGTAACTATTTGCATTATCGATTTCTTTAAGTATTTTTTTCTGTTTTTTCTTGTTAATTCTCGGAAGTCCGAAGAATTAAGGATGTAAACTAGTTCACAATAGACAAACGCCGCAAATTATACTAAATTCGTTATAGTGATTTCTTGGAGATTCTGAAACTGAGCTAATAATATTCAGCTTCCGAGACCAAAAAATCTCAAACTGGCCGATGATTTCTTCTTCCGACATATCTAAACGTCCACATGGTGATATACTTAGTTGTTTTAATCCTCTTACATGCCACTCGATCTTTTCGAAGGTTCTAGTAGTCTTTTGACCGGCGCCAGGAGATCACTGAATAGTTAATTAGCAATGGCGGATTGGCGTTCAGGAGTGAATTATGTTCAAGTAATTTGTGGATAACGTTGGCCACCGTGAGGATTTTGGGGAAAACAAAGGTAACAGTGTGTTCGTAAAAATTCGACCCATCGAAAAATGATGGTGTCTCCCACCTTCTCGGCCCACATGAATCAAATAATTTAACTAGGTTTTAGTATTGCATCCCTATCTGTTGAACCTTTAATTACGGGGAGGAAGATGGTTGCTAACTAACCTTATTTTTGCAATGACGGGGTTCGTCGACCAGCCAATATTCTCCGGTACCTCCACTGTGTATGTTCTCTCCGTGAACTGCGGATAGTTGTCATTTTCATCAACGACGTTGACGATTACTTGAGCCGTCACTGACCTCCGCTCTGCTACCGGTCCTTGGTCCATGGCCTGAATAGTTATATTATACACTGCTATCTGCTCACGGTCTAGGGTCTGCCGGGACGTTATTACGCCCGTTTTCCAATCAATTCTAAAGGCTTCGTTGGGGCCAAAGGGGTTCAGAATACTGTAGTGGATTTCAGCATTGGGTCCGGCATCCTGGTCCGTCGCTCTGATTGTCAGAACGTTTGTACCAATCGTTGCAGACTCCCTGATATTCGTTTCGTAAACGCTTTGTTCAAACTGCGGGGTGTGGTCGTTAACGTCGTCTACGTTTATTTGTAACGTTGTCGTTGCTGTTCTAGCTATCTGCGAGTCATCAACGGCAGTGATCCGAAAATAGTGAGTCTCCATGGATTCACGGTCTAGTTTCGCGGCAGTCGTGACGATTCCGGAAGTCTGATCGATCGAGAATAATTTCTGCGAGCGAGCATCAAGCACGGCAACCATCGTGTATTGAACGACTGATCCAATTCCATCTTTTGCAGACAGCGTTGTCACAGTACTCCCCGGTTCTTTATCTTCAGCTATGGTTACAACGTAAAGACTGTTGTCGAAAAACAAGTTTTTTGGTTTCAGAGCCCTTTTGCGTCGCTTCGTTTGCTGGCGACTAACTGGATCCATGAACAATTCAAGCTTGAAATTACTTGAGATGACTGCAATGGAGGAATCACTGAGGTTGCATGCATAACTGCCTTTTATATACAGGTTGTGGGACGCATTGATGCACTGGCCGGTTACAGACACGAGGTCACCGCCGTTCGTTTCAACGGCAAACTCATCAGACTTTAAACTATAGAACTTGATCATACAGTTTTTCCTCACAAAGCTGGGGAAATAATCCAACAAGGATTCTACAACTTCACTCTTCATGTAGCACCCTTGACTGAAAGACTTGGATACAATTATCGAAAAAATCGAATCCGGCTTCCGGACGAACTGTACCGGGAAATAGAGGTACTCATGCGAGGTATTGCGCCCCTTTTTCACTGTTACTGGGGTTTTGTTGGTTAACCCCATTTTTAAGGGATCACGCACTATCCCCGAACCAAGAGGTCTTCCGTGTTCAAAGTGGTAAGAGCACTCGTGTGCGTTTATGCACCAATCGACGCTCAAGTCCAAGGCCTCCGGGATAGTTTCTACGTCTAACTGGAGCTGGAATGTCCATCCAGGCCCGGTGAAATGAAACAGAAGAAGTAGAATGAAGGTGGCGTGTTTATGCGGTCGCTTGGAGTTGCAGTTCATGATGGAACCTAAGGAACATGATAGACAAAGTGAAACTGAGGACAAACATTCAATGGAATTAGTCAACCACTACAAAACTGACCGAGACTGCTAGCACAAGCGATATACTCAATACATAGAAAAGATTTGCGAGGACATCAAAAACAAGATTTTCGGCTATGAATACTTTTAGCCTAGCTGATCTGCGAGGAGATTTGGAGTCGGTACTACCAAGAACAAATAAACTGACAGAACCTCCTTCTCCCTTTCTCTGTAATATGACTATGTAGAGTCGAATATTTTCCTATACCCTGTCCGCTACGAACGAGCGGAGGTTAGTAGCTTCGCGCCACATCACGTTTCGGTACCTCTACAAAGAGCTAAATCGCTGTGACGCCACCGGTGAGGAAAAGGAGAAGTCAAAGCTGATTGGTTCTATGGACGCGCTCCAGAGCGGGTCAGCGCGCGGAATACGCCTCCTGCACTATTTTTTCTGCGATGAGCAACGGCTAAGACGGAAGATGAGTAAAAGGGTATCAACATCAGCTCAAAGCTAGAGTAAATACCTCTAAGTCCGCTCAGTTTTGTCGGGTTATTCATAGTCGCTACATGGGAAGAAGCTCTATCAGACATGGGACTAAAGACAGAAGCTTATCAGATTATTTTTTCTTGGTATCACTCACGGAAGACAGTAACTACAATCAGCCTACAATACTGACAACGGACAGGATGTGACAACGTTTTGTACTAATCTGTTTTCGTCTTGTACGATTTGTGGGTTAAAAATAAATTATTATTATTATTATTATCCCTATGGTTTTGGTCTGCGACGACACCTATGTTGGAAGAGAAAGCAGACTGTTTCTTGCCGAGCGGGAAGCAGCAGCAGGATCATCTACACTGTCAGAAGTTTCATAACAGATAACACGAGGATGCGCGGTTCCAACAGATAATGCGTAACAGATAACACTTCGGATGTTATCTGTTGCGTTTGAAAAAGTTATGCATGGAACGTTATGCATAAAAAGCTTTGTTAGGAAGAGCCAAAAAAGCATCTACTGACTTTATTCCTTATCGTCATGATGTCGGAAAACTCAGCAGACACTTTTTGGCGGGTTTTCGGTTCTTCCTAATGGTAACGCTTATTATGCATAACATTTTGAATCACAACAGATAACATCCGAAGTGTTATCTGTTGAAACCGCGCATCCTCGTGTTATCTGTTATGAAACTTCTTGGTCCACTCCGAGGTCTTGTCTTCTTATTTGCTGGTATAAAACATTCAGGCTCTCACGTACGATATTTACCAGTATAAGGGATTTTGTCAATGTGCTCCCATGACTAAAATCCTTCCCTTTGAGCTTAAATGGCTCTTGACTCTTCACAAACACCAGCACACACACTGCTTGCTCGCCCGATCTGAAGAGCTGTTCCCGCGAACAGCGATTTGTCCTACGGGTGCGCCTCAGGCATCGGAGCGACAAGCAAAGCAAGCAATGATCAGCTTCATTACTACGATAGTAAGAAAGAGCAACTACTCGCAGTGTTGCCAGATTGGCTAATTTTACGCCAAACTGGCTTATTTTGTTGGTGACTGGCGTGAAAATTTTTGTAACTGGCTTGTGGCTTAAAACTTGGCTATTTTTATTTTGAGCAGGCTTATTTTTGGGCGTCATTTGCTTTTTCGGGAATAAATTATATTTTCTGGCAATCCGTTTGAGATGAATCCGATTTTCGAACGAAGTTGGAGCCTCTATGCTCACGAAAGGTCAAAATCACGTGAGAATTTCTGTAAAGTCTCTAGAGTTCCACATGGGGTAGCGGTTTCTCGCAATTCTACTAAATGCAGCCTCAAAATAATCTCTACACTGGAACTGAACTTCCTCAAGCCAGGGAACGAATTGGAAGGTGGATGATGCCTGTAGGATCAAAGGACCTGAATAGTGGTGAGTATTTCTATAACGGCCGTCAAAACTTGGACACCTTTAAAAGTAAAGTTAGATTTTGGGCAAAAAATTGTCTGGCTTATTTTTGGCTTGTTTTTCAAAGGCTGCGGCTTACTTTTTGGTTCACGATCTGGCAACACTGACTACTCGTATCTGAGGGATAACTCAAGGTTCAGGGTACATTGAGTGGTTGTGTTTGGTTAGTGGTACACGGTGGTAGGGGCGTCACGACTAGGGGGGGGGAGGCCCCCCCCTCCGAATGTTGTCGGTAATAAATAACCGAGTCGGCGCGAAGCGCCACGATTTTTGGTAAAAACAGTCGATTTTTTTTTAAAGTCGGTTTTCTCCTAAAAATAGCAGACTTTTTTTGAAAAATAGTAGTTTTTCTTAACATCAGCCGATTTTTCGTCAACACAATCGTTCTTTCTCAATAATAGTCGTTTCTACCTGCAACAACAGTCGGTAGAGATGACCAGCACGTCGATAAATAGCTTCCCCCCCCCCCAAACATTTTTGCTAGTAACGCCTCTGCACGGTGGGGTACGACTATGATTGTATCAGTAGTAGAGGTAGTCCTCCCGGCCGATATGTTCTGTTTTACTTCTCATAGTCTTATCTGTAAAATCTGGAAATAATAGTTTGAAATATCAAGCAATCTTACTTTTACTCTTCTCCTCCCCAGAACCAAAATCCCAGCTATGTGAATGTATGGCAGAACGGTGAAATGGAAGGAGATTTTGTTTAACACCCCGCTTTTGCTTGTAGAGTTCCAGACAGTCTGCGCTAAAATATCTTCCTCACGTTTAACTTTTGAAATTTATTATTCCTATCATTATTATTTGTTTGATTCCTTCAAAACTGACGTGTGATGTATAAAACTTTAAACAACAACATATTTGACAGTACAAAACGGATAAGTCAGCTACATTTTTATTAGAGCTATATTTCGGCCCTTCTTGGGTCCTTCAGGCTCAAGCTGGAAAATGAACTTCTGGGAAAACAATGAAAGATTCTTCCTTAGATATCTGATTTTGTGAATCTTCCTGAAGAGGACCCTTGCCAAGAAGGTCCAAAATATAGCTCTAATAAAAATGTAGCTGACGTATCCGTTTTGCACCGTCAAATACGATTCGCAGTCAGCTTGGGCTGAAGGAACATCCAACAACATATCAGTAAAACTCACACACTTACATAAATATGAACAGCAGACGAAGCCTAAAGACAAATTAGCCTACTAAATCTACAATCAAAAACAAAAGAAAAAAATATCCAAAAATAAACAACCACATCAGGGACCTCATACACGGATAGCAGGTCCAATGGACTGGAAGTCCATTCCCTTCAGACCCTGTCCCTACCTGCCATGAAAGAGGAGCCAAGAGCTCGTGCGGCACATGCTACGAATAAGTGGTACAAGAAAGTCACGACGTCACAAAGTACCCCTTTCTAACTCCCCCACCGTCACCGGATGCGGTTCGGACCTACAAATTATCTAGGGCATTTGCTCTACCAGCCCACCAAGTCTTACACGAATCTGACCATTTCTGGCGAGTCTCCGCCTCTTCCGTCCAAGGCATTTGAACTTTGTTTAATTTGTACTATCATCCAAATCATTTACTCGTTTGGTGTCTAAGCGTGCCCCTGCAACTCCCACCACCGTGACCGGGTTCGGTTGGAAACATAAATGGCATATCTGTGGCATCTGATTATATCTTCTATTAAGTTTTACTCGATTTTGAGCATTTCCAGGAATGTCCGCCTCCCCCACACCAACTCCCCCATCACGGTCGGATCCGGCCGCGACCCAAAAATGTATCATCTAGCGCATATGAACATTGTAAAATTCAGTTTCCGTCCAAATCGCTCTAATCGTTCGGTTCCAAGATGTGCCACAAAGTTTCCGTGACCGGATTCGGTCCGGACGCATAACTGACACATCTTTGGGATCTTCTCGTACCGTCCATTAAGTTTCACTCAAATCTGAGCATTTCTGGGAACTGTCGGGTACTCCGCCCCCCCCCCCCCAGCCTCCAACTCCCCCCAGCGAGGCAGAATCCCAACTGAAAGCGAAAAAGGACAATCTTGGGCATACGAGCCCTTTGCCGTCCAAGTCCCTTTCCCAGTCCCTTCACTTGTTAATCTCTAGGCGTCGGCTACCACAATTTACATTTCCAGTCCTCCTCCAACTCCTCCCAATGTGTCCCAATCCAACTCGGATACGTAGATGGATCAACAACTAACAAGGCTTCTCTCACAACTCATCAAGTTTCACCCTAGTCTGAGCATTTCCGATACCCCCTCCAACCCTCCCTACAAAGGCCAAATCGTGCAAGGGTCCGAAAACCGATCATCTAGGGCATATGTCCTTTTTACCTTCCATGTTCCATACTAATCGCTCCGCTTGTTTAATTTCCAGGCGTTCCACAGAATTTCCGGACCGGGGGAGGGGGGTCCAACTGGAGGGGGGCTACAACTTACCCTATCGCGACCGAATCCGGTTCGGATCTTCTCTAACCACCCATCAAGTTTCACTCGAATCTGGCGAGAATTACAGCCTGATTTTCTGTTCCCGGCAGTACAGTGTGGTGGCCTTTTTATGGGATGGCTGTTGATAGCAAAAACATACAGTACTAGCAGTCACTTCTCATCTTAAAGCGCATTTGAGAACAACTTTGACATTCGCAATGCCATAGAAAGTTGTGGTCAACTGCCCTGAAAACTTGCGCAAAGTGGAGACCAGTGTATAGCCTACCAGTCTAACGAAAATGCCTGATTATGGCACTTGAGCTTCTTCAAGTGCCATACAGCGATCGTAATGTCTGTCTGTCTGTCGGTCTGTCCGCATCTTGCTAGTTTGGGCACTTCCACATGACCTAGGACGATAAAACTTGGCACGCATATCAATGACCCAACCGGATTAACTTGGAAATAATCACTTCCCCGATCTGACCATCAATGTGGGAGTGGCAAGATGAGGAATCCGGAAATTAGTAACATTCATAACTTTGGAACGGATAATCGGGCGTGCATTAAACATGACAGGTATCAAGAACAAGTGTCTTGGATGTTCATTGTCAAATTCAGATCGGATCCGATAACTGGGGGGGGGGGGCTGGAGGGGGACACCCGAAATCTCTTGAAACGCTTTTTCTAGTTTTTGTCAAACCCCTACCCCTTTCTTCACACTAGTATAGCTCTGCGCGTGGATGAGTCATTCTTTCTTCACACTAGTATAGATCTGCTCGCGGATGATTCATTCTTTGCTTAAATTCGTTCGGAGAGAGCTAGAGCAATCGAAGGTCGAAGGGGTTGGTATTATATGTTGTTGAACCTTAGTAGGGGTTGGTATAGATTAAGGACTTCCACACAAGCTAGGACGATGAAACTTCGCAGACATATCAGGGACCCGACCAGATTAACTCACAAATAATCACTTCCCCAATCCGACTTTCGCCGGATCCGGGAGTCCGGAAACTAGGAACAACGGTAGCAAAAGGGGAGCAAAAGGAAGCAAAAAGAGCGCTGCCCAAATGCGGTATCGAGCCGCGGACCTCTGTGGCGTAGGTCCAGCGCTCTACCACGGCGCTACGACTTGATGTATTTAGAAGCGAATGCGGGAAGAGACACGGTTTAAAGATTAAAGTAAGACTAAGTGATCAGAATGAATGCTAAATGGTAACCAGAGCAAAATAACTAGAGCTATTTTGCTCTGATGCTAACTAAACTTAAACTAAACAAATCTCGTGACATATCAGAACCGACCGGATTAACTTGGAAATAATCATTTTCCAGATCCGATCATAGTGGGGGGAGAGGAGGGATTGGAAATCCGGAAACTATTAACATGCATAACTTTGGAGAGGGTAATCGGACATGCGTGAAACTTGACATGTGTCAAGAACAAGTGTTTCGGATATTCAGTTTCAAATCCGGACCAGATTCGATACCTGTGGGGGGGGGGCTGGAGGGGGGCACCGGAAATTTTCTGAAACGCTTCCACGTAAGCTAGGACAATAAAACTTGGAAGGCATCTGAGGGAACCGACCTTAACCTTAACTAGGAAATAATCCAGCCATCGCGGGCGGGGGGAGTGGAGGGATAGGGAATCCGAAAACTAGAATTATACATAACTTTAGAACGGGTAATCGGACATGCATGAAACTTGACAAGCGTGAAGAACAAGTGTCTCAGATTTTCAATTTCAAATCTGGCCCGAATCCGATAGCTGGGGGGTGGGTGTAGAGGGGGGGACCAGAAATCTTTTGAAACGCTTAGGGTCGAGGGATCGGGATGGAACTCGAAGGGAAGAACGAGCATTAACCCTAGATACTTTATTGACAAAATAGGACCGGATCGTGTAGCAGTGGAGGGTGCCGGAGGGGGTTTCTTGGATTTCCGCGGTGATCACGAGTTAGGATACTTCCAGATGTACTATGACCATGAAATTTGGCAGACATAGTAGGTACTCTCCTAGGTCGACTTGAAAATAGTTCCTTCCCCGATACGGTGATGTTGGGGGGAGTGGAGGGATGGGGAATCCAGCATCTAGTGACATGCATAACTTTAGAACGGGTGATCGGACGTGAATGAAACTTGACAATTGTCAAGAACAAGTGTCTTAGATGATCAATTTCAAGTTCGGAACGATTCAAATAACTGGGGGTGGGGGCTGGAGGGGGTGCAAGAAATCTCGTGAAACGCTTAGAGTCGAGACATCGGGATGGGGCTTGGAGGAAAGAACAAGCATAAGCCGTAGAGACAATACTGACAAAACAGGACCGGATCTTGTCACAGTTGGGGAGTTTGAGAGAGTTTTCCACAATTCTGGTCATCACGAGCTGGGGTACTTCCATATGTGCTATGACCATGAAGCTTGGCAGGCATGGTAGGGACTCTGTCAGATTGGCTTAAAAATAGTCCCTCCCCAGATCCGATCATCGTTGTGGGAGAAACAGTTATCAGTGAGTGGAATAACCATTTCAGATTTAGTAGATCAAGCCGATTTTCTGATGAAATGAATATCGTGAGAGAGATGCAGCCTTGACAACTGAAAACCGTATCTGACAAACATGCTAACTGTTCTTACAAGGGCCATACGAGCTTTCAGCTCTTGATTATTTTTGGTGAGTACCGCAAGAGGTCGGTAGCGCGTCCTTGAGCGCAGAAGATTTACAATATTCGGGAAATTCATAAAATAAACCATTTATGATAATTTTTAGCAAGCAAGAGCAAGACTACATACTCACCAGGTCTTGCCAGGTTGGCCACACCCCTGGCTGCGTAAAACAGTAGTCTTGGAAAAACTACAGCACCGCGTCCACTGAAGTAGCTTAGGTACCGCACGAAGCCCAGGCTAAAAATACCATCAAGACTGGAAAAGTAAACATCCATAAAAGTAAAACTTCCACTGACGACCGAGCTGACGACTGGAGCAAAAAGTTCTAATTGAGACAAAGGGGGCACAACGAAACCAAACGTTGCACCCAGGTATTGAAAACTGGGTGGGTCATGGGTCCAGCAGCTTGGGAAGACAACCAGGCATGTTTCGGACTGCTGGGGAATCTGAAAAACATTAAATCTACTGCAAACACAGTATTGTTTTCCTGCTACTACCTGCTAGTTTAAATGTCCTTTCTTGGTATCATATCTTTCACCATTAATAGGTTAGGCTCAAACCAGTTGTCTGACTGTCCGACCCGGTCTGTCTGACAAACCTATACGGATTCATGACTAGAACAACACTACCCACATTCCAATTTACCAAAACCTTTGTATATACTAAGGAGCTTTCTTCGCTATGATTATAAAACATGGGCCAGAAACATATGCTGGATTGTGGAATTGAAGGATTGTCTGAAGCCTTGGCATTATAAAAGAACAACAAATTATTTTTTTCTTTGTGCTATGTTAGTTCCAACTCGAATCTGCGTACCGACTGCACATCATAACCTGGCTGATAGCTAGCCACTGTGAATGTCAATAGCTCTGCTAGGCCTAACTAATTGCATCCAGTTTTGTACAGCCGATACACAGTAGTCTATAGGTTAGACCTAATCTACAAATCTCATAGAAAAAAGAAAGGTATCACGTGTCATAAGATAGAACACTCATTCGCCCAGCTTTGCTGTACTGTAGGCTAAAATTTTGCTACAGTCTACCACAAATTTCTGATTTTTGCTAAAGATATAAAAAAAAATGTGAGATAGGCTTTACCAAACACTGGGTACCCTGACCCTATAAATACCAATGACTTGCTCAGCTCAGAGTTCAGAAAACGACCCTTCATTTAGTGGGCTATGGCAGAGCTGGGGTGTCAAACATTTGACATAGGTGAACCAAACATTTTGCACAGACTAGTTGGCAACCTTTTTACTGTAGGCTATAAACTTGAATGCAATTATTATTTACTGTTTGCAAATATTTTAAAAACTGTGGATTAAACCCAAGTTTCGGCATAGCCGAACCTACTATCGGTGATTTATGGCAAACTGGAAGGCTGCAGAGGCGTCAAATGGGGGGGGGGGGGGGCTCAGGGGGACGGCTGCCCACCCTGGCCTTCCAAGGGGGCCCAGAGCTACCCAAGACAACAGAAAAATAGCCCGTAAATATCAGTTTCTCATAAAAAATCTGACATCTAGTTGCGCGATATCGATTGACCAAGGTAATTCGTGAAAATCGAGGGATCGTATTTCTTCAAGGCACGGTTGAGCCTGGGTAGGTTGTGTGTCTGAACTCTGAAGATGAAGACAGACATTATATTTGAAACATGGAATTGAGTATCACTCTATGATTTTTTCCCGGATAGTTGAGGACCCCCTTATAAATTCAAGTGGGGGCACCGCCCCGAAGGAGCACAAAATAAAAGAGTAGAAAGGGGAGAGGGTCAGCAAAAAGTCAGTAGGCTGCCTTTTCCACTTCACCCCAGCTTGTTTATTTTGTAAAACGGTATAAAAAGTTTTAAATCTGAGTTTAATGTGGGTTACTCTGTTTCAGTTTTATTTCGAATGGTCTGTTTAATTGAAAAGGTTCGATGTAGCCTACCAGTTTTCCGCTAAATGTTTCACAATGTTTGAAATCTGTCATGACCAAGCGCTATGAGCTGATCTATGATAGGTGGCCCTTGCTTTTATTTGTGATCCAAGAAGGAACTCTGATCATATTTTTTTTTTTAACTTCGCCTGCGGCGCCTTTTGTAGTGCGCTCTGTTTATTTTGAGTTGTGGGCTCACAGTTTTGGGGATGGGCCATTTTAAAATTTTACCTTTTAGCCCTAAAAAATCACCTTTTCTTTCACAAACTGGTTTCTTGAAATTGGTTTGGTGCAGTACGTTTCTTGTCTATTGTCTCTAAGCCGTTTAAACCTTAACAGATTTGAAATTATGGCAGCAGAGGGTTGAAAGGGAATGCCTGTTTTCCAGTTCATTTGCATACAGTAGAGGTATGCTTATTTGAACAGTTAGTTAAACAGTTTCACCAGCCCGGTGAAAGGCGCGGATAAGTGTGCAGCCTGCGCCGAAAGTCTATGTGAGGAATCATCAGCAATGCAGTGTGATATGTGCGACAAGTGGCTCTGCATTACCTGTCTCGACCTGACTGAGCCGGAATACACCTTGCTGACAAAAATGACACGTAGAATGGGTTGTGAATGGCAGTGTGTTGTCTGCAAAGTTAACGGAACCGCTACCCCTACAGCCGGCACAACTGCAGCAGGTGCAACCGCAGCCGAAGTCTCTTCCATCGTTACAGCATCGCTAGCAACCTTCCGACAAGAACTGAATAAAGACTTTGCCACGGCCGACGACATTGACAAATCAGTTAAAGATGCCATGAAAAATTCACTTGCTGATTTGAAACGTGACCTGAAACAAGAATTCGACCAGAAGTTCCAGAACATTGAGAGTCGAGTAGCCGCCGTAGAGTTAAATGCTGGGGTAGCTGTCAACCAGGCCGCAATCCAAAGTGTGATGGCAGCCGAAATTGCAACACTCCGACAAGAATTTAACAAGCAGCTGGACACCAAAGTGAAGTCGCTGATATCCGAGGACCGTGACAAGCAGAGACGTAAATTAAACATAATTACGTTTGGCGTGCCACAACAGGGAGACGATGCAAAGTTTATTGCGGACCATCTTGCAAGAGACTATGCCCTACCAAACGTTCGTATCTCCGATGTCCGCCGGCTCATCCCAGCCACCCAACAAAATCAACAAAGTCATGGAGCAAATGCACAGCAAGCCCCACCAATTCTGTTCTCGGTTCCCAACCTGAAAATAAAGAAGGATATACTACAAAAGTCCTACGAGAAGAAAGCAACAGCAACAGTACAGTTCCGGAACGATGTATCAAAGGAGGAAAGAGCAAAGAGACAAGCTTTGTATGTAGAACTGTACAGAAGGCGAGATGCTGGCGAGAAAGACATTGTAATCCGAGGGAATACCATCGTATCAAAAAACCAGCGTCTGCCCGCGAGCCCTGTCTTGTCGGGCAACTTGATGGAGTCGTAAGTGACACAACAACTCATGTAAATAGTGGGCCTAACCAGCCAGACAATCTGTGTTTCAAAGTGAATAGTTGTTTTTCGTTAGACATTGTTTGTGGAAATAGTTCAAATGTTTCATTTAATTCAGAAGACGAGCAACAGTCGTCCGATGAGTTTCATAGCGTCTTGTCTGGAGAAGATTCTGAGCTACCGGACAAAACCAACGAACACAGTGACACGGTGTCGAGTAGTTATAAAGACGCACAAACTGCCAGTGAGACTAGCCAAAGTGATTTAGCACAGGACAGTGAATGTCGTCGAAGCCCCAAGTTTCTCCAAGTTTTGAGTACAAATGTTGACTCTTTGCCCAATAAATTGACGGAGTTACGGGTCTTGGCTGCACAAAACAACTTTGACGTGATTAGTGTTACCGAAATTAAGCCGAAGTATACGAGCAACCCTTTGGACGATGCCCACATTGGTATTGCTGGATATTCCCTATTCACAAACTTGCAAGATAACCCCAGAAGAGGAATCGCTGTTTATGTGAAGGCCACCACTTCGGTAAGCAGAATCAGTATTAATAAAGCTTTAGACTGGGTTGAACTCATAGCTCTTGAGATTGTGCTCCCCCGGGAAACTCTAGTTTTAGCCACGTTCTACAGAAGCCCAAGCTGCCCAAACCCAATGGAGTCTGAACTAGTAATATGTGAAGCCCTACAGTCCCTACTAGATAAGAAACCAAAGAACCTTCTAGTTCTGGGAGACTTCAACCTCCCACATGTAAGTTGGGTTGACGGCCTAGGGTACACCCCCCAAAGTCACGAAGGTCATGGAACGAATTCACCTCTTCTCGACTACCTAGCAGAGAACACGCTGTATCAGTTTATCGAATCACCAACAAGGTTCAGAGATGGACAAACTCCCTCACTACTCGACCTTGTGATCACCGACGATCCAGAGCAGATCCTAAGTATCGATCATCTACCACCGATTGGAGCAAGCGACCACGTCTGTCTCCTCACAACTCTCCAGCTGTCACCACCATCGTCTGACCATATTTGCAGAAGATACACCGACTATGAGAAAATACGGGAAGAGTTAAGGGGAATGCATAACTGGGAAGCACTATTTGAGGATAAGACAACCAACGATAGCTGGAACCTATTCAAGGAAATAATGCTAAAGCACGAGGAGAAATACACAACCATCTCTTATGCGAAGAGACCACGCACGCTACCCTACCTGACAAGGGCCATCAAACGAGAAATGAATAGAAAGAGAAAATATTGGACAAAATATAGGCAAACAAACTCCCAAGATCAACTCCAAAAATTCAGAAGAGCAAGAAATAGACTGAGGAAGCTGACACGAAATTCCGTAAAAAAACATGAAGATATTATCGCTGCAGAAACCAAAAGTAATCCAAAGAAGTTCTGGAACTATGCATCCTCGGCGAAACCTGGGCGACACTCTATCCCCTACCTCACTACAGCATCTGGCAAGATCACGGACTATGGAGAGATAGCAGAAACCCTAAACAGACAGTACTCCTCAGTTTACACTGTAGAAAACTGTACAAACGTCCCAGAACCCCCAGAATACCCAGTCAAAGTACCTATGCCAATGGTGGTCATTTGTCAATCTGATGTCCAAAAGAGACTGAAAAAACTTGACCCCTCGAAGTCGAAAGGACCAGACGGTATTCACCCCAGACTACTCAAGGAAACCGCAGAAGCTATATCCTTACCTCTAACGCTGATCTTCCGAAAATCGTTAGAGGAAAAAGTTGTCCCCACCGACTGGAAGAAAGCTACTGTCATTCCGGTACACAAAAAAGGCCCCAAAGACAAAGCTGAAAACTATAGGCCAATAAGTCTAACATCGGTGTCTTCGAAGATCCTCGAGGGAATTGTAAATGATGCAATCACCAAACATCTGATGGAGAACAACATCATGTCCCCAAACCAACATGGTTTCCGAGCTTGCCATTCCACGGACTCAAACCTCATACAGTCATACGAGGAAGTCACCAAGTTACTTGAAAAGGGAATATCTGTGGATGTGATCCTGTTAGATCAAGCGAAGGCATTCGACAAAGTCGCACACCTAAGGTTGAAAAGAAAGCTCCAAGCCTGTCACATCCACCCGGACATCATTGAATGGATCGCAGACTTCCTAGCAGAACGAATCCAAAGAGTTGCTGTCACTAACGACGAAGGAATCCGTGTACTTTCATCACCTGTACCTGTGTTGAGTGGAGTTCCCCAGGGAACTGTGCTCGGGCCAACACTGTTCAACGTCTATATCAATGATGCCCCTCAATTGCTTCGAAACCTTCTCACACTCTACGCAGACGACTCCAAGCTTATCGGAGCAGCATCATCGTCAAGAGAGGTTGACTCAGTCCAAGCGGACCTCGATAGGCTAAATGACTGGGCGAAACAATGGCTACTGGAGTTTAACTCAAGCAAATGTAAGGTCATGCACTTTGGCAACAAGAACACAAAACATACCTATACCATGCTAAACCCAATCACTAGCCAAAGAGAAGCCCTAGCCGCAGTCACAGAGGAAAGGGACCTGGGAGTAATAGTTGACCACCAGCTAAAGTTTCACAGCCACACTGAAAAGATCGTCGCTAGTGCGAATCGAGCTTTAGGGATAATCAAACGAACATTCACTACGAGATCCCCAAGAACGATCACTAAGCTCTATAAGGGCCTTGTCAGGCCAAGGCTAGAAACTGGCATGTCTATTGCATCCCCCTTCTACAAAGGAGACAAGGACATGATTGAAAAGGTACAGCGCAGAGCAACTAAGATTGTAGATGGCTGCCAACATCTTCCTTATCAGATGAGATTGCGAACCCTGAACCTATGCAGCATGACCTACAGAAGAAAAAGGGGAGACATGATTCACACCTATAAACTCATCAGAAACAATCCAATCCATGACCTCTTCATCATCGATTCAGCACAGCGAACTAGAGGTCATTCCATGAAAATCACGAAGCTCAACGCCCAGAAGAGGGAACGCCACCATTTTCTTACCAACCGGGTTGTTGATCTGTGGAACTCCCTAAGCGAAGACACCGTATCCAGCAAGACCATCGAAGAGTTCAAAGTCTCCCTTGACAGAGAGTGGAGCAAGAAGCCATGGAGACTGGAATGGGATGCCCTGGAGTCCCAGACCAGAGCATAAGTTATCCACGTGGCAATTTCCGAAGAAGCGATGAGCAATGCTACAGGATGGAAAATCCTTCAATTGCTCCAAGCTGCAATTTAAGGTATTTAAGGTAGTTATTCACTGGCTGTGACTAAAGTTAGCTACCAGTTTGCCAAAGTAGGTATAGAATTAAGGGCCTTTGTAAACACCGGAATAATAGGTATTTTTGACCTTCAACCATTTAGCCTAAAACTTCACTTTTCACATTTAAGTAACTATTCAAATAAGCATACCTCGCATCCCAGGTTCTTTATAAGGAATACTAGATTTGAGTCTGGTTTGCCTTTTGAGAATAGCCTACTTATTAATCACAATGTGACCTGAGACTAGTGAGACTGAGAGAAACTTTCACGTAAATTTGAATTTGTTTTTCCGCGCAGAAATCAAAACGATCTGACTGGCATTACCCGCCATCTATCGGTCAAGTGAAAGGAAAGATGATTGAAAAGTTTCCAAGGATCACCAGGATCATCATCGAAAGCAAAACAAACATTAAAGACAACTTGTTCCGAGCTGTAAGCTCTTATACGCCAACTTTCAAGACAACTAGTTAAAGTTGGGAAAAGTCAGCCAAATCTGGTCCATGTAACTTAAAAGGTAATTCATGGGTTTTCTGATCTAGGCTAGAGTAGGGCTATGCTTGTTTGGACTGAACTGTTTTCTTCCACTTAAGCCTTAAGGATCATTTACGTGGCAGGTATTTTTCCCTGGAGACGAAAAGGGAAAGCGTTCACAGGATACCTGCACAATACTCTGGTATTTTTCAAGGGAGAGTACTGTCATGTGGCAATAAATTACAAGGTTGTAAGCTGGTTGTAAGGCTCAGGATATCTTTCTACAATGCTCTCTACACGATACCTGCACAATACTCGGGTATTTTTAAGGGAGAGTACTGTCATGTGGCAATAAATTACAAGGTTGTAAGGCTCAGGATATCTCTCTGCAATGCAATGGATACCAACATGTGTTCATTTGATTCACTTTTTACATGGGCAAAATCAAAATTATTCCTCGGAAATCCAATTTTATTGTTGCTGACGCCGAAGAATACCCTCCGCCAAACAAATACCCGGGTAAAAATTTTGCAAAATTGAAGTCCAAAATACCCGGGTTTTTATTGCTGTTGCCGAGAAAAATATCCGCGGAGTACGGGTAAATACCCTCTGTGTAAACGTAGCTTTACTGATATTTGTTCTGTCATCAGTAGCTGATCAGTAGAGGTATGCTTATGTGAACAGTTACTTTAATGTGAACAGTGAAGGTTTGAGCTAAATAGTAGAGTGAAGATGCAAAATACCTATACAGGTGTTTTCAGATGCCCTTAACTACCTACTTTGGCTAACTGGTAGTTAGCTTTAAACACGGCAAGTGCATGGAAATGGCTAAGTCCACTGTCAACAAACGTTCACATAAGCATACCTCTACTGTATGCTTTTGTGAGCGTCTGCTAACAGTGAACAATTGTCGAAGAAAAAACTAAAACCCAAACCAGGCATTTCTTACTATGAATACTTGTAATAACCACTCACACTTTTGTCACTTTTTGAATGTTTTGCTAATTCACGGCTGAAAGTGACTCATTTGACACCTGGAGCTGGTTTGCTTTTTATAATTTGAAAAGTTTGCCGTGAGGAATGCACCTTCATTGGAGAAGATGGCGGAGAAGATTCTGTTATCCTTACTATTTTTCTCAAATACCGCACATCACAGAACCAGAGGCAGTAGTGGCATTACTATCCAAAAATGTATGGAGAGAAGGGGAGGGGGTATTTATCGACTGCTTGGTAATTTTTAGTGACCGTTTCCAAAACAAATGATTTTTTTTTAAGAAAAAAAATCCACTGCTTTGACACAAAAAGTCATAACTCATAAGTAACTCATAACTTACACCAAATTAAAATTTCAGAAATGTCTTTTCGTTTTAATATTTTGATAAAATCTACTGTTTTATGAAAATCTACTATTTTCAAAATCTACTTTTTTTCACTACTGTACATATTGTACTTACTTAAGTGCTTTTCACCAACTCAGTTTTTTACCGACTGCTGGTCGACAACATGGAGGGGGGGGGAGGGATCCGATTGAGAGAAAAAAATTAGCGAAACAAGGCGCATTTTTGCTTCTCTAGCTGGGCGATCTTGTGTAAAGCATCTGGCAACACTGCTTCAAAAGAGGAAGGACCTTTTTAGTATATTCAAAATCAAAGAAAGTTAATTCAATTTCTGCTTCAAGTTTGTGCCAGGATAACCCTGAATGAAATAGTTGGCTGTTAGCTGATATCAAGTTTGTTATTTTTCTTTTCCATTTTACTTTTTTTATTCGAATGAATAAGGGTTTATTAAAAAAAAAAATAGAATCTTCAATGCCCAGAGGCGAACCTGTGAGGGACTAAATACCCTCAAAACAAAACAACAACAACAAAAACTTCGACAAACATAAAGAAAAAAAAAAGGAAAGAAAGAAAGAAAGGAGCTTGACTTACCCGGTCTGGGACGCCCAACCCAAAAAAAAACAAAAAAAAACATTTTCAACCAGAATCACTACTAACTATCCAAAGAAAACTAACGCAAAACACAACTTAAACGGCTGAGAATAACGCATCAGATTCATATACAGCAAAACAATGAACCTTTAACATGTTACGAAAATCCAATAAAACACTACATGACCTTAACTCTGTCGATAAGCCTTCCCATACTAAAGGCCCAACATGTCTAATGCTAAATCTCGATCTACTAGTTATTACAACCGGCCTGCGGATCAACTGCGAACTACGAGTTCCATGTTCATGAAAAGATGATGCACGGGAAAAATACTGAGAAAAGCACTGGGGTAAAACTTCATTGTAATGTTTGTACATAAATAAAGCGTCATAAAACTTACAAATTCCCGCAAAAGGTAAAATGTGAAGCTCCTGGTAACGGTGTCTTACGGAAATATTACGACTATCACCAGACAATACTCTTATTGCCATATTCTGTATCACACGTAGAGGAGTAAGGTGGCTTACAAAAGTTTTTGTCCATGCCAGACAACAATACAACAGATACGGATGTACCATTGAAAAATATAACATTCTTAATACATTCTGAGGAAAAATATGTTTAAGTTTTCTATTAATTCCAACATTCCTAGCTAATTTACTACTAACACATGCAATATGATTTTTGAAACTTAAACATTCATCAATAATAACTCCAAGGTAACGAGTACTTGCACTGCGTTTAATTGTCTGACCACCAACTTTTATATTGATTATCCAAGGATAATAATTCGAACTTCTGCCATATATTACAAAACAAGATTTTGCATGTTTAAGTTTCTGTTTGTTAACTCGCATCCACTTTTCAATGTATTGCATATTTTGTGTCGTAATATCTAATAACTCATTTTCGGTCCTAGCAGCGACCGTCAAATGCGAATCGTCAGCAAAACACGGCAAAATCGCTTTAACATCAACACTAACACAAGTGTTTGAAGTCGAAGATATAAGACTGGAGACAAGACAAAGATCATTTATGTAGACTAAGAACAGCAATGGACCCAAAACTGACCCTTGTGGAACACCTTTACTTACTTGAAAAATATCAGAAGCAATTCCATTTAGTACCACACGCTGGGAACGGTTAAGTAAAAATGACTTAACTAGATCAAGAAAAACACCTCGAATACCACAATTAAATAATTTCTGAATTAAAATATCATGATCAACAGAATCAAACGCTTTAACAATATCTAAAAAAACAGATGCAACTTTCATACCCTTATCTAAAGCATCATTAACAAAAGTCGTAAGTAGTAATACGGCCTGCTCCGTCGAACGATCCTTTCTGAAACCAAACTGATGAGAATTAAAAAACTTCCTATCTTCTAGAAAATTCACAATTCTATTATTAATAAGCTTTTCAAATACCCTCGAAATTACCGGTAAAAGCGAAATCGGCCTATAATCACCAAAAGAATTCTTATCACCTCCTTTAAACAGCGGAATCACGCTCGCACATTTTAAACAATCTGGAAAAATACCAGATTTCAAACAATCGTTAATTAAACTAAGAAAATGACAAGATATAACTGGCAGCACTGATTTCAAAACTTTCAACGAAATAAAATCTCCTCCACAAGCTCCGTTTTTCATCCCCTTTACGCATTCAGATAGCTGCAGCATCGTAACTGGTTGAAGGTAAGCTGAAACATCACTCTCTTCCGTCAAAAACTGATGAAACGATCCATCATCACTACGCGTAGCTATCGCTGAAGAAATACGTTCTCCTATATTTGCAAAATGATCACACATACGGTTAGAGGCATCATCCCCGCGGCCTATATTATCTGGACACACAGGGCGGGAATTCGGACTGACCACCGACTTAATTACTTTCCAAGTCTTACTAGGGTTTCCCTCACTTTCCTTAAACTTCTTCTTATAATATTCCTGCCTCGCTCGCCTAAGAATAGAATTTAATGTATTATTATAAGCCCTATACGATTCCTTCAAACTTAAATCACTACTACGAACTGACAACTTATACAAATGTCGTCTTCTAATAATACACGCAAGAAGACTTTTCGATATCCAAGGCTTCTTTGGTATCAGCTTCTTTGACTGCGCTGCCACAGATGTACAACATTCTAACAACAAATTCTTTAATGTAGAATACCAAATTTCAAACTTCCGATTAACATCAGCTTCTTGACTTAAACAATCAAAATTAGTAGACTCCAGCTTATTCTTAAACCTTAATAGACTAGACGAATCAATCAAAGGCCTATTAGGACTAATATAATTACTAGCACCAGTAACCCGTTCCATAAGGCGAGGGATAATCACCGAAATTCCAAAATGATCCGAAACATCGTTTAGAACAACACTAGCTGACCCGTGATGTATATTTAAAAATACATTATCAATTAACGATGCCGAACTCTCAGTCACTCTAGTACAAATGTTTACAGCAGGATGCATTCCATATCCCAGCATCAAATCAAGAAACTGGCGGGCCTTTGGATTCGAAGCAATAACATTCAGGTCTATGTTAAAATCACCGCATACGAAACATGGCATATTTCTATTCACTAAATGATCTAATTGCTCCTCTAGCAGTTCTAAGAAACTATCAATGTTTCCTGAAGGTGCACGGTATATAACGACAACAATAAACGAAATACCATTTTTAGAGACTTCAGCTACCATACACTCAAAAACCATCTCTCTATTTATCCGAATATCATCTCGTAACTTGACATCGAAATCACTTCTGACATACATTCCAAGTCCACCATGCTGATATAGCTCACGGTTACGAATAAATAAATTATAATTCGCAATATCTAATAGACTTGACGTATTATCCCTCAACCAAGTTTCCGTAAGTGCCAAAACATGAAATTCCGAAAACATAGTTCATTAAGATGCGGCAGCGTACTGTTTAAACCTCGACAATTTAAATGGAACAGATGCAGTTCGTCTACACTAGGACTCTGACACAAATCAATCGGGCACTTATATTTAACTTTAGGCTGCAAATCATCATTAACCCGAGCACCTGTATCAAAATCCCTATGCAACACACCAAGCCCCAAATCATCTAAATTTAATGCGTTACTCTCAAGCCAGTTTAACCGGTGATTACTATATGCAAGTAACAAAGCCGAGGTAGTGGACAGTTAAAAAAGTGTTCAAATAAGCAGACTGTACTACGTGCAGTCCTGGTGCAGACTACTGTACATATTGTACTTACTTAAGTACAGTAGAGGTGTGCTTATTTGAACAGTTACTTAAATGTGAAGCAATGCATTTCTGGGCTAAATGGTAGATTGCAGATCCAAAATACCTATTCAGATGTTACAGAGGCCCTTAATTCTGTCCATAGGTCCTGTCCAAATCGAGTCCTTTCTCGGGGCTTTCGCTAGCTTATCCCCTGGTGTACAAGTTAAAAGTGCTTAGTTTACTAGACTGCTCTAGTCAGACTCTTACTGTTTGCTTACAGTACTTGTTATCTATTCGTTTTCGTTCTAGCTTAAGCAACCTTAAGAGTTACAGTAGAGGCATGTCTATGTGAACAGTTACTTTAATGTGAACAGTGCAGTTTTGGGCTAAATGGTACAATGAGGATCAAAAATATCTATTCAGTTGTTTTCAGACGCCCTTAATTACCTACTTTGGCCAACTGGTAGTTAGCTTTAGACACAGCAAGTGCATAAAATGGAAAAGTCCAATGCCAACAAACATTCACATAAGCATACCTCTACTGTAGCTATTTGCCACAGACACAACAGTAAGGTATCATTGAAATACAAACACAGGGAAATTCGGGCATGTGGCTTGAACAATTCAAATCAGAGGTTTCTTTCATTTCTGTTTCGAAGAGGGAAAATTCGAATCAAAGATTGGCCAAATTTCACTTTTTATTTGTTTGAAATGGAAAGAAAAACTGCCGGAAAAAGGTCAGTGGTTTCGTTTGAAGAGGTCTAACCTATCTAAGTTGCTGACATTATTAAAATGTCTAAAATGTCCAAAGCCATTACTTTTATTCAAACCCTTATGCGAAAATATTTGCTTTTGCAATTTGCAAAACATTTGCAGTATTTTATCTGTTTTTGACAACATAAACCTATTTGGACCACTGGGTTGTGTCTGTTCCCAACTAAAAGTGTATCAAGCAAGTGTGTTTGCCCGTAGGGTTTCCACTATTGGGGCATGTTGGATAGTCTGAGATGGTTACTCTGTTGGGATACAAAAGCACGGGGTGTCTTTTCCAAGCCAGATAACTTTAATTTTCATAGCAAGAAAAACTCCGGAAGTGCTGCAGAAAACATGCAACATTCTGCTCCTTTATCCAACCTAAATCACTAAACAACAAGTGCGCAAGCGCTCAGAAGTTGAGTGTAAAAGTAAAATGTTTATCACATTTTTATACACAGGCAGCTTTAGAACCAAGCATATCTCATCCCCAATAACCAAACAAGGATTGAAATAACCTAATTTGTAATCATCCAACTTTAAAAGCTTTAAATGTAAACAAACCGCAAGTATAAATCCAAATAAATGTTGAAGATCTTGCACGAATAGCATTCGTTCGAACACTAAATGGTCTGCCAGCCAGTCCCACCCTTTAAACCCCTTTTCCATTAGCAAGGTAATTACAAGTGCAATAAACCAAATCATAACAGCCTAATGCCCCCTTTGTCACAATTCATTAAGAACGGCATATCATCAATCAAATGACAAAACACGAAAACAGTCGGGTTTCCAACTGTCCATTAAAGATTAAAGTACGTCGCGTCGTCTTATTTGTTGCTGTTACACCAAATCCTCATCCATAGATGTATCTCCCCAAATATACAAGAGTTGGACTTGAGACCTGTCACTGACGAACTTAACTCATGGTAAATCTGGGCCCAGCTGCCCATGAACGGGAGGGGGGTCGGACCCATCGAGATGTGTATTTACACCTTTTTTTCCTCAAGTATACCAGCTTAGAGTTTGATTCCATTCACGGGTCAAAAACTTTTCATGGGCAATTTGGGCCCACTTGGGGCTCACAACGGGGAGGGTGGGGGTGGCTCAACTCTCCCCAACCCCTATGATCTAAAAGCACATAGGAATTTCATCGCCTTATCTCTAGTTAATGTCAAGTTAAGAACATTAAAAAATGGGCAATCTGGGCCCAATTGCCCCTGTACCAAGTGGGGGTGGGGGTTGGGACCCGCAGAAAGTAAAAAAAGACAGAAATATCGCTGAAAGCCGAAATATCCCGCTGAAAGTAAAAAGAGACCCCAATGCTCACAATCCTACTAAGTTTCAACTTGATACCTGTTGATTCCTGTCACGGGTAACGAACTTTATTCCTGGGTAATCTGGGCCCAGTTGCCCATGAACGGGATGAGTGGGGGAGGTGCAACTTTAAAAGAAATTTCCCAGCCCTAGCATCTACACGTCCAAGAAATTTCATTGTCTGGTCAAGTTATGAACATTATTCACTGGACAATCTGGGTCCAGTTGCCCCTAAACCGGGTGGGTGTGGGGGTTGGGACCCCCAAAAGGCACTACTAGACCCCAATACCCACAAATGTACCAAGTTTGAACTTGATACTTGCACTCGTTCACGAGTTATGAGCTCCACAAAATATGGTGAAAACCGAAAACCGAAAGCTGAAAGCTGCTACAGCGCTCGCAATAGTGGATTGTTCCTAGGAACACTCCACTAATAAGGGTAGCTCTGTCCTAGCAAATCTCGAAGAAGAAAATAATTATACTCTATCCGGATTTCCCAAAACCTTACGTCCAGGGTATAAGCTGGATATGTAGTCAGTTATGGACTTCTGCCTAGGTATCCCTGGATCCCGGATGTCAAGCGTGTATGTAGTATAGTGTATAGACAATATTCCTTGTTGTAGCTGAGCTTACCCATGTTGTACAGAGTATGGAAAATAGAGGAATAGGAATAGAAGCACTGAATAACAAGAGCTGGAAGCTCATATGGCACTTGCAGGGCTTGGTCAGAGGATAAAGGAAGGATTTCGTCAATTCGTGGGTTTGTTGTGATCATGTGTAAGCAAAACCCTTGAGATAAGAATGATCAGGGGTCCTTAGAAATCATGAGAATGTACTGTTCGTAAAAACTATTTGATTAGTGCATTTGGCCGTTATGATGCGCACTTTAAGGCCCCTGGAGATTCATCTGTAATGAACACATCAACACTGAAGCACAAATGATGATTATAAGCTCATTGGAATCATGAAAATGTGTGTTTTGCTCAAAATTATGTTTGTATTTTCTGGTCTTCTTACCCCTAAATGGAACATCTAATCAACTTCAAATAAAACTTTTACTTTTAACCAACTTTCCAACCAACTTTTTGTATTTTCTACACTTGTAAGCAAAACCCTTGAGGCAAAAATGATCAGGGCCCTTGGGAATCAAAAATATATAATATTTGGTTAAAGTATTTTTTTTTTTACTTTTCGGTTAAGAAACGCACTTTAAGGGCTCTAAAAATTACTTCGAGTTAAAATGTATACTTTGCTTAAAAGTATTTTTGTACTTTGTGGTACCAATCTCTAAGCCAATCTTGCCAAGTTTCTAATGCTCAAGCCAAGTTTCGTCGCCCTAGCACATCTGGAAGTACCTTAATTTGCGGTCACCGGAATTCCACCCCCCCCCCCCAACTCCCCTCACAGTACCCGAACCCGATCCGGTTTTGTCACTGATGTATCTAGTTCTTGTCCTTGTTCTTCCCACCAAGTTTCATCCTAATCGCTCCACTCTAAGCTTGTCACAAGATTCCCCCCCCCCCCCCACGTTCATCGGATCCGGTCTGGACTTAAAATGGGACATCCGAGACACGAGGTCTTTCCAATTATCGAGTTTCGTTAAGATCCGACCACTCGTTCAAAAGTTATACACACCTCAAGATTCCAGATTCCTCCTCCATCAACTCCCCCACGATGGTTGGGTCGGGGAAAAGACTATTTCTAAGCCAATCATGGCAAGTCCCTAATGTTCAAGCCAAGTTTCATCGTCCTAGCACATCTGGAAATACCTTGATTCGCGATAACCGGAATTACGAACTCCCCCCCCCCCCTCTAACTCCCCCCACAGTGCCCAAATCCGATCCGGTTCTGTCACTGACGTATCTCGTTTTTATGCTTGTCCTTCCCACCAAGTTTCATCCCGATCGCTCCACTCTAAGCGTGTCATTAGATATCCGGTTCCCCCTCCGTCCCCCCCCCCCCACATTCATCGGATCCGGTCCGGACTTTAAATAGGTCATCCGAGACACGACGTCTTCCAAATATCAAGTTTCGTTAAGATCCGATCACCCGTTCCAAAGTTATACATTCCTCAAGATTCCAGATTCCCCATCCCTGCCCTCCCCCCCCCCCCCCCCGGTGGTCGGATCGGGAAGTTGACCATTTCCAGGTCAGGTCCCTAACTTGCCTGCCAAGTTTCATTGTCCTAGCCCACCTGGAAGTAACTTAACTCCGTATCACCGGAATTCCGAAACCCCCTTCCAACTCCCCCCACAGCGCACGAACCCGGCCCGGTTCTGTGAATGATATACCTAGGGCTTGTGCTTGTTCCTCCCACCAAGTTTCATCCCGATCGCTCGACTCTAAGCGTTTCACATGATTTCCGGTTCCCCCCTCCGACCCACCCTCCCATATTCATCGGATTCGGTCCGGACTTGAAATGGGACATCTGAGACATGACGTCTTTCCGAATATCAAGTTTCATTAATTTCCGAACACCCGTTCGAAAGTTATGCATGTCACTAAATTCCGGATTCTGGCTCCCCCCACGATGTTCGGATCAGGCAAGTGACTATTTCCAAGTTAGTTTGGTCGGGTCCCTAATGTGCCTGCCAAGTTTCATCGTCCTAGCACATCTGGAAGTACCCTAACTCGCAAACACCGGACTGACCGACCGACAGACCGACGGAAAAGTGATCGGTATATGGCACTTGGCCGGTAGGCAAGTGCCATAAAAAACAGTTGGGCACTAGACTTTTTGGAAAATTGTACTGGGTGAGGGAATCACCTGCTCAGGGGAAAAAGAATTCTGTGCTTAGGAGAATTTGGTTTGTCAGAGATAGTGAAAGTTAAAAAAGAATTTTTTTGCATGTATCCATTTTCCACAAGTCCTATACATTAGATGATTGCTGCAGTCCCCTCCCCTCACACAAAATCCTTAGGATCATTAAGAGCATGCATATTTTTTTTCTCTGACTTATCTTAATATTAGGAGAGCTAGGACCAAAATGCACGACTTTTAGATTGATCAAAGTAAACTACCACACTCATTATCTTGCTTTTGCTTTCTTCTTATCTTCCTGGGTTCTTCTTGTGGTTTAATTTCTGCTGGAATTTCCAGTGCCTCCAATTCAGCTGATCCTTCTTGGGAGAGCCAATAGTTGCGTTTTTGCAGATACCATGGTATCTGTTACCACGGTAACTGGATATGCAATCAGTGGTTTTTGCAGTTAACGTGGTATCTGATATAGCCTACGGTTGCTCTGCAAAAACTACAATTCCCGAAATTGCGCTTTTCGAAGCCATCCCAAAAGCTAAAATGATATTTAGTCACATCACTAAGTGCCAAACTTCTTTCCCACCAATTTGACAAAAATTGATGAGAGTGAGATGACTTTTCAGATACCATGATCAGTTAACCACGGTCGGACCATGGTATCTGAATATCAGATACCAGAATATCTGGCCAGATACCACGATAACTGCAGAAACGCCTTTTGACTGTGGTATCAGATACCACCATAACTGCAAAAAGGACTTTAGACCGGGGTATCAGATACCATGCTATCTGCAAAAACGCAACTAATACTACGGTTGTCCTACTGAGAATCATTTATTATTAAGTTCAGTAAAAGGTTGAACTAGCAGATATCAGGAGTAAGGCGTATTCTCTTCCCAGAAGAAACTGCTAACATATTTCTAATGATTCTTGAGATTTCCTCCAAGAAGTGTGAGGGGAGATAGTAAAGCAATCAGCTAATGCCTAGCATTTCTGGAACTGACAACCCAAATTCTTCTATACTGGGGATTTTTGTTTCACCTGAGGATAAAATATCCTACTCATTTGGATTCTCCAGTATATGTAGCTGGCAGTCTACCATAAATCCATGGTTTATGAATAGGCCATGCCAAGCATTGGGTATAACCGCACGTTGAAATAGTCTTTGCCAAACGCTGGCTAGCCTATGCCAAATGCTGGGCAGTCTAACCTAAATCAAGAATTTTTAATGGTTGTTTTCTGAATTTCACGCAAATAATCGATATTTTGTTGGGTTAGGGGCCGAGTGTTTGGAATAGAGCAACCCTTTGACCTGCTACATCAGCTCAGCCTCTATTGGTTATTTTCCAGGGTGACCTAGTAAACTTTACTCATTCAACGGTCTGTAGGGGAGAGGGGGGCCATACCGAACGATTTTTGCTTTTTCTGCTGCTGGAAGCTTATTTTTTAACCAATATACTCGGTTTTTAACGTCAAGGGGGATCACACACTGGGCATTCTATGGTGAATTTATCAAAAACTTAGGAGTCAAGGTAAACCCTTCGAGGCCCCAAAACCAGTAGACTCTCAGTCGTTCGGGATAGCCCCCACCACGGGGCGAAAGCGGCCGGGGTAGGGGCCAATCCGGACGGGTTAAAAATTTCAGCTATTTATTTGAAAAGCAACGTAAAAAACACAAAATGACCAGATCTTCAACTATATAAGCATAAATGGGCACCCTCATCACCTAACATTATAGGCAGAAAGGTCGTATCCAAATACTAGGCCTCTCACTGACCTTTCAGTTCCTCCTGTGAACTGAGGGACTGGTAGTCTAAGCTCAATGTCAGTTAGATCTATCTCTGCTTTATCAACTTGCTCTGGGAAAACAAATTTCTCGCCACTTCTGCGAAGAAAATTCACTGTAGCTTGGTTTAAAAGATACACAAAACTAATATGAAGCTTACGTAGTGACATATAAACCTCAGAATCTGCAAAGTTGAAGGTCGTAGTTATCTTTGGTCAACAAGGGGCGAAACCGAACGGTCAAAACTTCGTTCGGAATAGCCCCTAAATTTCCGTTCGGAATCACCCCAGACAGACAAAAAAAATTTAAATGGCGGCCGTGGTCAAACCCGTCGGCGATCAAAATCAAAATCACACAGGGTAGAGAACGGATACTAGTCTAAACGCCTGCAAAAACACGGAATTCTAGCTATCACAATTATTGAATTATCTTTCATCGACATGCTTTGTCCAGATTTCCAGCAAGAGCAAAAAAACTTCATGGGCTCCCAAAACTTGTACAGTTTGTCCAACTGATTTGAAACTTCCGCCAAATCGGCGCTAGGTAGAGGCCTTCTGTTTAGAGTGAAAAAGCTGCATGCTAGGTGGTGAAAAAATTGAAGGTTCGGTTTCGCCCCCGTGCGGTATGGCCCCCCTCTCCCCTACTTTCATTTGAAACCAGAATTTGTTTAATTTAAATTTTCCCTCTCCTCAGCAGTAACTTGTTTGTGGACGGTTGGAATGGTTTCTATGTTAATTACATCGCAGGTTAGATGGCAAAAAGCTAAAAGCTCCACGCCAATGTATTAATAATGATGATGTTAGCTTGTAGTATTTATTGGTAGTAAATCGTAAGACGAAATTAGTGGCATTGACTGCCATAGACTACATGGTTAAATAGTGTAGTTCAGAAGGTCAGGTCAGAAGTAGTGTAGTCTATTTCATTTGACCTACATTATTGCTTAGTCCCATTTATTCAATGCAACAAGTTTTTGTGCAGTTTTTATTCGTGTAGTTTTGTTGTTATTTCACAAGGACTTCACTGTTTGACAAAATGATATATTTTTTTTTTTTTATTTATTTATTTATCTTCCGTCATTTCAAACAGAAAATGGACGGAGTACAAAAACTAAAAAAACAAAACAAAAGCAAAACGTAACACTTTCATATGAAACACACAAGAAATCGACAATTACAAACTGAGACTCTCTGACTGAGTAAAAACTGAACACCAGTACATACATAAACACTTAAACTCTGAGAATTTTACTCCACGGGTGGGACTGGATTTTTGAGTTGTACTTGCTAATCAGGTTAGAGATAGCAAGCTCAGGGTCTCTTATGTTATATATTTTCATCATTTTGGTGTTTCTTGTCCAAGGCGGGAGCCGAAGTAAGTATTTGGAGAATCTGAAGAAAGTGGAACGGAGTTTATTTTTTTCACTAGCTGAGAATATTTGCCAGAAGGGAGCTAGGTAAAGAAATTGGGGTATTGCAACGGAGTTATAAAGGGAAGCTAGTATTTTTCGGTTGAAGCGGGTTACATTCTTTACAAGTAGAGCATAGGAAGCGCATATTTTTCTTTCAAAATGTTCAGAAAGAAGCCAGCGGGTGTGCTTTAATGACGAGCCAATGGGGAGACCAAGGTAAACAATGCTCTCAACGGGTTTTACATTGATATCACCAAGAGCAATGGAGGGAACGGGACCTTCAGCTTTCCAATTAAATAGTACGACGTCTGACTTAGCCGAATTAAATTCAAGACCTTGATGAACGTATTCGTTTTGCATAATTTTAAAATTATGCAAAACGAATTGGTTTTCATGATATTTGTAGGTGTGAAAGCACTCATCAACTAGATTTTTTGGTGTTATTTTTCAGTTGGCCATTAGTCCATTAGCCATTAGCCATTATTATTCTAGACTAGGCTAATAAACAATTAAAAAATTAATATACTCAACAATTTGTGATACAGCGCCTTGAGCTATTTCAGTGCAGTCTGGTTTCAGCGACAGTTATACACTGGTGAAAAAGAGCAGTATTACTGCTCATGAGTGAATGGTTAGTTCTATTAAATTATGCCTCCTGTTTGTTTTACCACGCAGAACCGTTACTTAATACGCCTGCAAAATGTACAGTACTATTAAGCTGAGTAGCCTAACTGCTGTTATTTCGAGTGATATTACGGAATTTGGGCATCACAGGCCTGTTCAGTGTGTAGAGGGAGAAGCTTTAGTATTGTGCAAGTGTCTTTAACAAATGTGCAGAAGGTCCAAACCTTGCTCCTGAAAATGGTTAAAAATATTTAAATAGTTTGGGGTCAGTGCCAATACGGATTTCTCAAAACCCCTTCCCTTGGACAGTATAGAATTTTTACTGACATTGTTTCCTCATTACTAACGTGTTGTTTATTTTGTTTGACTAAATTTTTATAAATAATGGGAGTTTCCGAATGGATTTTTCTGTTGCAGCTGCCAGACATGGAAAGGAACTGTTGTGTTTGTGGCACTTGTATTTCTAAGGTGCAAAGAGGAAGTGTTGATGTATTTGCAACAGAAAGCCTGTCGTCAACCGTTGCAGCTTCTCAGGATACACTGACAAAGCTGCTGAGCAAAACAGTAAATCAGAATATAAATTACTTGAGAAATACACGTCTGGAGAAAATTTGTAGACGGTGCTTAGGAACCCTGAGAGACATCAATGAACTAGAGAGGAGAGTGGATTGCATGAAGAATGACCTGCAGCAAAGATTTGCTGAAACTCGAAATAGATTTTGCCTCGAAGAAAAATTAAAGTCAAACCCAAAACCTGCTCAGAGGATAGCCATAATATTCAAAGAAAAAGCAAATCCTTCAAATGTGGTGAGTGTTGAACTTTTTGTTTTATTTTGGCTGTTTGGGGCAGGCGCAGATTAAGGGGAGCCAATGTTATCAATTGGGATAGCCTACCCCCCTTGGTCCCTTCTCCCTCCTACTCATAACATTAGAGGCTTGAAACTTGTTGACTATTCGGACAATTATTATCTAGCCTATTTTTAGAAAATCCAAGTGGAAGAAGAAAACAAACAAAAAATCACCCCAGAGGTCAGCTTTGTCCGTCGGGGGGGGGGGGGGGGATTTCCGTTGAGATGTGAGGATTCAAATCATGTCTTATTTTGTTTGTGTTGTCCCAGACCATTGCCCCAAAACAACCCGTTTTGGCCGAAAGACATGGCGTCAGTTATGTAGTTGTTCCGTTGGGGAGGGCCCTGTTGGTGATCGTCACGGTGAAATGGATCCGAAAATACAATACGCTGCTGGGACCTAAAAATGTTAACGGAGATGGACTTCAGCCGCCTAAATTGCTTGAAATCAAGGTCCTGGGAGAGTTGTTCAAAGACTGGTTTGGGATGAGGCCCAGTTAGGTTCTGGGTTTGTGGTTATAAAACTGGAGCCAGCGGGAGGCCCTTCTCTTTTGCTCCAACTCCTCGGTCCGGATCAGAGTCATTGTGACCGGTTTTTCTAGGCTAGACAGTCATATATTTGACCACCGATTATGCCATCAAATGAGACACAAGAATTGCTTTAGAGTTTGATACACGGGATAAGACTTTGAAAGGAGCCCTTGCCCTCACTGATGAGTTCCCTTGATATTTGTAGCCACTCTGATAGTCAATGGAAGTTTCCCAAGTAGGGTAACATTAAATTTTTGATCCGTAAATGAAATGAAAATCATTTTGGGATTTCGATGTCTAAGTATGAAGGCCATATATATGTATAAGAGTACAGATTCCATGTTAATATTCTTCCTCTTTGAACTTTAACAGTGGCTGGTACAAATTTGTATCCCCAGATGCAAGCTTAGGAGTTTTTGGGATCCCAAAACGTAAGTGGAGGGATACCTATGACATCGCAAAAGTTGTCTGTCCGTCTGGAAGCACGATAACTCTCGAAGGGAATGAAATATTTTGATGAAACTTGGTGTGAGGATTCTTTGGGTCAAGGGTAAGGTCAAGTTCGTAGATGGGCCTTGTAGGGGTGGGGGTTCAGATTAAGGGGCAAACAAAACATTTTTAAACAGCTAATATGATATTCGATTATGGGGTAGGAAGACATGCTGAACACGATGATGAAAACCATTTTCTCACCAGACAAGTAGTTCGTCCGGAACTCGGCAAAAACTTTAAAGTTGGTTAAAAGTAAAAGTTTCATTTGAAGTTGATTAAATGTTCGATTAAAGGGTAAGAAGACATGCTGAGCACTTACATGAAAAGCATTTTCTATCCGGACAACTAGTTCGCCCGGAATCTGGCCAAAACCTGAAAATTTGTTAAAAGTAAAAGTTTTATTTGAAGTTGATTTTATGACAGATTAGGGGTAAGAAGAGACGCTGAGTCTGTATATGACAACCATTTTTTACCCGGGCATATACTTCGTCCGGAATCCGGTTGTAACCGGAATTTTTTCATAAGTTGAAGTTTTATTTGAAGTTGATTAGATGCCCTTTATAGAGATAAGGATATACGCTGAATTCGTTTCTGAATTTTCTTTTTCTGCTGGACAATTAGTTCGCTCGGAATTCGGCCGAAAGCGGAATTTTGCAGAAGTGAAGCAAGATGTTTAGGTCAGTATCGTCAAAATAGATATGGCTTATAAGTTATAGAGGTATATCTGATGATTAGCCTGGCGAAGACAAGACCCAATTGTCTGGATCAAATATTAGATTTTTGGGATCCAATCGGAACCTTTGGTCTTGTTCTAGGTAGACGGACCCTGATGTTCTTAAATATCGTGGTTGTACTGACATAAACCATGCTCTTGCTTTTCAGGAAATAACACCAAAGGAACTGTCCAGAACAGTTGAGAAGCAAGTTACTAGTGGTCCAGCAGTAACAGTTGAAGAAGAGTTTATCCCTCTCGAGTATCGGGACTTGGCTCAACCAGATGGCACGTTTAAGTGCCGCTTTTGCAAGAGACGGTTCGTCGATTTGGCCTCAAACCTTCATCACATGGTCGACTACCATAAAGCTGTCTCAGTCCGTTGCAGTATTTGCGACGAAAGCTTCAGAAACATACTGGACTTGAGGCGGCATAAATTGTCAGACCATCCGGAGTTTTCTGATGAGAAAACTTTCAGAGTGAATGATTTAGTTTTGAGGAATGTTGAGTGTAATCGGTGTGATCGGCAGTTCCCGAATAACAAATCGTTAAATGTACACGTAAAGATGTGTCACATGGATGGCGTAGCCCCATCCGGTCCTAATAGTGATATGTTGAACTACAATTTAATATGTACGATTTGTGAGTACCATTGCAGAAACCGGGAAGAGATGCTAGATCACTTGAATGAAGACCATTGGGTTGACAGACCTTACAGTTGTCACTTCTGCCTTCTTGCGTACAAACATAGAGAGGAGTACACGCTCCATGTCCAGCATAAACATAATGGAGAGCATGTATGCTCACGATGCTATACCACTTTTAGTAATGAGCAAGGTTTTGAGTTTCATGTCAAAGAACACTTTAAAAGACCGAAGTTCATCCTGGAATGCAAGTTTTGCACGCTCAAATTTACCGAAAAAGAGCTGTTAGACGACCATACGCATTTGAGGCACAGTGAAAGTATTGATAAAGATGAATGCCTTTTGTTGACAGATGAGCCAGCGATGGAGGTTGAGCTTGGTGCTAGTGAAGTCGTGTGTGATGCACCAATTTCTGTTCTTGATAATGAGAGTTATGTTTTGATGGGTAGTGATAGCCTAATATCTGGCTCTCGAGTCGCGCGAGGGTGGCGCCTCTAATCTGTTTTACTGTTCTGGAAATAAAGAAATTCCGAGGTAACTTATTGCTACAGGAGAAGTAGTGAGATTTCGTCGAGTTCGCTGAGAAACTCCTCTTTCTTTAGCCTAATATCCACCGACGCCGAAACCGAGATAATTTCGTAGACCGCACTGGCCTGAGATATCACGAAAAATCAACGAAGAAACCAACGAAAATGGTGTTTATATAGGCCAACGAATATAAAGGCTTTCAATTCTTCCAATTTTAGTTTTAATTTTCGGCTTATTATTGGTTTTCTGCTTTGTGTCGTTTTTCTTGGTTGTTCATCTTCATCCTCGTTTTGGCATTTTTCCTCGAAATCTTCTGTCTGCGCTGAAGAAGGGAGGCAGTTGTCCTCCCGAAATATTCGCCTTTTATATCAGTATATTCGTTGGCCTTTTTTCGTTGGTTTCTTCGTTGATTTTTTTTTTTTTTTATTGGCCGAAACCCTGCAAATTTAAGTTCGCTCAGCTCGAAACTCCGTGATAAGGTCGCACTATCGCGTAAGCTACGGTATTTGAGCTTTCGTTCACATTGTTTTGATGTGAAACATTCCTGTTTTGTCCATGTTCAGACGGTACTCGCTTAAGCGGAAATTAGAAGAATATTAGCAAGAACAAATAATCAAATAGAACTTCTGTCTTTAGTCCCATGCAGCTACTATGAAAACCCCGACAAAACTGAGCGGACCTAGAGGTATTTACTCTAGCTTTGAGCTGTTGTTGATACCCTCTTCCGTCACCGCCGTTGCTTATCGCACAAGAAATAGTGAATGAGGCTGGCAGTGGCAGGAGTCGTACTCCGCGCGCTGACCCGATCTGGAGCGCGTCCATAGAACCAATCAGCTGTGACTCCTACTTTTCCTCTCTAGCGACTTGACAGCGATTTAGCTATTTGTAGAGGTAACGAAACGTGATGTGGCGCGAAGCTAGTGACCTCCGCTCGTTCGTAGCGGACAGGGTATGGGGAAATATTTGACTCGGCATTGTCATTACAGAGATAGGGAGACGGAGGTTCTGTCAGATTATCTGTTCTTGATATTAGGCACAATCAGTGGAAGTCTGCTTTGTGATAAAAATAGCTTACCTTCGGCTTTCGAAGGTACAGCGTGGTGGAAGGACTACCGTCGCTCATCACACTTGATGCCGTCTTTATCCGTCTTACTTAACCTCTTCAGGCTCGTCGGAGTAAAATAAGACTAAAAAGTGAGGTCACATGTTAAATCCCCTAGAGGCGTATTGTCGCCGTTCCCCGAGGACTCCTTTTTAGGAGTCCCCGCGTTTTTGTTTGTCCCAGGGACTGACTCCCCGTATTCTCTCACGGACGGGGAATCATCATCAAGAAGGACTCCCTTTCAGACTCGGAGGGGAAAATAAATTAAAAACAATCAGAATAAACAAAACGAAAAATAAAGTGGATCAGCAGTAATTGTGTCGACTGCATTTTTTTTTTCGAACAGAATCGATTTTGGAAGCATTCCCCGTGTTCTCGTTGTTTTCCGTACGTGGAGTCCGCGTGGAGGGATTCCCTCTATTATCGCCGTTTCCCTTGATTCCCCGGGAGCTCATCGGGGATCGGCGAGAATACGCCTTAGGTATTGATGGTAGAGATTTGTGTATTTTCTCATGACTATTGGTTTCTTTTCCCTTCTAGACTTGTGGACCTTGACTATGCCAGGATGTTTGGATGTTGTTCTTGACAAGTATCGGTTCGCCTTTGGGATTTTTATCCTTTTTCTGGTGGATGTTATATGGGTCCTGTCTTCGGAGCTGACTGAGGTAGGCCTAACTTAAAGTACAATGGGCACTACACTGTAAAAAGTCCCTCCGTATAAAGATTAAAGTTAACTGCAGTATTTGCTACTCAGATTCATCTTATCTCTATTCGGTATTAATCTTATCTGCGTAGAGATAAGAGTAATCCGAGTAGCAAATATTGCAGTTACCTTAAATCTTTATACGGAAAAACATTTTACAGTGTAATTACGCTTAATTTTCCATAAAATACCTTACAGATAAAAAAAATTCCGACTTACCCTGGGTAGCGCTTCGAAAGTACCTCTTCGCCGTCTCGGTAGCCTTGAACACGGTAGCCTTGAAGTAGCAGCATGTAGTAGCATCAGTTAGTACTGCATGCTACTTTTTCGTACAACTTCGTACTCCTATTTTGAGATGAAATTTTCATCGGGATATAATGCGCGAAAATTCGAAAACTCGTTCACACACGGAAATCGATCATTTTATAGTGTTGACTGATTAAAGCGCAACTCTTACTAGACATGATCTTTTCCCTATGAAACGGATCAGAAAAAAAGCTTTTCAAAAACACCATTACTTTCCAAGTGAAATAATTAGCGATTTTCTTGTTAGCGCTTACGACTCTATCCAGCCATCCTGCTTTCCGACGCGGCGGCTGGGCGCAAATATTTGAAAAATAAACTTGCCGTGGTTAAAAAGTTGGAAAACTAAGCAAATAAAAGAATTAAAAAACAGAAGATTCTCATATCCTATATGTGAAGGAGTTGTAATCGGACATTGAAGATTCCGTCAAACTTTGCGTTGTTTGTCGAGCACGGACGAAAAATTGCTAAACATTCGGAGGCACAAAACGAAACAATGCAGAAAGGTGGGGTTTTTGGAAGCATGTAATTCCATAAGGGAGCTAGGTATATTATAAAAGGCAGAATAAGCAAGAGGTGTCCTTTAAGAGTGCCATAGCTACTGAAATAAACTGTCTATAGCTGGCAGATTGCTCAAATGCTATCAGACGAAACTGTTTTTTTTTTAGTACCAAAGATAAGTTTTGATTTCTGGACGTGAAGTCGTAGAAGTGCCAAAACTGTACAAATATAACAGACAACTTGCAGCGTAGTCTAAACAAGAAATTCTCAATTAATCCTATCAATGGAATTATTTGTCAATAATGAACACAATTCGGAGTGTATAATAAATAACAAGGATAAGAAAAAGAAACTCCGCTTATATTTGTCAAGGCTAGTAAATTGGAGGATGGCAGGCAGCAAAAAACGCCGTAACGATGCACGTGCGGAAATAAATTGTTTGGGAATCGGCTGATGTCTGATGCAACATTGCAGTCTAGGGGGTGGTAATACATTATGATAGTTTGATCTGCCGATTGTACTTTTAAGAGTCCGTGTTCACCCTAATATTTGACGTTTAGCCAGTTTCAAACCCTTCTACTATCTTCATAAAGGGCATGCAGCGCTGAATACTCTTTGTCTCCCAACATTCCATGAGTTTTTTCTCCTTTCTAACCGTTAAAGCTTGTTCAGCGTTAAAGCTTGGTGCCGGCAGAACGCGAATACTCTTGATGACTAACTTTTCTTGCCGATGCAAAATCGCCCTATACCTAGCGGAAGAGCCGGAAGCGGTATCACGGCAGCTCCCAAACATCGCCGTGATTGGTTAACACAGGATTGAGTTGTTGAGTTTGAGTCGTTAGTACTACGTTTTCTCGTTCTTCACGAGGATCACTGGCGTGTTTTGTACTTAGTCATAGAGTATTCCGCTACGCAACGCGAACAAAATTTGACTTGGAGCTGAAATGGCGCGCCGCGAATTTATTCGCTTGCGACTCCGAATTTGCCTAGGCGTATGCAAATCCGCGTTCTGGGGGCACCAAGCTTAACACGAAACTGATTATAGTGAGACTTTAGCTGCGTTCTTTGGTTGCAAGGTTGCAAAGCGGGTTTTCCCGATAAGTGCGTATAGCTTTGAAGAGCCGTATGACGATACGTCAGAGTCTCGTTTTTGTTGCAATAGCGCTGCCGCATCGCTGCTGCAGCACTTCTTTGCTTTTGCACAATATGCGTTTTTAGATTCATTTTCTTCTTGGTTGAAGCGGCAGCGCTGCAGCATCTTGCAGGGAAGCACGGACTTGGTCGGTGAGTAAGTCCGTGATTCTCGAGAAGGGCTGCTGTCTTCCTCGGAAGCGCTGCAGTGCAAAAACGGATGTAGGAAGAATCAGTCCGGAATCGGCCGAGAAGTGGACCTGCAGCATGCAACAAAAGCGAGGCTCTGGTGGAGATCTCGATCTTGGTGGGGTCAGGAAAAATTAAAATGTCACTAGGGTGGATGTGACGTAGGCTATTGCACGATCATAGATTTCGACAAATAGAAGTGATCGAACGGCCAGGGAAGAAGAATGGCTCAATACTGCTCAACTTTAGAGCTTTGTTTGTATAACTTATTGCAAGTCGCAGTAGATAGATCATAGATTTCGACAAATAGAAGTGATCGAACGGCCAGGGAAGAAGAATGGCTCAATACTGCTCAACTTTAGAGCTTTGTTTGTATAACTTATTGCAAGTCGCAGTAGATACAATTTCAGCTCCAGTATCCTAACATAAGTGACTTGTCAGAATGCTGGAATCTACTCGTTTCTTAAAAGCTCACAGACCCATCTCGGTTGTTGTTAAGGCCTATTCACAACGGGTTTTAGCTAATACTCGGTACCAGCCAGTTCCGGAAATTGCTCTGAGGCCGAGAATTAGCTGGGTTTCTGCCGTTCGCAATTGATATTGGAGCCAGTTCCGGGTACCAGCTAGTCTCGCACCCAAGTTGAAATCAGTTCAACTTTTCGGAGGACTAGCCAATCACATTACTTACGGGAATACGCAGGTATCTTCCGATTGGCTAATGCTGAACCACGTCAGACCGAAGAACAATGACCTAAATTCACTTTCGGTTTTCAAGACAGCAAGGAGTGGATGTGATTTTATCTATTGGGCTTGGTTCGAAACTAGCCAATCAGAATATTCCTCAGTATTCCCCAAAATAATCTGATTGGCTAGTACCCTCAAAAGTTGAACTGATTTCAACTTGGGTGCGAGACTAGCTGGTATCCGAAACTGGCCCCAATATCAATTGCGAACGGCAGAAACCCAGCTAATTCTCGTTCTCAGAGCGATTTCGGGAACTGGCTGGTACTGAGTATTAGCTGAAACCCGTTGTGAATGGGCCTTTAGCATCAGTCGGACCCGTTTGCTTTAACGGTAAACAAGAAAAAAGATAGCCGGTATGTCTGACTAACGAGCTACGCGGAAGTGATGAGTGCAAGCCTGATCCGCCGCGATAAGAGCTAAACACGGCAAACGCAAAAGTTAGCGTCGTGCCGTTAGGGGGGGGGATGAAAATGGCATAGCCTATTATATCCGAATTTCGGAACGAAAATTGATGGAACGATAAGGGGCTTAGAGTGAATCAGTAATATAGGCAAGACGGGTCCTTTAATGTTAGTTGAACGTTCTACCATGTATCGAATCGCCTGTATTGCCAGCATATGCTAACTCCTCCTACGTCGATAATTTTCGTTCTCTTTCAGTATATCTACCACGATGCCAACTATAATAAGCCATTCTTCACAACTTACTTCAAGACCGCTCTCTTCTCCCTATACCTCTTTGGCTTTGCTTATAAATCCTCCTGGAGGAGACATAGCTGCGGAGAGCGTTCCGGTTACCAGGTACGACGTTCAGTTTTCAGACCGAGTCGCTGTCTCCTGTAATCTTCGATTAAAGACTTATTCTAAATATCAGTCAATTATGTCTATTAATTATACAATGAAAGAAATCGTAGCTATGTTTCTTGCAGTATTTTTGTCAACAAGTAATATTTTCCCATACAGTACATAAGCATCCGTCGAGACCAGGGCGGCGAAGGTTTTCTTAGAACTATAAAGTAAGTATTCTTTGAGCCCAAGCTGACTTAGAAACATTTATTCAAACAATGTTTAGGGGTCAGGACGTCCTGACGAGGACCCTTGCCAAAAAGGGCCGAAATATCGCTGATGAAGAATCGTAGCTGACGTACCCGTTGTAAACATTGTTTGAATAAAAAACTATAAAGTGTAAACACATGGGCTAGGTCTAGCCACGGCCTTCTTAAAAATATAGCTGTAAACACAGATAGGCCAACGTTGCCTCTGACCAACAATAACAACAGCTTTCGTACGTTTCGTGTGGAGAATCCTTCGGCAGACTTGTCTTGGCTTTCAAAGAGTTCAGTTCTCTTGTAAGAATGTAATTTATAGGTAAAGTAAATTATCTTTTCACATACGAAGTGCTTGTACACAGTAAAAATAAGCAGTAACTTTTAAGTCAGTTAAAATCATTTAAATTAATATTTCTAGTTAATTTTCCTGTCTCTCTGAATAAGTGATAGTGTTTTATTGATATATTATTTAGCAATTCTTGTTGTCTGTGTTCATTGTATTTCTTTTGGATAGTGGGTATTTTTGTAGGGGCAGCAAGTACCATCAGTTAGGGCCGAGTCTTTCTTTGCACGGGTCTTCGGTTCCTTCGCTTTTTCAAGCCATCTTGTACCGAGGGTGGGCATATTGGTCTTGATTAACTAAGGCGTTCTTGGCCCTAGATCTCTTTGAGTGTCTGTTCCATCTTGTACCAAGGGTGGGCATATTGGCGCAGATTCACGAGGGGGAGTTCCTGCATACGTGCTTATCAAGGTTGTCTGCTTAGGTGTAAACTCGTTGGGACGTAAATTCAGTGACGTACCGTGACCACTCTTATCTTTTTCGTCCTTTTATTTCTTCGCTTTTTTTTTTTGTAAATAAAACCAATTGCCGGTATCTATTCTTCTTGTTTGGTTCTGCTATAATTCCTGGGCGGAGGGGCGGCCTTCCGGGAGGGTTTTGTCATCCGGGGCCTTGCTCGCGCTACCTAGTTATTTTCCCCTGTCCGGCGATTATACTCCCTCATTCACTGGCTAAGTAGCATAGTGAGTGAGTTGGCTTTCTAAACGGGAATGTCCGACGCGTGGATACGAATAAACTATTTGTGTCGTTTTCCCAGCTGCGAACCCAGTATATGTATGAAGGGGCATTTTGGTTCTCATCTGACAAACCATATGTTAAATTCGCCAGACCTAATGTCCGTTTCCCAAACCAAATGTTACCTTTCTAAAACAAAGGTTTCTTTCCAAGACCAAATATTCGTTTCATAAACCATCTGTTCGTTTGCCAGACTAACAAAACCTTCTGTTCGTCTTGCAAACCATCTATTTATTTCTCAAATTTGCTGTTCGTTTCCCACGTAATGTTAACCGTGCAGATGTTGGAATCCGTCTCCCGCCGCACCCCCCCCCCTCCCCTTTGTGACGCCCCTGCCAATACCAGTCAGACATTTAGCCAGATTTTTGTTTTAGTCCCTTTGGAACACTTGCATTTATGTTATCTTAAATTAACTAAAATTGCACTTCGGAGCAATCTAAGATGTGAATCCTGATGCGATGCTCATAAAAAAAAAAAGAAAATTTGCTCTCCAGGGTTAGTGCAGTTCAGTGCTGGGTTAGTGTCCTCATTCAGTCAAGAGACAAATGCATAGGCTACCGAATCCCCGTAAATATACCGAGTAGATCTGGTATCGAAAAAATACTGAACAAATACCTCCGGCCCAAATTTTTTACCGAATCTCAATCTCTCTTGGGATTCTATATAACTACCGAATCCCCGTAAATATACCGAATGCTCCTGGTATCAAAAAAAGCCTGAACAATTTCAGTGAATTTTGGGCCTCCTGCCGAAATTTTTACCGAAATCTCAAAAAGGTGGGGGTGCTGCACCCCCGCCCCTTGCGACGCCCCTGCTCGATAGCCATATGACGGTTCTGATTCCTAGATTATTTTTAGGCAGCCGTCCTTGAGGCTGGGGAGTTCACGGACAGCGGTGATACCCTCAACAGTGGAAAATTGTCAGTTCGTCAGGTTGCCGTCTTAGCTTTCACCTTCTGTCTTCTGGTACGTAGCTGTTAAACTTGTGGTTTGAGTTGACCCGTGACCTGTACCTACTTGTCTGTACAAGCTCCTGGTCAGGTATTAGTCCACAATTTTTGTTATCGAAGATGGGAAGTAGGGAGATGCAGCTCGGTCCGAAACCAGGGCTTTGTTCTTCGGGGGGGGGGGGGGGGGGCATTCATTAGATAGACAATTGAACTGTTTGTCTTATTTGTATTGAGCTCTTGTGTGGGACTCCTTAGTATGATCCGGATGGGTCAGTTTCATAATAAGATCGTCCTGAAATCTTCAGTTTTTGTCTCATATTGTTTAAAAGCTACACTGTACAAAGTTTTTCCGTATAAAGATTAAAGTTAACTGCAGCATTTGCTACTCGGATTATCCTTATCTCTACGCAGATAAGATTAATACCAAATAGAGATAAGATGAATCCGAGTAGTAAATACTGCAGTTAACTTTAATCTTTATACGGAGAAACTTTTTACAATGTATCTGGAATCAGCTTCTGGTTCCCTTGAACCATTAGAAGCCAAAATGGTGACCGTGTTGGTTCCGCCATCTTCTATGATGCGACAGATAATCAGGCGCCGCAAAAATAAACAGACACAGTCCTGAAAAAAAGGAACGGAACAAAAAAGAAGATGTGTCACCCAGATTGCAATGTAAGTGGAACAAGATGCTCTCGGGGAAAAGATCTTCTAGTTTCCGCGACGGGAGTGTAAAGAGCGTAGAGAAAACAGAGCCAATTGCGTCATCTATTCCTGCTGGAAGTTTGGTTAAAGCACAACTCTTACTAGAAATGATCTTTTCCCTCTGAAATGAATCAGAAAAAACGTTTTTGAAAATACCATTACTTTCCACCTAAAACTAGCGATTCTCTTGTTAGCGCTTGTCGACTATATCCAGCCTTCCTGCTGTCCGACGCGGCGGCTGGGCGCAAAACATTTGAAAATTGAATATACCTTGGTTAAAAAGTGGGAAAACCAAGCAAATAAAAGAAGTAATAAACAGAAGATTATCACATCCTTATGTGTGAAAGAGTTGTCAGCGGAAGTTGAAGATTCCGGCAAACTTTTCGTTGGGCAACGGGAAAACTCAGCAAGGCCGAAGAAGCGCTAAAAATTCGCAGTTACGAAACGAAACAATGGAGAAAGACGGGGATTTTAGAAGCATGTAGTCCCATATGGGAGCTAAGTATACTATAAAAGGCAGAATAAGCAAGAGGGGTCCTTTAAAGAAAAGAATAGTTGATATTTTGATACTTTGACATTGATACTTATTTTATTAATAAACACAATTTAAGTCTTTACTATTTACATCTACTGCACTAATGGAAAAACCTACGTTTTTGCTGGCGTGCAGTAGTAAAGGTTAACCATTTTCTAAACACACCAACAAACAACATAATAATAAATAACTAATAAGAAAAAGAAAAAAAAGAAAAGAACAAACCACAAAAAAAAACAGACCTGCAAACTCCTTCGCATTATTGTCGGAAGGATTTCTAGATTCATTCTTCATTTTCACTCAGACGATTCAACTTTAGTAAAAAGGCACAGCTAGTGTGCCATAAAATGTAAATGTATCCTTTCTTTGGATGATGTTGTCCTGTGTGTCACGCTGGAGTGACAACTGATCGAAATGACATTCAAAAAAGAGCTGTAAAGATTATTCTAGGACATAAATATACCGATTACAGTGCAAGTCTTGAGTGTTTAAACCTCCAGCCCCTTCAAGAAAGGAGACAATTTCCTAGTCATGAGCTTTGGAAAGAGAATACTGGGGTCCATTTTAAACTGTGAAATTTTAACCGAGTTCATAGTTCGTCGCAACTGACAATAACGACGAGAACACCGACTACAGAGAACTAAAGAAAATAAAACTCAACTCCGACTCCCAGCTTCTCCACGCAAGCGAAAGTCATTCAATTCAATTGAGTTTCAATTTAGTTTATCCATTAAAAATCTTGAAACGGCGGTAAGCCGACTAGTTGATTTTACGTCAACAGTGTATACTAAAGTTATAATATTTGAAACTGAATAATATCTATAGAGCTAAATCACATATCACATTATGGCCCATAACTGGCCATTTGTCTGTCCGGTCACGTAACTTGTCAATAAAATTACAATGATTAATATCACTTAATCTTAGTGAAAAAATTCCTAATATTTACAGTTAACAACAAGTACGCTAAAATAAGCAAAATATAAATGACCTTAAAATCTAAGGGTAAGATTAGGAATCAACTGTAAATCCATTGTTAAAGAACTTGACAAAAGAAGGGACAAAACTATTTAGGAACCGGGTGTGGGTCATGCAACCGGTTGTAGCCTTGGTACTGGCCGAGCCACTGATCGTGGAATTCGGACATGTGTCATCTCGTATTCTGGTGGCAGTATTTTTCTTAGGATTGGGTTGGCCAGAATACTTGTACCAAACTTAAGGGATATATTTAGGCGACGGGTTGCCAGAGTTTCTAATTTGAAATCATTGTAAAGGGAGGAATAGGGAACTTTCGGAGATTTAGACACAACTAGAAGGGCTCTATACTGGATCTTCTCAAGCCGGTCCGACTGCTCCTGTGTAAGTCAGCGTCATATTCGCCCTTTTGGGCATATAGCCTCAACATCTTTATCCCATCTGAGGTCTGATGTAAGGTATTATTGGTCAAAGTCATTTGTGTCTTATTTCACTCTGAATTTCAGTTTAGCTGCAAATATGATTTTAATATTAGTGATCACAGATGTTACTGAAAAAACCTGTGTTATTTTTCGTTTGTATGAGGGATGTGTGAAAATAAATTGAATTTGAATTGTGTACATACTTTCGTACATAAGGAATAATCTGTCTTGTGTGATACAAACGCAACGTATTTCATTTCTAGTTTCGTTCCTTGATTCCTAATGACAACACTGTAAAAAGTTCCTCCGAGTAAGGATTAAAGTTAACTGCAGTATTTGCTACTGGGATTAATCTTATCTCTACTCCGGTAAGATTAATCCGAATTAGAGATAAGATTATCTTTTTTAGAGACAAGATTAATCCCATTAGTAAATACTGCATGATTTTTATGGCACTTGCAGCCTCTGGCTCAAGTGCCATATACCGATCACAATTCCGTCTGTCGGTCTGTCGGTCGGTCCGAGTTTTTTGTCCCACATATTCGAGTTAGGGTACTTCCAAATGTGCTAGGACAATGAAACTTGGCAGGCATATCAGGGACCCGACCAAACTAACCTGGAAATAATCAGTTTCCCGATCCGACCATATGGGGGGGGGGAGTGCGGGGCGCTGGAAACTTGAAAATTTACGGCATTTTGTCACTTTTTTCTGAGTTAGGGTACTTCGAGATGAGCTAGGACAATGAAACTTGGCAGGAATATCAGGGACCCGACCAAACGAACCTGGAAATAATCAGTTTCCCGATCCGACCATATGCGGGGGAGTGGGGGCACTCGAAACTTGAAAATTTAGGGCATTTTGTCACACTTTTTCGAGTTAGGGTACTTCCAGATGAGCTAGGACAATGAAACTTGGCAGGAATATCAGGGACCTAACCAAAGTAACCTGGAAATAATAAGTTTCCCGATCCGACCATATGCGGGGGAGTTGGGGCGCTGGAAACTTGAAAATTTAGGGCATTTTGTCACACTTTTTCGAGTGAGGGTACTTCCAGATGAGCTAGGACAATGAAACTTGGCAGGAATATCACGGACCCGACCAAACTAACCTGGAAATAATCAGTTTCCCGATCCGACCATATGGGGGGGAGTGCGGGGCGCTGGAAACTTGAAAATTTAGGGCATTTTGTCACACTTTTTCGAGTTAGGGTACTTCCAGTTGTGCTAGGACCATGAAACTTGGCAGGCATATCAGAGACCCGACCAAACAAAATTAGGAATAATCAGTTTTCTGATCCGACCATTTGGGGGGGGGGTTGGAGGGCAGGGGAATCCGGGAAACTGAGAAGTGTGTAACTTTCGAACGGATGATCGGATTGTAATGAAACTTCATAACTGAAGAGAATATATATCTGTAATGTCCCGTTTAAAGTCTTGACCGGATTCGGTAGCCAGGGGGGAGTTGGGGGGGGGGAGACCGGAAATTTCAAGAAACGGTGAGAATGGAGGGATCGGAGTGAAACTTGCTGGGAAGAACAAGCATCTGCTCTAGATAAGTCGTTTAGACCATTGTACTGGATCCGGACACTTAGGGGGGGGGGGGGGTCCCGGAATTCCGGTGATGGTGGTTTTGGGGATTTTCACGATGAAACTTGGCAGGCATATCAGGGACCCAATCAAACTGACTTCAAAATAAAAATTTTGTCGATCAGATAATGGTAGGGGGAGTGGAGGGAGGGGAATCCGAAATTTTCAGTCATGCGTAATTTTGGAATGGTTGATCGGATTCGAGTGAAATTTAAGAATTCAACAGAGGACATTTCTCCGATGATTTTTTTCATATCCGGACCGGATCCGGCAACTATTGGGGGGGGGGGGGGAAATACGTGACCCGTTTAGAATGGAGGGATCGGGATGGAACTTTGTGGGAATAACAAACAGATGCTCTAGGTAAGTCATTTTCTGAATCGGATTGGCTACGTGCACCGCGGGGGAGTGGGGGGGGGGGGGTGGACCGGAAATCTCGAGAAACGGTTAGAATGATGGTATCGGAGTGAAACTTGCTGGGAAGAACAAACATCTGGTCCATGTAAATCTTTTACATAATTTGACTGGATCCGGACACTTGAGGGGGGGGGGAGGGGGTATCCCGGAATTCCGTTTTTGGGGGGATTTTCACGACGAAACTTGGAAGGCATATCAGGGACCCGGTCAAACTGACTTGGAATAAAAAAAAAATCCTCGATATGATAATCTTGGGGGGGGAGTTGAGGGAGGGGAATCCGGAATATTGAGTCATGCGTAACTTTGGAACGGGTGATCGGATTCGAAATTTAATAATTAAATAGAGGACATTTTTCTCTTGTGACCTTTTTCATTTCCGGACCGAATCCGCCAATCATTGGGGGGAGGGCGGAAAATACTTGACCCGCTTAGACTGATGTGATCTGGATCGAACTTGGTGGGAATGACAAACAGATGCTCTGGATTAATCATTTACAGAACCGGATTGGCTCCGGTTATTGTGGGTGGAGTTGGAGGATGGGGAGGGGGGTCTGGGATTCCGGTGATCGCGCGTTAAGGTACTTCCAGATGTGCTAGGACGATGAAACTTCGCTGGAATATTGGAGACTCAACAACATTTGCTTAGAAATTGCTACTTCCCAAATCCGATTATTCCTTAAAGTACCAATCTTGACCGCAAAGTAAAAAAAAATCTTTTAAGCAATGTATGCATTTTCGTGATGCCCATCAGCCCATTAGCAGTTTTGCCTAAAGGGTTTTGCTTACAAATGAAGTTCCAGCTCCCTTAGAGCGCGCATCTCAACCGCAAAGTCGAAACTTACTTTTGATCAATCAAATCATCTTGACACATGCAAGTGCCATATGAGCTTACAGCTCTTGTTTTTTACAGTGAATAACAAGGTTTTCTTTTTCAGTGGTTCCTCGGTAACTACAGCTATCAAGCAGCGCTTTCTGACACAGAGGCGGGCATTGTCAATGTCTTGTCGTCAAGTTCTAGTCTTTTCACACTGCTATTCGCTTCGTGTTTTCCAAGCGGCGCTGGTGATAAATTTACATATTCAAAGTTGATAGCCGTCATTTTCAGCATTGTCGGAGTGGTAAGTCAAGCGAGGTTCTGTCTTCCCTCACGTTGTAATGGGATGGCGACCCCGTCCCATTCCTGCGCCCTTTTTCCTCGAGAATAAAAAAAAACTTAAATACTTAGATAGATAGAAAGTTAATTGTAAAAATCGACTATCGTGGTTATAAACCAAATTTGCGATTATTGTCAAACAAACAGAATAAATTACAGTATATGTATCTAATGTCAGTACGCTTAAAAAAATTCACGCTTCGTTACAATATTTCACGAACTCGGGAATAAAACTTTTTGCATATCTATCGTGTTTTGTAGGTACGGGACAGAGCTTGAGAACCCTAGAACTTACCACTCGTTCTGGTCGACTTCAAACATTTTGATAGGGGGGAGGGAGGATTTGGGAGTGGAGAGGATGAGATACCATGGCTGAGCCGAAGTCAGCGCTTAGCTCCTTTCTGCGCTCCTGCAGTGTTATTCCTCTTCTAGCTTTAAGCTATTTGGCTGTTACGGTGGTGCCGTCTGCACCCCGCACTGCTCACTACTGCCGCCGGTAGGCACTGCTACTCCCTTTCCGTTATTACGATTAATCTTTTATACTGTATGCAATCCGTACTCTTGTATACGTCCCTCATAAATCCGATGACGAATTGCCGCCAGACGCGCTAGATGAATAATAACAATCACACGTGAGATCTTGGTATAAGTTACCTGAAGGGTGAATAAGCGATCAGGCTTTCACTTCATTTGGAGTCGCGTATTAGCCCTGCGGAAAAGTCAGCCAGCACTCAGCACTGAAGTCGGAAGCCAGAAATGACAAACTTGATGACGCTTGACAAAACAGAGCTGGGTAAAGCAAAAATAGAGGAAGAGGCATCTTAAACAGTTTTAAACATGGCTAGGCCTAAGATGAAACGAATATAGTCAAACAAACCTGGATAAACGTACACCAAGAAGTAACGTGTTTTTGTTTTCTTTACGATAGCACACCTAGCGGCCAAAAATGAAGTAATCTGAGAGGAATTTTATGAGGGGCGTATTATTTGTTAACTCTTGGTTAAATACAGTCATCGTAACATGGCAGATAAACTTGATTGATTGAAAGAAAAAACGATCGTAATCGCTTTTGAATAAGAATGAAAATTTATTTACTGAGCTGTTGTGTGGAAAATATGCAAACGGCGTTTTTACATAGATTGTCAACACTATTTTGGCCTCCACCTTCCACATCCAGCTCCTTATCGTATGTTATCGTGAGCTCAATCATTTTTATTTTTATGGCACTTGCAGCCTCTGGCTCAAGTGCCATATACCGATCACAATTCCGTCTGTCGGTCTGTCGGTCGGTCCGAGTTTTTTGTCCCACTTATCCGAGTTAGGGTACTTCCAGATGTGCTAGGACAATGAAACTTGGCAGGCATATCAGGGACCCGACCAAACTAACCTGGAAATAATCAGTTTCCCGATCCGACCATATGCGGGGGAGTGCGGGGCGCTGGAAACTTGAAAATTTAGGGCATTTTGTCACACTTTTTCGAGTAAGAGTACTTCCAGATGAGCTAGGACAATGAAACTTGGCAGGAATATCAAGGACCCGACCAAACTAACCTGGAAATAATCAGTTTCCCGATCCGACCATATGCGGGGAAGTGGGGGCGCTGGAAACTTGAACATTTAGGGCATTTTGTCACACTTTTTCGAGTTAGGGTACTTCCAGTTGTGCTAGGACCATGAAACTTGGCAGGCATATCAGAGACCCTACCAAACAAACTTAGAAATAATCAGTTTTCTCATCCGACCATTTCGGGGGGGAGTGGAGGGCAGGGGAATCCGGGAAAGTGAGAAGTGTGTAACTTCCGAACGGATGATCGGATTGTAATGAAACTTCATAACTGAATAGAATATATATCTGTAATGTCCCGTTTAAAGTCTTGACCGGATTCGGTAGCCAGGGGGGAGTTGGGGGGGGGGAGACCAGAAATTTCAAGAAACGGTTAGAATGGAGGGATCGGAGTGAAACTTGCTGGGAAGAACAAGCATCTGCTCTAGATAAGTCCTTTAGACCATTGTGCTGGATCCGGACACTTATGGGGGGGGGGGGGGGTCCCGGAATTCCGGTGATGGTGGTTTTGGGGATTTTCACGATGAAACTTGGCAGGCATATCAGGGACCCAATCAAACTGACTTCAAAATAAAAATTTTGTCGATCAGATAATGGTGGAGGGAGTGGAGGGAGGGGAATCCGAAATTTTCAGTCATGCGTAATTTTGGGATGGGTGATCGGATTCGAGTGAAATTTAAGAACTGAACAGAGGACATTTCTCCGATGATTGTTTTCATATCCGGACCGGATCCGGCAACTATTGGGGGGGGGGAAATACGTGACCCGTTTAGAATGGAGGGATCGGGATGGAACTTTGTAGGAAGAACAAACAGATGCTCCAGGTAAGTCATTTGCTGAATCGGATTGGCTACGGGCACCGCGGGGGAGCTGGGGGGGGGGGGTGGACCGGAAATCTCGAAAAACGGTTAGAATGATGGTATCGGAGTGAAACTTGCTGGGAAGAACAAACATCTGGTCCATGTAAATCTTTTACATAATTTGACTGGATCCGGACACTTGAGGGGGGGGGAGGAGGGAGTTTCCCGGAATTCCGTATTTTGGGGGATTTTCACGACGAAACTTGGAAGGCATATCAGGGACCCGGTCAAACTGACTTGGAATTAAAAAAAATCCTCGATATGATAATTTTGGGGGGGTAGTTGAGGGAGGGGAATCCGGAATATGGAGTCATGCGTAACTTTGGAACGGGTGATCGGATTCGAGTGAAATTTAATAATTAAACAGAGGACATTTTTCTCTGGTGACCTTTTTCATTTCCGGACCGAATCCGGCAATTATTGGGGGGAGGGCGGAAAATACTTGACCCGCTTATACTGGTGTGATCTGGATCGAACTTCGTGGGAATGACAAACAGATGCTCTGGATTAATCATTTACAGAACCGGATTGGCTCCGGTTATTGTGGGTGGAGTTGGAGGAGGGGGGGGGGGGTCTGGGATTCCGGTGATCGCGCGTTAAGGTACTTCCAGATGTGCTAGGACGATGAAACTTCGCTGGAATATTGGAGACTCAACAACATTTGCTTGGAAATTGCTACTTCCCAAATCCTATTGTTCTTTAAAGTATCAATCTTGACCGCAAAGTAAAAAAAATACTTTTAAGCAATATATGCTTTTTCGTGATGGCCATCAGCCCATTAGCAGTTTTGCCTCAAGGGTTTTGCTTACAAATGAAGTTCCAGCTCCCTTAGAGTGCGCATCTCAACCGCAGAGTCGAAACTTACTTTTGATCAATCAAATCATCTTGACCCATGCAAGTGCCATATGAGCTTACAGCTCTTGTTTATTATTTATTTATTTGTGACCCGCTTTTTGTATAACAGCGGAGTATGAGTAAAATACACAAAATAAAATACACATATTAAAACACTAAACAAACAATGTATATAAACATGACTACGTTATTTTCATATAGTTTAAAAACACACTAAATAGACTAAATATGCGAAACTGTTTTCGCTGTAACAGGCAAGTGTGGGAGTCCCTTGCCGTTAGGGAACGGTGGATATATCTAGACTGCCGATTATGATATGATAATAAGCAGTTGTATACTTTACTCATTCCTGCGTAAAAGTCCATGGAGGGAGGTAAAGTAACTGGGGAATAAGGGCCAAAAAGTATGGGGCAACTTACATTGGTGAAAGCGGTGGAAAAAATCTGTACTCTGCAGTTATTGTTTTATCCTTTCATTACGCCATTCGATGAGAGAGAGAGAGACAAAGTTAATGTATAATGGAATTTTACAAACAAAAATGTTTCAGTGTCTTAACAGACCTGCCACGTGAAAAATCTATACAGATTTGTTTGTGGCAGGACTCAATAATTTAATCACTTAGCATATTTATATTGGGAACAAAAAAGAAAAGGGAAAACAATAAATGCAATACTATACATTAACAACTTAAAAAAAAAAAAAAAAATGAACAAGAAAATGGGTCAAGTTCCGAATTGTAAGTAAGTAAGGATTGAAGCCACCCCTCGAACAAGCGTGGGTGGCGTCGAGACTCCTAAAATTTGTATAGCAGGATGCAGCGATGAGGAGTAAGATAAAGATTCCGTAAAAGCTCGAAGGGCCATGGAAACAACAAAACAAAACCATAACCTCAACATCCGTTAAAGGACCTGTCTTACCTATAATAATAACGCAACTTACTTCCATAATCACTCCATATATTTCTAAACCCGTAGACCCCAGTTTCGTAAGGTACATTCTAACCCCTCTAACAGAATCACGCTGATTCTCTCACTTGCCGTTTTTTGCTACCTTCGATGTGTATGACGCTGTCGACGGTTGTCTGCGAGAAGTTTTTCCATCAGAAAAAACGGTCATGTAAATTGTTCCCTGTTTTCGCTATAAGTCAACGGGTCTCGGAAACGGCTTAAACAGCCAAAACTGTGGGTTATTTGTTCAAGGCACAGCCTAGTTTTAAAGTATTCAAATATTTTAAAACACTGCGAGTTGAAGAGTAAATAGTGCAAGGAGTCCTTTAACAAAAACTTTCTGTGTGCACTGACTCATGGCTACCCAAAAGGAATCTTCCAAAATTTCTTACGCATCTAAACTTATACTTTCCAATATTTGTTCAAACCGTCCCTCCCTCCACACCCTTTCCCCAAATATTTTCTTTCTCAGGTCTTTCAATTCGTGACGGTAAATGGATCCCATTAAATGGAGAATACATTCCTTTGTTGTTCGTTCCCATATAGCTTCTGTTTATTCTTGAACGGCCACGGTTGGGTCGGTATCATTATGTAGCAAATGAGGGATCGCTCGTTAATTTCTTAGCCGCCGACAGAGTCACATAGAGCGTGGGCGAATCCGATCATGAAAGGATTCGAATCCGAATCCAGGGCTAGGTACGAATCCAATTCCGAATCCAAACCCACCATTTCATGCTAAGGATTCGAATCCGGAATCGAATCCGGATTCGATTCGACCTTAACAAAAATAAAATGATGTACATAGGTTATGGCTAAAAAATCAGAGGGGACAAAAAGCACTAATATCTAAGGTATCAGATAACGCGATAAATTACTAAGGATGTTTGGTGGTGGAGGCCAAAAAGTTGGATTGCTTGAGCACACTGTGTAAAAATTGAGAAAACGGAGACTGGAAGGATGAAGTCTAGGAAATTGAGCGGATTCGTAAGATTGAGGGTTTGGAATCCGAGTCCGAATCCGAATCCAGCCTGACAAGCAGAAGATTCGAATCCGGCCAAAAGGACGAATCCTGGATTCGAATCCCCGAATCCGGATTCGGATTCGCCCATCTCTGTCCGGTGTCAAGGCTGGAACGCATTTTTATATTTTCGTTAAAATATCACTCCACGGGGTAATCCGGCCAGTCACGTTACCGAGTTTCGTAGTTATCACGCTTACTACGCTCCCGAGCGTGGTAAGCAGATAGTTACTATTAGGTACTATTTCGAGAAGGTTGGAATAGTTAGCGTAGTAACTTTAAATAGTTACTATTTCGAGAAGGTTGGAACGGTTAGCGTAGTAACTTTTCGGTGGCTGCAACGAAAATAGTAACTAATAGTTACTATTGTTAGAAGGGTGGAACACGCTCATAGTTGAGGGCAACTAAGATTTGTGGGAATAAAGTGTCCACGCAGAATCGCGGCAGTTCGTTAAAGCCTGTACAGGCTGTCCTGGGCGGATGTTAAGAGCGTGTTCCACCCTTCTACCAATTGTAACTATTAGTTACTGTTTTAGTTTCAACCTCGTAAACAGTTACTACGTTGACCGTTCCACCCTTCTCGAAATAGTAACCAATAGTAACTATTTGCTTAACATGCTCGGGAGCGTAGTAAGCGTGGTAACTAGGCATCTCTGTAACGGGATTGGTCGGATTCGCCCGTGGCATGATATTCTGCTGGGAAATAGAAATACGTTCCAGCCTTAACGGCAAAAAGCCAGAATTCGTTACGTCATGCGTAGTAACTAAGATAAGTAGGATGGAATACGATCTAAATGTTTATTTCTTATAGGCTATGGTAAGCTACTCGGATCTGAAGATTGAGCACGGATTTCCCGCTGGAGTCGTGTGGTCACTTCTCGGAGCCGTTGCTTACGCCACATATCTAGTCATGTTCAAGCGCAAAGTGGCAGACGAGACGAAGTTAGATATCACTATGTTTTTTGGTAAGCTTCTTTGAATGCGAAAGGGTGGTGCCGCAGTGGGTGCTATAAAGTTGGGGTCTCACTTTTTGTAGAATCCAGTCCCAGACCATCGCCCGGAAATGTGTAATGTTTTCAGATACGGGCCGGTCGAATTTTTGGCTTCATCACCAGTCCTTGTGTGTAGGTTTGCCATTCTAGATGCGGTGTTGAAAGTAGTTCTGTCGTAGAGAAAGTAGCCATCAGTCGCTGGTGAAATGAGAGGGAAAGAGGATTAAAATGTAGGTGAAAGGAGCGTGACAGAGCCTTAAAGGTTAATGGAAATGCCAACTTATTTTTGTGTCATCTAATTAAATACACTGAATTATTTGGATTCTGCCAAGGGATTTTTTTATTTTCCAGTATCTGCTCTAGTTGTGACGTTAAGAATATCTTCGACTGTCCCCACGACGTAAACTCTACTATGACGCGGGAAATTTGAATCTCAACACAAACGCGGCTTTTCAGTGGGCAGTGGTGAGCTTGGTGAAGGCTGCTTAGTGCCTGAACAAAAAAAATCATAAATCTTTCTCGTAATGCAGATAACACAGGTACAAGCGCATAGAGGTACCACAAATCACACGGAAATTCCACTGTATGAAAATCGATTATTCGTGAATATCGGATCATCGAAGTAACGCATTTTCAGCGGGTCTTCAAGTTAGTTTAAGTGAATAAGTGATGGGTAATTAGACTGTCCTATCCCAGTCCTTTTCGGTTAAACTTTAAAGTGTCAAATTAAGGTGTCTCTGGTCGCCAGTGATGTTTCCTAACTCGCTGTTTGTCCGTTTGACTGGAGAGAGTAAGCCTAAATACGTTAGCCGACAATTCTCATTTCAACAGGTTTTGTCGGTCTAATGAACACAGTATTGCTGTGGCCAGGCTTCATACTTCTTGACTACACTGGAGGGGAGACGTTCCAATGGCCTGATCGGATGCAGTTGGTCTATATAACTGTCAATGGTCTCGTCGGGACTGTGATCTCCGAAGCCATGTGGCTATGGTTTGTATATTCCCTTTCTACAAATATTATGGTTGTGTTCAACCTAATTAGCGTAGTGACTACGCACGACGTCACAGGCAGTCAAGGCTTCTTGGCATCAGTGCTGGAATGATTTTTTCTACTGTGTGCAAAATATCGCGCCATGCGCCAATCACGACACAAATGTCGTAGTACCACACTTAGAGCGTGTCCCACCCTTCGAACAATAGTAACTATTGGTTACTATTTTCGTTCCAACCACGTGAAAAGCTACTACGCTGCCCATTATAGGTAAGTAATTATGTGGACTTTCGCGCAAATGCAAACCCTCATAGGTTTTTGGGATCCCGAAACCTAAGTGGAGGGATACCTTTAACGTCGCAAAAGTTGTCCGTCTGGACGTCTGACCGTCTGTCTGTGAGCACGATAACTCTCGAATCGAATAAGTTATTTTTGATGAAACTTGGTGTAAAAGTTCTTTGGGTCAGGGGTAAGGTCAGGTTCGAAGATGGGCTATGTAGCCCTATATTTAGGGGTGGGGGAGGGGTTTGAAATTTAGGGGAACAAAAATATTTTTTAAAGGCTAAGAGAGAGACATGCTGAATCCGAATATGAAAACTATTTTCTCGCCGGACAATTAGTTCGCCCGGAATCCGGCCAAAGCCGGAGAATTCGTTTAAAGTAAAAGTCTTATTTAAATTTGATAAGATATTCGATTTAGGGGTAAGAAGACATGCTGAATCCGTATATGACAATTATTTTCTCACCGGGCGTATAGATCGCTCGAAATCCGGCTGAAACCGAAAAATTTTTTAAAGAAAAAGTTTAATCTGAAGTTGATTAGAGGCCCGATGTAGGGGCAAGAAGACATGCTGAATTTTTTTGCCATTTTTTTGCCAGAAAAGTAGTTTGTCCGGAACCGAAAAAAATGTTAAAAGAAAAAGTTTAATCTGAAGTTCAGCTTTATTTTTTTGCCAGAAAAGTAGTTTGTCCGGATTCCGGTCGAAATCGGAAGTTGGGCGAAAGTAAGGAAGGAAGGAGATACGACGTAGGCTATGGGGTAAATCATATGTTGAGTCCAGATCTGAATATTTGACAGCACAAAATGTGTATCTGAATATATCTGAACCATTGGCCTTAGTCTGCTTTTAAATCTTGAAAGTAATAAGGTTTAAGAAATGCTGTCTGCCAGGAATCGTGACGCCAGGCGTAGTAACTACGGTAAGTAGGATGGAACACATTCTTAAAGGACCCCTCGCACTATCTACTATTCAACTTACAGTATTTTAAAATATTTGAGTACTTTGAAACTACGCTGTGCTTTCAACAGATAACCAACGGTTTCGGCTGTTTTAAGCCTTTCCGAGACCCGTTGACTTACAGCGAAAACAGGGGGGGGGGGGAATTTACGTAACCAGTTTTTCTGATGGAAAATCTTCTCGCAGACAGCCGTCGACAGCGTGTTACACACCGAACGTAGAAAAACACGGCAAGTTGAGAAAATCAGCGTGGTTTGGTTAGAGGGGTTAGAATGTACTGTATGAAATTGGGGTCTCCGGGTTTAGAAATATATGGAGTGATTATGGAAGTAGGTTGCGTTAGTATTATAGGTAAGACAGGTCCTTTAATACGCTCCCGAGCGTGGTAAGCAAATATTCCAGGCCGGAACCGTCAGCGTAGTAACTTTTCACGAAGTTGGAACGGAAATAGTAACTTATTGTTACTATTGTAAGATGGGTGGAACAGGCTCTATGTCTCTGTTTATTTTTATTGTCTTCAACGGTATAATGCAGCGTATCTGTGCGATTCAGTAGGGTGAGGTAGTAGTCTTGAAACGCCCAAGGTACACGGACAGATAGTACATCCGTTCGAGTTGAAGGAAACTCGAGTAGTGAAGTCGAGCCAAGGCAGACTGGGTTTCGGATAAATAGGGAGTTGTAGGTTATTTAATCCGAGGTTACTTCTGAATTTGATCTCCCAGGTAGAGATCCCGGTCGAACCAGAGCCAGAGATGGGCGAATCCGATCACGAAAGGGTTGGAATCCGATTCCGGATCCACCATTTCATGCTGAAGATTCGAATCCGACCTTAACAAAAATCAAATCATGTACATAGGTTGCAGCTTTAAAATCAGAGGTGACAGGAAGTACTGATGTCTAATATCTAAGGTAATCAGATAAGGTGATATATTATTGAGGATGGTTAGTGGTGGAGAAAAAAGTTGGATTGCCCAACCCCACTGTGTAAAAATTGGGAAACGGAAACTGGAAAGATGTAGACCAGAAATCTGAGCGGATTCGTAAGATTGACGGTTTAAGTAGCGTGCACACACAGTCCGAATTTCGCAGTCCAGTGCGAATTTCCTTCTCCGCTCCGGAATTTTGACGCATCGCATGCGGATTCGGTCCGATAATTTCGTTCCGATTTGAGTAGGCAATATTCTACTTTTACCGGAGCGAATTTTAAACGCATGCGAAATTGTGCCCTGAGAACTGATAAATTAGAAGCTGTGTTTGAAATTTCAACTGTTTATACGACCTATTTAATATCAGCTGCATTCATTCATTCGGCAATCAATCAGCATCATCTGACTGTAGGCTAAGCAGTGGATTTTTCAAACCTGGGGCCAAGTTTCACGTCTGAATTTCGTTTTATCTGAAAAACCTGTCGGGCATCGTGACGCGAATTTCGTATGCGCGTTTTCGCGTGCGGAATCTTACCGGACTGTGTGTGCACTTAGCTTTAGAATCCGAGTCCGAATCCAGCCTGACAAGCAGATGATTCGAATCCGGATTGGAATCCGCCCGAAGGACGAATTCTGGATGCGAATCCGGATTTCGATTAGCCCATCTCTGAGCCAAGGTCGAGGCGCATGGTTTGTTTTTTCTGAATTGCTTTCTTTATGTATCGAGGCCATTTGGACTTTTCTCACCGTGTCTAGATTTGTCTACGAGTTAGTGAGAAAAGAAAGGAGTTTCAAGCAAATATTTCTTTGTTGCTAGTGAAAAGTATAAAGCTTAGTCGGTCTATGAAAACGCTACCCTTAAGGCCTACGACACGTTTAATCGTGATGCCATTTCGAAAGTTAGTGTTGTCCCTTGAAGTTGCGAACTGGGACCACTTGTTTAATTGCAGGGGCTGTTTTCTCACATCGTCCCTTGTTGGCACACTGGCGATGTCCCTAACAATTCCTATGTCGATGTTCGCCGACGGTCTCATAAAAGGAATTGAGTATCCTGCCCTCTTTTATATCGGTTCACTGCCACTTCTCTTCGCCTTCGTTGCCGTTACGATACTAGCCAGGTATGATAATTGCGATCCTTTGGGAGATTGTCTGAAGCGGACTTGCTCGAGGCGGAAGCAGCATCTTATCAGGTAAGTGCCCTTTCGGTGGTGACTTAATTGTATCGGAATTCCATACAGCCGTGACGTCGCGTGATTTAGGACCCAACATAGGATTTGATTGTCCCTAGGTCGTTTTATCAATGTAAACGGCGCCTCGCTGGCCGCTCGGCTCTATATATACATCTTTATATTAAAATATATATTCAGCGATAGGAATAAACTAGTTTTTGTTTTCTGAGGTAAAACAGATCAAATGGGTGTGACGTCACGCTTGTATGGAATTACGATACAACTTAGTTTAAACCGCCCTTTCTAGGGTGATCTCACCGATAACGGCCGTCATACTTTACGCCACTTTTTGTCAGCACTTTACGATGATTTCCTTTAAGGAGTTGATTAACGTGGCCGGAAATCGATGAGAAACCATTATCAGTCGATGGGAATGATAAATGTGAACACAACTGTTCTTTTTTGGGATCCCAGAACGTAAGTGGAGGGATACCTATGACTTCGTAAAGGCTGTCCGTCCGTCCGTCTGTCAGCACGACAACGCTCGAAGAGAATGAAATATTTTGATGAGAATTGGTGTGAGGATTCTTCGAGTTAAGGAAAAGGTCGAGTTTGTAGATGGGCTATGTAGCCCTACATTTATGGGTAGGGATCAAATTCAGTTCAATTCAATTTGATTTCAAAATAATTTCCACGGACATGCCGATTGTCGTCAATGGCCTATACAATAAATCACAATCGTCAATTTGACCATAACTATAACAGTTAAAACTCAAACTTGCGTACATTCAATGGTCATATTCACAATTCGTCATGGGCATTAAAAACTTGACGAACGAAGGTACGAAACTACGCTCGTATCGCGAGTGAGAAACCCTTGTTGGTGCAAGGCGTGGTACCATCTCAGCCACAGCTCGTTGTGGACGAACCCGTGTAGGTTGATGTTCTGGTGGGATGATATCTCGGTGGATGGGGTTCGCTAGGATACTTTTACCAAATTTAAGGGACAACTTAAGACGGCGGGTGGAAAGGGTTTCTAGTTGTGATCACACAATAAATTAACAGTAAAAGTTTGATTTGAAGTTAAATACTCCTTGAGCCCTTATTTTAAGTTGATCAGATGTTTGATTCAGGCGTAAGAAGACATGCTGAACACTTATATGAAAATCACTTTTTCGCCGGACAAGTAGCTCGCCCGGAATCCGGCCAAAACCTGAAAATTTGCTAAAAGTAAAAGTTGTATATGAAGTTGATTAGATGTCCGATTTAGGGGTAACAAGACATAGACATAGGGGGTAAGAAGACACAAGATACACAGTTGGAATCATATCTCGCGAGTACAGCGCTGACGAAGAAGCCCGTCTAATTTCACTTGGAGCAGATTATTACAAGACAAACAGAGGCGGACTAATGCCTCTGTATTCCGTGTATGACAATCGGTTTCTACCCTGACATATAGTTCGCCCGGAATCCGTCTGAGACCGGAAAATTCGTTATAAACAAATTTTTATCTGAAGTTGGTTAGAGGTTCGACCAGGGAAATTTCCTGTAATGACTCGCCATTCAGGGGGCTTGTCAATAAGAGATTTCTGATGCGCTCTTGACCGAGCGTCAGATAGTTCGAGAAATACCCACGGGGATAAAATACCCGACCATCCAGATAGACAAAAGTTTTCGCAGCTGTTGTGCTGAACTAGGAATATTTCTCTGTAATGGAAGAGTATCCTGGATATTTTGTCCTCGCTTAGGTACCTGGTGGCATGCTGAATAGTCCCAACAAATTTTGTCTATCTGAGCAAGAACGCCGATTCTACCCAAGCGGAATTTTTTGAAACTAGATGAGGCTCGGGCAACATAGCAACATAGAAGCATAGGAAATGACAAGCCCCCTGAATGGCGAGTCATTCCAGGAAACATATGGGTCCCTGGTTCGACGTAGTTGTAAGGAGGCATGCTGAATCCGTCTATGAAAATTATTTTCTCGCCGGACAAACAGTTCGCCGGAATCCGGCCCAAACCTAAAAATTTGTTATAAGTTAGTTTCGTTTGAAGTCGATTAGATGTTTGATATACGGTTAAGGAGATATGCTGAATTCGTTTTTGAGCTTTAGTGTTTTGCCGGACAAGTAGTTCGCTCGGAATTCGGCCGAAACTGGAAATTTGGCAAAAGTAAGGCAGGAACCTTCGATCAGTTTCGTAAAATAGATATGACTTATAGGGGTAAACGCACACGCTGAATACATATGTGAACTTGGTTTTCTCAGATGATTAGCCATTGACCTTAACCTGCTTCTAAATTTTAATAGTAAAAATTTTCAAGGAGTCTGGCGAAGACCGGTTATCTACAAGACCCAAGTGTCTGGATCAAATATTAAATTTTTGGGATCCCATCGAAACCTTTGGGCTTGTTCTGCAAGATTTAATATACGATTTATTTATTCGTTTGGTCTGATAGTATTCACTGACCCTAGCAGACACACCTTTTCTACTTGAAAATGTAGCGGTTTTAAAACAGAAAAAAAATTCAAACAATTTACGCTACTGAAAGAAAGAAATATACACCAGCTAAGTATGCTACTTTTCTTTCTCTTTTGATACTTTGCTGGGAGCAACAATCCCAAGGTCGTATCAAATTGTGGTCTGCACTAGCGTCTTGGAAGTGGGTGGTCTAGCTAGACATCAGTTGCGTTTTTGGTCGAAGTTTGAAGTTACCTTCAAACTCAAGAGTCTCTGCTTAAATACCGTTTTTGGTCGCCAGTCACAGTTCCTTTGTCCTTCAAAATCTGACCGTCGAACTTCCTGAGCTAGCAAGTTCGAAGTTTGCTTGAAACGTTGAAGAAACTGCGACCGGGCGAGGATAGCCGGAGTCGTAAAAACACTAATAAGCGAACTTCGACGTCGTTTGAAAACGGAAGTTAAGCAACTGGCTAAGCCAACGGCGAATAAAACTTCGATCAAAAACGCAACTATCGCAAACGGGAGAAGGCTTCCAAATTAACTCCTTTAAATGCTGAGCGGATACTCCCAAACTTTTACAACCGTATAGCAGCATATGGCTGGTTTGCTGAACGTCGCACGGTCGTAACAGTGTAAAACTTTCGGGGTACAGCAGCAATCGTTTGAGTGGGATTGGCAACACGCCAGCGATCCTCGCGAAGAACGAGAAACGTAGCACTAACGACTCAAACTCACCAACTCAATCCCGTGTTAACCAATCACGGCGATGTTTGGGAGCAGCTGCGATACCGCTTCCGTCTCTTCAGCTAGGTACAGGGCGATTTGGCATCGGCAAGTAGAGTTAGTCATCAAGAGTATTACATAGGCGTACACTGCCATAAAGGAAAGGTCGTAAATTCTGCTAACAGCAAGTATTAATCCTTCGCATGACGTACATTTTGGCCGTGTACTAGACCGTGTAGCCCTCACTAGAAATCCATTAAGAATTTTGAATTCCAGTTCGAAATCCTTCTCGAAATTCTGCGTCCAGGATGTTAAAAATATGTCGGTTACTTCTGTCGGTAATTAGTGATCTGATTTCCAGAAAGAATCTAACCACTTAAAAATGCGTTATGAAATATATTTAGAACCAACTTAGAACAACTGTTGCTGAGGGAATCGCTATTATAAGCCCAGTTTGATGTAGACACGCGTGTTATACAAAGAGCTTCGTCTCACAATTCGAACGAGAACACCAAATGAACTGTATAAAGTTTTGAATTTTACCTGTTATCTTTTTACTTGATTGAACATTTCGTTTTTATCAGTGTTGCTGTTGACAGAAAACCTAATATCTGTTCCTCCCATAGTTTGTAAAGAATAAATCTACATAACCTTATGATGTCCCTGAAATTTACTAGATTCGACTGTCTGGATCAAGGAGTCAAATTAACGTCGTCATTAAAAATTCTGAATTCTAGGTAGAAACCCTCATTGAAATTCTACGCCAGGGATATCCCAAATGTGTCGGTAATTTCTGCCCGGTAATTAGTGACCAGATTTCAGAAAAAATGTAACCACTTAAAAATGCGTTATAACATATATTTCGAACCAACTTCTACATACCCTCATGATGTCCCTGACTATTCCTAACGGTTATGGGCACGGAATCCCGTCAGCTTTCCCTTGTCATCCCTCCCTAATGCAGCGTTTACAAGTAGAGGAAAACCTGATCAAAATCCGGTCTTGGTGACAAGGTTATGTTTACACACAGAGGGAAGAAACTGTCTCTTCAAACCAGAAAATCTGACAAAAACAAATTCATGAAAATGCTTTGATAGCATTTATGAGATCAGTACTGATGGCTGATGCTCTCACATGCTAGCTAGACCTTTTTAATATTTTTCACCTGTGCCGTCAAATAAAATTCCTTTCAAGTCGACCAGAATTCCCTTTCATCTTGAAAAGAATTCTCGTCCCGCTAGACTTGTTTTCTAGTCGTCTTCCGAACGGAATCCTTTCAAGTCAACCGGAATTCCTTTCTACTCGACGGGATTTCTTGTCCGTGTAAACGCTACATAAGGGCGATTCTGGCGATCTCTTGATTCGCTTTCCGAAAAGCAAAGCGAGAATCCGCCGAGCGCAAGAACAAACGGAAAGTAGTTGCGCCTCAGTTGCAACTTTACAACTTCTCGCTGACTTGCCGAAGTCACTTTCCACTCGCGAAGTGGATTCGCTTTCCAAGTGCTGGCGGAAACAAGCAGGGCGCGAGAACAGCTTTGGAAAGCGAAGCGAGTTTTAGCCGAAGTCGCAAAAACAGCCGGCGCATAAGCTCGCGGAGCTTTTCAGACCGCCAGAATCGCCCTATAAATTACAATGTCCTTTTGCGGGGCAAATGGTAAGCGCGTAGCGAACTCCTGGTTGACTCATCTGTTCTAATTGTTCATCATTGTTGCAGACCACCGCTGAAACATGAATCCGAGCAACGTGAATCTCTGCTGGACGGAGAATTTGTCTTGTAAACCTTTATTTAAACGTTCGTGAAATAACATTCCAGTACTATTTTTGCGATACTAGGATATGTTTTGATACCGTGTTTGTTGTTGTTCGCAAATTTTAATTCTATATTGTTGTTATAAAACTAAGTGTTCGATAAAATAGTCCCTAATACGGCTTTCACTTCATCGTCACTAGGTATGACTAGTTCCGCATTAATTTGCTCGGCGAACCGTTTTAAAAACAAGTTAACACAGTCACTCACTGGGAATGGGTTTCCCAGCTCTTTAGACACAGACGTGACACCTTTACCTACGATGCCACAAGCTACGATGTGATTAAACCACTTCAGATCCACATCACAATTCAATGCCAGTCCATGGGAGGTTATGTTATGCTTTCTGTGTAGACCTAGAAAAATTGCAAGTCAAAGGACCCTTCGCACTATTTACTCTTCAACTTGCAGTATTTTAACATTTTGAATACTTTAAAACCAGGCTTGCTTTCAACAAATAACCCACGGTATTGGCTGTTTTAAGCCTTTTCCGAGACCCGTTGACTTGTAGCGAAAACAGGGAAACAATTCACATAACCGTTTTTTCTGATGGAAAAATTTCTCGCAGACAACCGTCGACAGCGTGATACACATCGAAGGTAGCAAAACACGGAAATCAGCCTGAGTTTCGAATAGATTCGGCCTATTTGGTCAGTAATAAGGTAACATGACGAAAAGGTGATTGGATGGCTTGGTTTAAACAAAACTTAAATGGAATATGAGTTGCTTTTTTCGGATGTAGTGTCGCTGCAGTTTCTTTTGACATACTTTTGTTTTATTTATGAAAGTACAGTATGTGGAATAGACAAATAAAACTGTACAAGTACTGTGTTTTCATAACTAAAACGAAAGTACGTAAAACTACACCCCCAATTATATTAAGTATATTAAGCAATGTTCTCAGTGGGCAAAAATTTATTCACTTGAGCAAAATTTGTCCAGACAAAATCACAATAAATATTTTCCGAATTTCGACTAAGCTGTTTCGTTTGGTATCACTAACGCCGCACGCCTTTACCTGTCAAGCCAACTTCAAAATCTGCCAATGTGAACAAAATTGCTGGAAATTACTTGTACTTACCTATTGCACAGATCTTGTTGTCTCCCACCCATACTCCTGTATGTGGAGAAGTCTTAGCAGAAATTCCCAAATCATTGCAGAGAGAAATGATCGACTTTTCAATGCTGCAGACATATCCTTTGATCGTTAAACCAAAATTACTCAGGTTGAGAATTGGGTAGGCTACAAGTTGTCCAGGCCCATGAAAAGTTATTAGTCCGCCTCTATTTGTCTTGTAATAATCTGCTCCAAGTGAAATTAGACGGGCTTCTTCTTCAGTGCTGTACTCGCGAGATCTGATTCCAACTGTGTAGACTGGAAAAAAAGAAGGTTCAGAATAATGTGCTGCCACCTTAAACTGGGAAACATGAACCAAATCCAGACCTACACATTTAACTAACTCAGGTGACTGTGTCTTAGCCCTGACCCATCCCCTTTTGACTATCAATTAGCACGGACTCTTTCATTCGATGCCAGATTTGATGATGTTAAACGGATAAATCAGCTGACATTTATTCCAGCAGTATCTCAGACCTACAATACAATTAATTAAAACTCTAAAAACAATCAATATCTTATTTATGTGAGTTACTTTGTAGGAATCACTTGCTATTGATAGCTATGGCTGGGGGAAACAGCTGCTGTTTTTGGGATCCCGAAACGTAAGTGGAGGGATACCTATGACCAGGGGCGTCGCAAGGGTGTGGGGGTGCAGCCCCCCCCCCCCCCCCCCCTTTTTGAGATTCGGTAAAATTTTGGCCGGAGTCCCAAAATTTCACTAAAATTGTTCGGTATTTTTTCGATAGCAGAACTGTTCGATATATTACGGGGATTCGATAGTTATACAGAATCCTAAATAGGCTGTCTGTACAAATATCTTCGGTATAATGATCGGGATTCGGTATGATTGCCAGTATTCGGTGGTTATCACGAACTTGGTGAGAGAATTTACTGAAATCATTTGGTAAATTTTCGATGCCAGAACTATGCGGTATATTTATGGAGATTCCGTAGTTACACAGAATCCCGAATAAGCTATTGGTTCAAAATTATTCGGTATCATGATCGGGATTCGGTAATTTACTCAGTATAATTTCCAGGATTACGAAGTTAACCACGAATCCTGACTTTGTTCCAGTTTCGACGAAAGTTTACCGAATATGAATATTATTCGGTAGTCTTTCGATCCCAAAACAATTCGGTATAATAACCGGGATACGGTAATTATACAGAATCCCGAACATGCTATCGGTCTAAACTTATTCGGTATAATAACTGGGATTGTCTGGGATTCGGTAATTTGTTCGTTATAATTGCCAGGATTCGGAAGTTACCACGAACCTCGAAACTCAGAAGGGGTCGAGTGAAGCACTGGTCGCAGACAAAAGAGATGATCTATGATATCATCGATAGTCCTTACTTTTATTTTGGATCCCAAAAAGAATATATAATCACAAATATTTCAAAAATTCCGCCTGCAGCACTTTTCGTAATATTCTCTATTTTGTGGAAGGGCGCGTCATTTAAACCAGTTTTAGGATTGAGATTTCGAAACATTAAAAGCTAGAATTTGGATGGAATTTAAATTTGGCAGGAAAAAGTAAAAAAAAATGTCGCCTGCTGTGCTCACTTTATGTGATTATGGCTAGTATATTGACTATACTACAGTTGCTGCTGCTGCTGCCGGAATGTCGCTCCATCCGGTTTCTGGAGCTTCTCAGAGTCTCGGTATTTAATCAATGGAAATTCTCGCCTGCAGCGCTCGATTTAATTTTCTATTGGCTATAATCTGGGGCGTCGCAAGGGGGGTGCAGTACCCCCCCCCCCCCCCCCCACCTTTTTGAGATTCGGTAAAATTTTGGGCCGCAGGCCTAAAATTTTACAAAAATTGTTCGGTATTTTTTCGATGGCAGAATTGTTCGATATATTAACGGGGATTCGGTTGTTATACAGAATCCTAAATAGGCTATCTGTACAAATCTCTTCGGTATAATGATCGGGATTCGGTATTATTGCCAGTATTCGATAGTTATCAAGAATTTGGTGAGAGAATTTACTGAAATCATTTGGTAATTTTTCGATGCCGGAACTATTCGGTATATTTATGGACATTCCGTAGTTGCACAGAATCCCGAATAAGCTATTGGTTCAAAATTATCCGGTATCATGATTGGGATTCGGTAATTTATTCAGTATAATTTCCAGGATTAGGAAGTTAACCACGAATCCTGACTTTGTTCCAGTTTCGACGAAAGTATACCGAATATGAATATTGTTCGGTAGTCTTTCGATACCAAAACAATTCGGTATAATAACCGGGATACGGTAGTTATACAGAATCCCGAACATGCTATCAGCCTAAAGTTATTCGGTATAATAACTAGGATTCGGTAATTTACTCGTTATAATTGCCAGGATTCGGAAGTTACCACGAACCTCGAAACTCAGAAGAGGTCGAGCGAAGCACTGGTCGCAGACAAAAGGGATGATCTATGATATCATCGATAGTCCTTACTTTTATTTTGGATCCCAAAAAGAAGATCTAATCATAAATCTTTCGAAAATTCCGCCTGCAGCACTTTTCGTAATATTCTCTATTTTGTGGAAGGGCGCGTCATCTGACGGGGGTTTTGAGCCAGTTTTAGGATTGAGATTTTGAAACACTAAAAGCTAGAATTTGGATGGAAATTAAATTTGGCAGGAAAACCAAAAAAAAAAAAATTCGTGCTCGTCATTCGGAAGTTACCACGAACCTCGAAACTCGGAAGAGGTCGAGCGAAGCACTGGTCGCATTTCTTAGAGTCTCGGCATTTAATCAACGGTAAATGATAGAATTTATAAGAGAAGCAGTTAAATTTTAGCCTACAGAAAAAAAAAATTGATTTCGAAAATTTTCGCCTGCGGCACTCGATTTCATTTTCTATTGGCTATATTACATAAAAGCTGTTACTGCAATCATGCCCGGCAATATATTCTCCATGTGGGCTTCGCCAGAGAGCCATCTAATAGTTGGCTTGTCGTCTTTCATGCCGCACTTTATTATAACTCTTCCTACACAATCGTTTCTGTTCCATAATTTAAAGCTCGAATTTTTAGTTCTCGGATTCAGTAAAATTTTGAAAGTTTCGGTAAAATTTTGGCTCTGCACCCCCCTACCGAAAATGCACTTGCGACGCCCCTAGCTATAATAGATAGAAGCTGTTACTGCAATCATGCCCGGCAATATATTCTCCATGTGGGCTTCGCCAAAACGCCGCCTAATAGTTGGCTTATCGTCTTTCATGCTGCCCTTTATTGTTACTCTTTCTATGTAATGGTTTCTGTAAAGCTCGAATTCTTAGTTCTAGGATTCGGTAAAATTTTTGGAAGATTTGGTAAAAATTTTGGCTCTGCACCCCCCCACAGAAAATGCACTTGCAATGTCCCTGCCTATGACTATGACTAAGGGAATGAGATATTTTGATGAAACTTGATGTGAGGATTCTTCGAGTCAAGGGAAAGGTCGAGTTCGTAGATGTGCCCCATAGCTATATATTTAGGGGAGGGGGAGGGGTTTCAAATTAAAGGGCAAAAAAATATTTTTTAAAAGCTAATGAGATAGTCGATTTAGGGGTAAGGAGACATGCTGAATCCGAATATGAAAATTATTTTCTCGCCGGACAAGTAGTTCATTCGGGATCCGGCAGAAAACGAAAAGTTTAATCTGAAGTTGATTACAGGTTCGACTTATCGAATACATGCTGAATCCAAATATGAAAATATTTTCTCACCGGACAAGCAGATTGCCCGCAATCTGGCCAAAACCGGAAAACTTGTTAAAGTAAAAGTTTTATTTGAATTTCATTAGTTGATTGATATACCGGTAGGAAGATATGCTTAATTCCTGTATGAAAATCATTTTCTACCTGGACACATGGTTCGCCACAAATCCGGCTGAAATCAGAAAATTTGTTAAAAGTTGAAGTTTTATTTGAAGTTTATTAGAGGTTCGACATAGGGTAAGGAGATTTGCTGAATCCGTTTTTGAACTTCAATTTTTCAAGACAACTAAATTTGTGTTCAGTCACACACAAATCCTCAATTTTTGGGCATGGTGCTCCAGCGTTTGGGGACCCTGGCATGCCCCAACGTATGGCCATGGTACTCATATGCTGGGGAACCATGCCCTGTAGCAAGGGCATGGTACAGCCATAAGAATCAGCTTGATAAGCTAATTTCCATTTCAGATTCTGAATTCAACAGTTTTTCATGGATCCAACGCATGAGCATGCATGCAACACTGGAGCAACATGCCCAAGAAACGAGGATTTGTGTACGACTGCTTAGGTTTAGCTGTGGAGAAGGGCTTGAGGTCTGAATTTCCTTGACAATTCAAATTTGTCTATCAAATCAGGAGTTAATCCTAGCTTTCAAAAAGGCTTTCAATGGCTTTCAAAAGCAAAGCCATGAAATATCAGTTGATAAGCCAATGCAAATATAGATATGTTGAAAAAAAAATTGCCATACCTGGAAGGTGCTCCAACAATAGTACTACATGGTCTTTATTGTCTGAATTTTCAAGCTGACGTTTTACAAAGTGTTCTTGTAGCTTTAGGCCATCACTATATGAAATGAGGCCAAGCCTTATAGCTTGTAGGCTGTTTTTCTTCATTTTTTACTTTCTAACACCTCCTGTTACATGCGGGTCCCTAATCATATCCAGCTTCCTCCAGCCTTGTCTGAGCAGGAACTCAATTCGAGGAATATCTGTACGTCCAAGCTTTGAATGCTTTCTAAATTCTTCTTTCACTGTATCAGACAATCCGGGTTTGCTAGCAGATGCTCTTAAACACAGTTTGTAGAGTGAAAGCACTTGCAGTTGAAGTTTACTTCTTGTCATTAGGTAAGCTAACAGTCACGAACTCTTAGTTTTAAAATTTTCACTTCACAAACTGGAGGTATACAGAGGTAATAAGTCAGGCACAGAGAGATTACCCTCCTGATAGCTTGTTCACACGGGGCTGAAACAGCGGCCGATTCTCGATCAGCGGATGATTTACGCGCGTAAATAGCGGTTTGAAAAAAATCCAAAAATCAGCCGCTGATTTTCCGAATAGGCGCTTATTTTCACCGTGATCTCCGATCGGGATAAACTAAATCCTTTGGAATGTGACCTTTGATGACTCTAGGGACAGTAAACATACCGTAATTAGGAGAATTAGTTCAAACTTGGTGAGGTTTAGGTCAATCCAGTTCAAATTCTGTCAGACTGATGTGAACATGGTTTTACACTAAGCATCTCAGGATTACTAAACGATTGCAAAAAAAAAGGTAGAATGATTTTCTAATTACAACAGCGTATGTTCTGTTTATGTCTAACATTTATTTTCGTTGTTTTTCTTTTAAAAAATTTGATAATTTGAATAACTTTTTCATTCAACCTTCACTGAAATGTAACTGAACATCAGTAAATGATTGCATACTGTTCTCATATTATTTATATCTATATTATTAATTATATTTTAGATTCTCCTTCAAAAATAAAAATATTTATATTATTTCTATTTGCTTTTTAACTTAAAATTGCTGAATTACCTGAAATCTATCAATATTCAGTTTGAGACTTTTTCCTCGTAGAAAGACCACAAGTCAACTAGATTTGACTTTGACTAACTCACAAGATGTTTTTCTAAATTTTATATATTTTGTTACAAACAAAAAGAACATTCGGAATTAGAGGCGTATTCTTGCCGTTCCCCGAGGACTCGACTTGAGGAGTCCCCGCGTTTTTGTTTGTCCCGGGGACTCACTCCCCGTATTCTCGCGAGTCCCCACGGATGGGGAATGCTCCGATTATCATCACCATCATCAAAAAGGACTCCCTTTCAAATTCGGAGGGGAATCAATTTTGCTGTTGTAGGTACTATGTAAAATCAATTAAAAAGAATCAGAATAAAAAAAACAAAGTTAAAGTGGATCTAGCCTAATTTTTTCAGCTGCATATTCATTTTTCGAACAAAATCCATTTTAGAAGCATTCCCCGTATTCTCGCTGTTTCTGTACGCGGAGTCCGCGGGTAGTGACTCCCTCTATTCTCGCCGTTCCTTTGGATTCCCCGAGGAGTCCTCGGGGAACGGCGAGAATACGCCTTAGGTTTTTCTTTTTAATTCTCCCGTCAACCCCAAACAGCCGATCCGTCGTCTGAACAGATCAGCCGCTGTTTACGCGCTTATTTCGGTCCCGTGTGAACAAGCTATGACCAAGAAGACGGATTCAAAACACGTTCGAAATTGCAATACTGACCTGTCTGGACCTAACCTGCACAAGTAACCAGAGGCGATACTAGCCAAACTGTTTTTGCAGAAAAAACGACTGTTTTCAAGAAAAAAACGACAGTTTCGAAAAAATCGACTTAAATTCGACTAAATTCGCCTTTTTTCTCACACAATTCAACTACTTCTTGTAGAAATTTTAGTTTTATCGAGTGCAAAACCCAAAATCTCAAACGCCAACCCACGTCAATGAGACACCCTTGTAGAGATTGAGAAGACATGTTGCCACAGACCAAATTTTTTTGAATCGGCTCTTTTACTCGCCAAACTCAACTGCTCAGTTTTTATGGCACTTGTAGCCTTTGGCTCAAGTGCCATATACCGATCACAATTCCGTCTGTCGGTCTGTCGGTCGGTCCGAGTTTTTTGTCCCACTTATCCGAGTTAGGGTACTTCCAGATGTGCTAGGACAATGCAACTTGGCAGGCATATCAGGGACCCGACCAAACAAACCTGGAAATAATCAGTTTCCCGATCCGACCATATGCGGGGAGTGCGGGGCGCTGGAAACTTGAAAATTTAGGGCATTTTGTCACTTTTTTCCGAGTTAGGGTACTTCTAGATGAGCTAGAACAATGAAACTTGGCAGGAATATCAGGGACCCGACCAAACAAACTTAGAAATAATCAGTTTTTAGATCCGACCATTTTGGGGTGGAGGGCAGGGGAATCTGGGAAATTGAGAAGTGTGTAACTTTCGAACGGATGATCGGATTGTAATGAAACTTCATAACTGAATAGAACATATATCTGTAATGTCCCGTTTAAAGTCTTGACCGGATTCGGTAGCCAGGGGGGAGTTGGGGGGGGGGGACCGGAAATTTCAAGAAACGGTTAGAATGGAGGGATCGGAGTGAAACTTGCTGGGAACAACAAGCATCTGCTCTAGATAAGTCCTTTAGACCATTGTACTGGATCCGGACACTTATGGGGGGGGGGGGGGTCCCGGAATTCCGGTGATGATGGTTTTGGGGATTTCACGATGAAACTTGGCAGGCATATCAGGGACCCAATCAAACTGACTTCAAAATAAAAATTTTGTCGATCAGATAATGGTGGGGGGAGTGGAGGGAGGGGAATCCGAAATTTTCAGCCATGCGTAATTTTGGAATGGGTGATCGGATTCGAGTGAAATTTAAGAATTGAACAGAGGACATTTCTCCGATGATTTTTTTCATATCCGGACCGGATCCGGCAACTATTGGGGGGGGGGGAATACGTGACCCGTTTAGCATGGAGGGATCGGGATGGAACTTTGTGGGAAGAACAAACAGATGCTCTAGGTAAGTCATTTGCTGAATCGGATTGGCTACGTGCACCGCGGGGGAGCAGGGGGGGGGGACCGGAAATCTCGAGAAACGGTTAGAATGATGGTATCGGAGTGAAACTTGCTGGGAAGAACAAACATCTGGTCCATGTAAATCTTTTACATAATTTGACTTGATCCGGACACTTGAAGGGGGGGGGGGGAGGAGGGGGTTTCCCGGAATTCCGTTTTTTGGGGGATTTTCACGACGAAACTTGGAAGGCATATCAGGGACCCGGTCAAACTGACTTGGAATAAAAAAAAATCCTCGATATGATAATCTAGGGGGGGGAGTTGAGGGAGGGGAATCCGGAATATTGAGTCATGCGTAACTTTGGAACGGGTGATCGGATTCGAGTGAAATTTACTAATTAAACAGAGGACATTTTTCTCTGGTGACCTTTTTCATTTCCGGACCGAATCCGGCAATTATTGGGGGGAAGGCGGAAAATACTTGACCCGCTTAGACTGGTGTGATCTGGATCGAACTTCGTGGGAATGACAAGCAGATGCTCTGGAATAATCATTTACAGAACCGGATTGGCTCCGGTTATTGTGGGTGGAGTTGGAGGAGGGGGGGGGGGGTCTGGGATTCCGGCGATCGCGCGTTAAGGTACTTCCAGATGTGCTAGGACGATGAAACTTCGCTGGAATATTGGAGACTCAACAACATTTGCTTAGAAATTGCTACTTCCCAAATCCGATTACTCCTTAAAGTACCAATCTTGACCGCAAAGTAAAAAAAATACTTTTAAGCAATATATGCATTTTCGTGATGCCCATCAGCCCATTAGCAGTTTTGCCTCAAGGGTTTTGCTTACAAATGAAGTTCCAGCTCCCTTAGAGTGCGCATCTCAACCGCAAAGTCGAAACTTACTTTTGATCAATCAAATCATCTTGACCCATGCAAGTGCCATATGAGCTTACAGCTCTTGTTTTTTCAACTTAAGCAAACCCCAAATCCGATTTACCAACCCACGCAAACGAGACGTCGTTCCAGTCAATAGGGAATCCTAAGGGCGGGAATTTCTGGAAACATTGCATATGGGCGTATTTTCAGCGTTCCCCGAGTACTCCATTTAAAGAGTCCCCGTGTTTTTATTTGTCCTGGGGACTCACTCCCCGTATTCTCGCGACTCACTCCCCGTATTCTCGCGAGTCCCCACGGACGGGGAATGCTCCGATTATCATTGCCATCATCAAAAAGGACTCCCTTTCAGATTCGGAGGGTAATCAATTTTTGCTGGTGTTCGTGCAAAGTAACATTAATTAAAAACAATCAGAACAAACAAAACCAAAAATAAAGTGAATCCAGACTAATTTCGTCAACTGCATATTTTTCTTCGAACAAAATCCATTTCGGAAGCACTCCCCGTGTTCTCTCTATTTCTGTAGACGGAGTCCGCGTGGAGTGACTCCCTCTATTCTCGCCGTTCCCTTCGATTCCCCGAGGAGTCTTCGGGAGACGGCGAGAATACGCCTTATGTCTTTTCGGGATTCCAAATGAAACTAAGAGCTATTCCCGTCTGTCTGTACCCATGATAGCTTCCGAACGGAGTGAGATTTCCACAGAAACTGGTATCTTGGCGGAAGGTCAATTTCTTAAATGGGCTGGTAGAGGGCTACCTCAGCCTCAGGCTGTGAAGAAGGGCATAAGTTCTGCAGGTTTTGCGTGTTGGGCAAAAGTTTATTCTGGGCAAGATTGTGCCAAAGATTTCCTCAGGAATAATTCTATCAGTCCATTAGAAAGTTGAAACTGTATCTATGGTGAGAAATTACTTCGATTTATATTGTCGACTAGTTGGTTTTGGAGCAGAATAAGCTAACTAAGACTGACTTGACATAATACAGGGTTCTGTCAGGAGCTGAATTTCACGCCGAGCGCCCGATAGAAGTATATTTTAGGAAACTGTGCCGACAGATTTCCTTAGAAGTCTTTTTGCGGTTTGATTACAAAGGTGAAATAAAATTTCATGCTTAGTATGATATTAATTCTCTATACTTTTGCCAACAAGTTAAATATGATAACTAGAGCAGGATTCTTGTACAAAAACGTGCCGACAAAGAATGGCGGTATGCTTTTGTCGGGGCTTGGCGGCCCATAAAAGCTAATTCGGGCGAAAATGTGCCGTCGGCATTTTCCCTCAGAACTAATCATGTACTATTGGCTCGATGAGAGCTGATTTTTGGACAAAAATGTGTCGATAAAAATGTCGGTATACCGAAGGATTTTTTCAGAGGTATTTGTATTGGTTCGATTAGAGCTGATTTCTGTGTAAAAATGTGCAGAAAAAAATGTCGGTATCAATTTGCCGGAGCTTATTTGGGGGAAACTGTGCCGATAGATCCCGTTTTCAGACCGTGATGGGGGGGCGGGGAGACCCCCTTAGTTATGCCCTTTTCGTCGAGATCATGTCGCGGAAGATTGTAATTTATCCCTAGTTAGCCTCGTTAGGTTCTGCTTTTGAATCCCACGTCCAATAGCTTAGGAATCAATGTAATCTGAAGACTTTGGATTCTGGACGTACATTTACTCTGTCCGATTACGAAGCAGATAGATGGATCAGTCGTCTTATTATACTTGTGACACGAAAAACTAGACAAAGACGTTGATGACCTGATAGGAAATAACGAAGAATGAAGATCAGCTTACTTTGTTTTCTTATCCCTGGGTCGTAATTCAGAACATCCGATAAGGACAAAACACGAGGTCTGTTGAACTTTCAATTTTAACGGGATTCCGTCCGTATTATCAACCGGGCAGGAAAATAAACCTCAAACCTTACTCATGTGTCGATACGATAATCGGCAAAACTTATTATTTTCCATGAATTTCCGGTTTTGGCGGATTCCGGGTAAACTACTTATCTATAGCAAGAAAATCAGCTTTTTTCAATAATATCTACTTTTACCCAATTTCCGATTTGACAGGATTCTGGGCGAACGAACAGATACGGATTCGGCATGTGTTTTTACCCCCATACGATGCTTCGGTCTACTGTTTCTACTAATCTTAGTTTCTGGTTAAACTATTTGTTCGGCGAGAAAATAAATAAAGGTACGGATTCAGCATGTATTCTTACCTCTATATCGACGCCCCCTTCAACCTCAGATAAACTTTTACATTCACCAAATTTCCGGGTTTTGCCTGATTCCGGGCGACCATGTCCGGTCAGAAAATAAAGTTCAGCTCTGGGTCCAGTATGTCTCCTTGTCTTAATAATAATAGTAATAATATAATATAATAATAATACAAACCAAGAGAAAAGGCTTTCGCCTCTAAATAACTAAATATTCCTTGAGCCTAAGGTTAGTTAGACGTTTGTTTCCTTCCCCGACATTGGACCGGAAGATTGACAGCCTGACGAGGACCCTTGGCAAGAAGGGCCGAAATATCACTGACGAAGCATCGTAGCTGACGTATCCGTTGTATACATTATTAATAAACTCTAAATAACTATAAGAAATTTTAAGTAGTCGAACTTATCAGAGTTAAAAATAATAATCCTTAACCCTAATTCGACTGTCGCTGTCGCACTGGCTTGATTTTTTAATATTCATCTCTTAAAGTGAAACCCCAATCCTAGATATTGATCTACGGGTCCCATCTATATGAACTTGACCTTTACTTTGACCCAAGTGATCCTTACACTAAGTTTGAACGAAATCTGTCAATCTCTTCGAGATTTATCCTGCTAACAGACGGACAAACTTTAAGTTTTTCTTTTTTTCACTAACGTTTTGGGGTCCCAAAACCACGGTGATGTCAGACACCTGATTTGGTTCTCGATTTATTCCAGCTGAAAAAAAAAGGCCGACAGGGTACAGTTACACATGAGTTATAACAATATTAGAAATATCGTCTTTGGATAACCGACTTGTTAACAACATAGCCTAAATGGCGGGTAGAAAAGATAAGTGGCACTATTGTTAATATCACAGATCCCAACCATTTACCACCAACACCAAGAGCCGCAACAAATACTGCGAGAATTTGGCAAAGAAAAAACAACACAAACGAATAACAAATGAAAACGACAACGAGTACGAGCGTCCGATTGTCAATGCCGAGAGAATCACTCCACCCCCACTTGAACTAGAGGATGCAGCTGTGCATTGCTTGATAATTTTCTTTTTGAGAATTTTAGTTGTTGAGCCGGGTTTCGGACTGATTATGCGAACAGACGGACGTCGCAGGATTCCGTAATCCTCCATCTCATCGTCGTCCGTATACTGTAACGACAGTTGGCTGTACAAGTTCTACTAGCAGGGGCGTCGCAAGGGGGGGGGGGGTGCAGCATCCCCCAACTTTTTGAGATTAGGTAAAATGCTGGGCCGTAGGCCAAAATTTTTGCTTAATTCGGTTATTTTCGGTACCAGAACAATTTGGTGTATTTAAGGGGATTCGGTAGTTATACAGAATCCGGAATAGGTTATAGTTACAAATTTATCGGTACAATGATCGGGATTCATGAATAGGCTGAACGAATTTACTGAAATTATTCGGTAATTTTTTTAAAGCCAGAAAAACTCGGGTATATTTATGGAGACTCGGTAGTTACACGGAATCCCGACTAGGCTATCGGTCAAAAATTATTCGGTATCATGACTGAGATTTTAGGTCCACTTTCGACGAAATTATACCGAATCCGAATATCATTCTGTAGTTTTTCGATGCCAATTATGTTTGGTGTAATTTTCGGGATTATCGGATAATCCTGGATATCTGGAATAGGCTATCGGTCCATACTTGTTCGGTATATATCGAGATTCGGTAATTCATTCGACACAATTCTGAGGATTCGGTACTTATAACGAATCCCGAACTTCGGTACAGTTTCGACGAAATTATACACATTTATTCGGTAAAACTGGGACCAGTTAGTTATGCAGAATTCCAAATAGGCAATCGGTCAAAGATTGTTCGGTATAATTACTGGGATTCGGCAATTTATTCGGGTTTTGCAAGGATTCGGTAGTTACGATGAACCCCAAACTTCGGTCCGATTTCGACGAAACTTTGCCGAATCCCGAATATCTTTCCATAATTATTCGCTACATACGCTACTTATAACGAATTCCGAACTTTGGCTAATTTCGACGTCAACCCTAAAATCTGATGATAAAATCCCCATTCTGAAGGAGAATCGTAATCTCAGTTGTTGCGATTTAAGCCGGCTTCACACTGACTTAAGACCCCTTTCACACTGGAGTACTTAGGCCTCTTAAGTGTACTTTATGCGTCTAAAGTCGCACTTAACGTAAGAAATCTCACTTAACTTTAGTATTTTTCAAAGTTGAAAATTTTTCAACTTTCTACACTCAAAGTTAAGTGCACTTAAGGCTGACTTAAGGAAGAGAGGAGAATATTCGCTGATGATGAAAGGGTGAAAATCTAGGAAGAAATGAAGAAAATTTACTTAGCTTCAGCTCCTTGGTGTGAAAGGCCTAAGTACAGTGTGAAAGGCTTACTTAACTTAACGTAACTTTTGCTACTTAACTTTAGTTATTAAGTGGCAGTGTGAAGCCGCCTTTACTCTTCTCAGAATATTAGTCGTATGTGACATAAATGTAGTTACCAAACTTTGAAAGAGGACGATTTTCGAAATTTTTGTCAACATTATTTGGTTCTGTTAAAAATCTTGTATTTTAGACGAGAAGTATGTTTAAAAAAAAATAACGCAGGGCAAGGTTTGGACATAAATCGGATTTGTAAGCATTGAAAAGAGGTCAAGCGAAGAACTGGCCACAGACAAAAGGACTGATCTTTAATTTCATCGGCAGTCCTTATTTTATTTTGAATCTCAAAAAGATGCTCTAATCATAAATATTTCCGAAAATTCCGCTGCGGCGCCATTTGTAATATTCTCTATTTTGTAGAAGGGCGCGTCATCTAGCTTAAAGTTAAAATTGGCAAGAAAAAGCGAACTTAAAAATGTTTTGTGATGCGTAGTATTGGCTAGCCTACGGTAGTTACAAGCTACTACCGGGACGTCATTCCATCCGTTTTTGATGTTTCTGGAATTAAGATTTTGCTGTGTTAAATCCGCGGGAAAAGATAGAACTTATATGGGAAGCAAATAATTTTTGCAGGAAAAAACAAGTTCAACATCGAAAATTTTCGCCTGCTGCGCCCCATTTAATTTTGTGTTAGGTGTATAGTAAATAGAAGCTGCTAGTGGAATCATGCCCGGCAATATACTGTCCAAATGTGCTTTGCAAAACGACGCCTAGTGGCTGTCTAATCATCTTTCATGCTGCCCTTTAGTGTTACTCTTTGTACTTAATCTTTTCTGATTAGGTAGAGTTTTTGAAAGATTGGTTAAAATTTTGGCTCTGCACCCCCCCCCCCCCCGAACGAAAATGCACTTGCGACGCCCCTGTCAACTAGAGCAAGAATAATGCAGAGTACGTCGGTCAACTCTGTGCTGATTCGTAACCCTACCCTCCTTCGTACAAGGGTAACACAGGTTACTACTAGAACATTTTTGAACGTTTAAAGTTTTTAAGGGGAACGTTTCGAGGGTTCTACGACGGCTTGTCCAACTAGCACCCAGATACACTGTAAAAAGTATCTCCGAGTAAGGACTAAAGTAATCTGCAGTATTTGCTACTCGGATTATTCTTATCTCTTCTGAGGTTAGACTGATACGAAATAGTGATAAGAATAATCCGAGTAGCAAATACTGAAGTTAACTTTAGTCCTTACTCGGAGATACTCTGATCGCAATACTCGCTTCGGAAACTGTGGCACACAAATTTAAAGAATAAAGGGGAGATTCTGGCACTTTAGGAAAGATTCGTTAGACCACTCTCGTGATTTCAGCTAGTGGCCCAGTACGTTTAAACATTGTCAGAAACATAATGTAAGAAGCAGGCCAAGGCTCTACTATCCACTTACTGCGAAAAAAAATCTACTGATGAGCCAACGTAGTTCCCTAAAGTCTCCTAATAACAGAGTAAACGTTTCGTGTCTCCATTTTACCATTTGACAACAAAAAAACACCGTCCGAAGGAACAGACCTCAGGCGTATTCTCGCCGTTCCCCGAGGACTCTTCGGGGAATCGAAGGGAACGGCGAGAATAGAGGGAGTCACTCCACGCGGACTTTACGTACAGAAACAGCGAGAACACGGGGAATGCTTCCAAAATTGATTTTGTTCGAAAAAAAAAAATTGCAATTGACGACATTTGTCTGGATCCACTTTATTTTTGGTTTTGTGTATTCTGATTGTTTTTAGTTAATTCTACAATGCACCAACACCAGCAAAAATTAATTCCCCTCCGAATCTGAAAGGGATTCCTGTTTGATGATGGTGATGATAATGGGAGCATTCCCCGTCCGCGGGAGTGAGTCGCCAGGACAAACAAAAACGCGGGGACTCCGCAAGTCGGGTCCTCGGGGAACGGCGAGAATACGCCTCTCTACTGTAATCTTACGCTTGGCGAATTTGCGTTTTCCGCTTCAACAAGAGTATTTAGGAGAACGTAAGAACCACCCAATAATGTAGGCTCTATGCAAGGGATGAAGAGAAAATAAGCCCTTTGCCTTTCGGATACCTAAACAGTTACATACAGCCTACGCAAACGGAATACCGTAAAGTTAGAATCCCTCCGAGTGATTAAACCTTGATCGAGCTTTACACAAAATGACTGTCATGGTCATGAGGAGTAGAAAGTCTAAAAACTCCTAAAAAAATATCAAATATGCCTGAAATCAGATCTCTTTTTTCTCGTTTGGTAGTCCAAAAATAGACTACTAAAATACAATCCATCTAGCAATAAAAAGGAGGCCGGGAAATTCGGGGAAAATCAAACCGAAACATGCACAAGCCGAACGGGAGTTAGTAGAGGGTTAAAAACACTATATGTTTAGAATAAGGCACAACCGGGACATGGACGAAATTAGCGAACATTATCACACTAAATAGCTGCTTTGATTAATCTCCGTTGACTTTCAAATAAAAAGAACTAATCATGCTATTAACCTCATTAAAGTGAGGTCGCCCCTCTGGCTCGTAGCACCAACAACGCTCCATAAGTCTATGGATCTCAGAGGGGGTTCCTTCCGGAGGTGGCATTCTGTACCCAGCGTCTATCAGCTCCCTTGCCTTCGCGTTTGAGAGCCCGCTGTATGGAACACCACCCTTGGAAAAAATTTCCCAGCACAAAACCCCGTAACTCCAAACATCACACAAAGTTGTGTATTTGCCATAGTTGAGTGCTTCGGGAGCTGTCCATTTGATGGGGATCTGCTTCATACCATCTGACACTATGTATTCTTTCTCTTCCCGGGACATCCCGAAATCGGAAATTTTGACGCACCGATTCACATCGATGAGGCAGTTTCTGGCAGCCAAGTCTCTGTGAATACAGTTTTTTTCCTCAAGGTACTCCATGCCCGCAGCGGTGTCGCGACACATGGCAACCAACGTTGGTAAACTAACCTCCGCAGCTTTGACCCGCAAGAAGTTCAAGAGTGACCCACCCGACACAAGCTCCATGACTATCATAATTGGCTGCTTTTGCACACAAATCCCGATGAATTTCACAATATTCGGGTGGTCGTATTCTTTGAGTATTCTTCCTTCTTGCAGAAACTTCTTTTTCTGTTCTTCAGGAAGGGTCACCCTGCACGTCTTTACCGCCACATCTTTCCCGATCGGTTTCAGCTTGGCTCTAAAGACATCACCAAAGTTTCCCTTCCCAATTTTATCTATAAGCTCAACATCGTCATTGTTCAGTTCCCATCTCTCTCGGAAAACTGGCCTCTTTAGGATTGCTCCGGACTTGGTCGTGACTGGATTTCCCGACTGGTATTGGTGAACAATAAGTTCCTGTATAGTAGTAAATGCGGGGCCTTCGAACCGGTAAAGACCCTCAGAAGTTGTCTGCACGATGAAATGCTTATGACCGCCCCACCCAACTGACAGCACTATCTGTCTTTCTTCATTCCTCATGGTCTCTCTCACTAGAAAGTCTCCATCCCCACTGAGAAGTCTGACCACTTCTTCCCTTGGCAAAACACCATGAAACCACTCTTCTTCTTGAAGAGTTTTCACAGGCGCTACCGAGATCGGGGCAACCGGCACTTCCCTACACTCATATTCCCCTAGACATGTTGTGATCAGCTCCACTTGATTCTGGCACATTTTCTCAGTGCACATCAATTCCCCTATCTCGCGCCTAAGCGATTCAACTACTTTTCTCGACTTCATGGTCAAATTAATATCATCCACTCTATGCTGATTAAGCGAGTCTTCTTTCTCTTTCAGCTGAATCTGTATAGTAGCAACCTTACCGATAATCTCTTCCATTTTCGTTTTGAGTATTTGTGCAGTTAAGTCATTCATTATTAGCTTATCAGTAGGAAAGTTCAGGTCTAACGACTCAAATATTGACTGATCAAAGGTAAATTCCATGGTCTTGACGATTTCATTTCTTCTGATGTCCCACAGCCTTTGAGATTCCAAGAGATTCGAAGTTGAGCCCCGAAAAGAGTTTGTGTCTCTTGTGCGGAGGCTGTCAGGCTGATATCCCAGATCTCTGAGTATTGAGTTCCACTGTGTAACGACTTCATCATTGGTGGGGTGTAGAAGGTCGACGAATTTATTATCAGCAGACGTCAGCACACATTCTCTAAATGCATTCCCTTCACAAAGAAGAAGCACATACTCATTATGAACAACGTGCAGCTTCCTTGCAGCCTTCTGAAGTTTGTCCCTTGCTTCGTCAATTCGCTTCGATGCCTTGCCTTTGGATGTGACCTCCTGGTACTTGGTGTGAATCTGATTGTAGTTATCAACCGCTTTTAGGTACTCATTTTTTATTTTTTGAACAGCTGACTGTAGCATGTACGAATGAGAAGTAATACGATTGCATTCTTCATTTATGGCCTTCTTGTTTTCTCTGACGGATGTTATGAGCTGGTTCAACTTATCTAGAGTAACTGTTTCTAGCACCTCAAAGGAAGATTTGACACTCTGGATCAGGGTTTCTGCATCGTCAATAAAGTTCTTGAATTTGACAGACTGATCACCCTTGGCCGATTTCGTCAGGTTACTTTTCACTACAGAAGTCAGTGAAGCCACCAGTTCTTTTTCATTTTTAAGTCGTACTTCTACAAACTTCTTCACTGCTTCCAGTACTTTCAAATCATGATCAACTAAGGCAACTGAACCATTTTGTGAGGAAAAGAAGCCTCCATTGACAACAGATCCATCTCTTGGAGAAGGGCTGTCATTCGATGCACGCAGGAGTGATGCCATACCTCAGCATCAGGCTTTTCTGGAACAGAGAAAAAATCAGTATAGGTATGGCAGAGAAGTAGCGTACAATGAAGTAAGACTCGTGCATCATCACAAGCCAGCCCTAAGAGCTTTATTAACTGCTTAAAAACTGTCTGTCACCACGGAACCCAGAACTCCTTGTATAAAGAGCAGGTCCAGACCCTCAAACTAGTTACTAATTTTAACAAACGGGATTAGACCAATACCAAGCCAAGTCCTTTAAACGAATCTGACCTCATTTTTTAGAAGTAACAATACTAATGCAGAGTCGAGCCAAAAAACATTTACAGGCAATTAGAAACAAAGCAAAATACAGGAAGTAAAAATTTAAAATTTTATGCAAATGGTATTCATTTTGCTATTGTGTTGAATAACTTCTGTATCTAGCCCACAGGTAAAACAGTCAGTTGTTGCAAATACTGCAGTAACCCTATTATAATTATGTATAAAAATCATTCTGTAGCTCCCTTATATCAGGTACAAGAACTGAATGTTTTACGGACACTGTAGGATAGAAATATTTAGGAGAACTTGAGGAGAGAAGATACAAAATCAGAGTAACTCACATGAAAATTTATCTTCTTTTTCTCTATTCTGACAAAAATAAGTGGAGATTTAAGGGTAATTTTATGTATCGTGAAACCACAGTTACTATGGTATGTAATAAAAAACTGTTATTATGGTAGGCTTATATACAAAAACAAATTTATTTAGTCTCATTCAATTAGGCTACAGCCAATATCATTCAGTCCTGTCTAGTTTCTCCGATCATTTCAGATACTAGTGAATCAAGCATACTCAGACACCGAGAATAGAGGGAGTCACTCGAAGCGGACTCCGCGTACAGAAACAGCGAGAACACGGAGAATGCTTCCAAAATGAATTTTGTTCGAAAAAAAAATTATGCACCTGATGAAACTAGTCTGGATTCACTTTATTTTTGGTTTTCTTTATTCTGATTGTTTTTAATTAATTTTACATTGCACAACACAAGCAAAAATTGATTCACCTCTGAATCTGAATGGGAGTCCTTTTCGATGATGGTGATGATTATCGGAGCATTCCCCGTCCGTAGGGACTGGCGAGAACACGGGGATTGAGTCCCTGGGACAAACTCGGGGTTGAAAAAATTTGAAAAAATCGGGGACAAACTTCTCGCTGTTCCCTCGGGGAACAGCGAGAATACGCCTTTATAGTCCAGTAAAAGTACGGTTTGACCCGAACAAAGTTGCGACAAAAGTATTTTTGACACTAAAATGTTCACAAAAAATTTCTAGGGCAGCTTGAAAGGGTGGAGGGGGTGAAAAATTAAAGGGCAACATAAAAATTTTGTTTAGGGTGATATCACAGTCGATTCACGGGTAATTGAGTCCATATCTGAACTTTATTTTTTCCCCCGACAAGTAGTTCAACCGGAATCCGGTGAAAACCAAAAATTCGGTAGCCTACCATAGAAGTTAAAAGTTTATTTTAAATAAAAATCTTTTTTGGTCAACAACACAGTCGGTTTAGGGGTAAGGAGACCTGCTGAGCCTATATCGCAAACTTTTTTTTATCCACCTGGCAAGTAGCTCGCCCGGAATCCGGCGAAAACCGGAATTCGCTACAGTATAGGTAAAAAAAAATTATTTGTCTAATAGCACAGCCGGCTTAGGGGTAAGAAGACCTGCTCAGGCCATACCTTTTTGTCCTACCGACACGTAGCTCGTCCGGAATCCCTGCGAAAACCGGAACTCGGTTCCTAAGTTCCTAAAGACGTCTCCTCCATACGGAACTCCTTATTGCAGCAGAAGAAAAACAACTCAAGAATATACAAAGGGAAGTCTGGAAAAACTCTTATGCCTTACGGTATTGCCTGCTCTTGGACAAGCTAGCTTCTCCCATCAAGTTTGTCTGTCCGGATTGGATACATTCTACGCCTTTTGCAGCGTAGTTCCATCCTATGCACGTGAATTTGCAGATACTAGAATGGGAAAGCAACTCTTCTGCAACGAATCCGGAGAAATGGGTATGACAACTTTCTGCTGAAGTTACATCACAGCAACGATCAAGACGAAACCAGCCCCCAAAGGTCTTCTTCACGTTGACCCGTGTAAGTGCCAAGCAGGTTGTGACTAGCGACACGGTAAATGCGATGACCGTAGTTAACAACCAGCCCCTACAGCTGCAGAGGTTGGTTTAAACATATCTTTCAACCAGCATGCTACCGCATCCAGCTTGGAGTCTCCTTTGTATACCTTGGCTACGTCATCGAACACAGATGGTGGCTGCAACGAAGAGATCGCAACGCGGATCCGTCAAGATGAGAAATAGCGCGCGGAACCGTCGAAATGGCACGCCGGCACCAAAATCAAAATCCGGATCTAACAGGTGAGGATACGTTTGATCCTGTTCCATGGATCCCTAATATGGCCCATAAAGGCAGTTTTCGAACGCTTCTTGCCGTACGCCTCAGCGACAGGGCCCTGAAGAAAAAAGCTGAATACGGTGATTAGACGGCCATTAGACCCCGCGTCGTTGGTGAAGAAATACCGACTAACCTAGTTCTGGAACTTGAGCTTCAGATGTGACGACTCAGAGATAAAGAAGGAGCACTTGCACCCACCCCTCTCTGGAAAAAACAAAGTGGAGGCCAGACATGGCTCAACGCACTGATAGGCGGTACAAAAAGTGCCACATCAACAGGTTTGGTGGGGGTTAGTTTGCCAAAAAGTTGCAACAAAGTACCAGAAGTTTGTGGTAGACTGGTTAGCACCAAGTTAGGCTGCGACAAAATTTACAGTGCTTTCAACATTTTTTAGGCCAATTTCAAGTCCTGAACCCTGAAAGTTGGGTTACAGTGGAGGTAGCCTACGCTTACTTGAATGTTTGTTGACTTTGAACTTTGCCATTTTCATGCAGCTGCTGTGACTAAAGTAAATTTAACCACAGGAGGGGTTTCCAACCTTGAATGTATTTAACCTTGAACTTGGCCAGAAAACCTTACAGGGAAACTTTGTGCAGTCCAAAACAGCTATGAGGTCATTCAGGGTTTCCTGCTCAAAAATTAGTACCTTATTAGGACTGCACTGGAATTTCCTTTCGGTAGCCTACCCCTCCTGTACCAGTTAGCCAGAGTAGGTAATTAAGGGCCTCTGAAAAGACCTGAATAGGTATTCTGGATCTTCATTCTACCATTTAGCCGAAAACTGCACTGTTCACATTTATGTAACTGTTCAAATAAGCATACAGGAGGGGTATCCAAGCTTGACTTTTTTCCACCTCGAACTTGGCCCTAAAAAAGGTTAATAAAAGATCATTGCAGTCCTGACAAGGTCCTAACTGTCAAAAAGATGCCCTGGCTGACCCAGGACAAATTCAGGACTGTACAAAAGTTTGCTTGCAGTACTTTCAGGCCAAGTTTGAGGTAATGTAAAGTCGATGTTGTGTACAGTCTACCACAAACCCCTAATTTTTGGATAACCTATGCCAGACACTGGATAAATCTAGCGTTTGGCACACCCTATGCGAAAGGCTGGATACACTATGCCAAATGCTGAATACTCTAACCCAATAAATATTGATGATTTGAATGAAGCTCAGAAATCATACCAATCAGAATTCACCTATAGTAAGGTAGGTAAGGGTTAGGATAACAGCACATATCCAGCATTTGATATAGGTACCCGGTGTTGGGCATAGGCTATACCAAATGCTATATATATCCAGTGTTTGGCATAGGGTATCAAAAAATTATGGATTTGTGGTTGACTGGTTGGGTAGCCTACAGGAGGGGTATCCAACCCCGAACCTTGCCTAAAAGGGTTGGAAGGAAATTTTGGTGCAGTCCTAACAAGCTCCTAATTGTCAAGAAGGAAACCTTGAGTGACCCAGGACCTGTTTTGGACTGCACAGAAATTGCCTTGTAAGGTTTTCATGCCAAGTTTGAGGTCTCGAGGTTGGATACCCCTTTACCTCTGGCTTTATCTATGTACTTCTCCTTTTTACTTCTGAAGACTAGCCTACACTTAACATCTCAAAGAGGGAGTAAACAAATGGCACAAATGTAACTAAGGGTGAGAAACAGACAAGAACAAGGTAAAACACAACTCTAGGTTAACCTAATCCAGTGGTGCAATTTAGGGGGAGGGGGCAGGGGGGACCATGGCTCCCCCATGAATTTGAAAGGGCCCTACAAGCTTTTTTATCTATATTCCTTATTGTTTGACATGCTGAAGTAAAGGCATTTTTACCAAATTGTTAATTTCACACTGCACCGCACAGTTAGTAATCTGGTTTTGAACCAAATGCTTTGTCTTTTAGCAGAAAACAGGCTGATTTTTGTTTTTGCCTGCAGCTCTCAATTTCAATATAATTTGGTGTTTGTTCAATACTTAGATGCTTTAAGATGTTAACCCCATATCCGAACTCAAAAGATTTCATGAACCTAGATCTAGCCTACTTCTCAAGATCGCAACAAATCTCGATAGGGTTTCCATCAAAAGCCTCAGAGGGTCTAAAGTTGGTCTAAAGTCTCTTATTCTGTCATATGGGTAGGCCTCAAGCTCCAGGTCAGAGCATGCTCCATTGAACATTTTTAGTTGTGAAGGGTCTTTGAACAATGAGTGATTCTTGCATATGCTCATTATGGTATATTTTAAAACTGCTTTTATTTTACCCTCAAAAAGCAATTAAATTTTGCATTTGAGCAAAAAAAAAATCTAGGATGGGGGCCCAAAATGGATGTTTGGCCCCCAGCCTCTGAGGTTTACTGAAATGGGGCCACTGACCTAATCTAACCTGCACCAACAATTACCTGCAATAAATTTTTACTTCAAGACTGAACTGAAGAAAGAAAAGTAATTAATATTCAAACGGAATGGACGATGGGGTTGCGAATTGACAGAATGGGTTTTGTATCATAGCAACAAGGGAGCGCAGCTTGGATTCTATTTGGTTGGCACTTGTTGTCATCTTTTCCTATTCTGGTGCGCTGCCGTGTTGACTTAAGTGTATTAAAATTCCATACAGCCGTGACGTATTTAGTCACTTAAGGTGACTGAAACATTAGTCGCGTTTTTTTGCCAAAAGAGATCGAACGCCTCTCGCCCAAGTCCTCTGTCCATTCTGCTAATTTGGCCGTTTTCTGGTAATGAGGAGTCTGGCGCCGTTCTCCTGAGCAGATTGGTCTAACTCACCTCGCAGTTGTCAATCTCCTTTCTCCGCAGGCCTGAGCAGAAAGGAGAAAGGCCTTGGTCCGAACACGGTCAAAATAAGCGCTTGGCGCCAAAAACGGGCAAACGAACTAAGGCCTTGGTATATAGGTGAAAAAAAACTCGACTATTTGCGTTTTTGAAGATACCATGGTGTGGTATCTGTTGCTCTGCAAAAACGACAATTGCCAAATTTGCGCTTTTCGAAGTCATCCCAAAAGAAAAACTTATATTAGGTCACAGCACTAAGTTCCAAACTTCTTTCCCGCCAATTTGACAAAAATTGATGAAAGTGAAACGAATTTTTCAGGTATCACGATCAGTTACCACGATCGGACCATGGTATCTGAATATCCGATACCACGATCACTGGCTAGATACCACGATAACTGCAAAAACGCTCTTTGACCGTGGTATCAGATATCACGAAAACTGCAGAAACGACTTTAAACGTGGTATCAGATACCATGGTATCTGTAAAAACACAACTAATGTATACAACGGTTATGTCTGTTACGATGCTTCATCAGTGATATTTCGGCCCTTCTTGGCAAGGGTCCTCGTCAGGCTGTCAATCTTCAGGTCAACGTCGGGGAAGTAAACAAACCTGTAATAAATAACTGAAACTTCTACCGACTATAAATATCTTATTCGGGCAAATTACTTTCAACTACCACTGTAGGGAAAAAACTAGTCCTGAGATTTAATTTGTGACACGGTCGCTGTTTTTGCTGCACGATTGGGGCGATGACAGGAAAGTTTTTTTTCTGCATTTTGATCAAGTTCGTTTTTGTTATTAGTAAGGGACTGAAAGTCCTTTTCTTAGGGAAAGTTTTTTCCCTACAGTGGTCTTTGAAAGTAAATTGTCCGAATAAGATATTTATAGTCGGTAGTAGCTTCAGTTATTTATTACAGGCTTGTTTCCTTCCCCGCCGTTCGACCTGAAGATTGACAGCCTGACGAGGACCTTTGCCAAGAAGGGCCGAAATATCGCTGATGAAGCATCGTAGCTGACGTATCCGTTATTGACACTATTTGAATAAATCACGTCACTTAGGACCCAGCGTAGGATTTGATTGTCCCTAGGTCGTTTTGTAAATGTAAAGCGACCGGCATCTCGCTGGTCGCTCTGCTCTATATATATATTAAAATATATATTCACTGATAAGAATAAACTACAGTTTTTCGTTATCTGAGGTACAACTCAAATGGTTGTGACGTCACGCTTGTATGGAATTACGATACAACTTAGTTTATACCCTTAAGCTGCGTTCGATTTGACTCCTCCTTGTCTCGGTCCTGTCTTCTTGTTACTGCCCTGTCACGGTTTAAACCCGTTTTATTTACCCTTGTCAGGTGAATGACTCAGCGGACAAGCATCGCAAATAAAACGCAATCGAGAAATCTACCCGTGACAGGACCGAAACTTGCTTCGAGAGCATGTCATCATTCACGGCGTCCTGTCTGACAGGGCACTGACAATTGTCAGCTGACAGGACAAATAAAACGGCATCAAGCGGACAAGGCAGTTAAATAAAACGGCGTTTGGATGACAGGACTGAGACAGGACCGGGACAAGGCTAAATCGAACGCGGCTTTAAGTTGGTTCCTGTCCTCTCACTCTCTGCCTATCCTACAGGTCCCGTGTCCTGTTTGCAGGTCCTGTGGCCTGTGGTGAATTGGTGATTTCGTATTCCTCCTGAAGCTCAAGGTAAGAAATCGTGCTAAAGCTCATACATTTACCATTTTTTCTAGCTAGAACTTTAGTTCTCTAGAAGGAGGATAGCCTATCCAACCTCGAATCTGGCCTAAAAAAGTTGGAAGGAAATTTCAGTCCATTCCTAAAAAAGCCCTAACTATCAAGAAGGAAACCCTGAGTGGCAAAGGACCTGTTTTGGACTGCACTGAAATTTCCTTGTAAAGTTTTCAGACCAAGTTCGAGGTCATAAAACTTCAAGAGTTGCACTTTATTTGAAGTTCATAGTACAGCGGGAGCAGATGGTGAACTGTAAGCTGCCATTTTATTCGAGGCAGACTACATCAGAAGCTAAGCTGAACTGTTACCTGCCTCACCCATCATACAAACTACAATAGGGGGTCCTCTGGCACTCAGCGGGCGGCCTGCTGGCAAATAAAACAAATTTGGGCACCCCGCGCCTTCCTAGCGTACAGCCCACTGGCGAATATAACGACAACGAACAGTCCGCTGTACTATGAACTTCAAAATAAAACGCAACTAAGGTTGGATACTCCTCCTGTATACAGTTAAAATGTTACACAATGGAAATCAATCATTAACTGTCTGATCTGAATAGAGCAGCTAACGTATACAGACAATTTTTGTCTGTACATTTTGTAGAAGGGTCAGGTTTTTTCGGCATGTTTCTGTACCTAATTAGCAATTGTCTGCACATATTTGAAAAGAAATCAAAATACAAAGAAATACAAAGGAAACACAGTTTTGTATGCATTTGTCGGGTGGCAGTTCGCTCGTTGACATTTCAGGTTCCTTTTATACATAAGAAATCAAGTTCTGTACAGTCTCGTCGGGCACAAGACAGAAGAAATCAAATGCTTTATGTTTTGTCAGTCTTCTCGTCAGCACATCAGGTTCTTTTTCGTGTAAGAAATCTAATTCCGTAAATGCTTATTGGTGCATCCTGAAAGTTTAAGTTTCGTCAGTACATCGGCTTCTGTTTACATGGAATAAATCGAATTCTGAATGATTTTGTTGGGCCTAGGTATTCTTGTCGGCACATCAGGTTCTTTTTATGCGTAAGAAATCAAATTCTGCAAACATTACTCGGATGCAACTGGAAAGCTTAAGTCTCTTCGGCAGATCGGGTTCTTACCCGTAATAAATCAAATTCTGCAAACTTTTGTCGGGCCGCCCCGGAAGTTTAAGTCTCGTCCTTCAACCTTTTTTTTTTTGTAATGCAATGTCAAACACTTTCTTGCTACATTCCGTTCCTTGTCGTGAAGATTCCGCAAACCTGTTCATATTTTGTTTGTAAGTTGTTTATCGGTTCATACACTTAAACTGCCCTTTTTCGCTGATCTGGCTGCACATCCTTCTTTCTTTTCTTGTTCGAGTCTTGGTGTGGTCACAATCAGGAAGAGTAAATGAGGGGACCTAGTGCAATGGCTATGCCCATTATACAGAATGTCTTTTTAACGTGAAAACTACTTCTTTTGCCGTAAATTCAGAACTTTATTGTGCATAGCCACTACTTTTTTTGACGGACAGATCTGTGATTTCACAGCTAGCCTTAGTTTTATTTCGGGTCTCAAAGAGGCACTCTGCTCACCAGCGTTACCACAAAACTCCACCTGCAGTGTATTTCCTAGTATTCTCTGTTTGGAAGAACGGTAATTCATATAGTTGACGCTTTAAGCGTGAAATTCTGGGGATTTGAAGCAAATTAAAATCTAGAATTTGTATGGTAGGTAGCCTATAGATCATTTTTTTTCCGGAGGTAGGCAGATTTTAAAAATTTCGCCTGCAGCGCTTAGTTTAACTCAATCTGGATAGGCTACAGTCGTTGGAAGCATATTTTTTTAGCAAAAGATGAAACGAAAAGCCAAATATGTGAATTTAAATTTACGAACTTGTATTAAAGGAATAATAATAATTGATGCATTACAGTTAGTTTTATACGAACTTTCGCCTGCGGCGCATTTCGTAGTAGGCCTATTCAGTATTTGGAAGAACGGTGTTTCATTTAGTTAGCGTTTTAGGATTGAAGTTCTTGGGGGTTTGAAACACATTAATATGGTAGGTATAGCAAAAATTTTCGCATGCAGCTCTTACTTTAACTTTTTCTGGGTATAGTCGTTGAAATTGTAACTTTTTGCCGAAAGCTGAACGGAAAAGGCAAAAATGTGAATTTGAAGACGAATTTACATTAAAAAAATAATGGCAATTGCATTGCAATTCGTTTTACCCCGGTTCTGTTCTATGCTGGCAGGAAATGTACGCCAAGCGGCAACGGCGTGTTTTGTCGGCACATTTTTGGGCCGACACGAACTGGCCATCCCCCCCCCCAAAGGTACACCCCTGGAGCTATATTAGAGCTATATTCAGCTTGGGCTGAAGGAATATTTACTTTTCAAAGCAGCTTCAAAACAAAGAAAAGGCACAGAACTTGAATATTTTTGGACAGATGACTGTTGAAACAGTCATATTTTGCCTCTTGGCTGTCAGGACAGCACACACATTTCATTTTAACATTTCTGCGACAAAAATCGAGGTAGTATAAAAGCAAGGCTAGGTACCCCTCCTGTATGTGATGAAATTTAAAAGGGGCATAAACAGTGTGAGTAAATACTCGCTTGACCTGAGCCCAAGCTGACTAGGAAATGTATATTCATATCATTGCTAAAAATGGCACATGTCAGCTATGCTAGAACAATGCTTCGGCAGCTATGTTTCTGCCCTTCTTGGCAAGGGTCCTTGTCAGGCTTTTGTACTTCAGGAACAATGTTGACTAGCTTGAAATGTTTGACCATCGTCCAGCCACCCAAAAACGACAAATACCAAGGCATCGGGCGTTGGGCGGCAGGGCTTTCAACCCCCAAGAGCAAAATGAAGAAACTTAGGCTGGGTTGACATAATGCTAGTTTCACTGAAAGCCAAAAAGCTGCCAAGTAAGACTTGCACAAGGCCTTAACTGAAAGTTAATCATCCACAGAGCAATGTAAATACTGGTTTAATCTTCTGCAGGCAATCGGAATTTGAAAACAAGTGGAACAACGAAACAAAGCTTATAGAGGGATCCTGATGAAGAAAAAGGCCAACTATTGCCAAGTTGGTATTTTAATCATCCACAGAGCAATGTAAATACTGGTTTAATCTTCTGCAGGCAATCGGAATTTGAAAACAAGTGGAACAACGAAACAAAGCTTATAGAGGGATCCTGATGAAGAAAAAGGCCAACTATTGCCAAGTTGGTCTTGATGGGGCTGCTGGTAAGAAGACTGTTAGTGGAAATCCAGCGGAGGAGATTCTGTTGCAAGGTAAGCTTTAATATGCCATTCTATTGTCAAGTCAGTGTCAGTTGAACAAGTCCTAGGAAGAGTCTCAGACTTAAACTCTGAGATTTGCCTGCCTGTCTACATCTTCAGTTTGATCTATCCAGGAAAACCTCCTAATTACAGCAGAGTAGGAATCGGCACCATTTCTGTTTTTGGCTAAAACGGAAATGGTAAAAAATGGAAAATAAAAAACGGAACAGAAACAGAAACGGTGAAAAAACACATAAACTTTTCCTTTTTTTCCGGAAAAACAGAAACAGCCCGTTTTTACAAAGAAACTGCCGTTTTAACAGGTATTTCCGTTTTTTCCCACTTGTTTGGGTTTATAAGATGACAACAGTAAGGCGACCGTTTGGAATTGATATTGTTAGCCATCGGAAAATGACCGATTGGTTTGGGAGAGCGAAAGGCATTTGATAAGCATAGCTCAGGCCAATCCTAGGAGCTGAATGTGCCATATTTTGTCCTGGCTCTAATAGTGAGCCTGTTATTCACGTCGGTTACTGGACGAAGAAGTATTAAGTTCCAACTCCCTGTTCACGCATTATTAACTTCGACCTGAAATCAGGTAAATCAGCCTGAAAGATTATTGTTAATTTTATTTTTACTAATTTTATCCTGTTAATCTCTATGGCCCACACCTGTGAAATAGACTGTGGTCCTAGTCTCAGTTAATTAATTCACATATAAACTTGTGACCAATTTCCATGTTAGAGGCTGGTATTTCCGTTTCTCAGCTCCATTCATTAGTTATGTTCCTTTTCCAGAGGCCAAAGAAAGCTGCAAGAGAGATGGATTTGTTTGTGATGGGCAAGATGAAAAAACAACCATTATGTATGACAATGAAGAAATGGTAAGCCTATATGAATCCGTCGTAGCTGTGTTAGTGATCCACTCTGCTTCATTCGTTGTTCCATCCGTTCTTATTCGCGATAAGCCCACTTCAGATTTCGTATTGTATTTCTTTCCTCTGAACTGCACTCCACTGATACTTACGCTTGCCGGGTTAGGTTCCTTTAGGGGGCGCCCCCCCCCCCCTAATGTTGTCGGCCAGTCGGTAAAAAATAGCCGAGTCAGCGCGAAGCGGATTTTTCGTAAAAACAGTCGATTTCTTTCTTGGAAACAGTCGATATTTTTTAAACAGTCGGTTTCCTGTAAAAATAGTCGATTTTTTCTGAAAATTAGTAGTTTTTCTTAAAATCAGCCGATTTTTCTTCAACACAGTGGTTTTTTCTCAGTAATAGTCGTTTTTATCTGCAAAAACAGTCGTGTTAGTGACAGAGATGAGCGAATCCGATCATAAAAGGATTTGAACCCGAATCCGCCATTTCATGCAGAGGATTCGAATCCGACCGTACAAAGGTTGTAGCTTAAAAATCAGAGGTGACAGAAAGTACTGATGAATAAGGTAATCAAATAACGTTGTATGTTACTCAGGATGGATGGTGGTGGAGATAAAAAAGTTCGATTGTTTAAGCTCACTGGGTAAAAATTGGGAAGCGGAAACTGGAAGGATGCAGGCTTGGAATCTGAGTCCGAATCCAGCCTGAAAAGCGGAAGATTCGAATCCCACCAAAAGGACGAATTCTGGATTCGAATCCGTATTGGGATTCGCCCATCTCTGGTTTGTGATTGAAGGATCTCTTTGAATCCAATAGCTGCGTTTTTTGCCGTCATCCAGTTAACCGAACTGCAAGATTTCCCACTATAATTCTCATTATAGAGATAGGCGCCGGCGACGGGAAGATGCCATTTTTTCTTATAAGCCGTTTTTTAGAGCTCAGTCGAACCGGCTGGCGAGACGAAAAACGGTCAATAGTGGCAAATAGGTCGGTTAACCGACCTATGGAGAAAAGACAAAAAACGCAACTATTGTTTTGAATACACAATTATTGTTTGTTTGTTCTCCTTAGAAATATCATCAGCTGTTTTAGAGATTTTGTTTTAGAGATTTGTCTTGTGTCTTGTCAACCAGTCATCAACTCAATGTCTTCGTTACAGGAAATCCAAGGTTACAAGCGATCAATTGTCAAGATGGCTGCTGTTTGGATTTTGATTACAGCTTCTTTTGGAATCCTGGGTCTGATTTCTTACTGGTTTCGTCGACATTACGTGCTCTTCACTCACTCAGCGTCTTCCTTAGCGAATGCGGATGTAGTGGTGATAACTGTAAGTGCGAATATGGGAAGTTCTACCCTGTTATAGGCCTATGGAGCAGCTCGTAAGTCTTTATCAGGGGTTTTAGAGTATCTATTGTGGTATAAGCTGACCCGTTAAATCGATCTGTCTGTTTTGTTTTCCTGCTTGGTTGGTACTGCGGATGGAATCCGGCGAAAACTGGAAATTCGGTAAGTATCATTTTGTGTTTCGATCCAGGGGTAATTGGACGTAGAAAATCAATCTTTCAACTGTTATCCTACGAATTTGACAATATAGCCAGACTCGCCGGAATCCGGCGAAAACAGGAACTCTTTAGGTTCTAATAATTTTCTTCATCGACTTGATCATGTCGGTCTCTATTAAGATAATAGAATCCATATATCTGCTTTATTTTACTACCAGCTAAATGGTTCGATCATAATGGAAAGTAAACCAGAAATTTCAAAAGAACAAAATCCTTCGATATTATAAATTTGTAAGGTGGTGCATATAGACGTATATGTATGTTGAATTAGAATATTCTATGAGTTTTCAAGGAGCATTGATATTCCGGTCGTAATCTGGGCTAAACTGGAAATTAAAGGCCGAAAGGAATTATCTGGCTAGGCAGTTCATTGATTGGAGATAACATTCCTACCGGTCTGGCAAAGACCGGAAATCTACAAGATTTGATTGTCTGAATGGAGGAGACCAGTAAATTGCCCTTTTGTATCCCATCAGTTCCTTTGGTCTTGTTCTTTTAGTCGACGTCGTGGAGAGTAATAGCAATTTATGAACTATGTCTCAGTCTAGGACTGTGAACCCGGCCCATAAGGCGCCTGTACCAGTTCAGAGTCGTTTAAAAGAAGAAGTAAAGCAGTTCATCAAACATGTATTAATTCACATGTCCGGAAGAAAAATAAGTGAGTTCAAGGTTCAAGGTTTTTTTATTCTTACTATTTTTGATACATAAATATTAATAATACGATACTCGGCATTTACAATTATTTCATTGTTTGAACCGGAGAGAAAAAAAAACATCGAATGGCCCATAAAAAAAAAATCAGTAAAACAAAATCGACCCAACGCTGAGTAGAACGATCACCGTACGAAGTTCTGCAAGGGTTATCTGTCTTTATGTGCGTTCACACAGAGGAATCGGGCTCAAAGCTTTATTTCGTTGTAGTTGTGTAGCAGCTGCAAAATCCCAGCAAGGTTCACACACAACGATGGGTTCAGCTACAAAAGGTGGCAAATTATTTCCTTTTCCTTCCTTCCATCACCACCTCTGAAGCAACTTTCTCCTAGGCTTTGAGGACCAAATTTCTCTGCTTGTTTCTTACTGTTCTTTTCATGTATAACTGGCTGACATTTGACAGCTAACATCATTTATATCCATTTTCCTAGATTTTTGTGGCGCGATTTTGTAGCTGTAGTTGAAATAATCCAACTAAAGCGATTCTTCGAAAAATCGCAGCGAATTCGTAGCTTTGTGGCACGAAACTTGTGGCCGACGAAAAATCGGGCCATTCTGCGAATATTCGCGTAGTGTGAACGCACAGTTTTAGCTGGTTTCGTAGTTCGCCGCCTCTATCAGTATGTCCGATGCCTTTCTCTTGTAATTTAGACCAGTGCTAACTTCAAATGGTATTTCAGGAACAGTACAAAGAGGAGACAAAGCGACATTTTATCAAGGAGGTTGGAGTTCTTAGCTCTGAAAATGGACGGTGAGAAAAATCGGGCCATTCTGCGAATATTCGCGTAGTGTGAACGCACAGTTTTAGCTGGTTTCGTAGTTCGCCGCCTCTATCAGTATGTCCGATGCCTTTCTCTTGTAATTTAGACCAGTGCTAACTTCAAATGGTATTTCAGGAACAGTACAAAGAGGAGACAAAGCGACATTTTATCAAGGAGGTTGGAGTTCTTAGCTCTGAAAATGGACGGTGAGTATACTGCAGCTCTGTGGGATTAAGAACGGACTTAAATAGATGGTTTGTTACATGCCTGAATGATGGATTCCGCGTCAGACGGCAGAGGTCGTGATCTTCTGCTTCTGCCTTACCGTTCACATAACGTCAGCAATTTCTTCATCAAGTTTGTATAGAAAAGTTGCAAGTTTGTATAAGTGATTGAAACTTTGTCATCTCGTGTGTTGGGTTGCAAGAGGAGACGACCCTGGAAAGCCGCTTCCTGTTAAGAGCAGGAAGATGTTAGCGAAAGATGCTGGAGAGAAGAAAGAATGTTTTCCTACCACGAAGCAAAGAGGGGAGCTGCGACATCTGCGGTAGGACTGATGCATGATCCTGCTTGTTGACGTGCTCATAAAGATAACACGAACTCCGGACCGTTGGAACATCCGGACCGGATTTTCGTAGATCCGCCTACTGGGTTGGAAACGTCTGCCCCCCCCCCCTCCCCCACACCCCTGTAGGCCCTGAATTGTCGGAAATGAATTTGCCGTACCTCAGATACTATCTTCAGATGTCGCCGTCTCCGTGACTGGACATTCCGCGGGTGGACGTTTAGCCCACATCATTAAAATAGACTGCGTGATTTCTTTTTTCGGTGTAAAAGCCTATAGCTATAGCTATAGCTTTGTTTACAGGGGTGTCACTAGTCTTTTACCTTGCCCCCCCCCCCCCCCCCCCATAGTGACGCCCCCTGGTTGGATGTGCATGAAGAAAGACATCTTCACTGTCAGAAATTTCATGACGTTTAATACGTCATGATGACTATGCACGATGACTATGCACATGACGTGACGATGACTATGCACAGTTTCACTAGAAATCACTTCGAATGTTATTTACGTGTTACAAAATATTCCCGACCTTTTAAAATGTTATGTTTACGATGAAAGTAACAGCACAAACCATGTTTTACAGAAGCATGACGCTTAAAGCTGTAATATTAACATTTGTCTGTTGAAGTTGGGCATCCTTGTGTTGAGGATTGTTCAAATATGTGTAATAAGCTGAGTAGCGCTATACGTCATATTTACGTCTTAATACACACGCCTGTTCAAATAGAAACTCAATAGATTCTTATCGATGCAGCGTTCGGGGTTGCCACGCTGATACAATTTGTCGAGCTTCTGAAGATCAGAAAAAGTGTTTTAAGTACACGAGTACAGTTTTACGCCCAATTTATTGTAAAGAGCAATTAAATCTACGGATGGACAGCATTGGTCCTCGAACTAACAGTAAGCAGTCGCAACAGAACAAAACCTGTTTTTTTTTTTTTAAAGAAAAGTGTTTTTTCAGCTTCCAACAAAGTAGAACTTTAGTGCTTCCCGTGGCAACCCTGACGACGCTGCTCCTCTCCTCGGCCTGCTGGAGGAAACAACCAAGCGATCTGATTGGCTCTGCATAAGGGAAGATACAACCTGGCTCTGTTCTCCTCATTCGCCATATTACAGCGCGCACCGAGGAAAGGAAGAATCTGTAATAAGCCTTATAAGCGTTAGCCATAATACACCTTACAACACCTATTCGGACAATGCTTTAGGTATTAGAAAACTTGACAGTGTTGCAACTACGTTGGAATGGGTTTTGCCCTATGTAGTTCTGGTATCAAGTGAGGCTAATTTCAGGAAAGATGAAACCATAAGAGCTGCTGCTGCTGGAAAGGAAGATATGGTTTTTGGACAACTGATCTGTCAGCCAGAAGCTGATGGTACTTTCAGTGGTAAGCATTACTTCTTGCATGGTTATAAAACCCCTACCCACTATGAAGAATTCTCCTGCTGCATCTAATGCCGGAAACCCGCAAGCTCTTGTACACAGTTGAAGTTGAGGAATTTGATCCAGAAACGTGTAAGACGGTAATCCAATCTTCAGCCTCTACTTGGTACAAAACCACGCTCTGTAATCCTGTGACATGCATTAACCCGATGAAAAATTTATCTCAAAATAGTACTATGAAGTAGTACGAAACAGTTGCATGCAGTACTAACGATGCTACTACATGCTTCTACTTCAAGGCTACCGTGTTACTGCATACTACTATATGCTAATATTAGCAAGACTGGATGCTACTATGACAAGACAGGATGCTACTGGATACTACTACATAAGATTGGACCAGTCTGATGCTCATTAAATTTATTCAAACAATGTTTACAACGGGTACGTCAGCTACGATTCTTCATCAGCGATATTTTGGCCCTTTTTGGCAAGGGTCCTCGTCAGGCTGTCCTCCTCTGGTTCAACTTCGGGGAAGGAAACAAACCTGTAATCACAGGTTTGTGATTGAAACAAATCGTAGCTGACGTACCCGTTGTAAACATTGTTTGAATAAATGTTTCGAAGTTAGCTTGGGGTCAAAGAATTTGTATGCTCATTAAATGATAGTATTCTTTGCTATTACATAGTATTACATGCAACGTTTTCGTACTACTATCATACTACTACGCAGGCTACAAATTTTTCATCGGGATTCTTCTGGATTAGAAGTTTTGAAAAATCCCATGGGAATTTACGGGACATTCTAGTTTCGTCTCACTCTTTGAAAGCGTGTTTCCGGCATTTCCAAACATTTCATATAGTTGTGTGGCTCTAAAGTGATAAAGTGAAAAAGTCTTTTACCGCCATTAGATTCCTTTGTCGTACTTGATTTAACAAGGGAAATATGCCGTGGGCCGTGGGTCCGTCCTCAATAAGTTAACTTCCATCGAGGTAGGACTTGCTCATGTGACAATGTTCCTGCTGACACATTCCGGAGTATCAATGTTCATATTTTTTTAGACGCTGAAAAGATTCGGTACTTTGACGTCAAGAAACGACGATACCTTTGGAACCCACTGGCGAAGTGTTTCGTTGCAAGTCGTGGACTAGATTTGGAATTGCCTCTTAGCTACTACCACTCTGGAAGAAACGGGTTGGATCCTTTGGAGCAATGGAAGAGGTAAAGCTACGATTACACGGAGGGTATTTACCCGTATTCCGCGGGTATTTTTCCCCGCAACAGCAACAAATCCCCGGGTATTTGGGACTTCAATTTCTCGAAGTTCTTACCCGGGGATTTGTTTGTCGAAGGGTGTTCTCCGACGTCAGCAACAACAAAATCGGATTTTGGAGCAATAATTTTGATTATGTCCATGTTGAGAAGTGCTGCTTCTTAGTTTTTTTATTTTGTTTAGTTTCCTATGAGTTGTTTGTTTTTCCTGTATATGGCCTTTGGGTTTTTCAGTACAGATATATATATATACATATATATATATATATATAAGAAGTGATCCAAATGGACGCATGTTGTAGAGAGATATCCTGAGCTTTGCTACCTTGGAATCTATTGCCACATGACAGTACTCTCCCTTGAAAAATAGCCGGGTACCGCGTGAGCACTTTCCCTCTCGTCTCGGGGGAAAAATACCCGCCGTGTAAATCCCTTAAAGGACCTGTCTCACCTATTCAGTTCAATTCAATACTTTTATTCCGGTGACAAAGACCATACTTAATCACTGACAATCAAACAACAACAAACAAAGGAAAAAGAACAATCACGCTTTTAACCATTCTCGATGGGCTCATACAATTTCAACCAAACTGGAAGTGACAGACATCAACTGGTTTTCAGATGCTAAAGCCGTAACCTATATTACAAATGCAACATACTTCCATAATCACTCCATATATTTCTAAGCCCGGAGAACCCAATTTCGTACGGTACAATTCTAACCCTCTAACGAAACCACGCTGATTTTCTCACTTGCCGTTTCTTGCTACCTTCAATGTGTATCACGCTGTCGACGGTTGTCTGCGAGAGGTTTTTCCATCAGAAAAACCGGTTATGTAAATTTTTTCTCGGTTTTCGCTACAAGGCAACGGGTCTCGGAAAAGGCTTAAAACAGACCAAAACCGTGGGTTATTTGTTGAAAGCACAGCCTAGTATAAAGTATTCAAAATATTTCAAGAGTAAATAGTGCGAGGGGTCCTTTAAGACAGGAAAAGGGGAGAAACATGTGTTTGACTCTCAGTAGACTTATAGAACGTCTGACTTGTACGGACTTGAGAGGTGCCCAATCCATAAAATAAAACTCGTCATGTGGAGAGAAGGCGAACGGACATCTTCTGGGGTGAGTTTTGTAATCATGGTCCCAGGTGCCTTAAAATTCATATGATCAGCAATTCGTTTGCCCTTTAAAGACTTATGAGTAGTTTTTCTTCTTTTCTTTTCATTCTTATGTTGTACTCCGTACCAGTTCCTTGTGAATTTTCGAGTTAACAAATAACTTACTTACTTGTGAGTAGTTCAGTAATGGAAGAATGTGTAGTGGTTACACACCTGTGTGTAATGAAAATACGTTTCTGGACCAATAGTTGCGTTTTTGATCTCAGTTCTCGCTTCCGGATTCTCGATACTTGTACAAATTACCGTTTTTGCTCCTCTGGCTTCTCCATTCACACTTTTGATAGAAACACTGATTTGGCAGCTCGTCCGCAACCCGGTATACGTGTGTATGCATATTGAACACCCGCACTCTGTTGACCAATCAGGGCGGAGTCCTGCCGAATCGCGAGGCTTTCCCCGTTCTCGATTCCGACAAAAACGCAAGAAAAGGATAATTCGATTCATCTGACTAGTCCAAAAATCGCGAAATAGGAGAATTGCGAGGAGAATCGCAAGGAAGATTCGGATCAAAAATGCAACTTATGTTGCCAGGCTACCAGGCATTCGGTATATATTACTTTATTTCTTTTAGACGAGTATTGTATGGCACCAATTTCATTCGCGTTCCTGTGGATAGCTACTGGAAGCTTTTCGGAGTAGAGTTTTTTCGTCCTTTCTACATTTTTCAAATCTTCTCTGTCGGTATTTGGCTTACCATCGAATACTACTACTTCGCCACCGCCATTGTGATAATGTCCGCTATTGGAATTGCTGTCTCGATGCATCAAACCAAACAGGTAAGAGCTCATTCTATATCGCGTACATTTTTGTTTATTTTGTATTTTTTGTTCATTCTGGGGGATCATACTATTTCATATGAAAAGCCTCTCATTAAACTGGACGTTCCTAAATTAACTGACCGCAGAAATACTCTTTCAAAAAATTTAGGAGCAAAGATAATGTGTTGTCTCCAGATGGGCCGTGTAATCCCCCCTCCCCTCCCGCGTTTCGTGCGTTGGTCCGAGAGGAATACTGACAATCAGTTTTCTCCATATCCTGCTAATTCTTCTGCCCAGTTTTTAAATAGTTTCATCCCATCATTTATTTCTGGTCATATCTTGTAAGTGGATTAGTTATTTTGTTTCGTGTCAGTGTATTTCGTAAATATTTTATTCCTCTTCTTGCTTTAAAGCACAACTCTTACTAGAAATGATATTTTCCCTATAAAATGGATCAGGAAAAACGTTTTCGAAAAGACCACTACTCTCCACTTGGAACCAGCGATTCTCTTGTTAGCGCTTGTCGATTATATCCAGCCTTCCTGCTCTCCGACGCGGCGGCTGGGCGCAAAAGATTTAAAAACTGAACGTGCCTTGGTTAAAAAGTGGGAACAGTAAGCAAATAAAAGAAGCAATAAACAGAAGATTATCACATCCTTATGTGTGAAAGAGTTGTCAGCGGACAATGAAGATTCCGGCAAACTTTTCGTTTAGGTCCGGGTCCGAAAAAGCGCTAAAAATTCGTAGTTACGAAACGAAACAATCGAGAAAGTGTTTTTAGAAGCTTATAATTCTATTTGGGAGCTGAGTATATTATAAAAGGCAGAATAAGCAAGAGGGGTCCTTTAAGCTATTTGGAAAATAAACGTGAATGATTGATTTTGAGAACGGTAAGTACCTTTTTCTTCTTCTTTTTTTAGAACGGGTAAGGCCCAAGGGCAGGGCCGCTCTGTTTGAGAAAAGCTGTTGAACAAATCTCGCTCATAGCAGAACGGTAGCTAAAGAAGAAGCCACCGAGTTGAATATCGTTCGTTGAGGAAATTTTCCAGACTTCTCTCAAGACCGACAAAATGTAGAAACTTCCCGGAAGTTTTTTCAGACCAATTAGCTGGGAAGCTTGATCGTTGGAGTACATAGTCGTCCAGGAACGAGTAACTAGAGAGAGAGAGAGATCGGTATATTTAGAAACTATCATAGCATAGCTAAATTCAGTTTCTTACAAATTATAAATAACAAACATATAAATAACAAACATACAGTACGATTCAGCATTGAACACCGAAGTAAAAGTAACTTCATGTGGAATGATTGTTTAAAAAAATAAACAGTTGGCGAGGTTCCTCAGGGCAGCGCTAGCTCATACGGACAGTTGCTTATAGGGGGTATTATTTTGTTTGCTTGTGTTTATGTTTTCATATATTTGCTATGGCCATTGGCTCGTAGCGCAAATGAAATCTTATCTGATCATCTATTGGACTCGCTCCACTTGTCGATTTCACAAACAAGACTAGCTTTCGCTTTTCATGCGCAATCACCGAATCATGGAGAAGTTTTTGTCTTGGACCCAACTGTCAAGCTAAAAGAAATAATAAATTCATTCATCCATTCATTCATTTTCATAATATTTGTTTCTTTTCTGTGTTTCTTTATATTAAGAGTTGAAATTTGTTTATCTTAGAATGGCCAATAATCGACCTTGACTCTCCATTTGCGCGTCTTTGAGCGTGTTCCACCCTACGTAGTTACTACGCGTGACGTCACGAATTCTGGCTTTTTGCCGTCAAGGCTGGGACGATTTTTCTATTTTACAGCAGAATATTGTGCCACGGGTGAATCCGACCAATCACGTTACAGAGATGCGTAGTTACCACGCCTACCACGCTCCCGAGCATGGCAAGCAAATAGCTACTGTTAGTTAACTACTTGGAGATGGTTGGAACAGTCAGCGTAGCAACTTTTTACGAGGTTGGGACGAAAGTAGTTACTATTGTTAGAAGGGTGGAACACGCTCTTTGAAATTATTTTGTTTGTTTTAAGATTATGAATAAAATTAAACTGAACCGGACCTCCCATTCTAAAGCTAACGTTTTTGTAGCTCAGTAAGCAGAGGCGTTACTATCCAAAATGTTTGGGGGGGGGAGGGGCGAGGAATTTACCGACTGGCTGATAATTTTTACCGACTGTTTTTGCCGAAAAAACGACTGTTTTCAAGAAAAAACGTTAGTTTCCAAAAAATCGATTGATTTTCAGAAAAAAACGACTGTTTTGACGAAAAATCGACGGATTTTCAGAAAAATCGCGGCGCTTCGCGCCGAATTCGTTATTCTTTTTACCGACTGGCCGACCACATTGGGGGGGGGGGGCGTCCCCCTCACCCGGTCATGACGCCCCTGTCAGTAAGATTCAAGGGATCTTTCCCTGTTCCAGAATCAGTCGAGACTGCGAGACACGATCCAGAATGTTGACTTTGTGGAGGTCCTCCAGAGCGATGGACTACTGCGTCGTGTTGGAACCGAATCCTTGGTTCCAGGGGACATAATAGTTATCCCATCGTCCGGCTGTGTCATGCATTGCGACGCCATTCTCCTTACTGGAACTGCTATCGTGAATGAGAGCACTTTAACTGGTAAGTTATTCTTTTCGTCGATGTTGGATTCCTCTTAATTTTTGACCTTAGTTGCGTTTTTGCTGATACCATGGTATCTGTTACCACGGTCTAAAGTCGTTTTTGCAGTTATCGTGGTATCTGATACCACGGTCAAAAGGCGTTCTTGCAGTTATCGTGGTATCTGGCCAGTTATCGTAGTATCAGATATTCAGATGCTACGGTCCGACCGTGGTAACTGGCCGTGGTATCTGAAAATGAAATGTCAGATTGGTGAGAAAGAAGTTTAGCATTTAGTGATGTAACTGGATATCTGTTTTTCTTTTGGGATGACTTCGAAAAGTGCAATTTCGGCATTAGTCGTTTTTGCAGAGCACCGTGTATCAGATACCACGATAACTGCAAAAACGACTAATTGCAGATCCAGGTACCGTGGTAACAGATACCATGGTATCAGCAAAAACGCAACTCTTGTAAGTGTGATGTAAGGTAATTCAAGGCAAAGGCAAACTACCCTAACGGTAATACACCGATTCTATTTCCTCCTTTTCCTTCCTTTCTGGCTCACTGTACGTTGAAGATAGGACACTCTTCGAGTGACAAAATTTCGGGATGGGCTTTATTGGAGAAGATGGTTACCACTCCACTGGTTAAAGGACACGTCGTATTGATGATACTAATTCATTATACTTCAGTAGTATTTCCATCCATTCTCGTTCCGAGATTCTACCCTTCCTATCTCCTCTTTTGGAATTACACTGATTGTAACGCTTGCCACGTTTGTTCTCTTTACGTGACGTATCAGGCTCCCGATCATTGTTTCTATAAGCTTATTGGTCAGAAGACCGGCTATGCAAATTTTGCCACGCTTCTCATCCAAGGCAAGGGACGTGGAAAGAGGCTAAAAACAGTTGAAGCCTTGTGTAATTTGCTGGGTTTTTTTCCCGTAGCATCTTTTGTAATTTAACTTAGTTTTATATTATTTAAAAACTAAGAAATCACATTTCGTACTTTTTGTGGCTACTCCTCCATCCCTCAGTGACGTTACTTTTAATCTATTTTTACCCAGTTTTAACTCTTCACGTCACCTAACTTTTTAAATTAAACCCATATTTTATTTACGATTCTTCGCCCCTAATATCTGGAAATTAATTCTCTCACTTGGATTTTGTAAAAAATTTCGTTAACTACATTTTCTTTAAACAACTAAATTGAACTATTAAAAAAAATGAACACTTAAATACAAAAATAAAGATCCTCAACACCTTCACACACCAAGTCATCAACCCCAGCTATTTACTGGCACAAATACAAGGACAAAAGACTACACAATATTTTTTTTTTTTTTATTATATATACAAATTTCAGTCTTCCGTTCCGGCTACTCAAATACACATTAAAACTCTTCAAACTTAACTACTTTAATGGAAACGGTAAAAAGGATAAAAAACAAAACGCCCACGACTGCAAGGGGCTGCTCCCATCATTAACACATTCAACTAAAAACATCACTAATAAATAAAAAATCATTTAACTAACATATTTTAAAAATACACGTATCACCATATGAATCATTTAAATAACATGATCACTATATAATAATTATAATCAACTCAATACAATTTGCTGTAGGCATAGCTAAGTTTTAAAGCAGTTAAATAGCTCAGGCATCCTAGCAGAAACATCATCTAGTGTGAGGTGTCCTTTAAAGGACCCCTCTTACTTTTATTATTGATTCACCCTACGTCCTAATCGTCCTTCCATTGTTATTTGTGAAATTTCCAGCTTCCCATGTCATTTTAATCTACCCTAACGGTAACACACCGATTTTTGCATCTTCCCATGTTTGGCTTTAGGCTCCCCTTATTGCTTCCGACGAGCTCATTTGTCAGGAAGACTAGTTGTGCAATTTTGTTGGTGTTTCGTATCAAAGCTAAGAGGTGCTCTCGGCTAAACATCCCGGATGGATCTGTATTTTGCGTTGAAGAAGACAGCACAATTATCGTGTTATATGGGCGGTTATCGTGGTATCTGGGCAGTTATCGTGGTATCTGTAGATACCACGGTCCGACGGTGGTAACTGATCGTGGTATCTGAAAAGTCATCTCACTTTCATCAGATTTTGTTAAAGAAGTTTAGCACTTAGTGATGTAGCTGGATATCAGTTTTTCTTTTTGGATGACTTGGAAAAGTGCAATTTAGGCAATAGTTATTTTTGCAGAGCAACCGTGTATCAGATACCACGATAACTTCAAAAACGACTAATTCCAGATCCAGTTGCCGCGGTAACAGATACCATGGTATCTTCAAAAACGCAACTATAGTTAAGTTCGGCTAGTTTTCTTTCTACAATGTAAAATTGTTGCAATTCTTCGGACGCTGTAACCTGGCTAGAAAGGGGTGCAGAAGAAACTGAGCAACAAAGAGCAAATATTCAAAAGAGTAACAATTTGTGGCTTGAATTTGACTTTTTTTTTCTTAAGTTACTGTTTGCACTCATTACTCTCCATAGTTTTGATCCTATTCGTATTCTTCGGCGCCGTTTGAGTAGAAATTAAGATATATAGAAAAATTCAGATAGGTAGACTTTCAAAATTCCAGTCTACTTCGTCTGCTATAAATTTGTACCAGTTGAAAGATCCACTTTAAATTATTCGAAAAGAGCAACAAAAATTTCTGTCGAAAATGTCTTCTCTTACTCATAACCTCTATATTTAGCGGTTAAAGAGTTAATATAGTTTAACGCGTGTGTATAGTACTACATATTGGGCCAATTTGTTTGTATTTACGTCATTTTATACTCTCCGATCTTGGAGGTCAATAAAATATTTGAATTTGAGTATGTGAAAAAGAAAATCAGTACCGGTATGGGCAGTATAATTAGCACACTTTAAAACAATCAGGATGCTTGCCGGAGGAAAGAGTTCCATCTGGTCTTGTATTCCTTTTCGCGGACTAAATTTCTATAAATACTAATATCCTGGAGATTCGGGGTGCAGTTTCAGTCAGGAAGGTCTGACGGTACTGTACATAAGAAAACGTTGTGATTTTGCGTGATTCTGTTTATGTAAACGGCATAAAAAACATTAAACCATGCATTATGTCTATAATGTCAATATTTCTCCTGTCAGGAGTCTAGGGTTTATATTAATTTTAAACGCGTGCCATAAAACGCGCTGCTTGCGTCCGTACTTCCGGAGTATCGTGATATCTTGTGTAGCAGAGATTACTTGCGTTTTTGCAGATACCATGGTATCTGTTACCACGGTAACTGAACCTGCAATTAGTCGTTTTTGCAGTTACCGTGGTGTCTGATACCACGGTTGCTCTGCAAAAACGACAATTGCCGAAATTGCGCTTTTCGAAGTCATCCCTAAAGAACAAGAGCTGTAAGCTCATACGGCACTTGCATGGGTCAAGATGATTTGATTGATCAAAAGTAAGTTTCGACTTTGCGGTTGAGATGCGCACTCTAAGGGAGCTGGAACTTCATTTGTAAGCAAAATCCTTGAGGCAAAACTGCTAATGGGCTGATGGGCATCACGAAAATGCATATATTGCTTAAAAGTATTTTTTTTACTTTGCGCTCAAGATTGGTACTTTAAGGAATAATCGGATTTGGGAAGTAGCAATTTCTAAGCAAATGTTGTTGAGTCTCCAATATTCCAGCGAAGTTTCATCGTCCTAGCACATCTGGAAGTACCTTAACGCGCGATCACCGGAATCCCAGACCCCCCCCCCCCTCCTCCAACTCCACCCACAATAACCGGAGCCAATCCGGTTCTGTAAATGATTAATCCAGAGCATCTGTTTGTCATTCCCACGAAGTTCGATCCAGATCACACCAGTCTAAGCGGGTCAAGTATTTTCCGCCCTCCCCCCAATAATTGCCGGATTCGGTCCGGAAATGAAAAAGGTCACCAGAGAAAAATGTCCTCTGTTTAATTATTAAATTTCACTCGAATCCGATCACCCATTCCAAAGTTACGCATGACTCAATATTCCGGATTCCCCTGCCTCAACTCCCCCCCCCCCACGATTATCATATCGAGGATTTTTTTTTATTCCAAGTCAGTTTGACCGGGTCCCTGATATGCCTTCCAAGTTTCGTCGGGAAAATCCCCTAAAAAACGGATTTCCGGGAAACCCCCTCCTCCCCCCCTCAAGTGTCCGGATCCAGTCAAATTATGTAAAAGATTTACATGGACCAGATGTTTGTTCTTCCCAGCAAGTTTCACTCCGTTACCATCATTCTAACCGTTTCTCGAGATTTCCGGTCCACCCCCCCCCCCCCCCCCAGCTCCCCCGCGGTGCACGTAGCCAATCCGATTCAGCAAATGACTTACCTAGAGCATCTGTTTGTTCTTCCCACAAAGTTTCATCCCGATCCCTCCATTCTAAACGGGTCACGTATTCCCCCCCCCCCCAATAGTTGCCGGATCCGGTCCGGATATGAAAAAAATCATCGGAGAAATGTCCTCTGTTCAATTCTTAAATTTCACTCGAATCCGATCACCCATTCCAAAATTACGCATGACTGAAAATTTCGGATTCCCCTCCCTCCACTCCCCCCACCATTATCTGATCGACAAAATTTTTATTTTGAAGTCAGTTTGATTGGGTCCCTGATATGCCTGCCAAGTTTCATCGTGAAAATCCCCAAAACCACCATCACCGGAATTCCGAGACCCCCCCCCCCCCCCATAAGTGTCCGGATCCAGTACAGTGGTCTAAAGGACTTGTCTAGAGCAGATGCTTGTTCTTCCCAGCAAGTTTCACTCCGATCCCTCCATTCTAACCGTTTCTTGAAATTTCTGGTCCCCCCCCCCCCCCCCAACTCCCCCCTGGCCACCGAATCCGGTCAAGACTTTAAACGGGACATTACAGATATATATTCTATTCAGTTATGAAGTTTCATTACAATCCGATCATCCGTTCGAAAGTTACACACTTCTCAATTTCCCGGATTCCCCTGCCCTCCACCCCCCCCCCCCAAAATGGTCGGATGAGAAAACTGATTATTTCTAAGTTTGTTTTGTCGGGTCTCTGATATGCCTGCCAAGTTTCATGGTCCTAGCACAACTGGAAGTACTCTACTCGGATAAGTGGGACAAAAAACTCGGACCGACCGACAGACGGAATTGTGATCGGTATATGGCACTTGAGCCAGAGGCTGCAAGTTCCATAAAAACTGATATACAGTAACGTCACTAAGTTCCAGACTTCTTTCTCACCAATGTTACAAAATCCTAGTCTCTGTTATTGGTAATGATGATGCCCTAATGCCCTAAATTTTCAAGTTTCCAGCGCCCCAACTCCCCCGCATATGGTCGGATCGGGAAACGTATTATTTCCAGGCTACTTTGGTCAGGTCCCTGATATTCCTGCCAAGTTTGATTGTCCTAGCTCATCTGGAAGTACTCTAACTCGGAAAAAAGTGACAAAATGCCCTAAATTTTCAAGTTTCCAGCGCCCCGCACTCCCCCGCATATGGTCGGATCGGGAAACTGATTATTTCCAGGTTAGTTTGGTCGGGTCCCTGATATGCCTGCCAAGTTTCATTGTCCTAGCACATCTGGAAGTACTCTAACTCGGATAAGTGGGACAAAAACTCGGACCGACCGACAGACGGAATTGTGATCGGTATATGGCACTTGAGCCAGAGGCTGCAAGTTCCATAAAAACTGATATACAGTAACGTCACTAAGTTCCAGACTTCTTTCTCACCAATGTTACAAAATCCTAGTCTCTGTTATTGGTAATGATGAAAGTGAAATGACTTTTTCAGATACCAAAATCAGTTACCACGGTCGGACAGTGTTATCTGAATATCAGATACCACGATAACTGCAAAAACGCCTTTTGACTGTGGTATCAGCTACCACGGTAACTGCGAACTGCGAAAACGACTTTAGACCGTGGTATCAGATACCATGGTATCTGCAAAAACGCAACTATTGCAGCATCGGATTCTCAAATTAGCGTCTCTTACTACATTTACCTTCAGCTGATACGAACGATACTTTTTTTGTGACTGTCAACTTCTTGGCAAGTCTCACTGAAAACAAATCTTGACTTACCTTTTATGTTATTCATTGCAAACCATGATTGTGTCGGTAGCTCAGAGAAAAATATGTGGGCGATGACTGGGATTATACGCTTAATAGCTGACGTCAGTGGCTACGGAATTCCATTATGGCGTTTGCATTCCGAAGGAATTAGATGAGCCTACGCACTTCAGATATCTTGCGTCAGCTGAGCTTCGAATTTACATAATCATTACAAGGGAGAAGAGGAATGCAAGCCAGATCACGGTTTGGAAATCCGCACGGACGAAACTATCAGGACCGAAAGACAATTTGTCTGCCATTGTGCCGCATTCAGCTACGCCAGTTCTTGTCTACCTGTCTGGAGTACAAACTAATCGTTTGTCTGTTTCAACTTCGTCCAGCTCAGAAAGTTGTGCACATTCACACCCTAGATGATTCTCAGAACAGATATAAAGTGTTCTTCCTCAGCTCATTTATGTCCCGCACATTTTGTGGTATTTTGTCTCGGAAACAGAAGTATCTGCTAAGTACTCGATTCACAAGTTGAAACTCGCAGAAAATATGTTTTGTCTGTTTTCGGGGGCGGTATTTTCAAATGCCTAAAATAAAAATTAAATCCAAACAAACCATACATCTAACTTCTTTCGCTATTTATTTATTTAACTTTGACTACGGCTTCTAGGGCCATTATACATACAATACTTGAAAACAACAATAAAATACATTTTATTTACAAAATACATTATATTTACGCGTAAAGTTCGCGGTTCCAAACTAACCACACAGGCAACGTCACTCTCAAATATGGACTCGAAAGAATCACGAGCATGGGGTTGCGAGAGCAAAGATTTCGAGTTTGTAGAGAAAAGATAGCCCGACACCGTAGTTCCTCGAAAGAAGGAAGGCCCTCACCCACAAACATATCAGACGCAGTACAGTTCCATGCAAGTCCGTGTAGCCACCGGAACGAGTTGTTATGTAGAACCCGAAATGTATCTAGACACTTAACTTTCGTGTTACACACCAATGGCAAACAGTACAGCGGAGTACAGTAAGCTCTGAAAAGAAAGGTCTTGACAGAAGCCTCGCATCTACCAAACCTCCGAATTAATATATAGGGTAATATATAATATAGGGTAATATATAATGAATATATAGCTATGAGGAAATATTTTGGATTTGCCATGAACATTTTTTATTTATCGCCATAAAATGTATTCCGTGCTAGAACTGACGGCCTTTGTTGACGGCTGGTCGTGTGACCGGAGCTCTTGGCCCTCACACTATTTTAAGCCGCCGTTGTGTCCTTACAGGTGAAAGCGTCCCATTGATGAAGACTCCGATGCCGAATAGCAGCGATATGCGCTTTCTGGAGAAAGAGCATAACCGACACACTTTGTATGGTGGCACTAGAGTGATCCAGGCCAGATATTTTGAAGAGGAAAAGGTACTGCATTTTTTTTTCCATTTGAACGAATTAATGATTTGTTTGCATATTAAGCCATAATGCCATCATGCAACAGAAACGATACGGACGCACTAGCACACTATTAAAATCAGTTTAACTAGGCTACACTATTCACACAACTTCTTCATTAAAAGAAATCTCTCAGGTGCTTAAAAACTAACTTGAGGAACTTCCTAACATTTAAATACTCCTAATCATACAACGGATAACACGGAAACATTAGCTACGGTGCTATGACAGCGATATTTCGATTCCTAACATTTTTTTTTTAATTTTTCACTCTCCATCATTTTTATAATCCATCTTATCCGTTCCCCCTACCCCAAAAAATCCTCCCTTTGTACCTATAACTCTCTGCATTTTCACAGAAGGTGGTATACGTCCTCATTCATTTCTCCACATATTTGGCAGAAGGAAGGATTTACCATATTATAACAATCAGCTAGTCAAGGGCAGCACGAAGAGGCAGATACCTCCCTGGCGGTTTTGACCATCTCTTCTTTCTGTTTGTTACAGGAAGTGAGAGAAAATGAAGCATTGGGAAGGTCCAAATGTTGTTCCAAAAGCTGATGTTCCAGCGAAATGCCGCAGTCGGTTTTTGGATTGCAGCGACGGGACCCGAATGTTGAAACTACCCTTATAGGGCGAACACACGATGTTTATGGCGAAAGCTGAACATTATGAGCGTGTTCCATCCTTCCAACAACAGTTACTATTAATTTCCGTTCCATCCTCACGAAAAGTTACTACGCTGACCGTTCCAACGTTCTCGAAATAGTAACTAATAGTTACTATTTGCTTACCATGCTCGGGAGCGTAGTAAGCGTAGTAACTACGCATCTCTGTAACGTGATTGGTCGGTTCACCTGTTGCATGATATCCTGCTGGAAAATAGAAAAATCGTTCCAGCCTTGACGGCAAAAAGCCAGAGTTCGTGACGTCATGCATAGTAACTACGGTAAGTAGGGTGGAACACACTCTATATCTATCTATCTATCAGGATCGAGAGCTCCCGGACATGAATTCCTGCCTGGATTTTCGGCACCATCATCACTTATATATGGAAAAGTTGAAATTTGTTCAGCTTGATGACGAAAGTGCAGGAAATCCGTTTGGGAAATCCTGATTGTGCGTTCGCACTGTTAGTGGGGATTACTTGAGGCGTTATTCCGCGACACAATTGTGGACCAAACACTTCTTATTGTGTGTCGCAGAAACACGATTGTATATCACACAGTCGAGCCACAAGTTAGAAACTTGCGGAAACGCCATTTTGTCTATTTTTTGGGCGGTAATTTCACATTTCTGACAATAAAAATAAAATTCATGTAGAATCTCAATAAGGCTTTCGTCCTTACCATTCCGTGCAAAAAGTATCCTCAGTTTTATGTCTTAATACTTCAGAAAGTTGATTTTATTGTTTTTAAGTTATTTTGCTGCTAAATTTTTCCTGCCAGAATCGAGCCACAAAAGCGACACTCACCTCGGCGGTTGTTTGTCGAATCCGAGCCATAAAGCGATCCACAAAAATCTGGTTGGTCGCGGAAACACACTTGTGGGCCGCGCAAAAGGCCGCGAAAACACACTTTCGAGCCACAATCGATCCACAAACTGTTTGTGGGAGCACGGAAAAACGCCTTTGGAGGAATACTGGTTATAAGGATTTTAGAAAAAGAAGCAAGTGCCAATGGTGCTGCGTTTCTTTTATTCTTTTATGCGTTTACAACTGTTTTTCCTTTTTCAGGTTTTGGCATTTGTAATCAGGACAGGCTATATGACAGCGAAAGGCAACCTCGTGGCTTCAATTCTGTATCCGCTTCCTGTGGACTTCCAGTTCGAGAAAGATTCCTACAAGTTCATTTCAATCTTGGCCCTCGTTTCTCTGTTTGGAATCTCCTTCAACTTCATCAGAATGGTATGTTTTATTCTCTCCAAGAAGACGAACGGAAGAAAATATTCACCACATCTGCTGTCCCATGTATCTGCAAGTCAAAGAGCTCGATCCAGGAATTCGTTCTTGCCGGATTTTGGTCGATATAGTTTTCAGGTGAAAAAAAGTGAAGGAAGCAGATATATAAATATGCATGTCTTCTTATCGCTCAGTCGACCCCTTCCCCCGAGCAGCATGCGAGTTCAATTGTCTGCAACTGGGAAAAGAGGAGTATTTCTTGGGCCCAAGCTGACTTTAAAACATACATTCAAATAATGATACAACGGATACGTCAGCTACGATGCTTCATCAGCGATATTTCGGCCCTTCTTGGCAATTGTCCTCGTCAGGCTGTCAATCTTCAGGGTCAACGTAGGGGAAGGAAACAAACCTGTAATCGCTGATGAAGCATCGTGGCTGACGTATCCATTGTATGCGTTATTTGAATATAGGAAAAGAGGTTAAGGAGATTCCCAAGCTACTAGTCAGAAAAAACATTAGCCTACCGTAATCGCATACATTTAAAAATACGGGGTGGAGATTTTTCGTTTATAATGTAACTAAACCCAGAAAAAGTTCAAACCATTGCTTTTTGTCAGTTTTCGGGCCTCTAAAATTCCTGAGCAAAACAACTCCGTTCCTGCTTTTTCTCTTACAAGTTCTTCCTGCGGTGGTAAAATATCAAGGCTGAGAAAGTGGTAATGGGGCCTTCTGATTTGCTCATATTTTTTCAATCAATCAAGTTTATTATCCAAATAGCTTACAGTTAGAACTGGAATACAATATTTAAGGAATACACAAACCCGAAACAAATTAACTAATACACTTACAAGATATGACCAGAAATAAATGATGGGATGAAACCGTTTTCCGTTTTCGGTTTTCACCGTTTTTTTTTGTCATTCTTGTTTCGTGAACCATGACAGATATTAAGTTGAAACTTGGTGTACTTGTGGGCCTTGGGGTCTAGTTGTGCCTTTTGGGGATTCCACTCCCCATGCCCTCTCGGTTCAAGGGCAATTGGTCCCAATTCCCCCAGTGACTAATGTTTCCTTTAAAGGTTTACCACCGTTTTGCGAATTATGCGCAACCTAGAGTAAGTTACGTGACCGAATTCGCAAACTTGCGAAACATGACTGGTATTATGGTGAAATCTGGAATGCGTCTTATCATATTGTCCAGATGTGTCTTTGAAGCTCCATATAAACATCGGTTAAAGCCCGGTTAAAGCACGACTCTTAGAAGAAATGATCTTTTCACGATAAAATGGCTCAGAAAGGTCGGTTTTCGACAATACCAATACGTGGCACGTGTCAGGTATCACCCTACCCAGTCCAGACACCCCACTCTCCGAAATGTGGATCCGAAGCAAAATATTTGAATCTGTGCGCGCTATGTTAAATAGTGGTCCGAAACTCAATAGAATAGAATCTAATCTTATTTTTTAAAAGCAGTTGTCACAGCGTTACCGCCGAATTTGACCTTTTAGTAATAAAAAAATGATGAATAACATTAATACTCTATCACTCTTGTCACGAAAGAAAAAAAAAACACTAAACAGGACTAACTTATCGGTTATTGTACAACTCAACAAATGCTTGAACAAAACTCCTTCTATATCTTTCATGAAGAGGGGCCACAGGTGCTAGTTGGGGGCTTTTCTGGATTTCTCTCTCTGGGGTCTAATACGTATAGAAGAATAGGGGGGAGGAAGAATAATACGTAATCGGGGAACAGATAGGGTTTTAATACCGAAATTGATGCTAAGGCGGGTTCGGTTCTCTTCCAAGGTAGACCTGTTAGCCTACCAGGTCTGCTACGTAAAATCACACTTTTTGAAGCTTGTCAAGACCTCACAGTTTAAAGGACACCTGAACAATGAAACCATACTTGAACACACCCTGGAGAATGCATCTACAGACATGGCCACGGAGAGCATTCTTCTCTTGAGCGTGACGTTTTCAAAATAGGGATGTTCATTTCTGGAAGTTTGCACATGCAGACTCCAAGACAAAAAGCGCAATTCATTCAAATCTTGTACAGCGCTGGCCGGATCGTGTTGGAATTGCTTCTGTATATACGTTTGAGCTTAACTGGTTAAAAAATATTCCAGAAGAAGGGTTGATTGGAGACATTTGTTCATTTCTAAAATTGTTCGATACTGAAATAAGGGCAGATGCAAAATGGAGCAAAAATCATAGCTTGGAAACACTATTTCGTATTTGGATTGGGTTTTCGGCAGGCAATGTTAACGGAAGTCATACAGATAGGGATGATACTTGGTACTTAGGGGTTTAGAGGTCCCTGGCCATTGGGTAAATCTTATTGCTATTGATCTTAAAAAGGCTTTCGATTTAATCAGGCATGCCAAACTTTTGGATAAGCTTTTGACAAACTTTAATGTGGAGCCATTTTTAGTAAGAATCGTTGCTAGCTTCCTCTCAGATAGGACGCAACGTACCAAATATAAGTCAACTTGGTTTGAGAGTCTTCCAGTTTTTTGCGGAGTACCGCAAGGCACTATTTTAGGTCCTTTGCTGTTTCTCGTCATGGTTAATGAGCTAGCAAGTTCATTCCCTGACCGATGGAAGTACGTTGATGATCTCTCGCTGTTGGAGGTTTGTCGGAGAAATATTAAAAGTTCCGCACAAGCATTTATTGACAACATTTGTGATGAAGCTGCTGCTGAAGTCAGTTGTACTGACTATAACTTTTTAAAAAGCACTCCAGAGTTTTCCCCGATTGTTTCAGAAGGTCAGCATGTTACTGAAATTAAGCTCCTGGGGATATATATAACAAGTGACATGAAATAGGATAAACAGGTCGCTGTAATGCTTAAGAAAGGAATTATGTGCCTTCGATCGCTTAAACTTCTGTCGCGGTATGGGGTCTCCACAGATAAACTTGTACTGTTCTTCATTTGTTTCATCCGCCCCATCCTTGAATATTGTTGTCCCGTCTGGCATTTCGGGATCACCGGGGGTTAGTCGGACGCGCTGGAAAGAATTCAATATCGTGCTCTTCTTGTCTGCTCGAAATCCCCTAAAGTCCCGTACATTCTGCTCTTAAAGGAGTTTAATTTAGATACACTTGCAAATAGTCGTCTCAAGTTATCGACAGTTTTTGGTATTAAAATTCTTGAGAATCCTGTCCTCCGTGACATCCTCCCTCCGGATTTCAGCGCTGAGATGAGGGTAAGGCCAGCAAGAGCGTCGCTTTGCCAGTACCGAAATTACAGCCGCACACGCACAGCCACACTCGTTACGCGAACAGCTTTGTGCCTAGTTTCGTAAAATTGTATAATAACACGAATGAATTGTAAATGACTTTAGTGTTGTTGTTTGTTAGCTTTCGTAATTATACAGTTTTCGTATAAAGTTTTATTGCACGACTATGTATTTTTATGCTATATTTATACTATTTAACCATATAACCATCGCAAGTGGACACATTTACTGACCGAGCTGTTGGCAGCTGAATTTTTATGGCACTTGCAGCCTCTGGCTCAAGTGCCATATACCGATCACAATTCCGTCTGTCGGTCTGTCGGTCTGTCGGTCTGTCGGTCGGTCCGAGTTTTTTTGTCCCACATATCCGAGTTAGGGTACTTCCAGATGTGCTAGGACAATGAAACTTGGCAGGCATATCAGGGACCCGACCAAACTAACCTGGAAATAATCAGTTTCCCAATCCGACCATATGGGGGGGAGTGCGGGGCGCTGGAAACTTGCAAATTTAGGGCATTTTGTCACTTTTTTCTGAGTTAGGGTACTTCTAGATGAGCTAGGACAATGAAACTTGGCAGGAATATCAGGGACCCGACCAAACGAACCTGGAAATAATCAGTTTCCCGATCCGACCATATGCGGGGGAGTGGGGGCGCTCGAAACTTGAAAATTTAGGGCATTTTGTCACACTTTTTCGAGTTAGGGTACTTCCAGATGAGCTAGGACAATGAAACTTGGCAGGAATATCAGGGACCTGACCAAAGTAACCTGGAAATAATAAGTTTCCCGATCCGACCATATGCGGGGGAGTTGGGGCGCTGGAAACTTGAAAATTTAGGGCGTTTTGTCACACTTTTTCGAGTGAGGGTACTTCCAGATGAGCTAGGACAATGAAACTTGGCAGGAATATCACGGACCCGACCACACTAACCTGGAAATAATCAGTTTCCCGATCCGACCATATGGGGGGGAGTGCGGGGCGCTGGAAACTTGAAAATTTAGGGCATTTTGTCACACTTTTTCGAGTTAGGGTACTTCCAGTTGTGCTAGGACCATGAAACTTGGCAGGCATATCAGAGACCCGACCAAACAAAATTAGGAATAATCAGTTTTCTGATCCGACCATTTTGGGGGGGGTGGAGGGCAGGGGAATCCGGGAAACTGAGAAGTGTGTAACTTTCGAACGGATGATCGGATTGTAATGAAACTTCATAACTGAAGAGAATATATATCTGTAATGTCCCGTTTAAAGTCTTGACCGGATTCGGTAGCCAGGGGGGAGTTGGGGGGGGGGAGACCGGAAATTTCAAGAAACGGTTAGAATGGAGGGATCGGAGTGAAACTTGCTGGGAAGAACAAGCATCTGCTCTAGATAAGTCCTTTAGACCATTGTACTGGATCCGGACACTTATGGGGGGGGGGGGGGCCGGAATTCCGGTGATGGTGGTTTTTTGGATTTTCACGATGAAACTTGGCAGGCATATCAGGGACCCAATCAAACTGACTTCAAAATAAAAATATTGTCGATCAGATAATGGTGGGGGAGTGGAGGGTGGGGAATCCGCAGGGGAATCCGGGAAATTGAGAAGTGTGTAACTTTCGAACGGATGATCGGATTGTAATGAAACTTCATAACTGAACAGAATATATATCTGTAATGTCCCGTTTAAAGTCTTGACCGGATTCGGTAGCCAGGGGGGAGTTGGGGGGGGGGGGAGACCGGAAATTTCAAGAAACGGTTAGAATGGAGGGATCGGAGTGAAACTTGCTGGGAAGAACAAGCATCTGCTCTAGGTAAGTCCTTTAGGCCATTGTACTTGATCCGGACACTTATGGGGGGGGGGTCCCGGAATTCCGGTGATGGTGGTTTTGGGGATTTTCACGATGAAACTTGGCAGGCATATCAGGGACCCAATCAAACTGACTTCAAAATAAAAAATTTGTCGATCAGATAATGGTGGGGGGAGTGGAGGGAGGGGAATCCGAAATTTTCAGTCATGCGTAATTTTGGAATGGTTGATCGGATTCGAGTGAAATTTAAGAATTCAACAGAGGACATTTCTCCGATGATTTTTTTCATATCCGGACCGGATCCGGCAACTATTGGGGGGGGGGGGGAAATACGTGCCCCGTTTAGAATGGAGGGATCGGGATGGAACTTTGTGGGAAGAACAAACAGATGCTCTAGGTAAGTCATTTGCTGAATCGGATTGGCTACGTGCACCGCGGGGGAGCTGGGTGGGGTGGGGTGGGGGGGTGGACCGGAAATCTCGAGAAACGGTTAGAATGATGGTATCGGAGTGAAACTTGCTGGGAAGAACAAACATCTGGTCCATATAAATCTTTTACATAATTTGACTGGATCCGGACACTTAAGGGGGGGGGGGAGGAGGGGTATCCCGGAATTCCGTTTTTGGGGGATTTTCACGACGAAACTTGGAAGGCATATCAGGGACCCGGTCAAACTGACTTGGAATAAAAAAAAAAAATCCTCGATATGATAATCTTTGGGGGGGGGGAGTTGAGGGAGGGGAATCCGGAATATTGAGTCATGCGTAACTTTGGAACGGGTGATCGGATTCGAGTGAAATTTAATAATTAAACAGAGGACATTTTTCTCTTGTGACCTTTTTCATTTCCGGACCGAATCCGGCAATTATCGGGGGGAGGGCGGAAAATACTTGACCCGCTTAGACTGGTGTGATCTGGATCGAACTTCGTGGGAATGACAAACAGATGCTCTGGATTAATCATTTACAGAACAGGATTGGCTCCGGTTATTGTGGGTGGAGTTGGAGGAGGGGGAGGGGGGTCTGGGATTCCGGTGATGCGCGTTAAGGTACTTCCAGATGTGCTAGGACGATGAAACTTCGCTGGAATATTGGAGACTCAACAACATTTGCTTAGAAATTGCTACTTCCCAAATCCGATTATTCCTTAAAGTACCAATCTTGACCGCAAAGTAAAAAAAATACTTTTAAGCAATATATGCATTTTCGTGATGCCCATCAGCCCATTAGCAGTTTTGCCTCAAGGGTTTTGCTTACAAATGAAGTTCCAGCTCCCTTATAGCGCGCATCTCAACCGCAAAGTCGAAACTTACTCTTGATCAATCAAATCATCTTGACACATGCAAGTGCCATATGAGCTTACAGCTCTTGTTATATCTGTTATTATGTTGATGTGACACGAAACCTACTAGTCGGCTTGTCCGTGTTATGGCTTTCTTGAATATAATTGAATTGTACTCTTCATTCAGGTGTCCTTTAAGAATCACTTATTCACTTTAACAGGCTTGAAAACACGATGGAAACGCGTTAGCCTATCGCTCCGCTATTCCCGAAAAACGATTTTTGATTGTGTGAAAAATCTTTCTAATTTGTGGTAGCTCTATGGAATTTCAAATATTTGGGACCAGCAACTGAAGATTTATGTGTGACAGTGCAAAACGGATGGATACGTCAGCTGCATTTTATTAGAGCTATATCTCGCCCTTCTTGGCAAGGGTCCTCATATTTGACGGTGCAAAACGGATAAGTCAGCTACATTTTATTAGAGCTATATTTCGGCCCTTCTTGGCAAGGGTCGTGAAATAAGCTATAGCTCTAAAGAAGGGCCGAAATATAGCTCTAATAAAATGTTACTAAATTATCCGTTTTGTACCGTCAAATAGGATTCGCAGTCAGCTTGGGCTGAAGGAAATATCTACCAAGGGTCCTCTTCAGGCCCAAGCTGGAAAATCAACTCCCAGCTTCGTCTGACGTACGGTACCCAGTTTTGCACTGTCTTTTCTGATTCGCAATCAGCTGGGGCTGAAGGAAATATTTGTGTGTCTCATTCGCGATTTGCAGAAGAAGAAAAATATGTCCTCGATGAGATTCAGATTGCGCATCAAATCTCCCAACAGAGTAAGCTGGCTTTTCAGTTAAACTTTAAGGGTTTCGAGCTTTGGTCACTGGATCCTTTATTTCATTAGTCAGATGCAATTTTTGTTGTTCTTTTGGTGTCTGTTACAGTAGAGGTGTGCTTATGTGAACGTTTGTTGACATTGGATTGTGCCTTGTTTATGCACTTGCTGTGTCTAAAGCTAACCACCAGTTAGCCTAAGTAGGTAATTAAGAGCATCTCAAAACATCTGGCTAGGTATTTTGGATCTTCATTCTACCATTTAGCCCAAAACTGCACAGTTCACATTAAAGACCCAATCCAAACATTCTGTTTAACCTTCTCTTACTGATCGCAAAGCCACCGGTTTATTTACATTTGAATTTTATTGCCGGGTTGCTGTTTTGGCACGAGGAAAAACCCACGCAGAACGCCTTCTTTTCTAGATGACGAAAATTTCCATGTTTGATTAGCAAAGAATTATAAGACTTAATTGGTTATTTTTTGTATGTCTTCAGGAGCATCACACTGATCTTGTTTTTTATTTTATTTTCATTTGTAAAAATCAGTTGAAGCACTAGATGGAAATTATTATTTTGAGTCTTGACTCCCTACGTGCCATAAGGGCTGTCCCGGATAATCTGCCGAGATTTAGTCCAGACCGAATTATCATTGCTCATTGTTTGACGGTGTTTTTATGTGGTTTGAACTTTCATAGTGGCAGTAGGGATGGTTATCATTGTGTGTATGGTAGGAAGACCATTTTTTGTGTTCCGCTTTAAAGTAACTGTTAACAGTGTTAACATACACATACCTCTACTGTAGAACAGAATGATTTCGAAATCTCTCTTGATAAAGACAATTTGATCTTCCTAAAGTGGATCCGCTTCTGGTCTATATATTTTAACTCGATTATTCGCTTTCAGCTTCGTATGGGAGAAACGGGTTTGAAGGTGTTCGGCCACACTTTCGACATTGTCACTATCACCGTGCCTCCGGCCTTGCCAGCAGCCATGACAGTCGGAAGTTTCTACGCGGCTAACCGTCTGAAAAAGAAGAACATCATTTGCATCAACCCACGGACCATCAACGTCGCGGGATCCCTGAATCTAGTTTGCTTTGACAAGGTAAGCTATAGGCATGTTCTCGCCATTCCCCGAGGACTCCACTTGAGGAGTCCCCGCGTTTTTGTTTGTCCCTGGGATTCGCTCCCCCACGGACGGGGAATGCTCCGATTATCATCACCATCATCAAAAAGGACTCCCTTTTAGATTCAGAGGGGAATCAGTTTTTGCTGGTGTTGGTGCAATGTAAACATTAAAAACAGTCAGAATAAATAAAACCAAAAATAAAGTGGATCCAGACTAATTTCGTCAACTGCATATTTTTTTTTTCGAACAAAATCCGTTTTGGAAGAATTCCCAGCGTTCTCGCTGCTTCTGTACGCGGAGTCCGGGTGGAGTGACTCCCTCTATTCTCGCCGTTCCCTTCGATCCCCCGAGGAGTCCTTTTCTATGAACTTACATTTACGCATAGACAAATATTTATCGCTTGAAAAGACCGAGGGTCATGACAACAAACAAAGACAACATTCATTCAGTCATTCATTTATTCATACTACACAAACTACATAACATAAACATAAGGCAAGAAACAAGACCCCCTGAAGCTATCTTGTTGGGATCCACTACCTGTACACTAACCTACGTTGAACATATTCAAATTTCAATAATTACATTGAAATAGCATAAATAAACTACACATACAGAAATATATTAGCGGCAAAAAAGAAAAAAAATGCACTGAAAAGAAAGAAAAAAAGGAAGGAAATAGTTGACAGAAACACGGATTTTTTTTTTTTTTATCGAGATGAGCTATAGAGAAAAATAAAAAAGAGAATGAAAATGAAAGAGAAAAAAACACAAAAATATTGGGTAAATGTGGACGCATTACCTACTGGTGAACTTGAGTGGATAGTAGTAGACGTTGGAAAACGAAATGTAAAGTAAGGTGAAGAGGCGTATCAGATGGCAATGAATTCCATAAGGAGATAGAACGGTACATTGGTGATTGTTGAGCAGCTGTGGATGAGCATCTTGGAATAGAAATTTTTCGAGAGGAACCACGTAGTGATAGGGAGTACTTACGTGAGGACGACGTCCTGATAAAGACAACACACATCGTACATAGAATGCAATCTATACGCAAATTACTATCTAACAAACAGGCACTCTTAAATCCTTTACATCACCCGGGAAACCTGGCTCTGTTCTACATTGCCAACCTTGTAAACCGTCCGAGTTTCCTAATATACAAGAAGCATTCATTTTTCCATAGGCTTACTATCCACTCTTCACTCTAAAAACACCTGCCTAAATATCTCTAGCTTGCATTCTCTTAATTCACTGCATAGAGGAACTTGAATTACGCTCTTTGTGCGTAAACCCGACTCCTCTGTGTATTTCGTTAAACCTGCTACCTTTTCCATCCATGTTTATAATATACACTAATAAAATTGCACATATGTTGACTTCTACCCAGAACCCCTTTGCTTACCATCCAAAAATCCAAACACAGTTCGGCGACACCGGGATTCTTAATTTCCTTTACGTGCGCTTAATAAATTACCAGTGAATGTTAAGCATGGTTACATGTGAGGGTTTTAAATAAGCAGTAAGTTCATCCTGACAAGTATTTTGATTTTTTTATTTCTGTTTTTGCTATGCAGGATAGGAAATTTGAGGCTGTGCAGGATAAGAATGTCTCATGCCCAGTCTCAATAGAAGGTGACACATAATAGAGGGTAGGTTTGTGGAAAGCCGAAGCTGGTATTGGATAAGAATTAGTACGTCCGAAGTTTTGATACCGACTTCAAATGACCGACAGTCTCATCTATACTTCCACACGTGCATGGCGTAAACGGCATACGTCACAGTTTCTTAATAGCAGGAAACCAGGGAGGGGAAAACTAGCATTTGTTGAGTTTTACAATAAACGACAAGTTACTCCTTTTTAGTGTTTTTTTTTTCTTTCGTGACAAGACTATAGAGTGATAGAGTATACTGCTATTCATCACCTTTTTATGACGAAAAGGTCAAATTCGGCGGTAACGCTGGGATAACTGCTTTTGAAAAATAAAATTGTATTCAATCTATTCTAGGGAGTTAATGCTGCATGCGCCTTGAGAATATCCTTCGCCCTATCTTATGTTGTATAGTTCCTGGGCTTGCTGTTCTTACTAATTTTCCCCTTGCAGACCGGAACGCTGACTGAGGATGGGATGGATTTCTGGGGGATCTTGCCGTCTCTTGGCGGAAAATTCATGTGTGAGATGAAGAAAGCCAAAGAGCTGCTATTTTTGGAAGTACCGGACAAATCTGAGACCATGGACGCCGTCGCTGTGAGGCCACCCTTGCTCCTTGAAGGAATGGCGACTTGCCATTCGTTAACATTTATCGAGGGAGAACTGTGTGGTGATCCCCTTGAACTGAAGGTAAATAATGTTTAACTCTGCCCTCCCCCCCCCCCCCCCTTCACTTTCGAGGCTTCTTCTGCTGGTTGTTCTTCTGGACATTCGTAGGTCTCTGTTGCAGCAAGTTCGACGAGAAATTTGGTAAACCCTTTTCCTCGTGACTGGATTTCCAACGCAGCAAGGACTGTCCTTGCTGCGACCTTGATAAATCGGTTTGCTTTCAAATAAAACAAAATGGATTATGTTTGTTGTTATTTAGAATGGCAGCAAAAGGCACAGCTGAAGTGGCCATTTGTAATTTCTTTGATTGTGTTTCATTTGCAGTCGAACGTGGGACTTCTGGTTGGTTTTCTTCGACAATTAACTCGAATCCGGACTTCAGAAAAACGCTGAATTTGATTAAAAAAATGCACACTACCCCGGATTCAGATTCGAATCTTGTGTTCCCCGGATTTATCGTCCGATGGTGTTGATGTCAAATTCCACTGGTAAACTGGGATTGGCTGTAACTGGAGGGATACCGACTTTAGGCTACATTTGTAACCTTTATCCAGTTTTTGGGCTAGTTAAAAAACAAGGATCATGTCCCGAATCTGTTTAGTCCTTTTCGTCCATTTTCTTATTAGTGTCCGAGCCAGAACGGCGCGGATGCGAGAGGCCTCCGTTTTCAGTTTATTCCTAGGCAATGGTAAGGGTTAACCTTTTCGGTTTTCACGGAGAGTCTGGGCCTCAGGCCGGATTGATGAATATGATATTACATTTTGGAAAGCTTCTGAGATCTCTTGCCTGGGGAAAATGGATGTTTTTGTTTGTGGAAGATCCTTAGCTTACAGTATATGAATCGGACTGGAGGTTTATAGTCGACATTAGAGAGCTTTGTCCCAAGTTGCGCTGCCAAGCATTCGTTTGTTCGAATCAAGTTTCTGCTTTCGAGTGGAAAGTTCCGTTCTAGCAGGTAGGCAGGCAGGCAGTAGTTTTAAATCGAAGATGGACTAAAATCTAAAAGTGCGAAATACGTGTGGCAGTTCATCAGCCCCATAGCCAATATGTCTTCTCCGAATGGTAAATAGAAAAATTTAGAGAAACAAAAAAGGGGCATTTTCCCACGGGTCCGAAAGTGCTGCCATCTATTGTTCTACCTTATTTCTGTTCGTGATTTCTGTTGAGCTTATCATTCCTTTTTCTGCACTTGACACAGAAATGGTATGAGATGTTAAACTCTGAAAGTTTTCTCACTGCTAAAGAAATTGGGGCTTATCCTTTGCTCCTTTTTAAGTTGCCATATTATAAAGTTGGCCTTAGGGCAAGAAAATCAACTTCTGAACTAGTACAGATAGAATTTTTTTTTAAGCTTTTGATGAGTTGATCAAAGTGTCGTCAGTCTTCTTGTACAAAAAATCATTCATGAGATATACCAATTTAAAAGTTCTGAGGGGTTGACAACTTCCGTGGTAAGGTGTGCACACTGAAAAAAATAAGTCTCATACAAATTGTGAGCCATGCCAGGGACTTGTATGGGAAATTGGCTAGACCATAACTGTCTTCGGCGTGAGGGGTTAGTAACTTTTGCTAGTTGGTGTACCTATCATTTGTTTCCGTTTTTGTAATGATAAGTACGTTTGGTTCAGTTCCATGTCTATCACGAGGACAGGGACTTTTAAGTAAGAATAAGTTGCTAGAGCATTGTCATTTTCATGATGGGCTAGAAACTTGTGCAAATTAGTGCACATTCCATTTGATGTCTATAAATCTGAGGGTAAGAAAATTCGTCTCCCTGGTCTGTCACTGTAACCTAGAGTTAAGTGTTCACACAACGGAAACAAATGATAATGTAGAACAGTGACGTAGTTTCGCAACAATAATAGAGTGGAATCTATCTGTATTTTGACCCTGAAAAAATACGGATAGCTTTATGATACCATCTAGGCTATATAAATGTTCCAAGTTTTTATCGGTCACGATGTCTACGATTGGAAAGGATAGAGTTCAGCTGCAACGTCAATTTAGTCACTACAAACGATATTCTGTTTTTTTTTTTCAACGCTGAGGGATAGCCATGTGTTACGGATTGTGCCATCAGTTCAAAAAAAAATAATCTTGGTAGGCCCTACATAGCATTTTGAAAACCTCGATGGGTTGACAACTTCAACATTTAACAGATAGCGAAGTGACAAAACCGAAGTGTTGCTCTTGCAACACTTGAGTCGGCGAAATCGAACAAAGATTGCTGCAATCCTTCACGTTGCCCTCGCAACGTAGATCTGGTTTGTTTTACGACAGGTCTGATGATGGGTCCTTTCTCCGAATAGTTGCAGCTTGAAGAGAAATTATAATTGTACAATTTTGTTGGCCGTTCATAGAGAATCTCAGCAGAGGAATCTTACTTAGAAAGGATATTTAACTTTGGGCGGTGTAGTTCTTCGCTAGATGGTAAATTGTATCGAAACAGAAGAAAACTTGGAAACATATGAATAAGAAACAGAAGATATGAATTTAAAACCGTGGGAAAAAAGAAAATTGAAAGAGGAACAATAAGTTATACCCCGGCTCACCCCTATAGGTTACGTTCCAGATCACGAATCACAAAAAGCACGAAACAGAAAACATCTTATCCTCAGTTATTTATTTTCTTCTATTCTTAGTTTATTTATTCTCTTTCACTTACTCCGCTTTTTAAAAATGGCGCTTAAAAATTAAGTACTTACTTACTTACTTAGTCACTTCTGTTGGTATCCTTCTAGGTATACGAAGCTACTGGCTGGCAGTACGAAGAATTGAGCCAAGACGAAGCAACCAATTACGACATGATGGTCAGCTCAGTCATTAAATTTTCCAGAGACAAAAACACGGCTGTTATTCTCACAGAAGGCGGGTCAGATCCGGTGAGTTCAAAGAAGTTTCGATTGAGTAAAAGCTCACGACTTCCTTTTTTTTAATTTAATTTAATTTCAAATAAATGCGGCACAACATTTCATGCCCGAGAAAATTAATTGGCACTTGTCATTAACCTACAACTGAAACATATATACAATTGTCATAGAATAAATACAGTAATTCAGGTAAGGTTGTTATGATAAAAGGTAAACTGAGGCACAAAACTATTACGGTACCTTTCAGTTTTACAAGCGACAGGTGTGAGTTTTGGTAATTTCATAGCTGCTTCTCTTGGAGGTCTGGTTCTTTCCGGTTTAAAGGGTGGAGGAAGGATGTTTCGGTAGAAAGGGTGGGGTAACAAATTTGTTCCGAAACGTTGACCAACTGTTCTCTACGTACAGAAAGGGGTTCCAGCTTCACTCCTTTAGGAGATACGAGTACGGCATTTTATGGCCACCAATTATAATTTGAACTGCACGTTTTTGGATTCTTTCCAACTTATCTGAGTTAGTCTTTCAATAAAGCATTGTCATAATAGGTGTAATAAGCTGAATAACGCTATACGCGATGTTTACGTCTTAATGCACACGCCCGTTCAAATACGAACCCGAGAGGCTCTTATCAATGCAGCGAGCAGTGTTGCCAAGGTCAGACAGTGTTTTGAGTTTCTGAAGATCAGAAAAGTGTTCTTAGTGTTACTTGAAGTACACCAGTACAATTTGACGCCCAATACATTGTAAAAAGCAGTTAAATATGCGGATGGCCAGCATTGGTCTTCGAAGTAGCATTAAGCAGTCGCAGCAGAACAAAACGTGTTATTTTGAAGAAAAGTTGTTTCTTCAGCTTCCAACAAAGTAGAACTTTACTGCTTCCCGTGGCAACCGTGACGACGCTGCTCCTTTCCTCGGCCCGCTGGTGGAACCAACCAAGCGATCTGATTGGCCCTGCATAAGCTAGAATGGAACGCTAGTCTATTCTCCTTATTCACGTTATTACAGCGCGCTCCGAGGAAAAGAGGAATCTGTAATAAGTCTTATACGCGGTAATACACCTTATTACACCTATTAGGACAATGCTTAATGCCATGCGGGACAGGCATATTCAAGTAGTGAACTTCGTGAGAGGGCGAGGGACCGCCTAAATCGGAAGTCACCAAAAGTGGTAATTTGAGCGGAAACGGTAGCGATAGCGATAGCTGCAGCTAAAACGCACTCCAAGACTCTGAGCCACAGTGTGCTTTTTACCCGAATACAACTTCCGCAAAAGCGAACGAGACCCCGTGTTTATCAAGTTGAGACAAGGCGTGTAGACTAGCAGAAGTTCAGTCGCTTGGTGTATGATACGCCCAGACAAACGCAGTCTGAGACGTCTTAAACATGTCAGTGGCGTCGCTCCAATGCCTTACTTCTGGCTTTGAAACGTATCTAAGGCGTTTTTCCGCGACACAGTTGTATGCCGCACACGTCCGTGTTTTTGTCGCGGAAACACGATTATGTGCCACACAGCCGAGCCGCCACAAGTAGAGACTTGCGGAAACGCCGTTTGGTCTATTTTTTGGGCGGTAATTTCAACTGTTTGAAAATAAAAATAAAAACAAAAACTGAGATAAAATCTCAATAAATAGATTTTCAGGCTTTCGTCTTTACTATCCTGTGCAAAAAGGATCCTCAGTGTTATGTCTACAAATAGTTAGTTTTTTGCTTTGACATTATTTTGCTGCTAAATTCAGTTTCCCGCAAGAATCGAGCCACAAAATCGACAATCACCTCGGCAGTTGTTTGTCGAATTCGAGCCACAAAGCGAGCCACAAGAATCTTGTTGGTCGCCGAAAGAGACTTGTTGGCCGCACAAAAGACCGCGGAAACACTCTTTTTGAGCCACAATCGACCCACAAACTGTTTGTGGGAGCACGGAAAAACGCCTCCAGTGTGGCAATTAACTCATTACCATGTTACAGTTTCTCCAAGGCGAAATGACGGGCGACCACGTCGTTGGTGTCGTGAAGAACTTCCCATTTTCGTCGTCCTTGCAGCGTAGCAGTGTGGTAACTAAAGTTCTTAGCCAACCGTCGTTCGATTTCTACTGTAAAGGATCGCCGGAAATGATCAAGACTCTTTGCCTTCCTGAAACAGGTAAGCCTGTGGTTGTGCGCAGTGTACGTGCGAACACAGTCCGGCTTTTGCGGCGGATGCGAATTCCCCCTTCGCTCCGAAATTTCGATGCGTTGCATGCAGATTTCTTCATAGTGACGCGACTTTCGAATGCGTAATATGCGAACGCTTACCGGATTTTGTATGCACCAAGAACAAATTATCAGATAGAACCTCCGTCTTTTGTCCCATGCAGCGACAAGGATACACCAACAAAACTGAGCGGAGTTAGAGGTATTTGCTCTAGCTTTGAGCTGATGTGATGATGATGATGTTGAAATTTTACTTACGCAGTTAAGAAGAGAAAAATAGCGCAGTACATACAAATAAAAGGAAAAAAACACTGAGCTTTCAATAATGAGCGTGTTCCACCCTCGTACCAGTAGTAGTAACTATTAGTTACTAAATCCGTTCCAACCTCACGAAAAGTTACTACGCTGACCGTTCCAGCCTTCACGGTATAGTAACTAATAGTAACTATTTGCTTACCACGCTCGGGAGCGTGTTAATCGTAGTAACCACGAATCTCTGTCACATGATTGGTCGGATTCACCCGTGGCATGAAATTCCGCTGGAAAATAGAAAAATCGTTCCAGCCTTGACGACATAAAGACAGAATTTGTGACGTCATGCGTGGTAACTACGGCAAGTAGGATGGAACACGCTCAATGTAGTAAATGCACAAGATCAAAAAGTAAAAAAAAAAATAATTATAATGTTGAGACCCGTTTATTCTACTTCCGTACTCGCCGGTGCTCGTCGCAAAGAAACAAGTACAGGAGGCGCGCTGACCCGCTCTGGAGCGCGTCCAGGGAACCAATCAGCTTTGACTTCTACTTTTCCTCTACGCGGCTTCACAGCGATATATGTATTTCTAGTGGTAACGAAATGTGATCGGCCGCGAAGCTAGTAACCTGCGCTCGTTTGCAGCGGGCAGGGTACGAGGAAATACCCGACTCCGCATGGTCATATTACAGAGATAGGGAGACGGAGGTTCTATCTGATTATTTGTTCTTGATCACGTAGCTTTTGTCTTTAGTGGGTCTGCAATTAAGGGAACCGCTTGCGTGCAGGAAAAGGGATTACGTAATTGATGACTTAGGGTAAAGTTTCGTGTAAAAGTAGCAAAGATGTCCCGCACGAAGAGCAAGTCGTTCCGCCGCTTGGTGGCCACCAAAGTGAGTTCCACCAAGAACGTACGAAACGTCAACAAAGACGTCAACGTACGTCTTGAAAGTGACAAAGCGTTTCCTTACAGGCCCGTCGTAGGTATATTACTGATTCACTCCACGTCCCTCATTCACTCCACGTCCCCCATTCATTCCACGTCCCCCATTCACTCCACGTCCCTCATTCACTCCACGTCCCTCATTTACTCCACGTCCCTCATTCACTCCACGTCATGTTTCACTACAATTAGCTATATCGCTGTGGAACCACCTTTAGGAAAAGTAGGAGACAAAGCTGATAGGTTCTTTGGAACGCGTTCAAGAGCGGGTCAGCGCACAGAGTACGTCTCCTGCATGTTCTTACTCTGCGATGAGTAACGGCGAAGATGGAAGTAGAGTAGACGGGTAAAAGGCTGCAGTGAATACCTCTAGGTCCGCTCAGTTTTATCGGTGTATTCATAGTCGCTACTACTTCCAGATGTGCTAGGACAATGAAACTTGGCAGGCATATTAGGGACCCGACCAAACTAACCTGGAAATAATCAGTTTCCCGATCCGACCATATGCGGGGGAGTGGAGGGCGCTGGAAACTTCAAAATTTAGGGCATTTTGTCACACTTTTACGAGTTAGGGTACTTCCAGATGTGCTAGCACCATGAGGGGCATTGGCAGGCACATCAGAGACCCGACCAAACAAACTTTGAAATAATCAGTTTTCCGATCCGACCATTTTGGGGGGGGGGGGGTGGAGGGCAGGGGAATCCGGGAAATTGAGTGGAATGTAACTTTCGAACGGGTGACCAGATTGTAATGAAACTTAATAACTGAATAGATTATATATCTGTGATGTCCCGTTTAAAGTCTTGACCGGATTCGGTAGTCAGGGTGGAGTTGGGGGGGGGGAGATCGGAAATTTCAAGAAACGGTTAGAATGGAGGGATCGGAGTGAAACTTGCTGGGAAGAACATGCATCTGCTCTAGATAAATCGTTTAGACAATTGTACTGGATCGGGACACTCAGGGGGGGGGGGGGGAGGCGGTTTCCCCGAATTCCGGTGATGGCGATCTTGGGGATTTTCACGATGAAACTTGGCAGGCATATCAGGGACCCGATCAAACTGACTTCAAAATAAAAATTTTGTCGATCTCATAAAGGTGGGGGGAGTTGAGGGAGGGGAATCCGGAATATTCAGTCACGCGTAACTTTGGAACGGGTGATCGGATTCGAGTGAAATTTAAGAATTGAACAGAGGACATTTCTCTGGTGATCTTTTTCATATCCGGACCGGATCCGGCAACTATTGGGGGGGGGGGGAAATACGTGACCCGCTTAGAATGGGGAGATCGGGATGGAAATTTGTGGGAAGAACAAACAGAAGCTCTAGGTAAATCATTACTGAATCGGATTGGCTACGGCCACCGTGGGGGAGTTGGGGAGGGGGGACCGGAAATCTCAAGAAACGGTTAGAATGGAGGGATCGGAGCGAAACTTGCTGGGAAGAACAAACATCTGGTCCATGTAAATCTTTTACACAGTTTGACTGGATCCGGACACTTGAGGGGGGGGGGAGGGGGTTTCCCAGAATCCCGGTATTTTGGATTTTCACGACGAAGCTTGGCAGGCATATCAGGGACCCGGTCAAACTGATTGGAATAAAAAAAGTCCTCGATATGATATCTTGGGGGGGGGGGGTAGTTGAGGGTTGGGGAATCCGGAATATTGAGTCATGCGTAACTTTGGAGCGGGTGATCGGATTCGAGTGAAATTTAATAATTGAACAGAGGACATTTTTCTCTGGTGACCTTTTTCATTTCCGGACCGAATCCGACAATTATTGGGGGGGGGGGATATTTGACCCGCTTAGACTGGTGTGATCGGAATCGAACTTTGTGGAATCACAAACAGATGCTCTCCGGGATTGGCTCCGGGTATTGTGGGTGGAGTTGGAGGAGGGGGGGGGGGTCTGGGATTCCAGTGATCGCGAGTTAAGGTACTTTCAGATGTGCTAGGACGATGAAACTTCGCTGGAATATTAGAGATTCAACAACATTTGCTTAGAAATTGCTACTTCCCAGACCCGATTATTCCTTAAAGTACCAATCTTGATCGCAAAGTAAGAAAAATAGTTTTAAGCAATATATGCATTTCCTGTTGCCCATCAGCCCATTATCATTCTTTCCTCAAGGGTTTTTCCTTACAAATGAAGTTCTGGCTCCCTTAGAGTGCGCAAATCAACCGCAAAGTCGAAACTTACTTTTGATCAATCAAAACATCTTAACCCATGCAATTGCCATATGAGCTTATAGCTCTTGTTGGATTCACTTTCTTCTTGGTTGAAGCGTCAGCTGCAGCAGGGAAGCACGGACTTGGTCGGTAAGCAAGTCCGCGATTGGAGAAGTGACGTCTTCCTCGTGAGCACGGTAGTGCAAAAACGGATTTAGAAAGAATCAGTCCGGAAGCGGCCGAGAAGTGGACCTGCAGCGTGTAACAAAAATGAGGCCCTGATTAGAAAAGTTTACGAATCAACCTCATCCAGAGATACTTTTTTGGCGAAAATTATTACCTAATATATCTCGATAAGGGGTCTGCAAGTTTACATTGCAAGTTTACGGATCCTGGAAACCTGTTAGACCCACTTGTCTGTATCAGGAAGTTAAAAAAAAAAATCGGGATCCTATCGAAACCTTTGGTCTTATTTGACGATGCAAAACGAAAAAATCAGCTACATTTTATTAGGGCTATATTTTGGTCCTTCTTGGCAAGGGTCCTCTTCAAGTTGGAAAATGAACTTGTGGAAAAACAATTAAAGATCTTCCTTAAATATCTGATTTTATAAACTTCGTCTCTGAAAGTTGATTGGAGTTAAAGCTGGTGCTGCGATTTCATTCTGGACACGGCTGTTGTTTTTGCTGTTCGATTGGGTCGTCGAAAGGGTAGAGATTCTACTGCATTTTGTTTCTGGAGTATAAAATAATAAAATGTATCTGACTTATCCGTTTTGCATCGTGAAATATGAGTCGCAGTCAGTTTGGGCTGAAGGACTATCTACCTTTGGTCAGGGGCGTCACGACTGGGGGGGAGGGGGGACGCCCCCCCCCCCTAATGCTGTCGGCCGGTCGGTAAAAAATAACCGAGTCGGCGCTCCGCATTTTTTCGTCAAAACAGTTGATTTTTTTTCGTGAAAACAGCCGGTTTTGCTGAAAATCGGTCGATTTTTCGTCAAAATAGTGGGTTTTTCTGAAAATCAGTGGGTTTTTCTGAAAATCAGTCGATTTTTTTCAAAACTGTCGTTTTTTGTTGTTGAAAACAGTCGTTTTTTCTGCAGAAACAGTCGGTAAAAATTACCAGCCAGTTGGTAAATGCCTCGTCCCCCTTCCCCAAACATTTCGGCTAGTAACGCCTCTGCCTTTGGTCTTGTTTCTTGCGAGGTTTATTTCTCGCACGAAAAGCAGTGGCCGTCGACCTTGACTCTCTTTTTTTCAGTTCCATCAAACTTTAGCGACTGCTTGGCCCATTATACCCGACAAGGATTGAGAGTGATAGCAATGGCACACAGAGTTGTGACGGGGAGCATTGTCAAGATCGAACGGAAGCAGCGTCAAGATCTCGAGAAAGATTTGACGTTTTTGGGATTCATCGTTATGGAGAATAGACTGAAGTCTGATACTGCCGAAGTCCTGCAAGTTCTGGCCAACGCGGGGATAAGAACAGTCATGATAACAGGTAAGAATGAAAGCGATCTTTTGGGGGCAAAAGAGGAAGGAAGAATGTATTGCGCTAAAAGCCAACGGACATAGCAAATATATAAAACAAAAAAATCTTAATTAATTATACCCTCTATAGAGGGTATTATTATTTTAGAGACAGCAGTTCGTAGGAGCAACTGCTACCTTCAGGTACCTCACCAAATTTTATATTATTAAGACAACTCTTTTGAGGTGTAAGACCTTACCATGCCATTTTTTTTATTTTTTAGTTTTTAGACCAACTAGCACCAGAGTCAGCCCGCCTACATTGTAAGAAGTAGGGCAACATTTAACACATGTTTTTGCGTTCTTGTGCTAAATGGTATGGTTGCAGAGAAACCGTGGTATCAGACACTCAACTGCAAAAACGACTAATTGCAGGCACAGTTACCGTGGGAGCAGATACCACGGCATCTGCAAAAAAGCAACTACTATAAACTCTCCTCAACGTTAAAAGAGCTCCCGGGTGGCTTTAAACATTTTGCCGGTTGACCCCTTATTCATATAATGTTATAGGCATTGGCCTCTATAGATGTTGGCATCTTTTACACGACCATCACGTATGACCATTTTTCCACCTGTCAGCTAGGGTATTTTATTAGTATTAGTATTTTTAGGCCCGGTTAGTCTTTTGTCCTTTTTTGTTTTTTAGATCTTACGCGTTCACCGAGTTATTGAAAGCTCAATGTAAATTTTGTTTTTTCTTTTTTCCTTACTGCACTTTTTTCTTTCATTATTTTAGCGCGTATAGAATTTTCATAGTTAACGAGTACGTTACGGAAGAGTTAAGTTGAGCCTGATGATGCTAGGGAGTGGGTTTTCTTAGAGGTCAGTTTCTCTAAGAGCGTACAGAGCCTATACCGGTGGCCTGTACCTGTTAGGTTGCTATACAAGGGTTGATCTGCTGTGGATCACGGCAACGAAGGAAGAAAGTGGATATCGGTCTTGTCTGGTCTGTATCTTTCTGTCGCGCGCCCCAAAAACCTCCGCGCCGCCCCAGAAGAAAGGATGTTCCTTTGTCCAGCAGCACCCCCAAACCTGCTGGACGCGCGCTGGGACATACGTCCTTCCGTAACCTAACATACCCAACTCAAAATTACTCTTCACTAAACAAGGTCTTCCTTGTAGGCGACAACATCGACACTGCGGTATCTGTAGGGCGCGAGTCCGGGATGATCTGCTACCACGAGAAGGTTATCGAAGTGAAGTCCGAACTGAATGAAGGAGTGGAAACTATACGATTTGTTGAGTCAGTTGGAATGTGTGATCAGGTAAGATATTCTAAATCACTGCTTTTGTTGGATTCACTTCTTGGTAATGCTCTTTCGCGCAGGTACATGGAAACTGGCTAGGATCGAACGAGTACAAACAAACTTGGTCACTTGATGGGCCAAGAGCTTCTCGGATTTGACATAAGAAAATGACATTGCCGCTGGTTTCTTTGGCAGCGTGAGTTATATCACGTGCGGAGGTGACCGTTTTTATGGCCGTTTTTCTGTCAACTGACGATTTAAAACTATACCCTCGGACCAGACAAAAACTCACGGACAGAAGCGCGTCATTCTAGTTCTGGCTCTGTTGTTGTTGTTGTTGTTCTTTCCTTTTTTTTTTTGGTTCATTATTAGGTTAATCTTTTAAAAGTTAGTTTCGTGTTATTTTTTGCATGGTGTTATGTCTTTCCGATATTAATTTTTCCCCTTTTTTGTTTTAATACTCCGTCTTTCTCTTTGTGAGTGTATTGTATGATGGGTCATAAATAAATTATTATGATTATCATTGTCGTCCTATCAGAGTGGTCGACGTAACTCCCAAGCAATCACAAATAATAGCAGTAGAGTACTAGATCCAGCCGAGAAGACACAACTCTGCGATGTACTGCACCAAAAACTTGCGGCCTGCTGTTGCCATGACCCCAAGGGTTTTTTCGTGCAATAAATTCATTCGTTCATTCATTCAGATTCGTCGATGTGTTGACGAAGATCGTTGGCAAACCAGTAGTCGTCGATGTGTCGGCCAACAATGCCGTTATCCGCCCAGGGTCGTCACGTATGGGGAGGAGGAGGGGGACGCCCCCACCCCCATTGTTGTCGGCCAGTCGGTAAAAAATAACCGAGCGATTTTCCGTAAAAATAGTCGTTTTTTTCTTGGAAACGGTCGGAGTCGTTTCGTTCTGCAAAACAGTCGGTAAAAATGACCAGCCAGCAGTCGGTAAATACCTTGCCCCCCCCCCCCCGATATTTCGGCTAGTAACGCCTCTGTATCTGTCCGTTATAAATAAACTACGAACAATAAAGTGTGGACCCTTAACATGACACTTAGCTACGTGCACACAAGGCACGATAAGATTCCGCATGCGAAATTCGCGTCACCGTGGGGAAACCGGCATGCGATGCGTCGAAACTTCAGAACAAAGGAGGAAATTTTGGAGCAAAGGATGGAAATGCAGCACTAGAAACTGGTTTATGAGCCAGTATTCCGCAGTTTCTCACTTCGTGAATGTGATGACCTTAAACTGAACATCGAAAAGCAGTTTATCTGCTGCGTCCGGCTACTCTTTTTGGAGTCCATATATTGATTGACTGAAGACAGTGAACGTGAATTTATTACTTATCTTTTCTTTAGATCTGTGACAAAAACAGTGGGAAGGACTACTCCACTCTTCAGATCGACGAGGAATCTTCCCGCTATCACCTCGCCATCGACGGAAGGACCTTGGAAATAGTACGACAGACCCGCCCAGAGCTGCTTCCTCGAATTTACGCTCGTGGCACCATCTTTGCTCGGATGAAACCTGACCAGAAGCAGATGATCGTCGTAGGATTGCAAGACCTTGGCTATACAGTTGGTAAGTGTGCTTCCTTAGGGTATTGTGAAGCTTGGTGCCGGCAAAGCTAACCGTGCTGCGTGGAATGAAGCTTCTTAAAGGACTCCTCGCACTATTCACTTAAAACAATAGGATTTATGTCGTGGTGTTAGGGTTTACTGTTGGAGGCTTCTGCCTTAGCCGTAGCCGCTCAACCAAGTGGCCTGAAAGGAAGGGCTCTTCCTTTTAGCTCACTTAGTTGATCACGTAGTCTTTCAACACGGTAGCGTCTTATCGAAGGCGTAGATGTGTTCGTACGGTTCTAGCTATGTTTCAGGTTCAGGACACGTTTATTGTTCTTTACTCACTGTTGTGTTGTCTCTTCCAAGCTTCACCACACTCTGAACTAAAAGTCACTGAAGAAGCCTCGACCAAGACTTCTTCTGACGTCAACCCCGCCTTGCTCTCCTTTCACTGATCTCCCGGCAGTCCTTCCGTCTGACCGCAAACTCTCGTTCAAGTTCTAAACGCTACGTTAGGACTTGGTCTGAATTTGGAAACAATATTTCCTTTGAATCTTGGCTGAAGCGAAACGGTTTGGGAATGATGCTGATTTAAATCTGACTTGAGTTTAAAAGGGAAACTAGGTAAAACTATAAATATAAAGATATGAAGACCCTTCGTAACACACTCTTCAGCTTACAGTATTCTAAAATGTATGAGTACTTTAAAACTAGGCTGTGCTTTCAACAAACAACCCACGGCTTTGGCTGTTCTAAGCCATTTCCGAGACCCGTTGACTTACAGCGAAAACAGGGAAACAATTTACATAACCGTTTTTTTCTGATGGAAAAACTTCCCGCAGATAACCGTCAACAGCGTGATACACATCGAAGGTAGCAAAAAACGGCAAGTGAGAAAATCAGCGTGGTTCTGTTAGAGGGATTCGAACGTACTGTACGAAATTTGGGTCTCAGGGTTTAGAAATAGAAGGAGTGATGATGGAAGTAGGTTGCGTTTTTACTATAGGTAAGACAGGTCCTTTAAGCGAAGCGGGTTGGTTATCTTTGGTTAAGGGCTGTTCAGCTGTGTGATTAGCTACTTTCTCACACAGCCTATTCACGAACAAATATTGTAAATTGTACTTCGCTCCTTTCTTTGTATTTCTGACTACGCTTCTGTATTCCACATTGAGTGCCTATGGGTTACAAAAACAGAATTTAAAAAGTATTGAGGTCAAGCATTTCGATCGTAAAAGTAAAATCACAACATTCAGGGTTGTCAGGGTTAAAAGCAGTTTAGTTATTATTAATAATGATTTGATCCATACTATCATTGATATATATATATAAAAATCGCATTGGATAGGACAACATAAAGAGATCAGACATACCGAATTATTGGTTGACATGATTTGTTGTTACTGTGAGCGTGTTCCACTCTTCTAACAAAAGTAACTATTAGTTACTAGTTTCGTTCCAACCCCGTGAAATTTACTACGCTGACCGTTACAACCTTCTTCCTCGGGAGCTTAGTAAGCGTGGTAACTACGCATCTCTGTAACGTGATTGGCCGGATTCTCCCGTGGCATGATATTCTGCTGGAAAAATAGAAAAATCGTTCCAGCCTTGACGGCAAAAAGATTCGTGACGTCATGCATAGTAACTACGGTAAGTAGGGTGGAACACGCTCTGTATGTCACTGTTATTTGACGGGTATCCCCTATTTGGTTTCACCACCATTCACTTATTTCTCGTTTTGATAGAATAGGGGAAAGCGTAGCATATTTTAGCAAATCGAAAGCACGATGAACGATTAGAAAAGATTATCATTACCGATAACGTTATATATGTGTATATATATATATATATATATATATATATATATACATATATATATCTGTATTGGAAATCCCAAAGGCGATACACAGGAAAAACAAGCAACTAAACCAAACAAAATAACAAACTAAGAAACGGCACTTCTCAACTCGAGTGCTTTTTGCACAAAATTACCAAAAGAAACAACCACTCTTGGTGACGTGGAGCGTAAGATACGAAGAAGCTGTCCACCATTCCCAGAAAATAATGAAGCCCTTAAATTTTAACTGAAAAGCTAACTTATTTTTGTATCATTTAACTAATACGCTGCATTTTTTGGATTGTGTTAAGGGATTTTTTTTATTTTTCACTATTTGCTCTAGAATGACGTTCAGAATATCTACGGTCGTTACCTCACAACGCAAATTTCTGCTATAACGCAGAGAAATTGAATCGCAATACATACGTGGCGTTTCAGTGGCCAGTGATCACCTTACGGAAGGTAGCTCACTGCGTGAACACTTATTTTTCGTAAATCGTTGTCGTCAAGCATACAACAATGATACGAGCGCAGAGAGCATACAAATCAGACAAGAAAATTCCACTATTTGAAAATCGATTATTCGTAAATAGCGGATCAACGAAGTACCGCATCTTCGCCGGGTTTTCAAGCTTCTTTAAGTGAATAAATGATGGATAACTAGATTGTCCTGTCTAAGACCTTTTCAGTTAAATTTTAAGTGCGATTTGTTGTTGCAGGAATGTGCGGTGACGGCGCGAACGATTGCGGGGCGTTGAAAGCGGCTCATGCCGGGATCTCATTGACGGAAACGGAAGCTTCTGTCGCAGCGCCCTTCACGTCGAAAAGCGCGTCGATTGACTGTGTTCCACAACTCGTTCGCGAGTGTCGCTGTGCCCTAGTGACTTCATTTGGAATATTCAAGTACATGGCCGGATACAGTTTAGTGCAGTTTGTGTCAGTTATGATTCTTTATGACATTGGAACCAACCTGACGGACTTTCAGTTCCTCTACATTGATCTTTTCCTCATTACGTTGTCGTCAGCTGTCTTTGGGCTCACCGAGGCGTATTCAGGTCAGTAGCATGTTTAACTTGTAGAAGTACAATGGAAAGGGTAGTACAAAGCCTTAAACTGGATTCCCACAGAAACGAATTCCACGAAATGCATGCCGCGCCGCTCAGAAATACACTGTTCGGATTTAAAGGAACAAAAAACTTGACTCAAACTTGACTCGGGGAGCTAGCTGACATATCAAGAATGTACCCTGAGTCGATATTGAGAGTAAGAAAAATTCTCGTTACGACCATTGCAGTTTCCGGGAAGTTTCCGAGAATTCGACTTTTGAGTTAGTAGAAAAAAAAACCAAAAGGTTTGTGTGCCGGGAGTAGGAATCGAACGCACGACCTCTTGACTACTGTCCCGATATATTAGTCAACACGGCCAAAGGCGAACTTTTACAGTGCATAAGTGCATAATTACAGTGCATAAGGGGCAAGGGCCTGCCAGCTAGCTTTGGGAACACTAAGGAGGGGGTGTGAGATAACAAAGAACGGGGGGTCCAGTCGACAATAAGTCCCTGTATCTTTATCTAAGCCCCCCAGGTCGGTTTGATGGCCGAAAGTTGCGTAGTCAAGTGAACTTAGGGATATTTTACAGAAGCCCACACAGCACTATGGAAAATGACCAGTTTCTTTTCGACGAGATCAACAAGAAATGCAGGAAAAACAGAGCGACCACAATCATAGTAGGAGATTTCAATTACCGAGAAATTAACTGGAAAATGTCTCATCAACAGGAAGATAGTGGTTCGACGTCGCAAAAATTGTTCCTCAGAACAATACATGACAACTTCCTTGAACAGCTTGTCGATCAGCCTACTCGAATACGTGGATCAGATGAACCTTCCCTGCTTGATCTGTTGCTTGCAACAGATACCGAAGTCATAAAGTCGCTCGAGGTTGGATCTCCAGTTGGGAAATCCGATCACGCGACGATCATGTTTGAAGTTGACGTCACCGTGAAAAATGAAGAATATTATCGAAATCGGAAAAACTACGCCAAGGGGGATTACAGCGCGATGCGAAATGCTGCCGCAAATATTGATTGGTCAGAGAAGTTCGCGAATCCTGAATCAAGTGAACAGATGTATGAAGGTTTCACGGTAGCTCTTCAGGATCTGGTGGAGAAGTATATCCCAGTTTACCAAAAATACAAACGTCCGACCTTGCCTAGAACGACCGTAAACTTGATAAAAGCGAAACAAGAAGCGTGGAAGAATTCAAGGATATCTGGAAGCCAAGAAGACAGAAAGAAATTCGTCAGACTGAGAAACAAGGTCCGGAAAGAAACGAGAAACCAACAGACTTTAAGGGAGCAACGTGTCGCGGAGCAGTCCAAAACAAATCCTAAAGCCTTCTGGAAATTTGTAAACTCCAAGCGTAAGCTTAACCACGGAGTGTCGGAACTTCGAGACCCAGACTCAGGCAAAGCAACAAGTAATGCGGAGGAAAAAGCCAACCTTCTAAACAGACAGTTTGAATCGGTTTTCACAAGGGAACCTGAAACAACTGAGGAGTTTTCGTCTGACAATGAAAAAGCACCAATCCCAGACCTTGATTTTTCGGTAAATGACGTTTATATCAAACTAAAAAATTTAGACCCTCATAAATCCCCAGGACCCGACAACATTCATCCCAGGGTCTTGCGCGAACTGGCATCTGAAATCCAACTACCGCTTTACGAAATCTTCAAAAAATCATACGCAACCGGAAAGCTACCTTCACTTTGGAAAAAAGCCATCGTTTCTCCCATATTCAAAAACGGTTCCAGGCAAATCCCATCAAACTATAGACCAGTAAGTTTGACAAGCATCCCTTGCAAAATTTTTGAGTCCCTCCTTGCTGATCACCTCAGCCGACATCTGACTGACATTTCCAAAAGCCAGTTTGGATTCATGCGTAGGAGATCCGCAGAAGCTCAGCTTCTACTGGCCAGTGAAGCCTGGAGAGCAATGATCGACGCGGGGATACAGGTGGATGTTCTCTATATTGACTTACGAAAAGCCTTTGATAAAGTACCGCACAAAAGGCTACTTTTGAAACTGAAACGCTTGGGTGTGATCGGACAAAATTTAGCTTGGATAGTGGATTTCTTAACCTCCAGAACACAGCGAGTACGAGTGGATGGCCAGCTTAGCACCACGGAGGTGAATGTTCTTAGCGGTGTACCACAAGGAAGTGTTCTCGGTCCCCTTCTCTTCAACATTTATATAAATGACTTAACTGAAGATATCAGCTCTCCGGTTATGCTATACGCTGATGACACTAAGCTATACAGAGGCATACAGGGATTGAACGATGCCGAGTCTCTTCAAAAAGACCTTGACAAGATCTGCCAGTGGATGACTCAATGGGCCATGGAGGTCAATACCGATAAATGTCACCACCTTCGTCTTGGCCCTACTACCCTTGACCATCGTTACACCTTGGACGGAAGGACGATTTCGATAACCACCTCTGAGCGTGACCTCGGGGTAGTTATGGACACAGATCTAAAATTTTCAACACATTACGAAACTATCATCAAGAAAACTACCAGAATTGTAAATCTTATGAGAAGAACATTTACATTCAAGGACAATTCCCTGTTTCCTATTTTATTTAAGGCCCTAGCTCGTCCACTAATTGAATATGGCCACGTAACAACGAGGCCCTTCTATAACAAGGATATTATCGCCATTGAGCAAGTTCAGAGACGAGCAACAAAAACAGTGCCAGCCATTCGCCATCTGCCTTATGAACATCGACTTGAAAAATTACGATTACCCAGTTTATCTTATAGATTTCTCCGAGGCGACTTGATTGAAACTTTTAAGATTTGTCATAGTTACTATGATAACATAAGGCCTGATGATGTCCTCAGTTTCAATCACAATGGTCTCAGAGGACACTGCTTGAAAATTCGTGGTGAGAAATTCCGAAAAGACATTGGAAAATGGAGCTTCAAAAACCGGATAGTGGAGTACTGGAATAATCTCCCCGAAAATGTCGTAAATGCCGAAAATATCAACCAGTTTAAAGCAGGCGTGGATCGTCACCTGGCTGAAATTCAATTTAGTGTACACAGTGTCTCGAGAAATTAACAGAGGCGAAAGCCTTTTTACTGCAGTTATATTATTTAAGTAACTGCTCAAATAAGCGTCTACTGTACATCATTATAGCCTGTCGATGCGTATTTCGTTTTTATTTGGAGTTGCTTCAAAGAAACTAGAAAAAGAAACTAGAAACTAAGAAAAGAAGAAAATATAAAGATCTTCTACAAACCCATAGAGCTTCTGGTAGTCTGATGTTCCGGGAGGAATACATTGATTGGACTCCTGTTGAGGAACACAGTAAGAGCGTTCTTTGAGAGGCATACCTTGACGCAGCTAACACAATAAAATCACTTGTCCGGAAGTGAAGGCAGCAAAGGGAATGGCTAATTGTCAGCTCAGACTCGCGTTTCAACTTAGTTGAACCGGGGTCAAGTTGCTTTCACATTGCTTTTCACACTGGCTTAAGTGGTTACGTGGCCCCTTCACACTGGGCTACTTAAGGTACTTAAGGCCGATTTCTCTCCGTAACGTAACGACATAACTTAGGCTAGATAAGACAAATTTCGTGAGTAGACTTCACCTCGACTTAAGGACTGGTGCTACGTATGACTGTCCAAAACTTCAGAAACATGGAATTTCTAGATGAGAAACTCACTGACTTTGTGCGAGAAAAGAGCGTACTTGTAAATCCCCAAACATGCAGATTACAAGAATAAAAATATGCATATAAATGCCTGGAGTAATTACCTACCACAGGAGTGTAAAGAAAACTGGCTTTTATTTACAGTATTTTGTATTAAAACAATCATCAAACTCATTCTAATCACACCAGTCTCAAAAAGATCCCTACAATGCCTTCTTTCTGCCAAGACACAGACCATGGTGGACTAAGAAAGCAATCAGCAAGTTTGTCACGCAGCTCCCTGGTTTCACTTGCGGAAAAAATGCTACCAGTATGTCCAATTGGCTGCAAGCATCCAGATTCTGTTCTGACCCTAGCATTGCCTGCCAGTCTTTCAGTTCACAGCACTTTTGCTGACCAGATAATTGTGCGGTTCTCAAACCGTTTAAAAAAAATGCAACTCTGGATCAGGTGGAGCTTAGTTTGAATGTGAAAGGGTTATGTAAGGTGTGAAAGGTCCACGTAACGTTGGATACTTAACGTAAGTTTAGCTAACTTAACGTAAGACCTCACGGATTCAATGTGAAAGACCCTTCATACTCTTTGAGGACAAAATCATTCCAGGGGACAAGTCTTCTGGGTGTTACCCTTGTCAGTGGGCAATCTTCCGAGCTTGTTTTCAATCAGGGATTGAGCAACGCCTGATATTTGCCATTATTAACTTCGACCAAAATATGAGGTTGAAAAATTACGTTTGGTCACCAATTTGAATTTTCGCGGGCGAATTGTGGACGGAATCCCCACGGGAGAGAGTCCACATTCTCAACATCCCTACTGAAGACTACTGTGGATTGATTGAAAATCCCAATGCGTGTTGTAATAATTCAGTGTATTTGAATCTAAGATGTAAAATTAAGTTGCCTGTTCGGTTAAACTTTAAGTAAGATTTTATTCGTGCCAAGCTTTATGCTTGGTGCCCAAAGAACTCAGATCTTTTCCGCTGACGACGCAGATTCTTTCCGCTTGAGATGCCGAATATTGGCTATAATGACCGCGACTTCTTAATACTTATCTAACCTTAAGCTTCTGAGTCGTACAAACCCACCCTCTGTTGTCATTGTTAAGGCCACAAAAGATATCAGTCATTGAACATACAAAAATAATGAAAATGAACTTTCCGAAAGTCTTTCCGAAGATTTGGAAGGATGAAGACGTTTGCAAAATGATATCTAAACTCAGCAGTATGCCATTATTGATTATTCATTGACGATTCGTTATACTACTGGCAGGAAATTGGGAATCCCGGGGTTGCAGAGCATCGGAACAGATTGAAATAAATACTCTGCAGTCAGCAACTCGAAGGAAGCGAATGTTCGCGCAGCTGTGTTTATGGCAGTTTGGTTTATTTTGGTGGATGAAAGATCTTGCAGAGATCGTGAAACAGAGAGCATATATTTCAAGCAGAAATAGGATTAAACGTAATTTGTTGCCATCTTTAGTAATAATCTTGAAACAGTTAGGATCGCGCATATCAGAACGCATAAATGGATATAATTACGAGAGTAGATTTCTAGATGTCTTCTAAGTTTTCTGTTAATTATGGTGGGGTAACCAAATATGACCGAAAATTTGGGGTTCTGATCCGTTGTCCCATTCCCCCCAGCGCACCATCACTTTTAAATGTAATTGGTGAACCACCACATTTTGCCACAAGTTTCCGCCTCGAATGCCCCCTTAGAACTTATTCAGTCTTCTTGTCTGTCGAAGGGAATTTGACAGTCATGCAGGCATACCTTTTCTAACAAGGCATTCAGACCCATACTCTGGGACTGAAAATGCTCCCAATCCGAAACCTTCCAGGCCAGAAAATCTCCAGGCGTGCAATTTGGCCACCGGCTAAAACTACCTCCCTCGATCGTTTCCCATTTTTCAGTTAATGGCCATTTTCCAGATGTTCCTTTTTGGGATCCCAAAACGTAAGTGGAGGGATACCGATGACATCGCAATAGTTGTCCGTCCGTCCGTCTGTAAGCACGATAACTCTCAAAGGGAATGAGATATTTTGATGAAACTTGGTGTGAGGATTGTTTGGGTCAAGAGTAAGGTCGAGTTCGTAGATGGGCTTTGAAGCCCTATATTTAGGGGTGGGGGAGGGGGTTTAAATTAAGGGGCAAGCAAAATATTTTTAAACAGCTAATGGGACAGCCTATTATGGGGTAAGAAGACATGCTGAACACGATGGTGGGAACCATTTTCTCGCCGGACAAGTAGTTAGCCCGGAATCCGGCCAAAACCGGAAAATCTGTTAAAAGTAAAAGTTTTATTTGAATTTAATTATATGTTCGGTTAAGGGGTAGGAAGACATGCTGAACATGATGGTGAAAATCATTATCTCGCCGGACAAGTAGTTCGCCCGGAATCCGGCCAAAACCGGAAAATTGTTAAAAGTATTTGTAGTTGATTTAGATATCCGATTTAGGGGTAAGAAAAGATGCTGAATCCGTGTATGACAGTCATTTTGTACTCGGACGTATGGTTCGGCCGGAATCCGGCTGGAACCGGAAAATTTGTTTTAAGTTAAATTTTAATTTGAAGTTGATTAGATGTTCGATATAGGGGAAAGAAGATACGCTGAGTTCGATTTTAGCTTTTTTTTTACGGACAGGTAGTTCGGAATTCTTCCGAAACCCGGAAATTCGCAGAAGTAAGGCAGGAAGTTTTCGTCAAAACATATATGACTTATAGGGGTAAACACAAACATGCTGAATCCATGTCTGAACTTGGTTTTCTCAGATGATTAGCTTTTTGGCCTTAATCTGTTTCTGAATTTTAATAGTAAAAATGTTCAAGGAGTCTGGCGAAGACTGCATCTGGCATAGACAAGACCCAATTGTCTGGATCAAATATTGAACTTTTGGGATCCCATCGAAACCTTTGGTCTTGTTGCTGAAGTATTCAGGTGGACGCTTGAATGTCGGTGAAACTATCAAGACTGAGTTTGGTTCGTCTTGCAAAAATTTTGTACATGCTCCGTATCTTTATATCAGCTCAGGACGGGGCGAAAGTCTATCGAAGTGACGAAACAGTATAAAAAGATAGTAGGTTTAAAACTGAAGTTTAAGTGACGTTAAAGTAGGTTAGACTATTAGGTAAATTTTGTATTAACGTCATTGGGTTGGAGGAGGAGACGTAGCCACTTGCTTAGTTCGATCTAAAGCAAGAACAAATGAAAAAGCAGCTACGCGCGATAAAAAGAAAAGAAGCGACGAGTTTGAAACAAACCCTGGAACTGATCTTTGCGTCGGATAGCTACTCTCCTTGGTGTACTGAATGTTAGGATTCTAGTGAGCAGTGATCAAACGACAAGCTAGTCGCCCTTTTAACCCGCTGTCTATCCGGCTTTGAAATTACCCTTTTTCAGGTCCCCTGTATCACAAGCCACCTCCTACCTCATTGATGGCAGTTGAACCTGTGACTTCCATCATCAGTCAGCTCGCCCTCACCCTGGTAACCATTTTCATATCCCTGGAAGCCACGCGCTCACAGGACTGGTTCAAGCCCTACGACGAGAAGTACAATTTGACGGAAGCGGGATTCCTAGAAAGCCCTCTAAACTGCCACGAATCATATGCCGTCTTTACCCCGACTCAGTTTGTGTATATCTTCCTAGCCCTGACCTTTTGCAAGGGCTATCCCTACAGGAAAAGGTTTTATACCAATGTGCCATTTACAGTGTTTATTTTACTCGCTGCCGGTGTTTCTTCCTATGTGGCCATCTATCCGGCTGACTGGGTCATTGTACTTATGGAACTTGAAATCCCGGAGTCGTTCAACTTCTGCTTGGGTATTTTAGGCCTTGGATTCGGACATGTGATAATATCTATCCTAGTGGAGTCGTATCTAGTCAGACTTATCGGAAAAATGTGTGATAGATGGGGAAAGAAGAGGAAAAGGTTCGAAACCCTTGCTGAAGAGATGGACATGGACTCGGGTTGGGAGCCAAATCGATATGTGCCTGCCAAGAAAAGTGGTGAAGTTGAAATGAAACAGCTGTCCCGGTATTGAGTTTAATGTATTTTAGTGTTGTTTTTTTTATAAGCGGTCGATAACACGAAACGCATTAACTACCAAAAATCTGAATTCGAAGGTTTAATGAGGAGTCGATGGGAACATTATTTTCCTCTGATACTTGTGTACAAACTTGAATAGCGTTTTCTCAAAACTAGCTTTGTGCAGTTTGTGCGTTTTGTAAGTAGGACCTTGTTTCCTTAGTCTTTCTCTCTGTTATAAGCACGCCTAACTACTTGAACGACTCCCCTTGGTCATTTATGATCCCCGGTTTCAAAGACAAGGAAGCTCATCCTAGTTCGTTTTTCTCGACGACAAGCTCTAGTCGGCAAACATCTTTACTTTAAAGGTCTATATGCTAACAAAATTTAGTCCCGTGACATTTGGAATTGAAATGTTGATAAACGTGTCTCCTGTACACTGAAAAAAAAAAATCTTGTAGCAGGGATTAATCTTGTCTCTAAAAAGATAATCTTATCTGTGTAATACGGTATATAAGATCTGGACTTAGCGGGTTTGGGCATCATTTCTGGGGTGATTTTAGGGAGCGCAGAGGCTCCTCTCACTACATCTGTAATTCGGATTAATCTTATCTCGTCAGAGATAAGATTAATCCCAGTAGCAAATACTGCAGTTAACTTTAATCCTTACTCGGAGAAACTTTTTACAGCGGAACCTAATTCTGTCTGGCGATTGTAGGGTTTGCGCACTATGTTCGTAAGCCCATCTAGCTGAGTTGGAGGCGCGTCGTTCTTGCAGTCAAGGTCGCGGGTTCAAATACCGGTTGAAGATCCTGTCTTTCAGTTTACAACATACAAGGCAAGTTACGGCTATCTAGGATCATAAAAGATAAAAAGGGTTTGCTCAAACGTTTAAGTGGTTAGACTTTCTTGAAGGATCGTTCAGTTCATCCGGGATACTGTGAGTGTTCGCATAATCCTCAGCCTAGGTAGAGGTGTGCATCTTTGAATGTTAGTTAACATTGAGCTCTGCAGTTTGGAACTAAATGGTAAGATGAAGACCCAAAACACCCACTCAGCTTTTCTTAGGAGCCTTTAATTAGCTACCTTGTCTGACTCAGTCATACACAAGGAAGGGTATGGGCACCCCCATAAAAAACCTGTTGAACTGAATCTGAAATGGAAATTTGCTTTTCAACTGATTTCTAGCACCACGTTCTAGCACCATGCCCCAATATTGAGGGTTTGTATTGTCTGGTCTGACTGGTAGGTGGAGCAACACAACAAGTGATGAAAATGGCACTTTTCCACGTTAAATACTGTTCAAAGAAGCATACCTTTACTGTAATTGTAGATTAAATATTTCTTCAGCCCAAGCTGACAGCGATTCGTGTTTGACAGTGCAAAAAGGATACGTCAGCTGAATTTCTATTAGAGCTATATTTCGGCCCCTTCTTTTGCAAGAGTCCTCTTCAGGCTCAAGCCGCTGAAGCAATCAATTCACTTTCAAGCTCGAGGCTGAAGAGGACCCTTGCCAAGAAGGGCCGAAATAAAGCTCTAATAAAAATTCAGCTGGCTTATTTGTTTACACTGTCAAATATAATTGTAGATTGCTGGTGACGCGCAGAATGTTTACATGCAGCTGTCAGTAGTGGAAATGAAACGTTTTACGTAGTTCTGAGCGAACTTGATATTGCCCGTTAAACTGAGAAGGTTACACCAGCATTTGTTGGAGAAACAGTGAATTTCAGTTGAATGCCAGCAAATCGGAAACGCTGTCAAAGATAGACAGTGAAAATCGCTGATGGAGAAAAAGCGAAGACGTTTTAGTGTGAATACTAGCGAAATTACCTGTGTTTTTACTCGTGTGTTTAGCGGCTGGATCTCCCTGGTCTTATACGTAGGCTTTAGTCTCGGCAGGCAACTGCTCACTGTTGAAATGCCTTGCTTAGTCTTATCGTGAATCTTGTAGTTTAGGGCTGCTCTCTTTTCGTTCAACTGTTTGAAGTGCCAACGCTGGAAATGATGCGCTGTTTTTTTGTTTTCCCTTCTTCCATCCTTGGTTACAGGAAGCTCTGTTCTTTGAATTTCGTTCCTAGCTTATATTCCAGTCAGTGGCTTTTACAACTATATCCTTTGTTCAGCAAAATACACCAATGCAAAAATGCAACTGGGACCGAGGGGAGTAAGGGAGTACGAGGGGTGTGGCAACCAGTATCCGGAGCGAAAGGGTTTGTTTTCACCAGTCTGATCGAATTCAAGGCTGGAGGAATAATTGTGTGTTCATAACGGAAATTGTGTCAACAAATTAAATTTCAAAACGTTCGGCTCAAAGTCATGTTCCAGTTCCCGTGTCTAAACAGGGACGTTCCACCCTACATATTGTAGTAAGTACAAAAGACGTCACGGCTGGAACGCATTTTTCAACTTTCGGCAAAACATCGCACCACGCGCTAACCGCACCAATCGCGCCACAAGATCGTAGTTACCACGCTTACTACGCTACCAAGCTTACTAAGCAAATAGTTATTACTTCGAGAAGGTTTCAGTCAACGTTCAGAGAAGGGGTCAGTGTAGTAACTTTTGACTTGGTTGGAACTAAAGTTAGTAACTAATACTTACTATTGTAAGAAGGGTGGAACACGCAATGAAAATTCTTAACTGGTGTCATCTCTTCTTTAGGCCTTGTGCACACGGGTCGCACTTCCTGTCGTTGTCCGTTAATTCATTTCTATTTGGAAGTGAAAAAAAAAAGTTTCAGCACAAGAATTATCAAGGATTCCGGGACGACTCCTCGCATCTGCCAGCCCAGTTCAGAGGTTGTTCCGCGCTAAATATATGTCCCACCATGAAGTAGTTGGCCTATTGAAAGAATTCCTCCTTGTCCTAGCCGTGGCCATTTTTCCCTAGGTCTTCCAGAAACGGTCTTCTCAGTAAAGAGAAACCAGTTTTAGAAGAAGAAGTATAACAGGAATAGAACTGTTATTCCTGTTCTGATTGTTATTCTTTAAATGTTTAGTTTACTGTGAAGGGAATCAATAATTGTTCCCCCGGCCGTGTAGCAGCTTAGTCAGTTTGGATCGCATTTGTAAGTGACAAGGCTGTATGTGTCACCCTTTTTGTATAGTTATGTTTTCACTCTCTACTTCCCTTTGGCATCAAATTTTGGATCTGAGCTTACTAGTCAGGAACCAGTGTTTTCTTTCCTTTGCCCGGCACCGTGTTTTACTGCATACTGGCGCTATTACAGTTGCTATAACATGACTAGCGTATTTCGGTTATGAAAAAACTTATGTAGTACCGTATTTGTCTGTCTATGTTTACTTAAGGCAGGCAGCGGTACTTAGTCGTTATATAGCTGCACACGGCATTATGTTTAACTAGAGTTGTGGCGACTATATGCATATCAGTGATTCGATATCACACATGTTTCTAGCCATAGAAATCCTAATCATCAAGCGGCTTACCAAACGATATTCAAACTCTGTCGGGCACGTCTTTCTTTGAAGTGCCCGGAAGCCTTTGGGATTATGTGCCGAAAGATAATCGTAATCTGATGGTCTACTGATCACTCGATTTCCTGCCTGGATTGGTACCATTAAGAATCCCAGACGGGAAATCCTCAAGTTTGTTTGCACATTAGATAGTCGTGCAGACACGCGATCCGTTTCTTCTGCTTCAGAGAGTCGAACGAAATCACAAGCCCCGTAGAGTTGATGATTGTGGCGAAATCCTGGCAGGAATTCCAGTTTGCGATCGGCCGACCCTGACCGTCTGTCCAACCAGAATCCAGGTTGCAATTTCTGAAACTAAAGCCGCTTTCACATTGACGCGTCGTTGCGATGCCCTGCGTACAGGTTGCAGAGCGTATCTTTCACACCTGCGCGACAAGCTTTCACGCGGATGTGTATTTACGCTTTCCTTTCTCGGTTTCTTATGCTGAATTCTTGTTTCTTTCATCATTACTAAGTTTTTCTTCATCTTAGTAGGTTTCTCCAGTTTGTCTTCAAAACTTCCATTTTTCACTAAACAATCTGATGCGTTGCGTTTTATTTGTCTGCGTTGCGTCACCGCAAGCACGACGCAGAGGTTGCGTAGCTCAGTGTCAAAGCGTTGACGCGTCAGTGTGAAAGCGGCTCAATGCGTAAAATCGCGGTGACTGTCTAGGCGGCGTCTAAAATGGCAAATTGCTCAGAAGACAGTATTTTGCAAAATTCTCTAGATCTCCTGTCCTATGAGCTTAAATTGTAAAATGAATTCACTTCGCCCATGAATTTTAGCTGCTAGATGTTTTGCTGTAATGTTGGTTTGCTACTGTAAGAGTTCTTAGTGCGACAACCTTTCCTATTATTTGTCTGGTCCAAATGCAAAGGCGCGTTTCAATGGAATAAATTTCAGTTACTCTACAAGTTTGCAAGAAAAACAAGATCTTTCTAATACAGACAATCGGGTCTTGCAGATGTTCGGTCTTTGATGAACACTGTAAACGTTTTATGTCAACCGAATAGACCCCGACCAGATTCTTTGGGTAATACTTTCCGGCAAACAGTAGTTGCGTCTTTGATCCGAATTCTCCTCGCGATTCTCCTCGTAATTCTCCTATTTCGCGTTTTTGGACTGTTCAGATGAAGCGATTCTCCTTTTCTTGCGTTTTTGTCAGAATCGAGAACGGGGAAAGCGTTGCGATTCTGCAGAATCGATAAGTTGCTCGGATGGTGAATTCTCGATTCTCCTCTCTCCGTTCACCTCCCTGATTGGTCAACAGAGTGCGGGTGTTCAATATGCATAAACACGTATACCGGGTTGCGGATGAGCTGCCAAATTAGTGTTTTTGTCAAAAGCAAGAATGGAGAAGCCAGAGGAGCAAAAACGGTAATTTGTACGAGAAGCGAGAATTCAGAACGGAGAATTAGGATCAAAAACGTAACTAGTATATCAGACAATCAGGTCCATCCGTAACTATCCGGTTCTGACCAGATTTCGAAATAGTAGTTCCTGATTCACTGTGTCTTTTTCGGGTACACCAACCAACTTTATGGGAAAATTGTATGACCTTTAATTTTGTCTCCAAGTCCCTTCCCCTACCAAAATGTCAAGGGGAAAAGTCCATTGACAACTCAGTCTCATTCATCAGCTCCTAAGGCGCGATTTTAGCCACGCACGAGACCTTGATAATACACTCGGACCAGCTTACTGTAGCTAAATTTCGGTCAAAACGACTGATCCGCTTAGAAAACTAAGAACAGACGTTAGTTGCGTTTTTGCAGATACCATATCTGATACCACGGTCTAAAGTCGTTTTTGCAGTTATCGTGATATTCGTGGTATCTGATACCACGGTCAAAAGGCGTTTTTGCAGTTATCGTGGTATCTGACATTCAGATACCACTGCCCGACCGTGGTCATCTAACTTTCATCAGTTTTGTCAAATTGGTGGGAAACAAGTTTGGCACTTAGTGGTGTGACTGAATATCAGTTTTTCTTTTGAGATGACGTTAAAAAGCGCAATTTCGGCAATTGTCGTTTTTGCAGAGCAACCGTATATCAGATACCACGGTTACTGCAAAAGCGACAAATACGCCCCTCATAAAATCCAATGACGGATTGCCGTCAGATGCGCTAGAGAAACAATAACAATCACACCTGAGATCTTGGTATAAGTTATCTGAAGGGTGAATAAGCGAATATGCTTTCGCTTGATACCGAACCGCGCATTAGCCCCGTGGAAAAGTCAACCAACAATCAACACTGAAGTCGGAAGCCAGGATTGACAAACCTGATGAAGTTTGACATAAACAAGAATTCGGTAGAGCACAAATAGAGGCAGAGGCATTTAAACAGTTTTAAACATGGCTAGGCCTAAGAGAATTTAAAATAGCCAAACAAACTTGGATAAAGGTACACCAAGAAGTAACGTGTCATTGTTTACATTATGCCAGCTCAACTAGCGGCCAAAAAAGAACTAATCTGGAAGGAGTTTTATGGAGGTAACAGATACCATGGTATCTGCAAAATTCAACTGTTTATAATACGTGTATATGTTATTACCTCTATACCAAAGTAGCCTACTAATCGACTTCATAATCAACTTTCGCTTCGACCAATTTTTCGGTTCTGCCGGATTCGAGACAACCTACTTGTCCAGCGACAAAATCAGTTCATGTATGGATTCAGGATGTACTCTCACCTCTACATCGAAACTTCAATCGTCTTCAGAAAGAACTTTTACTTCTAAGAAATGTATTTATTTGTTAGGGTGGTAGGGGGGGGGGTAGGTAGGTAGGGTGGTCTGGTTGGTTGGGAGGAACGGTTGGTTGGGGGTGGTAGGGAGGAATTGGTGGATGGGTGATCGGGGTGGTAGGGAGGGAGTAGGGTTGTTGGGAGGTTTATGTTTATTTTGGAGGTGATAATGTGAAGGAGTTTGGTCTGTTGTTTTTTTTTGGGGGGAGGGGGTCTGTTGTTTTTTTTTTTTTTTTTTTATTAGTTATTTATTATGTTGTTTGTTGGTGTGTTTATAAAATGGTTAACCTTTACTACTGCACGCCAGCAAAAACGTAGGTTTTTCCATTAGTGCAGTAGATGTAAATACAAAAGAGTTAAATTGTGTTTATTAATAAAATAAGTATCAAAGTAAAATAAGTATCAAAGTACCAAATTACCGGTCTTGGCCGGATGCCGGGCAAACTACTTTCCAGCGGGAAAATAAAGTTCATACGTGGATTCAGCATGTATTCTTACCCCTTTATGGATGTTCAGGTCAACCTCAGAAAAAACTTTCGTCCCTACTATTTTTATTATTTATCCTTCTGTATTTCTTGTTAAGCGTTCATTCACCTTTTTGGGATCCCAAAACGTAAGTGGAGGGATACCTATGACATCGCAAAAGTTGTCCGTCCGTCCGCCCGTCCGTCTGTAAGCACGATAACTCTCGAAGGGAAAGAGATATTTTGATGAAACTTGGTGTGAGTATTGTTTGGGTCGTAAGGTCGAGTTCGTAGATGGGCTTTGTAGCCCTATTTTTAGTGTTGGGGGGAGGGGGTTTAACTTAAGGGGCAAGCAAAATATTTTTAAACAGCTAATGGGGCAGGCGATTATGGGGTAAGAAGACATGCTGAACACGATGGTGGAAACCATTTTCTCGCCGGGCAAGTAGTTCGCCCGGAATCCGGCGAAAACCGAAAAGTTCGTTAAAAGTAAAAGTTTTATTTGAAGTTGATTGGATGTTCGCTTAAGGGGTAAGAAGACATGTTGAACACGATGGTGAAAATCATTTTCTCGCCGGGCAAGTAGCTAGCCCGGAGTCGGGCCAAAACAGGAAAATCTGTTAAAAGTAAAAGTTTTATTTGAAGTTAATTATATGTACGGTTTAGGGGTAGGAAGACATGCTGAACACAGTGGTGACAATCATTTTCTCGCCGGGCAAGTAGTTCGCCCGGAATCCGGCCAGAACCGGAAAATTGTTTAAAGTATTTGTAGTTGATTAGATATCCGATTTACGGGTAAGAAGAGACGCGGAATCCGTGTATGACAGTCATTTTATTACCGGACATATAGTTCGCCCGGAATCCGGCTGGAACCGGAAAATTTGTTTTAAGTTAAATTTTAATTTGAAGTTGATTAGATGTTCGATATAAGGGAAAGAAGATACGCTGAGTTCGAATTTAGCTTCTTTTTTTTGTCGGACAGGTAGTTCCGAAATTCGGCCAAAACCGGGAAATTCGCAGAAGTACGGCAGGAAGTTTTCGTCAAAATAGATATGACTTATAGGGGTAAACACAAACATTCTGAATCCGTACCTTAACTTTGTTTTCTCAAATGATTAGCTTTTTGGCCTTAATCTGTTTCTGAATTTTAATAGTAAAAATGTTCAAGGGGTCGGGCGAAGAATACATCTGGCGTAGACAAGACCCAATTGTCTGGATCAAGTATTGAATTTCTGGGATCCCATCGAAACCTTTGGTCTTGTTTCTGTATGTACTGTACAAATGCCTTATTACTAGGCTGCATGTAGTGAATTCCTTCATTCATTCATTCTATCAAACTTCGCGTTATCCCCGGATTCCAGGCTAACTTGTCCAGTGAGAAAATGAAGTTTGTGTATCTGGTTTCAGGGAGCACAGCGTGGAGCGAGGCTTCTAAGTCCTCCAGTCTAATAAACCAGCCACACCCAAACCGTCTGTGGTGTACAATACAATCTGACTAGATTGCCTACCCCTTGTGGTGTAGTATTCTCGGAAAATGGGTAATATATCGCTGTATACAGTTGTTTTAATTCGTGGGGGGGGGGGAGGCTCATGGCCTGTTAACTCATGTGTAAAACACAAGTGAGCCCTGGATTTGGATGTAGGACACCAAAAACCAAGAGGGGCATCGTTCATAGGTTTATACAGGTGGTATTTGGGACAGATATTTTCTGCAAATATCGGTGTAATGCAGAAGCTTTAATGCACAAGTGAAAATAAAAAAAAGGTACCGTACGAGTGGATATGATGGGGTGGTAAAAACGTGCAGAAAGGGGGGGGGGGCTCAGTATGGTGGTGCTCTGGGTTACAGAATACTGTGGGGTGGTTAAACGTAAATATTTCTGGCAGATATAGGTTCACTGCGTAAATTCTAATTCGCAAGTAGAAATCAGATATAATAACCTATTGGTGGATACGGTAGGTGGTATACGACGTACGGAGTGGTGGTATGGCTCTGGCGGGGTCATCAGGTGATAACCACTCCTTAGATATTGGTATTTATCGGGTATACGGAGTGGCGGCGCCATCTCGAATTCTTCGAGATCCCCTTACTATAGAGCCTGCCCAATGGTTTCGGTTCCTAACATCACAACCAGGGCCCAAAACGGGTATAAGTGGGTGGTTTATTTTTAGTCACGGATGCTCCAAGAAATGGACAACAGTTGGTAATGTGACAAACTGGAGGGTGCTAGTGACAGCTTAATATCCGAGCACTTTACCAATTCAAGAGAGACTGTAACCGAGTGTTCTGCTGCTTCAGTTATATAAGCATAGGGTTTTCTCTGAGGCGGTTAGCGCTGATAGGCTGTTTGTTGCTGAGCGCAGTCAGGTCATGCTTTGCTTACGTGAGGTCAACATACCTCTGGGAATTCATTGTATAGGAGGAAGATATTTTCGGTATAACTCATCAGCGCAAAGTTACGGGGGTGAATACTGGTAAAGTAACTTTTCAGAATGGGTAAAGGTACTCGATCGGTTAGGTATGAACGTCTGACAATGGTCGCTAGTGATCCGTAACCCTAACTAACCCAACCCAATCCTAACACTATCCCAACCCTGCCCCAACCCCTAGTTATACCGAACCTCCCACCCCTCCTTTCTAAATACTAACGGCCACACCAGAACAAACCATGCCAAACGAACAAAACCAAATCAAATAATCCGTTGTCCTGGGTGGGGTTGCCTCCGAATGCTAGATATAAAAGTATTCAGTCGTGTAAAAAGGGGGATATTTTCGTGGGTTGTCGACAAAACGTCCCCATTCGAAACGTTCCCTGGCGAAACGTCCCCGTAATAAAACGCCCCCACGACAAAACGTCCCCGGCTATAGATTTTTTTTCTTTTCACTGAGGGATAGCTCGGCGTATGAGATTACTGATTGCGTCATCAGTTCAGACAAAAAATGTTCTTGGAATATACACTTTTGAAAACCATGATGGGTTGACTACTTCAGCATTTAACCGATAGTCAAGAAACAAACCAAAGTGTTGCTCCCGCTATAGCCATTTCGTAGCCTAAAGAAAGCGCAAAGATGTATTAGTTTGTAAGTTTTCGTTTTATCTTTTCTTTAATTGATTTATCTGTGTGTTAGTTTATGCTGCGATATAACTCATTGATCTCGCTTTTGTTCGATATTTAATTTGGTGATATTCATTATCAAAGGATTTTATCAAAAGAACAAACCCGTCCAACCTAGATTTACTATGTCTCCCTATCTTACTAATCGTATCATCCGCTTTCGTTTCCTCGCTTCCCATGTCATTTTTATCTAGCATGACGGCACTACGCTTATTTTTATGGCACTTGCAGCCTCTGGCTCAAGTGCCATATACCGATCACAATTCCGTCTGTCGGTCTGTCGGTCTGTCGGTCTGTCGGTCTGTCGGTCGGTCCGAGTTTTTTTGTCCCACATATCCGAGTTAGGGTACTTCCAGATGTGCTAGGACAATGAAACTTGGCAGGCATATCAGGGACCCGACCAAACTAACCTGGAAATAATCAGTTTCCCGATCCGACCATATGGGGGGGAGTGCGGGGCGCTGGAAACTTGCAAATTTAGGGCATTTTGTCACTTTTTTTCTGAGTTAGGGTACTTCTAGATGAGCTAGGACAATGAAACTTGGCAGGAATATCAGGGACCCGACCAAACAAACCTGGAAATAATCAGTTTCCCGATCCGACCATATGCGGGGGAGTGGGGGCGCTCGAAACTTGAAAATTTAGGGCATTTTGTCACACTTTATCGAGTTAGGGTACTTCCAGATGAGCTAGGACAATGAAACTTGGCAGGAATATCAGGGACCTGACCAAAGTAACCTGGAAATAATAAGTTTCCCGATCCGACCATATGCGGGGGAGCTGGGGCGCTGGAAACTTGAAAATTTAGGGCATTTTGTCACACTTTTTCGAGTGAGGGTACTTCCAGATGAGCTAGGACAATGAAACTTGGCAGGAATATCACGGACCCGACCAACCTAACCTGGAAATAATCAGTTTCCCGATCCGACCATATGGGGGGGGAGTGCGGGGCGCTGGAAACTTGAAAATTTAGGGCATTTTGTCACACTTTTTCGAGTTAGGGTACTTCCAGTTGTGCTAGGACCATGAAACTTGGCAGGCATGTCAGAGACCCGACCAAACAAAATTAGGAATAATCAGTTTTCTGATCCGACCATTTTGGGGGGGTGGTGGAGGGCAGGGGAATCCGGGAAACTGAGAAGTGTGTAACTTTCGAACGGATGATCGGATTGTAATGAAACTTCATAACTGAAGAGAAAATATATCTGTAATGTCCCGTTTAAAGTCTTGACCGGATTCGGTAGCCAGGGGGGAGCTGGGGGGGGGGGAGACCGGAAATTTCAAGAAACGGTTAGAATGGAGGGATCGGAGTGAAACTTGCTGGGAAGAACAAGCATCTGCTCTAGATAAGTCCTTCAGACCATTGTACTGGATCCGGACACTTATGGGGGGGGGGGTCCCGGAATTCCGGTGATGGTGGTTTTTTGGATTTTCACGATGAAACTTGGCAGGCATATCAGGGACCCAATCAAACTGACTTCAAAATAAAAATATTGTCGATCAGATAATGGTGGGGGAGTGGAGGGAGGGGAATCCGCAGGGGAATCCGGGAAATTGAGAAGTGTGTAACTTTCGAACGGATGATCGGATTGTAATGAAACTTCATAACTGAACAGAATATATATCTGTAATGTCCCGTTTAAAGTCTTGACCGGATTCGGTAGCCAGGGGGGAGTTGGGGGGGGGGGAGACCGGAAATTTCAAGAAACGGTTAGAATGGAGGGATCGGAGTGAAACTTGCTGGGAAGAACAAGCATCTGCTCTAGATAAGTCCTTTAGGCCATTGTACTTGATCCGGACACTTATGGGGGGGGGGGGGTCCCGGAATTCCGGTGATGGTGGTTTTGGGGATTTTCACGATGAAACTTGGCAGGCATACCAGGGACCCAATCAAACTGACTTCAAAATAAAAATTTTGTCGATCAGATAAAGGTGGGGGGAGTGGAGGGAGGGGAATCCGAAATTTTCAGTCATGCGTAATTTTGGAATGGTTGATCGGATTCGAGTGAAATTTAAGAATTCAACAGAGGACATTTCTCCGATGATTTTTTTCATATCCGGACCGGATCCGGCAACTATTGGGGGGGGGGGGGGGAAATACGTGCCCCGTTTAGAATGGAGGGATCGGGATGGAACTTTGTGGGAAGAACAAACAGATGCTCTAGGTAAGTCATTTGCTGAATCGGATTGGCTACGTGCACCGCGGGGGAGCTGGGTGGGGTGGGGGGGGGTGGACCGGAAATCTCGAGAAACGGTTAGAATGATGGTATCGGAGTGAAACTTGCTGGGAAGAACAAACATCTGGTCCATATAAATCTTTTACATAATTTGACTGGATCCGGACACTTGAGGGGGGGGGGAGGGGTCTCCCGGAATTCCGTTTTTGGGGGATTTTCACGACGAAACTTGGAGGGCATATCAGGGACCCGGTCAAACTGACTTGGAATAAAAAAAAAATCCTCGATATGATAATCTTGGGGGGGGGGGAGTTGAGGGAGGGGAATCCGGAATATTGAGTCATGCGTAACTTTGGAACGGGTGATCGGATTCGAGTGAAATTTAATAATTAAACAGAGGACGTTTTTCTCTTGTGACCTTTTTCATTTCCGGACCGAATCCGGCAATTATCGGGGGGAGGGCGGAAAATACTTGACCCGCTTAGACTGGTGTGATCTGGATCGAACTTCGTGGGAATGACAAACAGATGCTCTGGATTAATCATTTACAGAACAGGATTGGCTCCGGTTATTGTGGGTGGAGTTGGAGGAGGGGGAGGGGGGTCTGGGATTCCGGTGATCGCGCGTTAAGGTACTTCCTGATGTGCTAGGACGATGAAACTTCTCTGGAATATTGGAGACTCAACAACATTTGCTTAGAAATTGCTACTTCCCAAATCCGATTATTCCTTAAAGTACCAATCTTGACCGCAAAGTAAAAAAAATACTTTTAAGCAATATATGCATTTTCGTGATGCCCATCAGCCCATTAGCAGTTTTGCCTCAAGGGTTTTGCTTACAAATGGAGTTCCAGCTCCCTTATAGCGCGCATCTCAACCGCAAAGTCGAAACTTACTCTTGATCAATCAAATCATCTTGACACATGCAAGTGCCATATGAGCTTACAGCTCTTGTTATATTTTCCTTGCTTGACTCTTTTTGAGCCACAGCGGGCTTCCCCTTTCTCTGAGGAGCTTATTGGTGCTCCTCAGACTGTGCATGCTGCTTCAAACAACCTAGAACTAATCAGTTACGAGTAAATTGCAAGGCACATTACATTACATATTTTAGCTGAAAACAATACATTTATGAAGCAACCGGTCCTATGTCCGATCTTTCCTGCTTATAAGGAATCTGTAATGCATACTCTGAAGTTGTTTTACCTCGATCATGCACCTTAGATCGAGGCGAACTTAAAAATCTAAGCTTGGGGACGTTTTGCGGTGGGGACGTTTTGTCATGGGGACGTTTTGACACGGGGACGTTTTGTAACGGGGACGTTTCGCCAGGGGACGTTTTGTCATGGGGACGTTTCGTCGGTAAGCCATTTTCGTAATAGGGGAGGGGTGGTGATAGTCGGAGAGTGACTAGGATCAAAAGTATACAAGATACTTAGATTTCATACTTAGATGTTCAGATCAACCTCAGAAAAAACTTTCGTCTCTACTATTTTTATTATTTTTTATCCTTCTGTATTTCTTGTTAAGCGTTCATTTACCTTGTTTTCTGTATGTACTGTGCAAATGCCTTATTACCAGGCTGCATGTAGTGAATTCGTTCATTCATTCATTCTACCAAATTTCGCGTTATATCCGGATTCCGGGCTAACTTGACCAGTGAGAAAATGAAGTTCGTGTATCTGGTTTCAGAATGTCTTCTTATACCGAAATTGACGATCGAATTGGCTAGAAACTATGTTTGTTTCATCCCTTATTCTAAATCCCTCACCCCTAGACATAGGACTGCGGGGCACATCTGCAAACTTGACCAGTGCTTTGACCCAAAGGATGGATCCTCACACCAAGTCCGAACCAAATATCTCAACCCCTTCGAGAACTACCGTTCTAACAAAGGAAAACTTTTACGAAGTCTTAAGTATCCCGTTAACGTGGGTATTTTGCTACTATAACTGTTTTGGGATCCCAAAACGTCATAGCCCAGAAGGGTCCAGGTGAAAAAAGCCTGGCAAAAATAGAGCACTTTACACAAGAGACTTGTACCGTGACCAATAAACCAGAAACAGTTTTTCGAATATAATTCAATTTCCGTGACATGGGGATCTGAAATGGTTAAACGAATTTGCCTTCGGGCGGGATCACTGTTCCTATGGCCGGCTTCTACCAGACGATTGTAGTGGTTTGCCCTTGGTAGCTCAAATGCTAAGAGCGCCTGCCTTGTAAGCAGAGGGTCCTGGGTTCAAATCCCGGCTGAAGAGCATTTTTGTCTTTCAGTTCACTACTCAGAGCAGACCGAGAGCAGTTTTGCCGCGTGGTTAAATGTAAAGCGTGGGGGATGCTTTTCATCAATATATCTTGCATTTTATTAGTAGGCTACAATGTGGGGGTTGGGTGGTACCCGGTATTAGGGATCCCAAAACGTAAGTGGAGGGATACCTATAAGCAAGTAAGTAAAGTATTTGTTACCCGTATTTTTCACTTAGAACAAAACGGAGTAAAAAAGAAATAAAGAAAAAGAAAAAAGAAGAGAAATTTGAAGCACAACACAAATACAGACACATGACATTTACATAACAGTTACGCAATCAAGAACTATAAAAGTGTCAAAGCCAGGGGTGGTTCCATTTCCCCTGGAAATTTGAAATTACCCTACTTACTGCGATACTCGGGTCCGCAATCTGGTGTTTTTCAATCATGTAAGTGTTCCTCGTCCATAAGGGACAACGCAGCAGAAACTTTGCAAACCTAAAGTAAAGGGACCGAAGCTTACGTTTTTGGGTCTCGGTTAACAAATTCCAAAACGGAGCGATATCCAGAACGTGCGGCAGTGCGACATCGTTATATATGATCGCGAGATACTTTCGACTTAAGAGGAGTCTACTGGCGACGATAGACCCGTATGCGGTACGAAGTTTTTTCTCGACGTGTTTAACGAGTAGTAGACGTCTTTCTTTAAGGTTGCGGCCTATTGGCAGACCAAGGTATGCGACGTGAGACGAAACGGTAATTGACTCGCTACCCAGTTGGAGGTGTTCAGGTTGGGAGGAATTGTCATTAAAAAATAGTATTGCAGACTTAGATGTATTGAAAGCGAGGCCGATTTTTCGATATTCATCTCGTAGGATCGCGAAATTCGATTGCAGACCACTAGAAGGCCGACTTAGACTTAGTAGATCGTCCACGTACGGAAGTAGCGAAACATTTATACTCTTGGCGATACATGAAGCATTGACGCTTGGCTGGGAATTTACGACGCTGTTATTGTACAAACTAGGGGATAATAATGAACCCTGACGAACACCTTTCTCTACCGGAACAACCACTGAAGTGACGCGGTTTCCTATCTTTATACGCGCTTTCAAACGGCAAGACATATGGTACAGTACACGGGTGACGCGGAGGTTTACACCTTGCTGGTAAGCCGCTAGAAGGGCCTGAGCATGAATCGACGAATCAAACGCTCTACTGACATCAAAACCACCAATCACTATGAGGTAACCAGATTCATGGGAATCCGCTAGAATAGCGGCCAGACTGAAAAGAGCGTGAGCGTACCCTAGTCCTCGTCGGAAGCCGAACTGGTGGTCAGGCATTCGGCACGAATGCTGAATTTCTTTTAAAACTAAAGGCTCGAGAACTTTGCAAAGTACTGGGGCAACGGTGATTGAAAAAAGAATCACGTACTATACCGGTAGTGAAGATAATCTGGAAAAGTAGTGTCAGATGCTCCACAAGCAAAGTGGTAGCGTGTAACAGATTTAGCGCGCACAGATTGTCTTCACCACGGGAATATCATCAGATACGTTTCCGTAAGTAACAACAAACTCCGGGTCACACTGCTTGGATAGTAACGATTCTAGCCTATTTACGAACGGACTAGACACATTTGGGTCGGGGGCACTGAACTCATTGGAGAAATACGATTCCCAATCTTTTTCGTTAATGGAATCATGGGGTTTTCCGGCAACCGTGCTTTCCAGATAAGAGCTGGGTAACTTACAATTCTGGAGGAGTATTCTTCTTTTAGTTTGGTACGGTGAGCTTTCAGTGCTTGTCAAATTTTTGTTTCGTCCATTGAGTTAACAGGGTTGGACCTAGGACGGTCACATTCTTGCCAGACTCTGAACCAGAACTTGGCTTCGTTGCAACACTTAACTAGAGCTCGATTTTGCGAGAATTTGGGAATTTCTGTTTTCTTTCTGACCTTTCTAGTAGTAGTAGGAACTTCTTTTTTTTTTCGGCTGAAAGCAGCGAGTGAGTAATCTCGGCACAGAATATATTGACAAGTACTCTCGCTTCCTTGGGATCGGTATTGGAGTTCACTTGGAGTAGATGGAAGGGGATATGTATCTTTACAAAAAGTGAGCTCAGCACTTGATGATACGGAGTAGTATTAACTTTGTCCCATTCACTTACAACTTTCCACTTATCGTTTTTGGGTGGACGCAGAGCTGGTTTTATGCTAAGAGACGCTAGTAGTGGCAGATGATCCGCAGAATGGCAGAATGAGTTACATTTCCGTTGATTTCCTTAGAACAGACCGTATGGTCTATGTTTGAAACGGATCCGGAGTTGTGAACGAAGGAAAAATCACTATCTTTTGGGAGAGTGGTAAGTTTACCATCGAAGACGCCGTTTAGCAGTTGACTACGCGAACACGTGCTGTCAAGCAAGTTGCAATTGAAGTCACCCATGACTACGCACTGAAAATTTTTCTTGGTCACATACTTTAGGCGTTTCGCTAGATCGCGAACTGCGTTCATAAACTTTCGCTCCGATTTATCATCATGGTAGTTTGTAGGAAGATATACACTGAAGAATGCGATATTACCGGAAGATATAGCCAGGAAGTGGTTATGCATAAACAGCACTGTGCTTTCAATGGACGGGCGGCAAACAATCGCCAGGCCATCGGAGGGACGTCCTAGAGTCCGACTTTTTGCTGGCTCGACATGAAAAGTATATTCGTGCGAGAACTTTAGAAGAGTAAGATTGTGAGGATAGAGCATGTGTTCTTGTATGAACATAATATCACAGGTTAGAGTTTACGAACCATGGTCAGATCCACCCTACTTTACGGGTCGGAAACATGGCCAGTAAAAGGTGCCGAGGCCCAATCCCTTAATGTGTTCGACCATGGATGCCTCCGAAAAATCCTGGGAGTGACACTGAGACCGTCTCAGTAACAACGAAATAAGGAGACGGTCCTCCCAAAAATACGATGCTGCCTCTTTAGCGAAGAAACGCCGACTCTCCTGGTTCGGCCACGTGAGCAGAAGAGAAGACTCCACCCTGGCGAAGAAAGCTCTGCTCGCCATCCCCATGCCCGGTTGGAAGAAACTCCGGGGAGGTCAGCGTAAAACATGGCTGAGCACCCTCATGGAAGACCTCGAGCCCATCGGAGGCTTCCGCCGGCATGGGAGGAGATGGGATCCCTACTGGCTTCAAATCTCGATGCCATTCACAGAAGACCGAGATTCATGGCATGCCTTGGTCTGTCAGCTGCTGTCGCCAGGGAGAGCTGCACAGCTTGCGTCCTGACACAAGTACAAGTAAGTAAGTACATGCGATAGGGTTTACACACTGCTGGTCAGAGGTAGAACCGTGATCCTCCTCGCCGCATCTAGAGCTAGAGCAGGTAGCAGCAATATGACCAACATTCTGGCAGTTGAAACAAAGCTTAGGAAGAAAAACAAATTCCTCGATGGGGTATCGCTCCAAGTCGATTTTAGGAGGGGTTTTCATGGCGTGGTTCAGATGCTGGCGGGATGAGAAGGATATTTTGAAGGATCTGGTCTTGCCGCATTGATCAGCTTTTTCGCAGTTCGGTATACATCTCCTCAGTGCATCGTCATTGACATGTGCATGAACAAACTTGACCATACCGATGAATGTGGGCGTTTTAACACTTGCCTGAGTTTCAGGCGATTTCTCGTTAATAGAGGTTGCTAGAATTGCAGCTTTATATTTGTTCCTAGTTACGAGGCGCCATTCGTGCTTCCCTCGACGGAGTTCAAAATCACAAATATTCGACAGAAAGTTTTTCCTTTCTTCTGCGGTGACAACAGTAGGAGGAGGCTTTTTCAAGACTACTGAGTAAGATGGAGGAGGAGGGGAAGACTCATTACCTTGGGCAGCAACGGGATTGCCTCAAGGTCACGGTAACGGCGCTTGATTAAAACGGTCAATCAGGCCGTTAAACTTGCGACTCATCTCATTCACGGTGGACACTACACAAGCAGCAATCTCTTCGTTGCAGGCGGGAACTTCTTGGGGCTCGAAAATAAGAAATTGCGGAAGCCGTATCTTTCTTTGGCGCAGCGAGCGAACATCTTCGCAATGTCAAGAAGATTGTCCTCGACATCGCAAAAGTTGTCTGTCTGTCCGTCTGTAAGCACGATAACTCTCGAAGGGAATGAGATATTTTGATAAAACTTTGTTTTGATTGTTTGAACCAAGGGTAAGGTCAAGTTCGTAGATGGGCTCTGTAGCCCTTCATTTAGGGGGGGGGGGGCAAATTAAGGGACAAACAAAAAATAATTTTAAACAGCTAATCTGATAGTCGATTATGGGGTAGAAGACATGCTGAGCACGATGGTGGAAACAATTTTCTCGCCGGACAAGTATTTCGTCCGGAATCCGGCAAAAACCGGAAAGTTGGTTAAAAGTAAAAGTTTAATTTGAAGTTGACTAAATGTTCGATTGAGGGTAAGAAGACATGCTGAACATGATGGTGAAGCAAAAGTTTTGTCTGAAGTTGATTAGATGACAGATTTGGGGTAAGAAGAGACTATATATGACAACCATTTTTTAACCGGACATATAATTAGTCCGGAATCCGGTTGTAACCGGATTTTTTTTAAGTCAAAGTTTTATTTAAAGTTGATTAGATGATCTTTATGGGGATAAGGAGATACGCTGGATTTTTTCTGAATGTTCTTTTCTCGCTGGACTAGTAGTTCGCTCGGAATTCGGGCGAAACCGGAAATTTGGGAGAAGTAAAGCAAAAAGTTTCGGTCAGTATCGTCAAAATAGATATGGCATATAAAGTTATATCTGAACTTGGTTTTCTCTAATGGTTAGCCTGACGAAGACTGGATCTGACGAAGACAAGACCCAGTTTTCTGGATCATATATTGAATTTTTGGGATCACATCGACACCTTTGGTCTTGTTTTTTCGCCTGGGGGGGGGGGGGTGGGTTGGTACCAGGGAGGGGGCTAGCCAGAACCCAGTCAAGACGTGTTAAGACAAAGGGAGCTAAATTACAAATCAAGTTGGTAGATATAGGACCCATCCCGTATATTTAGCGGTGAGGGAAGGAGGTTAAAATTAATACATTTTAAAGATAAAATGATGGCTGAAAGAGAAGAAAGGAGACATGCTGAATCCGTATCTAAAACTCATTTTGCTCGACGGACAAGTAGTTCGTCAGCTATATTTCGACTCTTCTTGGCAAAGGTGCTCGGCAGGCTGTTGCTGGACTGGAAGTGTCTGGAAGAAATCCACCTTCAGTAATCAGATTGCGGAATTGTTTCTTCCAATACTTTGTCACTTAACCGGCTAAATGAAACGATTGCGTTCTGGTGAAAACCGGAAATTTCGGTAACAATGAAACCCTCCGATAAAACTTATATATGTGATGTATGTATTTGTAGATAAAGAACTTGTTGGATCAGAATGTCCCCGACATGTTCAGTTAGCACTGGTTTTCCTACCGTAATCTGCGCTAGACCAGAAATTAAAGATGGAAGAACTTATCCAGATCTAGTGAATATAAATGAATGTCCTAATACCTAATAGTCTGGATGTATGGAATACCAAGTCCTATTTGGTATTCCATATGAATGATGTCCGATAAATATTCTGCTTTAAGACCCCATCAAACTTTTTGTTCTATTTTTATGCCATTGTGAGAATATGCTTTGGTCTTGCATTACAGGTCGAAGAAGATTCTGACAATAGCTGCGTTCGTTGCACTCCGGACTGTCTCTGGTGTTTAGTCACCTGCAGTGTCCGGTTCTTCCCTTAAAACGCGTTTTTTTGGTTCACCTGTGAGTTGATGAAACCTGGCTAACTCCTCGCTGAAGCCGGGCTCACGAGCAGGTACTAGTTAGTCCGCACCGATGAGATAAAACCGGACACTGGCTAGTTCAAAAACGGGTTATAAGACTGGTGAGAAGTCACCGGTGGATGCAAAAACGGCTTATAAGAAAAACCGGAGACCACTGGTGGGAACTCCCGTGACAAAGAACGCAGCTAATATCTGGAATCTCGACACACATAGTGCTTTTATACTGTGCTGCTGCGTTCAGTTTGTTGACTCTATGTTCGACATAGAAGTTCGGCACAGAATTTAAGGCTACTGCCGCGTGCTTATTTTATTTGTCATAGGACAGGTTTGTCACTCGCACATTGTCAGATGGAATGCAGTAGAGGCATGCTTCCATGAACACTTCTATAAATTTAGAGCACCTTTTTGTTTTGTTTTATCGTCTGGAACAGTCAACATGAAATATTAAGAAAAATACAGGAGGACGGGACACTACCTCAACTTTTGCCGCGAGAATGTTAAAAAGGAATGTACATGCTGTCCTGACCTGGTCCTGACAGTAAAGAGGCAAAATATGACGTTTTTGAACAGTCATGTGTCCAGAAATATTCAAATTGTGTGCCTTTTCTTTGTTTTGAAGCTGCTTTGAAAAGGGATTTTCTAGCTATTGACTTTGCTAACTCTACCTTTTTCATCATTTTGTAGTTAATAGCTGCGTTCATTGCACTGTGGGCTGTCTCTGGTGTTTAGTCACCAGTGTCCGGTTCTTCCCTTGAAACGTGTTTTTTTGGTTCACCTGTGAGTTGGTGAAAATTGGCTAACTCCTCGCTGAAGCCGGGCTCACGAGCAGGTTCTGGTTAGTCCGCACCCATGAGATAAAACCAGACACTGGTTAGTTCAAGAACGGGTTATTATAAGACTGGTGAGAAGTCACCGGTGAATGCAAAAACGGCTTATAAGAAAAACCGGAGACCACCGTGGAGAACTCCGGTGACCAGGGGCATCCGGAACCTCTCTTCAATGGGGGGGGGGGGCGCACCTGGTAAAATTGACCGAATCGGTACCTGATTTTTACTGAATTTATTAAAAAAAAATTGTAAAAACACATCGAGTTGCCTTCATGAAGGTACAGCGTAAAAAGTTGCAGAGTATATACAAACGAGTCTAAAGAGAAAAATTTGCGTGTTTTCACGTTTTTCCGCTTCTGTTTTTCTTTTTCATGGATACGCCGTCACTAGCCTTTTACCTCTGGAAGACCTTTCCAATTTTGCCAACAGAACTTGAAATAATCTAAAAAACGGTGTTGCTGCATAGCGACAACGTCTAACCGCTGTGCCCATGATTAATTAAGGCGGCGCAGGCGAAATTTTTTTAATCCACCTTTTTTTTCTGCCAACATTTAACTACTTCCCATGCAAATTCTAGCTTTTAACACAGTTCAAGCCCCCCAAAATTCCAAGCCTCAAAGGCCAACTAAATGAGGCAACATTTGTCTAACTAGTGGAGACTGCGAAATGCGCCACAGGCGAAATTTTTTGGAAACACTGATGATGAAAGTGCCTTTCTGCTATCCCAAGATTACCTATTCAACCCAGAGTTGTCTGGCAACGAAAGGGGCGATCCAGGGTAAAGTGGATACAAAGTACAATTGTTCGGAATTTACAGCAAACAGAAGTAGGCTAGTTTTCACGTCAAGAGACGTGCTTATAACTGAAGTACTGCAATCCTAAGAAGTAAAAAAATGAACAGCACCTAGCTGAAGCTACCGTAAATGGTAAAGAACGAGAGCTAAATAAATGCCAGTTAATTACCGAATTTAGTAACTGGGTTGAAGCAAATAATGAATGAATGAATGAATGAATGAATGCTTTGTTTTACCAAAATAGCGTTAGCTAGCGCAGTTACGTCAAACACACAAGTCAATACATAAATCATACCACACTAAATATTTCAACGCAAATGTGTGTAACTACGAAAATACATAGAGATTAAAATAAAATATATCAGAATTCTTCATTTAGCGTTGCTTGGTTAAAATAATCAGTAAAGTACGGAACGAATGACTTGATGTAACGTTGAGTACTAGTCGCCGGGTAAGACGATATCAGTTGACAACTCTTTGTCTTTTCTCGACGCCTTGTCCTTGGTCCGTCAACAATAGGGTTTTCGAAGTCTGGCAGTAGTCGACGGTGGAAGGGTGAGTCAAGACATTTCAGTCCAAATCTGACAGTTAGTTCATGTCTGCGTTTTTCCAATGACAGTAAGTCAAGTTCTGTTAGTGAGCTGTCATAGTTCGTGTAGTTGGGGCCCAATATTATTTTCAGAGCCCTTTTTTGAACCGACTCAATTTGAGCAGATTGTTCCTTGGTCAGACCGGGGTGCCAAGCGGGACAAGCGTATTCTAGGCAAGGTCTAACATAGCTACAGTATACAACTTTAAGAATTTCTTTTGGTATTCCAAACCTTTTCAGCTGTGAAAACGAACGAAGCAGAGATCCACCTTTTTTCGTCAAATTTTCCACATGTGTATTCCATTTGAGGTCATCGTCCAAGTAAATACCAAGTATCCTAACAGTTTTAGTTACATTTAGTCCAGTAGGGGTCACAGATAGGTTGTCAGTTTTCAGAAACGAAAAAGTCATGGATGTACTTTTTGTTTCACTAACAGCCAGTTTCACTTGAGCTAGTTCAGTTTTAAGATCATTAAATATGCCAGTCAAGTCGGTTAGCTGTGGCGTTTGGGTTTTGAGTCTTAAAGCTAATGCTGTCAGGTCGTCTGCAAACTTAAAACGCTCACGTACGGTGACTAAAATACGGTAAAAAACTATGAGAAATGAAAGCGGGCCTAGCTTTGTGCCTTGCGGCGAACCACAAAAAATATCTTGGAATTCAGACGTCTCTCGACCAGAAAGTTGCACACATTGCGATCTACCAGTTAAAAAGCTTGCTAACATACGAATAATGAACTGGCGGGCACCCACGAGCTTAGCTTCATCTAATGCAGTTTTATGGTCTAGACTGTCAAACGCCTTTACAGTGTCAGCAACGATTGCCTGAACAAATGCTCCATCTTTTTCAAGGTGTCGAAGAATTGAATCTAACATAGAAACTAGGTAGTGCACCGTACTATGGCCGGGCCTGAAACCAAATTGCTGGGGGTCAATTTTATCCTTAATATCTTCAAATAAAAACTCAAAAATAAAACTTTCAAACACTTTAGACAATGCAGGCGTTTTTGAAATTGGCCTTAGATCTGTAACGTTCTTAGGGGTCTTACACTTTGGTATAGGTGTGACATACGCTTGCTTAAAAACACGAGGAAAAACACCGTCTATCAAACATTGGTTAAAAATCGCAGTCAAGGGTGTTGCTAAAAGATTAGAGCTATTATAAGTTTGATCGGCATTTCTTTAGGATAACTAGCTTTTCGAGGGTCAAGTGCCCTTAATTTATTAGCAACAGCACTAACTTCAATTACGGGGATACTAGTAGCAGTGTCATTTGGTGGTAACTCGTTAAGTGGTGGATGAACCCGACATATAGATACAAAAAAATTGTTGATATCGCTAGCAGAAATTGCTTCACCAGAGTCATTTAATAACTCAACTTGTTTTGCCAATGTAATGTGCCAAAATAATGAATTCGTAGTATACCGAAAAACTAACTAAAAAAATAAGGAACAGATCGAGAGCGGTATTACAAACGAACTTCATAACGGAATAAAACTCTTGTTGAACCACCTAAAACAACCGAATTCGGCAAATCTAGTAACAGAAACGGACTAAAAAAAAATCTGGCGAATTACCGAATTCGGTAACGAATCAGAACTAAATGAATCTCACCGAATTTAATTATGAAATGGACTGACCGAATGCGACCGAATTACCGAATTTGGTAGGAAATGAGACCAAATAAACAGGTCAAATCACCGAATTTACGCAGGGTCGGACTGAATGCGGCGAAATCGATGCGGACTAAATGTTCGATGAATTATCGTATTCGGTCACGAATCAAAACCAAATGAATCTGATTAATGACCGAATTATCAAATGGACTGACCGAATGCGACCGAATTCGGTCAAGAATGAGACCAAATGAACAGGTTAAATCACCGAATTTACGCAATGTCGGACCGAATGCGGCGAAATCGATGCGGACTGAACAAAAGTTGTATGAATTATGGAATTCCGTCACGAATCAGAACCAAATGAATCTGATTAATGACCAAATTATGAAATGGAATGACCGAATGGAATAGAACAGATACGGACACAGACAAAGTCCGGTGAATTACTGAATTCGCTAACGAATGAGACCAAATAAACAGGTTAAATCACACGTTAAGTCGCCCAATTTCGAAATGCGGGGACAAACGATTTTATCGAAAGGTCATCACGGCTTCGCCGCGATGGCCGTTTTGACCGAATTTTTCGCCTTCGGCGAATTCGCTAACGAATGAGACCAAATAAACAGGTTAAATCACTTCGGCGAAAAATTGACTGAATGCCCAAAACGTAAGGGGGGGGGGGCGCTGCGCCCCCCCCCGCCCCCTCTCAGGACGCCCCTGCCGGTGACAAAGAACGCAGCTAATGGAGGTAAGGTTAGAATGAAGGGATCTTGTTTGAAAAGAAAAACATGTTTAAAAAGAAATATAGAAGCAATATTTATTTATCCAATATGTAAACCATTCAGTTAGCTTCAATCTAGTATGTTTGTCATGTTTATTGGTTCCTTTTTAAGCCAGATAGATTATTCTGAAGGAAAGACTTCTCTGGAAATTTGAAATCTTGTCTGAGGTTGGATACCCCTCCTGTAACTGACCTTCTTCTTCTTCTAGAATATAGTCATTGGTTTTCACTGACCCTCTTAGACTTTTTCTTTCTGTGGTCGGTTGACTATTGAGGTCCTCCTTTATGTTGTAATATCCAACGATGCTAGTAGTTCCAGGATTTTTGTGAAAACTTCGGTTTCTTCTTTCTTCGGTATCTTGTGGGTGTGGCCTATGGTGGCTACTTCCGGTTTTAGTTGGAATCGTCTGAAGGTTAATAGCATGTTCCTCCTTTTTTCTTGTATTTGTCTGCAGTCGAACAGGGTGTGTTGTAAAGATTCCTCCCAAATACGGCAGTATCTGCATAGAGGAGTGACTCTGCTTACGTTGGAACAATTCTCTGTTAAGTAGCACTGCTTGGCACTTCAGCCTGAAGAAGATTGTGCTCGCGGATCTTGATTTGAAAGGGGATGTCAGTGCGGGGGGTGGAGCTACTGCTGTTTTCTTGAGTCTGTTCCTTAAGACATCTCGGAACGCTACCGGTCTATTGTTGGTTGGTGTTATTTTGTCAAGAGCCCGTTGTGCGTTCTTGGCAGCTACCTCGTTGCCCGCGATGCCACAATGACTAGGGATGTGTTCTGGTGTGTAACCATCAGATGATGGTTATTCCTTGTTCCTGTAGTTCCCTCATTGTCTCTCTCAGTTCTGCTGTATCGCTGTCTCCCGTTTCCCACTTGATGGTTTTCAGGATCATCTGTGAAGACCGAGAGTCACTAAATACAACAATCTTGTTGGTGGAGGGTGGTTTCTGGGTGGTGGCCTTCAAGGCCATAAGTATGGCTTTCATCTCCGCTGTCAGCACCGAAGAATTAACAGGAAGTCTCTTTTGTATTATTAGGTCGTATGCAGCTGCTGCGCTCTTGTGGCCTTGCACAGAGCCGTCTGTATAAACCTCAAGATGATTTTCGTAGGCCTCGTACTTTCGTGAGAGGAAATACTGGATTGTAGTCTGGGTTGGCATCTCGTCCTTCTTGAAGGGGATCAGGTCTAGTTCGACCTCGTTTTTACACTTCCTCAATTTTTGTCACGAGAATGTTAAAATGCTGTCCTGAAAAATATGTTTGACTAGAAATATTGAAGCAATATTTATTTATCCAGTATGTAAACCATTTAATTAGCTTCAGTCTAGTATGTTTGTCATATGTGTTGGTTCCTTTTTAAGCCAGATAGATTATTCTGAAGGACAGACTTGTCTGGAAATTTGAAATCTTCTCTGAGGTTGGATACCCCTCCTATACTTGTTGATAAATTGTCACATCATGTCCGTAAAACTCTGGGCTTGTCCCCCCACGAAAATGGGGTAGATGTTTCTTGAGCCCAAGTTGACTTTGAAACATATATTCAAATAATGCATAAAACGGATACCTCAGCCACGATGCTTTGTCAGCCATATTTTGGCCCTTCATGGGTCGTCGTCAGGCTGTCAATCTTCAGGGTCAATGTTGGGGAAGGAACAAACCTGCATCGTAGCTGACGTATCCGTTTTATGCATTATTTGAGTAGTAAAAACGGGATAGTTTCGCCACTGATTGCAGGCTAAAGCTGGATTTAGCTGTATCTGTTCGTTCGTAGCCTGGGCTTTTTATGTTTGTTGCAGATTTTTTTCGCAGGCAAACTTTGGTTTAGGCTCAGAATTAGCCTAGTCTTTAGGAGTTTATTATCCTCTGGAGCAACCTTCTTCTGAGTAAGTAAAGGTGAATGCCAGATGAGTACTAGCTTAATATAAGCAGATGCTTAGAAACTAACAGTTTTATTTTAAATATTTTTGTATAAATATTCTTTGCTATGAGATGTAGAGCGTGTTCCACCCTACTTACCGTAGTTACTACGCATGACGTCACGAATTCTGGCTTTTTGCCGTCAAGGCTGGAACGATTTTATATTTTCCAGCAGAATATCATTCCACGGGCGAATCCGACCAATCGCGTTACAGAGATGCGTAGTTGCCACACTTATTACGCTCCCAAGCATGGTAAGCAAATAGTTACTATTATTTACTATTTCGGGAAGGTTGGAACGGTGTGCGTTGTAACTTTTTACGAGGCTAGAACGAAAATAGTAACTAATAGTTACTGTTGTTGAAAGGGTGGAACGCGCTCGTAAACTAGTTTAACTTCGATCAGCTCCATTCTGTCGGGCCTGGGAAAATGATTAAAAAATTAAAAAAAAGAAACATTTGCTTAGAAGAATTCAGTACACCTCTCTGTTAAGATTTCCTTTACTGGGCGTCTCTCGAATCTATGCAAATCGGATCACCTGGAGCAATGGCGATGGCATTATTGATTTGAAACATAAGCAAGCAAAGGACTAGTTACCAACTTGCAAAAAACTAATCTTGCAGAGAGGGCTGGGTACCAAGTTTTTTGTCTGTACTGCTGCACAAAATAGTGTCTTGCCTCTTCCTTGTCAGAGCGTAAGTATGATCTTTGCTGCAGAAGCTTTGGTGATCATATAGCTTAGTCAAGAAAACAACAGTAAGAGAAAAACAGTGTACTGTGGAGCAGAGGCAAAATAAATCTTTTGAGTAGAGTTGTTTATTTATCCAAAGTCTTAGGTGGGTAGTTGTAATCAGCTGGTAGTACTTAGGAGTTATTTTACAGTTTGTGTAGTAGCCTAGTTCGAAACTAAAAAAAAATGTTGTTGCAGTTGAAGATGGGATATATCAAATTTCCCGATGGTCTCACAGAGGAAGAAGAGATGCTAATGCAGAAGTACAAGAAACTTCGTAAGAAGGTATACAGCCTGTATAATAGGCTTTTATTGATACTTTTTCTAAGAAACAGGGACCCCATGAAAGTGTAAAACAGGTTTTTAATTCAAATTAACAATCTAAGTCACAAATTTTAAGGATGCGATTGCAGCTCTGTTTACCCAATTCAGCACTTTAGTCGGCCTTATTTATTCTTTGTAGGACGTAGGTGGTAACAAGTACGTCTTAGCTCATCCGCTATACTGTGGACATTGGTCTGAGGAATATTGAAAGGAGGTAAAGCGTATGTTAGGTTACGGTTGAGAAAGGTCCAAGTCTGTCACTACAGCTTCTTAGAACCGAGTTACCACTTCTTGTCAACCAAAGGGAGGGGGGGGGGGTAAGGTTATAAGTGGATACCGAATAGTCTGTTAAAAGCATCAATTCATTCAGAAACTTTTTTAAAATATAACCATTCTGAACCAGGCCAAATACTGGAGATTTTGGCCTTTCGTACAAACTGTCTATTGCCAGAGGTAATGCTGAACTGCTTATTTTTTTATTTTTTTACAGAAAAAAGCACTACAAGCCATGAAGGTGCCAAAGCAGCCTGAACCAGAAAAGCCGCAACTTAAAAGGAAGGCTGAGGCTCAAGATGCCAAAGAAGTTGCTAAGAAGCTTATCAAGTCTGGTGCTATAGCTGCAATCATCAAACCTCAAGAAAGGCAGGATAAATCTGGTTTCAAGAGATCTGTGGGTCTTGAAAGAAAACTTGCTGCTTCAGAAAGATCCTTGAGTGGGTTCCAGCCATTTTCTTCAAGCCAAGCAGGCCTCGTTTCAAGCAAAGAGGAGGTTTCTTCGCCAGAGGCAACGGTAAAGGCAAAGGTGAGGATTTAGAGACCAGTTAATGGTTCAAATAAGCGTTGTAGATAAGACGTCCCTTGATTAGATACCGCAGGACTGTCTCTTCTGTAAAATTCCAAGCCCTCGGTTTGTGGCAATCATATTACATTGTTGAGCCAAAAAGTCAGTATCGTCAGTGGCTCATGCGTTTTCTTAGTTTAATTAATTCCAATACATATCGTAGAGCTAATTTGTTCTCCCTTTATTTTTGGTTCACTTTCTTCCACTCTCTGGTATGACGCCGAAGAGTTTTGTCTTATAGAACAAATTACTCCCCCTTCCTTCATTTTGTTTTGTTGGGGTTCACTACGGCCTAACTAAGACTAAACCGAAATATATCTAAAAAAAAATACTAAAAAATCCAGCTCTGTGCTCCGTCGGTAACCTCGGGAAGTGCCCCATTCCATTAATACTAGCAAAACCCTTATCGTTCACAACTCTTTTAATCTACCGGCAAGTTTATGGGGAGTTACTATATAGGCATTTGTCTGTAAAAGACACATACGCCGAATATGGGAAATGGAGAGTGAGAATTGAAAAAGCTGTACGTCAGCGTGGGCTCAAGGAATATTGAAAGTTGTACGTGTCGTGTAAGGGTGTTATCTACCAACATCTGTAAACGTCAACACCATCAATAAGAGTCTATGTGGTTCTACGCAAGAATGGGAGAAGTGCATCTCTTGAAGTTAAATTTATTGTGGAGAGTGCTATTGCAATTGAAGCTAAGCGTATAAAAGAGTTGTCAGCCCAAAAGACCAGACGCAGTGCAAATGCTAGTAGCAGTGAAGAGAAGAATCTAAATCGTTTCGGATTTTTCGTCCTTTTAGGTCCCAAATATATACGAGTCGTTCACCCCTGCAGTAGACAACCCCCTTCGAAGCCCCGGGAAAAAGAAAGCTCCCCAGCTAGAAGACGAAGAGGGAAAAGACCCCCCTCCAAAGGTGGGCAACACCATCTACATTTTTGGATACAACATAACCGAACATTTCCTTAGGAAGAACTGTCAGAAGTTCGGGCAGGTTGTCAACGTATCCATGGAGATTGAGAAGAAGTAAGTAAATAAAAGTAATAGCTGATTTGGTTGACCCGCTTAAAAAGTTTCCGTAAAGAGAATATTAAACTTGAGCATTTTTTTTTTCAAAATTGTTGAGTATTTGATTGTGCAAGTGTTGGGCCACGTTTAATGTAATTTTTGGCCGTGTTGTATTCTTATTTCCTTTTTATACTCGCCAGCCTTGGCGGTCAGAAATAAATGAAATGAAATGAAATACATTTCAAGCAGAGAAACCGAGTATATCACCATAACTGAAACAACAAAACAACATAGTTGTTTCTTTAAGTACTGTAAATTTCTGATGTATCTTCCAAAATTTGTTTCGAATTTTAACGTTCAGGATTCCATCCTGCCCGCTCAACCCATGAAATTATTAGCCAGTTTTTCATTCCTGAAGCCGTTTAATGTGCTTGTCAATGTGTACAAATTCTAAGTTTATTGAGTGTGCTTTTAAACTATATGAAAATAATGTAGTCATGTTTATTGTTTTGTTTAGTGTCTTAATAGTGTATTTTACTTTGTGTATTTTACTCATACTCCGCTGTTATGCAAAAAGCGGGTCACAAATAAATAAATAGAAAAACTTCAGATCACCGGGCTCATTTCCTGAAATCAGTATCTTCGTTCCTGGCAAAGATGTTCCAAGACGAGCTCCAACAAGTGGGCAAAAAATAAAACTAGACACTGCCCCACGTCCTGTAAAACATCAAAGATGTGAATAGGCCTGACAACTTTCTTCAGCGGATGAGTTGAAAACGTCTCCATGTTGTCTAGTGGTGCATTTAATTAAAACACGGTGCATTTTTAACAAATTATTCAAAGATGACCGTCTCAGGCAGTTCAAATTAAAGAAGGGGAAAGCAGAACTACAATGAGACAAATGACGGTGTGGAGTTTTCAGTGAACGCGTTAGTCGCACTCCTAGTAGTCTCTGGTTTTACTATGTCTGGTCTTTCCTCTATAAGGAGTTTATAAGGAGGTGCAGGTGTTTTTTTACTTCGCGTTTTTGCAGATGCTATGGTATCTGTTACCACGGTAACTGGATCTGAAATTAGTCGTTTTTGCAGTAACCGTGGTATCTGATATACGGTTGCTCTGTAAAAGCGACAATTGCCGAAATTGCGCTTTTCGAAGTCATCCCAAAAGAAAAACTGATATTCAGTCACATCACGAAGTGCCAAACTTCTTTCCCACCAATTTGACAAAAATTGATGAAAGGGAGATGACTTTTTCAGATAACAAGATTAGTTACCACGGTCGGGCCGTGGTACCACGATAACTGGCCAGATACCACGATAACTGCAAAAACGACTTTAGACCGTGGTATCAGGTACCCAGATACCATGGTATCTGCAAAAACGAAACTGTCTGGTGTTTCCTTCCTCTATAAGGAGTTTATAAGGACTTATCACTTGAACATGCCTCCCGAACTGATTCTTGTTATTCCGCGCTGGTGGATTAAAACCAGAAACTGGTGAGCACATCAGTGAACCCTAAAGCGCCTCATGCTACGGACGGAAGGTCAGGATTTTCCGGCCGGATTTTCTTCCCTTTCATCATCAACTTGTCAGTATGGAATGGATGGTGGTGCCGCAAATCCAGGCAGGAATTCAGTCAGGGAGCACCCGTCCTGCTCGTCTGTTCAGTGCATTATAGGAAAAACAGAGACCACTAGTTAGTACTCCGGCAGAAAAGAACGCAGCTAATCACCGAGCCCTGCCCGGCGCAGTTCTCAGCATAGATGTCAACCCCAGGACCACGCAAACCGTCGTTTAGCCAATGTGTGAGGTCAACAACACTTAGAACAAGACCGAAGGTTTCGAGGGATCCTTGTAGATATCAAGTGTTCGCCAGACTCCTTGAATATTTTTATTATTAAAATTTAGAAAAAGATTACGGCAAATGGCTAATCATCTGAGAAAACTAAGTTCAGATATAGATTCAGCATGTGTGTTTACCGCTGTAAGCCATAACTACCGGTACTTTGATGAAATTGATCAAAACTTCCTTCCTCACTTCTGCCGAATTTCAGGTTTCGGCCGGATTCTCGGCGAATTACTTGTCCGGCAAAAACTTGAAGCTCAGAACGAATTCAGCATATCTCCTTACCCCTAAATGGAACCTCTAATCAACTTCTGATAAAACTTTAACTTATAAGTTTGAGTGTTCTGTGATTATTTTATGTTTCTTTGTTCTTTTCTACTGCACTTACGCCCTTGGGCAATGCATCATAAATCCTTCATTCATTCATTCGTTCATAACAAATTTTCCGGTTTCAACCTTATTCTGGACGAACCATATGTCCGGGCAGAAAATGAGTGTCATTTACGGATTCAGCATGTCTTCTTACCCCGGAATCGAACGTCTAATCAACTTCAAATAAAACTTTTGCTTTTAATAAATTTTCCAGTTCAGTTCAGTTCAGTTCAATTCAGTTCTATGTCAGTTTTCAATTCAGTTCAGTTCAACCACTTTTCCGGCGAGAAAATAATTTTCATATACGTGTTTAGCATGTCTTTTTACCCCTAAATCGACTATCTCATTAGCTGATAAAACAAATATTTTGTTCGCCCCTTAATTTGAACCCCTTCCCCCACCCAGAATGTAGGGCTACATAGCCCATCTACAAACTCGACCTCTCCCTTGACCCAAAGAATCCTCGCACAAAGTTTCATCAAAATATGTCATTCTGTTCGAGAGTTGTTGTGCAGACAGACGGACAACTTTTACGAAGTCATAGGTATCCTTCCACTTACGTTTTGGGATCCCAAAAACTGTATGGGAATGTAGTGCTTAAGCACAGAAGGCTGAAAACGTGAGACTCATCTTGAGCGTCAAATAGTGAAAATGAGTCGGAACTACTCCGCGTTGTCTAGTCTTCGCGCGAATGACGATGATTCCACTCAATCTGAAAATATGCCGTTTTTTTCAGTTGCGGTTTTGTGACCTTTGACAACACGTCATCAGCCGAACAAGCAATTGCTGAAGTAAGTTTTTTTTTCTCATTAGTGATTTAGCTCCGGTCAAGGTAAATGGTTTCAAGGTCAAGGGCTCCGCTTCTGTGTTCTCGGCTTGCATCCGGCCGAAAGTTTATAGTTGCCAAGAGAGAGAGATTTCCAAATATAGGGTTTGAAGCCAAGCTGACCATTCATTGCAAACAAAAATAGAAAAACGAGATTTTTTTTTCTTGATCAGCTACCCGATGAAAAAATTACCTCACATTAGTATGAAGTTGTAAGAAAAAGTAGCATGCAGTACCAACTGATGCTACTACATGCTTCTATGTCAAGGCTATCGCGTTACTACATTCTACTGCATGCTACTATTAGCAAGACTGGATGCTACTATAGCAAGAAAGGATGCTACTGGATACTACTGCTTAAGATTGGCCCAGTATGAGGCACATTATATGATAGTATTATTTACTATTAGATATCAATGCATGCAACTTTTTCGTACTATCACAACTATCATACAACTACGCAATGCAGGGTGCACATTTTTCATCGGGTAGAGGACGGTTTGTCGGAAGCGCAGCCGAAATATCCGAAATTTTATTTATCCCTCGCACATCATCTTAAAGGGTGATCAAGAAAAAAAAACGAAAATCTCATTTTTCTATTTTTGTTAGAGAGATTTCCTTCACCAAATCCTCCTGTTTTCCGTAGGGCGAGCTCGGCCTTTTAGCTCTAAATGGCTACGGTACCAGAGGCCCGAAGTTGTTTCTTTATACAAGTGTCACCGGTCCTGGCTTGAAGATTAGACCCTGCTTACTCATTGATCTCTACTGAGGCGTAGAAATCCCACGCTGCATCAATAGACTTTGAAGTTCAGACGAGGTACACCGTACCGCGGTTGTGGGGGCTATCCTTGGACTCCTTCCCAAAATATGCAGGTGCACTACTTTCAAGAGTGGAACAGGTTCGCGTTCACGTTTTGATAGCAAATGAGAAATATCGATCCTTGCTCCCCCCCCCCCTTATGCCCCGAAAAATAGCATGACAAGACGGCAAAATAAATTAATACCTGCCAGAGGACGAACCTCAAGGTTCATGAACTCGTGTGTGCCCTTTTTTACAGAGATCCTTAAAGTTTAACTGAAAAGGGTTGGGATAGGACAATCTAGTTAACCATCACTTATTAACTTAAATTGGCTTGAAGACCCGCTGAAAATGGGTTACTTCGTTGTTCCGCTATTGACGAATAATAGATTTTCAAATAGTGGAATTTCAGTGTGTTTTGTGGTACCTCTATGCGCTTGTATCTGTGTTGTATACCTTACCAGAAAGATCTATGATTTTTTTTTTGTTCGGGCACTAAGCAGTCTTCACTAAGCTCACCACTGCCCACTGAAAAGCCGCATTTGTGTTGAGATTAAAGTTTCCAACGTCATGTAGAGTTTACGTTGTGGGGACGGCCGCAGCTATTCTGAACGTCATAACTAGAGCAGATAAGTGGAAAAATAAAAAAAGTCCCTTAGCAGAATCTAAATTATTGAGTGTATTCCGTTAAATGCCAAAAATATAAGATGGGCTTTTCAGTTAAACTTTAACGAAGTGAAAAGTTAGCGTAATATATTTATTTCATTCATGTAAATGAAAAAAAGAATCTTCTGCTGAAGAAAGCTACGAAGTTGGTTTGCCATTAAACGATTCGATTATTAGTGTTATCGCGTTGTGTACACGGTAATAGCGACTGCCCTCATGGTTTGTCTGACTTCCAGATGAATAATGTGACAGTGAGTGGGATCCAGCTACGAGTTTCTATGGCAAGACGACAAACCCAAGTAACCCCTATTAATGATGCTGCTGCTTCCTCAACATGGTCATCTCTTGGTAAGTCTATCTCTTCTTTTACGGTTAGATTAAATTCAAGTTTCCTCCCCGATGTTCCTTTCCTTGTTTAGCCTCCGTGCTATAACCTCAACCCCGATGAAAGATTATCTCAGAATAGTAGTATGAAGTTTTGCAGTACGAACTGATGCTACTACAGGCTTATATGTCAAGGCTACCGTGTTACTGCATTCTTCTTATTTTATTTCGCTCTGTTGTCGCACATGTTCTACGGAAGAAGGAGTTGCAGAAGATGAGAAGAAGCTATTTTAAGTATGCGAAGCACCTGCTTTATTTGCCAAAGTTATACCACAGCCACATGCTAACGGAGCGTTCTAAGTTAAAGATGCAAGCGTCACACTTTTGGAAATTTCTTCGGCTCTGCTAAAATCATGGACCACATGACACTCTACATTCTTTTTCGGCCGATGAATGAAAAATTGTATATTGTATTTGTTGAGTTTTATTTAATTCTTTTATTTTATTTTACATGTTCCGCTTTTCAAATGGCGGGTCAGAAATAAATTGCTTACTTACTGCATGCTACTATTAGCAAGACCGGATGCTACTGTGGCAAGACAGGATGCTACTGGACACTACTGCTTAAGATTGGCCCAGTCTGAGGCACATTAAATGGTAGTATTCTTTATATTACATATCAACACATGAAACTGTTTCGTACAACTATCAAACGACTACGCAGGCTACAAATTTTTCATCGGGACGTACCTTTTTCTGGATATCTGTATTCGGACCTGCTGTCGTTACATAATCCTGACTTGCTGCTTATGCTGTACATGGTCCAGTCGTTACTGCGACTTCTTCTGAACTCTCTGGTTAAATCATTAACTAAAGTAAGCATCACTTTTCAAAGCGGTATTATAATAATTTTATTTCAGCCGGAGGCCATATGCACACACAAACAAAAACACAGCAAAAGTTAACAAGCACTAGAACGAGCTAAGGACACACGTCCCTGAGGAGCGCTCTCCTCAGAGGAAGGCAGCTGAGAAGGGGATCAGTGGCATTCCTGACAAGAAAATTCTCAGACCAGAAAATTCTCTGGTGAAAGGACGCTTTAGATCGCCTCACTATCTCATTCAGTGTACAGCACCTTCGGGAGACAAGTTCATGGCTCACGCTACAGATCTTTCTTGTATTACCACTCGCGGCTACTTGCCCACTCTTTGCCAAGCGGTTGTTTATTTTATTTATTTATTTATCACCCGTCATTTCAAACAGAAAATGGACGGAGTACATGCAAGTTTTGTAGATCCTAGCGAACCGTCATGGAAGTGAAATCGACGAGGAGGCTGGAAAATGATGGAAAAAATCGCTTAGCCGGGATCGCTTTCCAATCGCTTTGTGCGTGGCTAGTTATACTTTTAAGTTCCGGAAAGCGAATAAATGAGACCGCCAGAATCGCCCAAATATAGTGATACGGCTACGTGAGTATGCTATAAAAATAATAATAATTTATTTTTGACCCGCTATAAAAAATCAAAGCGGAGTATCAATAAAAGAAACAACTCAAGCACTTCACAAAACAAAAAGCACTAAAAACTAAAGCAAACGAGACAGGCCACTGTGGGCGGGCAGATTCTTGTAAGCTGACTGGGGTAATTTCCCAGCAAGCTCCGTAAGTTTCGACCCGATATCCGGAAAACTGTAAATAGATATTAGGTTCCTATTTCTGTACCATGGAGGTCCGATTTCTGTACTCCTATAGGAGCTGGCTCTCATTAGAATAGAATATAATAGTAATTTATTCGCTCACACTTTCACGGTTACAAAACCAAAATTGGTGAGTACTGTCATGCTCAAATTTATCAGTATAACATATACATTTAAAAGTATGGACAAATGTTCAAAGGCTCTTTGAAATTTCAACAATCTTTGGTATAAATCTGTTTTGGTAACGCTGTGTTTGGCCGCTACTGGTCGAAATATTGGGACCTTCGTAGATACTGCTCGCTCTTGCCTTTCCCTTACATTGTTGTATGGGGGAGGGAGAAACTCATTGATCCGATCTCGAGGCATAGGTCCAGTCTCCATTTCTCCAAGGTACCAATTGTGTACGTGCTTAGAAGAAGGGAGTAGGGTACTTTTGGACCTTTTTGGATAATATGGAGAGCGCGTTTTTGGATTCTTTCAGTAGTCATCAACATCCGCTCACGACTACTGGAGAAGGGTTGGGATTTTTATAATAATAACAATAATAATTTATTTTTAACCCACAAATCGTACAGGACGAAAACAGTGGAGTACAAGAGAAAATATGCAGACATAATTAGGTAAAACACAGCACATACAAACAAAATCTACTTAAGAGTCAAACAGACGAATAAGTCCATGAGAGGGCGACAGGCGCGCGTACGCCGTTTCGGACAGTTTTCTGTCGAGAACAGACAATTTCTCCGTGATATCCGGTAGCGAGTACTTACTAATAATTTTAGAATTTCTTTGCCAAGGAGGGAGAAAAAGAAGAAATTTACAAAAACGAAAGTAAGAGGATCGCATAGCTTTAATATCTTTTTTCTTTAAAACATGATAAACACCAGATAGAAAAAGAACAGAATGGTCACAGAAGGAAGAGTAAAGTTTGCCAAGAGCTTTCCGATTGTATTTCCCTCTGTTAGCAACAATTTTCGAATAACCCAGTTGAGTTTTTAGTCTACAGTCTACACAATCGAATGTTTTTAGTAATGGTAATACCCAACCACCGAACAGAATCAACACTTGGAATAGAAAACTTCAAGCAATTTAGAGACGCACAGTTTCGCACGGCACAAGAGCTGAAGACGTTCCTTGGTTCTAGTGTTCGTCGTTCGTACCAAAATTTCTTGCCACCTACCAAATTTTCTCAAAATTCGGATTCTCTCATGGTTTTAATCATCGTTCGTCTTACTTAACTTCTTAAATTTTACATTACAGATTTTTGGAAACTTGCCGAAAAACTGTGATGTTAATCTTGACTTCTGCATGAAAGAGAGGGGTAATGAGCAAATCTGTCGTTCTAGTTTATGCGTTTCATAAATTCCGCAAGATCTCGGACAATTTTGAAGGTTAGGTTTCGTCTGCTTAAAGGACCGTCGTACCTCCACGTCCCTGATCGTTCTGTTCAGTCTTTCGAAATTCCTATATAATGCAGAGCTGGTGGACTCGGACTCGTTGTTTACGGACCAGGACTCGGACTCGTCTCGCCTCGAAAACCGGCCGAGTCACGAGTCCAAGTGAACGTCTCGGCCCGGTAATTTAAAATAGAACGAAGTCTAGCGACAAATTTAAGAGATTGGCCAATGGATAGTTATGTCGCACCTTTTCCAGCAGGATTAAATCAAGTAATATGTTGGAGGACTAAGTAATAAAACTTCCTCAACTCACATGCATTGCAGAATCCAGTTCGAGCACATATAGAAGTTACCGAGAGCATCTGATCTTACCACCCATACATTTTTAATCGAACCTGAGCATTTCCGGGAAATTTCCGGTACCCCTCAATTCATCCCCCCCCCCGGTGAGGTCAGTTCCATCTGGGACCCAAAACGGGTCATCCTAAGTATATGACCTTTGCACCTTCTAAATTTCATCCCACTCGTACTCCACTCGTTTGATCTCTAGGCATGTCACAAAATTTCTAGAGGCCCTCTCAAACTCCACCCACCGTGGTCATTTCCTGTTAGGAAACGTATAAAAGACATCGATGGTTTCATCTCTTGCCACACATTCATTCAAATTTAGACATATTTCCGGGAACCCCCCCCCCCCCCCCCCCCAACCGTGGTGGATCGGGTCTGAGCCCCAAAATATGTACTACTAGATTTAGAGAAGTTTCATTAATATTACTCCATTTGTTTGACCCCTATGCGAGCCACAAAATTCTCGGGATTATCCCTCCAACTCCCTGCACTGTGGCCGAATACAACTCAGACACATAAATGTCGCATCTCCGACATGTCATCTTCCATCCATTAAGTTTGGCTCTAATCGGAGCATATCTGCCAATTTCCGGAACCCCCTCATCCTGTCCACCTTTCTTGTGCGCTTACACAGTTTCTGGACCCGCCCCCCCTCCGAACGCTCCCAGTCACTGCTGCAAGTGGTTCGGGCAGATTTTATATATCTGAGTTTTGAGTTCACTACCCCAAAAATATCACTAGAATCGGACCACCCATTGGTAACTTATACAAGTTACACATCAATAGTTTAGGGATTCCCTTCAGTCAACTCCACCAAAACTGGTCGGAGTGCAAGCCCCATTAAAGTTTCATTTCTTGTGGCTGACCAGGATTTTATTTAATTTTTTTTTTTTTTTTAAATTCAAATTCACTTTATTTATCCAAAAATTCTTCATTGCAAAAAATAGCATAGGAAAATAGCATAGGCATATGAAGATGCATAGGGAGCATATGAAGAGGCACAGTTAATGGAAACCTTAAATAGTTGTTGAATAAATCAGTGTTTCGAATCAAAAATACGTCAGACCAGTCATTAACTCTCGCAAACCGTCGTTTGGATGTTTCACAAACCGAACAACGGGACCTTCTGCCTAGACGAACAACAAATTTCATTTTTATATTAATACTGTTTAAATTCTTTTACATTAATATATTTAATAAATCACATCCGTCTTTCCTGTTTCTCATTTCTTAGCAAGATATTTTGCCGACAGCACTGTGACTTTTGGTTTGCATTCAGATTTGGTTCAGTTGTTCAATGTCCTTACTTAAAGGACCTGTCTTACCTATAATACTAACGCCATAATCACTCCGTATATATTTCTAAACCCGGAGACCCCAATTTCGCACGGTACATTCTAACCCCTCCAACAAAACCACGCGGATTTTGTCACTAGCCGTGTTTTGATACCTTCGATGTGTCTCGCGCTGTCGACGGTTGTCTGCGAGAAGTTTTTCCATCAGTGGATGAGAGTGTGATTCACATGTTTTGCGAGTGTATTGATCTGAGCGAATGGAGAAAAGAAGAATATGGTGTGCGCGTATTTGACGAAGAGTGGGTAAAACGAATTTTGGTATAAAGGTAATTGCTGGTATAAAGAAAATGGGGCGATTTTTGAGGCTAGCGATGGAACACAGAAGTAGGCTTTTGGAATAAGTAAAACAAATTAAAAGGAAAAGAGTATTATTATATATTATTGTTGTTTTTTTTGTCTTTTTTCGTATATTAAATGTTTGCCATGGTCCCGGGCTGCTTACAGCAATAAACTATCTATCTATCCATCTATGTAAATTGTTTCCCTGTTTTCGCTACGAGTCAACGGGTCTCTGAAAAGGCTTAAAACAGCAAAAATCGTGGGTTATTTGTTGAAAGCACAGCTTACTTTTAAAGTATTCAAATATTCTAAAATACTGTAAGTCGAACAGTAAATAGTGCGAGGGGTCCTTTAAGCTCTTGATTCTGACTTTTTTTTTTTTTAAATCAAATTATCTAGCTTTAAATGCGGAAAAATGTTGATGCATGCTTTTCTCCTGGTATGGTCAGTTTCGGCCTCTGTTAAACCCCGTCTCTCTGATGCCGAACTTTTAAGATCTCTCCTTTAAACAGCACACTGATTCTTTGGCTCAGAAACTGATCCAAATAATGGGTTGCTCTTCTACCTCAAACATTTTCTTCCATAAAACATCCTTCGGTTGATTTATTGCGCCGGGCTATTCTCATATGAAGTTTCTGTATTTGAAGAATGTAGTTCATTATTTAAAGAACAAAACTATTGTTAGGACTTGGGGTGGGACTCGGTCTCGAGACGCTCTTTTCTCGGTCTCGTCTGATCTCGAACGACTTTTGTCCAGGACTCGGACTCGTCTTGACTCGGGAGCGTGACTTCGGTCTCGGACTCGGTTTTGCTGGACTCGCAACAACTCTGAGTAATAGTTGCGTTAACCATGGTATCTGATACCACGGTCTAAAGTCGTTTTCGCAGTTATCGTGGTATCTGATACCACGGTCAAAAGGCGTTTTTTGCAGTTATCGTGGTATCTGACCAGCTGTCGCGGTATCTAATCTTCAGATACCGTGGTCCGACAGTGGTAACTGATCGTGGTATCTGAAAAGTCATCTCATTTTCATCAAATTTTGTCAAATTAGTGAGAAAGAAGTTTAGCACTTAGTGATGTAACTGGATATCAGTTTTTCTTTTGGGATGACTTCGAAAAGCGCTTTTTCGGCAATAGTCGTTTTTGCAGAGCAACCGTGTATCAGATACCACGGTAACTGCAAAAACGACTAATTGCAGATTCAGTTACCGTGGTAACAGATACCATGGTGCAAAAACGCAACTACTGTTTATCCACCCTAAATGCGCCAGACTGATTCTTGCATTTTCCGTGTTTGGCGTTTATCGAGACAGATCAAGGCTCCTGCTTATCGCTTTGGTTAGAAATGGCAGGTTTTTCTGTGTCAACGGCAAGGGGCCTAGTGAGACTAAAAACAGCCAGGATATAGCCTTTGAAAAATGGAGTAACGTATGTTAGTATATTGGAATATAAACTGCATCTACAACGACTTCTATTTTGAGATAATTTGACGACGACGCCTGAAGGAAATCAGGTTGCAACCTTGCTTAACCACATTGAAGAATAGGAAGCATATCGTCAGTCAAAAGCAGTTTAAACAAAAGTTAATTTCCTTTTCTAGCGGCCAGAAATTCCCTCAAGGGGTCTCAGTCTCAGTCCGAGCAGCGCAACCTTGTTGCTTACGAAGAGGACATTTTTTAGCGTTCGTTGTTCATTTTTATTTTTATATATTTAGTCGGAATAAACTTTTCAAAGATTTGAGATGATTACTCGGCACGGGCCTGTCCTCAAATCGGATCTACATCCTCTTGCTAGTCTGGTCATCATAGAATGCGGGTTTAGAAGTTTATTGATGTCAAATCAGTTCATTGTGCTCACATCGTGAACTCCCCTGAAGTCAAGAATACTTACTTTAATTTAATTTGTCCCCCGGAAAGTATTCAATCAATCAATTTATTTAATTCGTGATATTACATTATCACATAATAAAATTACACTAACACAGGACTATTCTTTACTAAATATCGTGGTTAAGTAGGAATAGAATTATTTTTGAGGAGCAAGGAGGTTTTAGGGAAGGTTATAGCACAATTGATAGGGTTTTTATACTTAAGTCATTGATAGAGAAGTATTGTAGAGGGAGGAACAACCTTTTTGTTGCTTTCATAGACTTAGAGAAGGCTTTCGATAGCGTAGATAGAATCCTGCTTTGTAAAGAGTTGTTGAGGATAGGCCTGCCCCGGATTTTTGTTCGATTAGTTAGGGATATGTATAGGCTTACTAAAGGAATGGTTAAAGTAGCAGGGAAGGGATTTTCAGATTTATTTGATTGTGAGGTAGGAGTGAAGCAGGGAAGCACTTTGTCACCGAGGCTTTTTTGTATATATGTAAATGATATTGTTGAATATTTCCAGGAGAAATGGGCACCCACGGTGCGTCTAGGGAATTTGACATTATCACTGTTGCTATTTGCTGACGATGCTGCGCTGGTAGCTAAATCCCCCGAAGAACTGCAGAGTTTGTTAAATATATTAGCAGATTATTTGGACAATAAGAAGATGAAGCTGAATGTTAAAAAAACAGAAATAGTAGTTTTTGGTAATAATAAAAATAATCACAAATTTTTCTATAAAGGTACTGATTTAAAAAGAAGTGATACTTTCAAGTATCTTGGGTTTTTGTTGAATGAAAAAGGAAATTGGAAAGATCATGTTAAAGAAATGATTCGTAGAGGTAAAGCAGTGTCTGCTGCTGTGTTGAGAAATTCAGTGATAAGTGGAATAAAAAATTTAAAAATGCATAAGCAAATATTTCAGTCAAAAATTCGCCCTACTATCCATTATGGGGCTGAGCTTTGGGGGTATGAGGCTATCCCGCAACTTGAAACCGTTCAGCTGCAACATTATAAGAAATTAATTGGGGTCCATCCTACAACTCCCACGCTAGCCCTTAAGGGGGATTTAGGGCTCTGTTCTTTGCAGAAAGATAGAGCTGTCCAGGTTATTAGGTTTTGGATAAAACTTCTTCAACTACCAGATGAGAGGCTGTTGAAGGTAGCGTATTTGGAACTATTAAAGCAGGGAAAGAAGAGATCCTGGCCATTTCAAGTGAAAGCCCTACTTGATAAAGCAGGGCTGTCTTATGCTTGGAATGAGGGTCTCGGTCCTACAACTGATCAAGATAAACTTTGTCGCAGTTTTGCGCGAGTTCAGGAGGATCAGGAAATTCGACTTTGGCATGAACAGACTGCTAATTCAGAGACTCTGAAGGATTATAGGAATATTAAAGAGTCGGTTGGTTTTGAATTTTACTTTAAGTTACGTTTATCGGCTGAAAACCTGCGTTTGTGGTTCCAGATCCGAGCGAACAGTCTCCCTCTTAAGAGTAGGGTTAAATTATTTGAAAGAAATTCCCGAAACCCGAAGTCATGTTATACTTGCTCGTTATGTGGTTTGGAAGAGGAGAATCTGTCCCACTTCCTGTCAAGATGCAAGGGGCTCTCGGATTTGAGAGTAAGATTTTTTTGGTGAAGATGGGTTGCTCTTTCCTGGTATCCTAACGTCATCTTCACGGTCAGCGATAATGGCAGTTACAGGTTTTGTCAAAGAAGCGTTAAAGAGATGTAGATAGTGATTGGTGGTGGGAGTTTAAAGCGTTTTACATGTGAGTTTATATAATCGCTCTCTCGAAGTGTTTAAAAAAAAAAAAAAAAATGTATGATTTTGTGTATGGCCTAACGGCTAAATTAAAGTATCTATCTATCTATCTATACAATTATTTCATCCATTCGGTGGCTCGGGGCAATAGCACAGTCGACGTTCAGCTATCCTTGAGGGAAAAATGAAAATAATGAATGCTGAGACCGTTTTCGTAACCCTCTTCCACTTATTATAAAATCACGTGTCGGACTCACCTGGACTAGTGTTGGGCGATATTTGGATTTTTCGATAAATCGATATTTTCACTTTCGATATTTCTTTACCATGTTTCGCTATAGGATACGTCTCGTTTCGCCAAGATTTAAGAATAAAATTGACAAATATTCTTTGAGCCCAAGCTGACTTTGAAACATTTATTCAAACAATGTTTACAACGGGTACGTCAGCTACGATTCTTCATCATCGATATTTTGGCCCTTTTTGGCAAGGGTCCTCGTCAGGCTGTCAATCCTCTGGTTCAACTTCGGGGAAGGAAACAAACCTGTAATCACATTACATAGTTTTAGATTACAGGTTTGTTTCCTTCCCCGAAGTTGAACCAGAGGATTGACAGCCTGACGAGGACCCTTGCCAAAAAGGGCCGAAATATCGCTGATGAAGAATCGTAGCTGACGTACCCGTTGTAAACATTGTTTGAATAAAAATAAAATTGTCGTTAAATATAGCATCTTGCATCATCTCAAACTCCGAATAAATAAGAACTGAATTACGGATAACATATTGCTCCAGTTTCGGATATATAAATGTAGTTTATGTTGGATTACTGACAATAATTATGAACGAACAAATATTGTTTTCTATATCGATATTTGGTTCGATATATCGTTATCGAATATCGCCCAACACTAGCCTGGACCCGGTTTCGACTGCGGGCTATCATTTCATTGTTGACCCGCTTCAGGCAAGGCTGTAAAAGCCATTCATTCCGTTGTGTGAGAGAGTTCTGTACAAGACGTTCAACAATATACATTTACTTTTTCTATGAATAATTTCATCATACTGATCCCCCTGAGAAGTCGTTCAGAAGACAAACGCCCATACAAACAAAAAGGAGGATGAGAGCGTTGAAGTTTTGCAGCTCCAGATTGTTACGGTTTATGGAAGTTGAATATTCCCCTAACGAGTGACGGCTATTGCCTGCTCTTGGTACACTGTCAGAAGCTTCATAAAAGATAACACAAGGATGCGTGGTTTCAACAGACATCTGCTGACTTTTTTGTTTGTCGTCATGATATCGGAAAATTCAGCAGATGCTTTTTTGGCGGTTTTTCGGCTCTTCCTGGAAACACTTGCTATGCATTACATTCCATGCATAACGTTTGTCGCGACGACAGATAATATCCCAAGTGTTGTTTGTTGAAACCGCGCATCCTTGTGTTGTCTGTTATGAAACTTCTGATAGTGTAGTTCCTTACCGGATTCCTCTGCCGAATTCGCCTTTACTCCAGCGTTTACAAACGGAGTGATTTCTGGAAGTCCACCGTTGTCTCGTTACCAACGCTACACTGTACAAAGATTCTCCGAGTAATGATTAAAGTTAACTGCAGTATTTGCTACTGGGATTAATCTTGTCTCTACTGGGATAAGATTAATCCGAATTAGAGATAATCTTATCTCAGTATAGAGACAAGATGAATCCCAGTAGCAAATACTGCAAGGTTTTTTTTTTACAGTGTAGGGACAAATGTAGCAAAAAGATAAGATCCACAAGGTGATGAGTTGAGATATGCAATCTGCTTCCCGAGCAGTATAAGTTGTGCACTGTCTTTCGTATAGAAAGTGAAAGCTTTTATTTTCTGCATATTACCTTATAGATCTAGATTTTACTTTACCTCTGTGTCACAAGTTTTCATAATGAAGGCTTTAACTGGAGTTAAAGTTTAACCGAAAAGCCTGAGGTACGATAGTCTAGACTGTAAAAAGTTTCTCCGAGTAAGGATTAAAGTTAACTGCAGTATTTGCTACTGGGATTAATCTTATCCCTACTGAGATAAGATTATCTTTTTGGAGACAAGATTAATCCCAGTAGCAAATACTGCATTTTTTTACAGTGTAGTTATCCATCCTCTATTCACTTAAATAGGCTTAAAATTTAAAAAGAATATCTACGCCCGATGAAAAATTTATCTCAAAATAGTAGTATGAAGCTGTACGAAAAAGTAGCATGCAGCACGAACTGATGCCACTACATGCTTCTATGTCAAGGCTACGGTGTTGCTGCATTCCAGTGCATGCTACTATTAGCAAGACTGGATGCTACTGCGCCTGAGGCACATTAAATGATAGTATTCTTTACAATTACATATCAATACATGCAACTTTTTCGTACAACTACGCAGGCTACAAATTTTTCATCAGGCGGCCGTCCTCACAACGGAAAATTCTACTATTACGCGGAAAATTTGAATCTCATTACATCCGCGGCTTTTGAGTGGCCAGTACTCAGCTCACGGAAGGTAGCTCGCTGCGTGAACACTTTATTTCTCGTAAATCGTTTCCGTCAAGCATATGGCACAGGTACAAGCGCGTAGAGGTACCACAATCCGACATGACATTCCACTATATGAAAATCGGTTATTCGTGAATAGCGGAGCAACGAAGACGCATTTTCATTGGGTCTTCAAGCCTCTTTAAGAGAATAAGGGATGGGGAACTACATTGTTCTATCTCAGCCTTTTCATTTGAACTTTAATGGCCCGATGAAAATGCCCTACTTCGCTTTTTCCGAATAGTCGATTTTTACCAAATGAACACATCCTGTTGCACTTATGACCCCCCCCCCCCCCTAACTGTATTCTACCCTAGCCTACTCCGGGCATATCACATATGAGGATATGGCTGGGAGAGCTCTGTAGCTGAGCAACTCCAGCTTATGTTGCTTAGGTAGTAGATATCAGAATACCAGAAATATTTCTGCTCACATTTGAAGCTTAGAACATTGAAGCTTCTCCTTCTTCTTGGGTTAGGCCTCTTGGACGGCTGGTGCTTGGGCTAGGCTAGGCTAGCTAGTTAGACTTAAGAGACATCCCGATTTTCAACACTTCACTATGGTGTGCGATAGCTGCATCCTAAAAGTTTCGTAAAAACAAACGCTTCAAAACAAACGGAAACTTCGTAAAACTTTCGAGAATTTTTGGCTTGTTTTGAATTTAATTTTTAAACTGTTTCAAAGTATTGTGAAGTTCGAATTATTTTGGAAAAATTCGTGCAGAAGTTTAGGAAAATAGGAATTTTTTTCAGGCGTTTGACAAGATTATTCCCGTGTTTAAAATAGTTTTAAGCGTTTCAGTTGTTTTAAAACGTTTGACTTCTGAAAGGTTTTACTGCTTCATGACACCAACTGATAGCAGTGATCTTCCAGGCAAATCCAAAGAACTGTCTGATTGGAACGGTGACATATATACAAATGCTGGAAATCGGGTTGGTCGAATCTATTTGGCTATGTTAGGTTGTTATGCAAGGATTTAGTTTCTCCGGAAGAACGAATGTTCCAGCGCGCGTCCAGCAGGTTTGGGGGTTCCGCTGGACAAAGGATCCTTGCTTCCAGGGCGACGCGGAGGTCTTTGGGGCGCGAAGGGCATAGACCAGAGAAGATCGATATCCACTCTCTTCCTTCGTTGCCGTGATCCAGAGCAGATCAAAAGATAAGTTTATATTTTATGTACAAGTGTTCAAGCAGCACCTATGTAGAGTTAATGTTATCTTCAGTATAGTTAGTTGTGTTCGTCTTATCCCGTCCTATACCCCACATTAGGGATGTAGTATATCCCGCATTCGAAGATCAGCTCGTCCGGCATTATTAGGTCTCTGATCGGCGGAGGTTTACGTTCACCAAGCTGGGAACCGCTCCAGTTAACCCTGGACACCCCAGTTAATAGCTATATATTCTCTTTTTACTCAGTCAACGATTTAAAAAGAAATGACTGACCGAAAAAAGGTTTGAAAAATTCGTTGATCGATAAAATTCGCGGTCACTTGGAAAACTCTAGAAAGTATCTAAACATTCAACGACGTGTTGTCCCCAATTCTTGGAGCGTTCTTCTACGAATCAGGTTTTTATTTTTTTTTTCTGACATAAACAGTATACATTTTCATCCGTTAAAAATTCCTACTAAATAGAAAACCAAACAACAAAATGCACTTTTTCCGTCGAGCGTGGTCGCCGCCTCTTGCGAAAGCGAACCCAAACGCGTACGGCTAAAATTACTATCATCACCTCGAACGGAAAATTAATTTCAACAGATGACTTATCACAGACGGTTAGCCGACAAATGATTCCCACCATCTCAGAATCGAATGTCAATCAAAGATTGTTTCAACCATGTAACTTTATATCTACAAACGAAGCCGCTTCCAGAAGCACCAGTCCTGAATGAAACGTACAAATCCTTATAAAGTCGTGCCCTAAACTAAAAGCAAAATCACATCAAAGCCGCCAAAGTGCCGAATCGCAGGCTTCCTAACTCTTACTGCATCATTCTAGTTCCTTCCTAAACTGAACTTATTTTTACTTCGTTATACGCCACTCCGCTCTTCAACATTCTCTTTCCGGCACCTTACTCTCTCACAGTTAAATTACTCGTTCTAGGACATGGGCTTTACGGAAAAGGATGGGTGCCATCAAGAACAAGGTTTGCAAAATATGTGACATAGAGCGTGTTCCATCCTACTTACCGTAGTTACCACGCATGACGTCACAAATTCTGCCTTTTTGTCGTCAAGGCTAGAACGATTTTTCTATTTTCCAGCGGAATATCATGCCACAGGTGAATCCGACCAATCACGTGACAGAGATTCGTGGTTACCACGCTTACCATGCTCCCGAGCGTGGTAAGCAAATAGTTACTATTAGTTACTATTTCGAGAAGGCTGGAACGGTCAGCGTAGTAACTTTTCGTGAGGTTGGAACGGGTTTAGTAACTAATAGTTACTATTGGTACGAGGGTGGAACACGCTCATAGAATACTCTATATGACTAAGTCCAAAACACGCCAGTGATCCTCAGGAAGATGGAGTAAGCGTCTCCGTAACGACTCAAATTCAAGACTCAAATCCCGTGTCAAGCAATCACGGCGATCTTTGGGAGCAGCTATGAGACCACTTCTTCAGCTAGGTACCCGGAGAGGCCGGAGATTTTGCATCGGCAAGGAGAGATAGACATCAAGAGTATTTCTGACTCTAGATTCGGACAAACGCTCAGGATCAGGCGGTCGCCGATTGGATTATGCCGCAAAAGTTCGGCACCATCATCAATTCGTGCGTATTCAACACGTTGTCGAAAGCTCAGAGCGATTCTGCACGATTTTCTTTCGTTGTTTCAACGCGTAATAAAATTCATTATCACATTCTGCCGCGAGAGAGAAGGTACCGTGAAGGGAGGACCAACTATAAACCTATGGGGAATGCACAATACATAATGATCTTATTCGTCCAAACAGGAACACTAACTGGTTACGTTTTTCATCGCTGTTGGCTGTCTCCTTTTGCTTAATTTTATTTTTCCCTTGCCTGCAAGTTGGCCTTATGTATTATTTTCGCTTATGCAAGCCGTGGATCTTATTTTATTTCCAGCGGAAGGGGCTCCAAAGTACAGGCATTTGAGACTTTGCTTGGTGTTCAACTAGCTTTCAACTCTCATTGCCTTTACTGAGAAACCGGAGATTCATGGCACGGCTTCGTCGTCAGCTGCTACCGCCAGGGCGAGCTGCACCGCTTGCTTCTTGACACAAGTACACACTGTAAAAAGTTTCTCCGAGTAAGGATTAAAGTTAACAGAGTATTTGCTACTGGGATTAATCTTATCACTACTAGGATAAGATCAATCCGAATTAGAACATTCTGATCCCTGTAAAGACAAGACTAATCCCAGTAGCAAATCCTGCAAGATTTTTTTTTACAGTGCAATTGAGTAAGTTTGCTTGGTTTTCAGTCGGAAACAGGGGCAATGTAACGGCCAAACAAAAAACATGAACGTTTCAAGCAAACCGTGATCAAAAACAGAAGTCCATACCAGAAGCCCCCTTTAACCTATTCGGACGCGAATAATGCCTCGAAAAGGAATACAAATCTATCAGATATTCTTCACACGTCATTCGGGGCAACTTTTGATTTTTCTTACAATATGAGTCCGAATCCCGCATGGCAAGTGCGAACTTCTTGCAATGTGACACGTGCCTATCTAGCAGAATTCAAGACTAAAATTTAGGGCGTACATGTGTGGCCTGTCTGAGTGGCTGGTCAAACATGCAAATGTCTTAGCAGACGTTCTGTCAAATAAACGCACAAAGTGCACTCAGCTGGTGGTGCACTTACACTTGGCACGAATTTTAAATATCTTTATCGCGCAAAGTGCAAATCGACCATGATACGAGTCGCTTCCGCCGCATGACGTGAGTTTTTAGTGCAAAGTGTTCACCGCAAAATTGTTATTATTTTCAACACTTACTTGAAAGTCGTGAAACAAAATTGCAGCTGTTCTTGTGCAGGTTGCATTAATCCAGATCTGCGCGATCTTCCCTACCAAGTGAGATTAGCCAAGTTGCGCCTTCCCTCTATTGCATACAGATTTTTTAGAGGAGACCTGATTGAAACATTCAAATTAGTCAATGGAAGTTAAGTGACTGATTTAGTAAGATTCAGCATTAACCGTCATCATCGTGGGCACGCGTACAAGCTTGCAAAACCAAGATTCCACAAGGACGTTTTTCAGTGGGGAATTGTTGATCCCTGGAACAGCCTTACCGAAGATGAGGTTAATGCTGAATCGATCAACAGTTTCAAGTGCATTGTTGATGGGATTTTTACCTCTGATCAGTTCGACTACTCAAAATTTCTTAGAGTAATTTAGAGGCGAAAACCTTTTCACTTGCTTTATATTATTATTATTATTACTGTTAACAATGTCTTGATCACGGGGTTAAACTATTGCAATTGGCTATTTAACTATTGTTAGTATTGGAAAAATGTCTTGATCACTGGGTTAAACTATTGCAATTGGCTATTGAACTGTTGTTAGAATCGGACAAAAACCGCTAACCTTTCCTATGTGGCGGGTCAAAATAAAAATCCAAAAGCAAATGAAGTAAACGAAGTTATAGTACGAATGCCCATAAGGGCAAATGCAGCCCCCCCCCCCAGAACAAAGGCCCGCGTCGACATAAATATAGAAAAGATGTGAAACCATTTTTTTCAGCCAGCGTTGCTAGAATGACAAACATGAGATTCGGCGCAGTACCGAAGGGATAGGTTGGGGCAGGGGTGGCATAAAATAAAAGGCTCTAATCCTATCACAAAAAATTTGGCCACCGCGATATCTGTTCTGCGGGGTGGAGACCTTCATAATTACTATCTCCCTATACTTAAGGAATGTTTTCGCGAAATTCCGGAATAACTTTCCGGCGTGCGAAACTCATCGCCAAAACATGTGCGGCAACAACCTCCCAGTCTCAACTACCGGGGAAATTAATGGGAAGTTATGATTCTAAAAAATGTCAAATTATTCAGTTCTTATTGCATGTAATTTGCGTTTTGTATTTTCTTTAGTCCCTACTATACTTTCTTCTCAATTGATTTATAACAGAATTCCGCAAAAGGTAGAAGGAGGGAATCCGCAACCTTGTTCACGCTGACAACCGGAGCGGGTTATCTGCTTCGAATAAAACCAGAGCCTCGTTTTGTTGCACGCTGCACGTCCACTTCTGCTAAATAGCGTTTTTGCACTGCAGTGCTTCCGAGGAAGACGGCAGCGCTTCTCGAGAATCGCGGACTTGCTCACCGACCAAGTCCGTGCTGCTTCAGTCGAGAAGAAATCTTGCAGGCAGCGAATCCAAAAACGCATCTTGTGCAGAAGCAAAGAAGTGCTGCAGCAGCGATGCGACAGCACTATTGCAACAAAAACGAGGCTCAGGTAGAGGCAAGAGAGAAGGAAGCTTCACGACTCTCGAGGGCAGAAAATGAAGAATTCGACGGATCAGACTAGTTTAGATTTTTTGTCTCATAGGACCATCAACATCTCGAACCCGCCAGATTATTAAACTCCCGTAGCAGCGTGAACGAACGAAACTGTGTTCCGGCCTGCCTCGCGAAAACCCCCCTTTAGCATCTGAATATTCGAGTTATGACGGCAGGGGAAGGGTAGCTAAAACGGAAACCAGTGCTCCTAGAAACCGCGACTAACGTGTGCCACTAGCACTTATTACAAACAATTGGGTAACTCGGCCGAAAAACGATCGGACTAAACTGATACGTGCTGGGTTAGTACTTCGTTTCATTGCCAAACTGCAGGCTGGGTCAAGTCCAGACGGTGCGACTACTCAGAAGTACTCATCGGGTCAGAAGAGTGCAAGGAACCTGGAAATTGAAACTCGCGTTATTTTGAGGGAGCAAATCTGTACTCCTTTCCTAAGGCTCAGTTCGGTTTGCACTGTCGGAAGTTTCATAACAGATAACACGAGGATGCGCGGTTTTAACAGATAATGCGTAACATATAACACTTCGGATGTTATCTGTTGTGTTTGAAAACGTTATGCATGAAATGTTATGCATAACAAGCTTTGTTAGGAAGAGCCAAAAAAGCATCTACTGACTTGTTAGGTTTGTGTCCCTTAGTTTGCCAAATCATTCCAATTTATTAACAAGACGATGAACACAAAATATTGAGTCGCGAATACAACATATTTACAAACGACACCGGGGCCAGCGATCGGCATGGCGCCAGATCGCTTGCCGATCCGCGACTGAAACAAACCGGAATGAATTACACTGACTAGTCAGTCGACAATAATGAGTCACGACAGCTAGCGCGAGGGGTTAGTGCCTTCTGCAAATCGCAAGAAAGACAAAAGTTGTGCTAGGCACAACATGACTTTATTCCTTATCGTCATGATGTCGGAAAACTGAGCAGATACTTTTTGGCGGTTTTTCGGTTCTTACTGATGGTAACGCTTATTATGCATAACATTTTGAAACACAACAGATAACATGCGCAGTGTTAACTGTTACGCATTATCTGTTGAAACCGCGCATCCTCGTGTTATCTGGTATGAAACTTCTGACAGTGTGGTACAAGATAATAAACTATTTCGTACACAAGTACAAAGGGGGAAGACCATGGGAAATGCCATGAAATGTTCAATACCTCGTATTCATTTGGGATTAACCGTACCGAAGGACAGAGAACCGTGCGTCGTCAGCAAAAAGGATGACTGACAAAAACAGACACTTCAGCACTAAAAGAAGTAATGTGTCGCTCGAATGATATTTCAGGAACTCGAACGTCGAAGTATCGGAACAAATACAACAATTCTGCTTTTAGAAGTTTGCTTTGTTTCTTTGACTGATCATCCCGCGAATCAACAGCTCAACTGGAATTACTTGAACTAAACATAACAACAACAAACTGTGAACGTGGGACAGAGGCAAAGGGATCGCTACACTGTCAAGTAAAATGTAACATTTTCATCGAAACGTTTATTAACGTATTTGATTAACATTTTTAACGGCGTTTTTCAACCGACAGTAACGGTAACATTTTAATTCTGACTGGCGATGCCAAAACGCTGACATTACCATTAGACGTTAATAAAATTCAATAAATCAATAAAACATGTATACATGATAGTAAGCGCCGAAGGACTCATTTTCTAACGCGGGCCAAGGTTTTTGGGCTACTGGACAAAAGGAAGGTCTTGCTTCGGCACGAGGAAATGTTTGGGACGCGCTCCCCACTTGCGTGGACGATAGTTATTTTCTGCTGATTTTATGTACCTATGTTTTATTAGCGATTGTGTAAACTTATATTTTGTAAAAAAAATAAAATATAAAAAAATAAATTTTTTTATGTAAAAGTTATGTTAAGTTACAATAATAATAGCTTTATTTCGGCCAAAGGTCATACAACACACAACGAAACGAAAACACAACTAAAGTTAACAAACACCGAAAGGCGCGGCGGACACACGTCCCTGAGCAGCGCTCTCCTCACAGCTCACAGCCATAGCTTCAGCTTTCGCAGGTAAAGTATTAGTTTTACACACCATTTCAGCTTCTTTTTAAAAGCAGATCGTGCCCATTTCACGTTCTCATACCGAGCACCAGCCTCCCATTAGCAACCCACGAAAAAAAAACGGGTCTGGACGTAAGCTAACATTTTCTCACTAAACAGTTTCATCTAGTAACCTCGAGCGGCCGGCTCTTGTGCATAGAAGAACTAGAACTGGGAATAACTGACACAGCCGTGGCAGTCACGAGTGAAAGAAAAGGTAGCATACAGCAGAGCTGGTGGACTCGGACTCTGGACTCGTCTCGAGACGCCTTTTTCAAGGACTCGGACTCGTCTTTCACGGAGCTATCCGTCCGTCTGAGCTGTGGACTCGGACTCTGGACTCGTCTGAGACGGTCTCGAGACGCCTTCTTCCAGGGCTCAGACTTGTCAGGGACTCGGATTTGCTGGACTCGCAGCAGCTCTGGCATACAGTTTATCAAGCGAATCGCGGTGTTCAGCCAAGGCGCAGTCAGTTTTACTGCAAAGCAGAGCTTCGGAGGAAAGTTCGAAATTGTCGAAGGCAACACCATTTATACTTTTATTATTTGTCGTGGTTGATATGACTTTAATAACAACAATTAGAGAGCTTGTTATTAATTTAATAAAAACCGTTAGAAAGGTTGTTATTATTTATATAGCAACCGCAAGAGAGGTTATTTTATAACACAACCCCTAGAAAAGTCAGCTAAAGATTGTCATAATATTACTTCCCGTGTGAAGATTATCACAATACAAGTACCTGTGAGACATCGGATGATACGCATTACATACGTGTTCGAGAAAAATTATACTAGATTCAGTATAGTTTAGATGTTGTGTTTCCTCTATCCACTCCTATACCACATCTTGGGGAATATAGTATATTCTCCCTGAACCGAAAATCCGATTGTCCCGGACTACGCTACATGTTAGGTCCATAGGCTCACGCCATCAACGCTGGGTGCTGTTTTCCGGAACAAGAATCAGAAAGTACCTTGGTTTGGTGTAGGTGGGTTTTCCTCCCCGTGCTGCGAATGGTTGGGTGTCGGGGGAGGATTGTGGGCCATTAGCTTTTGGCGAACTTCACGAATTTTCAGTTGCAGGCAGCTCTTATTAGGGAAAACATCACTATTCCGGGCCTAAATAAAAAGAAAAAGTTAGTTTGTCCGTGTTAAAAACCAAGGGGGTCGAGCGAGGCGTAACAAGTGTGCTAAACTGCATCTACTGCGACTATATAGTTAGATATCCGGAATTCGAATAACCTCATTTCCTTCAAGCGAGCAGCGAAAGGTCTTTACAGGAAAATTGTTTAGTGTTATCCTCCTTTATACCCCCCCCCCCTGTTTTTTTTTTGTTTTCTTTCTTCTCGTTCCTTCTTTCCCTTATTTTCTCTCTCCTTTTATTTAAAGTTGAAAAAATAGATTTTTTTTTTTTTCCTCTCCTCTTTTTTTCTTTAAATAGAATGTTCAGTTAGTTGATTCTGTTTGATGTTTAAATTAATATAGGTTATTTCCCTGCCCTAGCCAAGCACTACATTTGTGCTTTCCTGGCAGGAATGTAAATTGTGTATTCATTTGTTTTTTAAATATAGTCCAATGAAACTGAAACTATAGTGCTTTAACGGTTTCGAAAATCATCGGACTGAGAAACTGAAAACCAAATTGGAAAAAGTTCGTCTTTTTTTCTGTTTGAGTCTTGTGACTGATCTTCAGATGCGACGCTCGGTCGGAACTCTCAGAAAAAAGAAGAAGGAAAGAACGAAGACCCGCACAGAGCGAGAGACGAACCTGAGGGATAAAGGGTCTGCGGAAAACAGACGGCAACGCCCTTAACCCAATGAAAAATTCTTTGGCTGTGTAGTTGTATGGTAGCTGTACGAAAAAGTTGCATGTATTGATAAGTAGTAGTACGGAATACTTTGATTTAACATGCCTCCGACTGGGTTAATCTTAAGTAGTAGTATCCGATAGCATCCAATCTTGCTGTAGTAGCATCCAGTTTGCTAGTAGTAGCACGCAGTGGCAACATTTACTACTGCATGCTACTTTTTCGTACAACTCCATACGACTTATTCTCGAAAATTTTTCATCGGGAACTACTACAGGGTGTAGGTACTATACTCGCATGTCTGAAAGCTGCAAAGACGATTTACAACTGACTTGCCTGGAACCCTGAAGTCGCTTGCGTCGAAGGGAACATCCCCTGTTCGTTGAATAGCTGCAAAACGAGTTGTCGCCTTTGATCCAGAATTTTTCTCAAGGATGAGAAACTCTTTTCATTCCCCCCCACTGACGAGGCCGTTGCAGGGGTCTTTGGCGTCCGAGGAGACTGCAGGTTGGGGGAGGTCACTTCAGCCGAGTCACTAGCGTAGCCACCTAGCGAAATAAAATCGATTTTTATCGGCTTGACTTTAAAAAGGACCCCTCCTACTATATTTTGAAATATTTGAATACTTTAAAACTAGGCTGTGCTTTCAGCAAATAACCCTCGGTTTTGGCTGTTTTAAGCCTTTTCCGAGACCCATTGACTTAGAGCGAAAACAGGGAAACAATTTACATAACCGGTTTTTCTGATGGAAAACTTCTCGCAAACAACCGTCGACAGCGTGATACACAACGAAGGTAGCAAAACACGGCAAGTGAGAAAATCAGCATGGTTTTGTACGAAACTGGAGTTTCCGGGTTTAGAGATATATGAAGTGATTATGGAAGTAGGTTGCGTTAGTATTATAGGAAAGACTGGTCCTTTAAAGCAGCAAGACACAATAAACCATATCTATTTTTACCTGAAACATCTAGGAAATATCTAATGAAAGTTCTAGTCTCTAAGCCACAATCAACAAGAAGCTTCGTAATCTAATTATGAGAAAGATCAGGAAATGTCGGAAAGACTACGGAGTACAGAGTGTTTCTGCCTCTGATGGAAACAACCCAAAATATTGCCATATAAAGGTTCAGCAAATGATGGGGAAGGATAAAAAACCCTTAAAGTTCAATGGGCAGATCAAACAAGCATGATGCCACATTACCACCCCCTAGAATACAATGTTACATCAGAAATCAGCAGATTCCTAGACAACCTATTTTCGCTAATATATCGTTACGGCGTTTTTTGCTGACTGCCATACTCCGATTTACTTAGACAAATGTAAGCGGAGTTTCTTTTTTCTTATCCATTCGTTGTTATTATATACTCCGGATCATTTGTATTGTTGACAAATATTCATATTGACGGTGTTAACTGAGAATTCCTTGTAAGCTCCGGAACCAGCAGCAAGTAAGTCGGTTATATTTGTACGTTTTTGGCATATTGTAACTTTACATCCAGAAAACAAAACTTTTCTTCGATACTACAAACAACAGAAGTTTTATCAGATAACACTAGAGCAATGTGACAGCTATAGAGACGGTTTATTTTAGACGGTTATATTTGTACGTTTTTGGCATATTGTAACTTTACATCCAGAAAACAAAACTTTTCTTCGATACTACAAACAACAGAAGTTTTATCAGATAACACTAGAGCAATGTGACAGCTATAGAGACGGTTTATTTTAGCAACCACTGCACTCTCATCACTCAGCTCATCAAATTTTTTGATTTTCGTACATGGCCGGGAGTTTTTGAATTTCCGCGCCTTGCAATACCACGCTCTGAAATCATCTCCGCCGTGACGCCGAAGAGGTAATGACAAGCGATAACAAGAAAACGGCTTATTTTTGAAGCGCTCTCTAATGGAAGTCAGAAATGTGTGTGTGTCAATCATTTTATAAAAATTAGAGCATAGTTGGTGCCCATTGTGCTTTAAGTGTGTATGACAGCGAGGGCAACCCCCTTAGCGAAAACATTATAAACGACCACTTTGCAACAATTTGCAAAGTCACCCCCCTTAGGCCAATTGCCTGACAAGGCCCCCAGTTCAGATATTCCTGTGATCGAGCCAAACGCAGTTTTAGAAAAAATACGAAAACCTGATGCTATGAGTAAAAGGAATTATCCGGGCGAGATACCTATCAAGCTGTTTGTCGAGTGTGCAAGTGAACTGACCCTTATTTGTACCGCAGTTTTTAATCGATGTTTTTTAGATGGTATTTTTCCAAATTGTTTCAAAAGGGATTTTATTACTCCAATACCCAAGACCCGAAATGTTAAGACCGTACATGATCTCAGGCCGATTTCAGCGTCGGGACTGTTAGAAAGCTTTATTTTGGAGTCCCTTCTTAGTGATGTGGAAGATAAGTTGGATCCTGCGCAGTCTGGGTTTCAACAAGGGCAACAACCCATTATTTGGTGAAATTACTGGATGCAGTAGTGAAACATCTGGAGAATGATATGTTTTGACAGCATTAATCATCAAACTACAGTTGACGAAGCTAGAGCAATAGGGGCTCATGAGTTTATTGTTCGGTTAGTTGCTGGTTTTTTAACGGGTAGCACGAAAGATCCATCAACGAGATCCAGCTTTTTACAGTGCAAGTTGATATTCGAATTTTATGCTAAATTTTAGTGTAGAATATTGTGTCAAATCACCATTTTGCAAAGACATATTTTCTCCATAGACATTTGGCCTATCCTTTTTCAAAAAATTCTGTGCGGCTTCATAGAACAGCTGGAGCTTGGAACTTTACGGTAATGTGAAGCTCAGTATCCAAGGCAAATTCTGGTAAAGTATGAAAATCCTAAAAATATATAAAGTTTCGATATATGCCAAACCTGGAAATAAGCCTTTGAATTTCGAGATTTCCAGAGAAAACTAATAAATACTAGAAAAATGAAGTTCATTTTCCATCTTTAGCGGCTTGAGCCTGAAGAGGACCCTTGCCAAGGGCCGAAATATAGCTCTAATAAAATATAGCTGACTTATCCGTTTTGCATCGTCAAATATGATTCGCAGTCAGCTTGGGCTGAAGGACTATCTATAACCACAGTACGGAACTTCAAATCGCTCATACATGCCGCCGACAAGTACCTATCCATCATAGCTGGAAAGAAGAAGAAGAGACAGGTGACTCCAAAATCAAAATGCAAAAGAATCTCTACCCTTTCGACGACCCAATCGAACAGCAAAAACAGCAGCCGTGTCCAGAACGAAATCACAGCACCAGCTTTAACTCCAACCAATTTTCAGAGAAGAAGTTCACAAATCAGATATTTAAGGAAGAATCTTTACTGTTTTTCCACAAGTTCATTTTCCAGCTTGAGCGGCTTGAGCCCGAAGAGGACCCTTGCCAAGAAGGGCCGAAATATATACCATACATCGGAAAAAATAAAACTTATTCAGAGAGACGGTATTTTTAGGGATAAAATGAGTTGTCCTGCAACCAAATTGGGCTAGTACAACCTTAGAATTTTTTTTTTTTTATAGGACACATTTTATAGGCCTAAAAAGGGTGTTTTTTCGCTTTTATAAGGTCAAGCCGCCATCTGCAGCTTTGCCACCACCCATATTCAGATTCAGCGTGGGCGATACAAGGTTCATTCTCGCCGTTCCCCGAGGACTCCACTTGAGGAGTCCCCGCGTTGTATTTGTCCCAGGGACTCACTCCCCGTATTCTTGCGAGTCCTCACGGACGGGGAATGCTCCGATTATCATCACCATCATCAAAAAGGACTCACTTTTAGATTCGGAGGGGAATCAATTTTTGCTGGTGTTGGTGCAATGTAAAATTAATTAAAAACAATCAGAATAAACAAAACCAAAAATAAAGTGGATCCAGACTAATTTCGTCAACTGCTTATTTTTTGTTCTAACAGAATCCATTTTGGAAGCATTCCCCGTGTTCTCGCTGTTTCTGTATGCGGAGTCCGCGTGGAGTGAATCCCTCTATTCTCGCCGTTCCCTTCGATTCCCCGAGGAGTCCTCGGGGAACGGCGAGAAATCGCATATAGTCGGAAACTATCGTCAAACTGACCTCAACTCAGAAATAAGCGAGATACGTTTTAATGGCGCCCGGACTATAGGCACCATTTACAATAAGTGTTGGCCACAAGTTTCTAAATTCTGAACTTCACAGATCAATGTTGCCTGAGTATGTTGAGTAACATAACAAGAGCTGTAAGCTCAGATGGCACTTGCATGGGTTAAGGTGTTTTGATTGATAAAAAAGTACGTTTCAACTTTGCGGTTGAGATGCGCACTCTAAGGAAGCTAGAACTTCATTTGTAAGCAAAACCCTTGAGGAAAAAATGATAATGGGCTGATTGGCATCGTTAAAATGCATATATTGCTTAAAAGCATTTTTTTTACTTTGCGGTCAAGATTGGTGCTTGAGGAATAATCGGATGTGGGAAGTAGCAATTTCAATTTCTAAGCAAATGTTGTTGAATCTCTAATATTCCAGCGAAGTTTCATCGTCCTAGCACATCTGGAAGTATCTTAACTCGCGGTCACCGGAATTCCAGCCCCCCCCCCCCCCTCCAACTCCACCCACAATACCCGGAGCCAATCCGGTTCTGTAAATGATTAATCCGGAGCATCTGTTTGTTATTCCCACGAAGTTCGATCCCGATCACACCAGTCTAAGCGGGTCAAGTATTCCCCCCCCCCCAATAATTGTCGGATTCGGTCCGGAAATCAAAAAGATCACCAGAGAGAAATGTCCTCAGTTCAATTATTAAATTTCACTCGGGTCCGATCACCCGTTACAAAGTTACGCATGACTCAATATTCCGGATTTCCCTCCCTCAACTCCCCCCACGATTATCATATCGAGGATTTTTTTTTATTCCAAGTCAGTTTGACCGGGTCTCTGATATGCCTGCCAAGTTTTGTCGTGAAAATCCCAAAAACCGGAATTCCGGGAAACCCCCTCCCCCCCCTCAAGTGTCCGGATCCAGTCAAATTGTGTAAAAGATTTACATGGAGCAGATGTTTGTTCTTCCCAGCAAGTTTCACTCCGATCCCTCCATTCTAACCGTTTCACGAGATTTGCGCCCCCCCCCCCCCCCAACTCCCCCACGGTGACCGTAGCCAATCTGATTCAGTAAATGATTTACCTAGAGCGTCTGTTTGTTCTTCCCACAAAGTTCCATCCCGATCTCTCTATTCTAAGCAGGCCAAGTATTTTCCGCAGCCCCCCCCCCCCCAATAGTTACCGGATCCGGTCCTGATATGAAAAAGATCACCAGAGAAATGTCCTCTGTTCAATCCTTAAATTTCACTCGAATCCGATCACCCGTTCCAAAGTTACACCTGACTGAATATTCCGGATTCCCCTCCCTCCACTCCCCCCGCCATTATCAGATCGACAAAAATTTATTTTGAAGTCAGTTTGATCGGGTCCCTGATATGCCTGCCAAGTTTCATCGTGAAAATCCCCAAAACCGCGATCACCGCCATCACCCCCCCCCCCCCCCCCCTAAGTGTCCGGGTCCAGTACAACTGTCTAAACGATTTATCTAGAGCAGATGCTTGTTCTTCCCAGAAAGTTTCACTCCAATCCCTCCATTCTAACCGTGTCTTGGAATTTTCGGTCTCCCCCCCCCCCCAACTCCCCCTGGCTACCGAATCCGGTCAAGACTTTAAACGGGACATCACAGATATATAATCTATTCAGTTATTAAGTTTCATTACAATCCTATCACCCGTTCGAAAGTTATACACTACTCAATTTCCCGGATTCCCCTGCCCTCCACTCCCCCCCAAAATGGTCGGATCGGAAAACTGATTATTTCTAAGTTTGTTTGGTCGGGTCTCTGATATGCCTGCCAAGTTTCATTGCCCTAGCACATCTGGAAGTACCCTAACTCGAAAAAGTGTGACAAAAAACTCGGACCGACAGACAGACGGAATTGTGATCGGTATATGGCACTTGAGCCAGAGGCTGCAAGTGCCATAAAAACAGGCCCAACACGCGTACTCAAACCCACTCAAACAAAGCTAAATTAAGTAATTATCCAGCGGATGCAACTGAAAGATATGTTAACTCTTTTGTGCTGTACTTTGTTCGTTCCTTTGACAGTTCTTAGCCGTGTTTATCTGGTATTATTTGTCATTTGTCATTGGCCATTTTATATCCCGTTGAAAGTGTTAGGTTGACTTACCTTTGCTAGCTATCTTAGCTATATTGGTCAATAAACGATATATATATATATATATAGAGCATTAGGGACTTATTCATAAAACTATTCCTATTCCTAAACATCGTTACTGCTTATGAGCTATCAGCTTATTTGTTGAAGGCGCATCCAAGAAAAAAAAAAAAAAAAAAAAAAAAAACGTTTTCACTCCGTATTGTAGACACGGGAAGTGAGGGGGTGGTCATTCCCCAAATAGCTGTACAATAAGTATCCACGGAGGCTGTACAGCGGTGTCTACCAAGTGAGCAACCCCTCGACGGGAAGGTTCTAAATAGCAGGGAAACGATATACTAATACAAGTCATGGAACATTCAAGGCCAACTATCTAGCAAGCAAAGGTAACTTACTCCTGAAAGCCTCCGGGTTAAAGTCGGGCCCGAAGAAGGCTGATCCGCTGATCTGAGCAGAGCGAGGAGTCGCAGAGGCTGGATTGCTATTGAGACCGGATGCTTCCGAACCAACATCGTCGTCGTTCCCTAGAAATAGCAGCAACTTAATAGCAGAGAGGGAAAGGGAAATAATGAAAGTAAACATAAGATTAGAACTGCTGTTAATTTTATTTATTTATATGAGAGATTTAAAAAAGGTGGAAGAACAGGAATGACTTTAAATTTCATAAATTTAAGAGGTTTTGTATGTAGCGCTTTAAAGACCATTTGTTTTATCAATATTGGCTTAAACGAAAAGTCAGCCACGATGTTCGTCAGCAATATTTCGGCCGTTCTTGGCATTGGCATTCTTCGACTGCAGGTTCGTTTTTTCCGGCAAGAGCCTTACGAGGACCCTGACCAAGAAGGGCCGCAATATTGCTGACGAACATTCTTTTTTTTCCATTTTGAGCCATTGTTTAATGTTTGTTTCCCAGTCAGCATGGGCTGAAGGAGTATGTAGTATTTAGAAAATTTGTTTTTGTTAGAAAGAGTAGAAGACTCTAACGGCGTGTTCTCGCCGTTCCCCGAGGACTCCACTTGAGGAGTCCCCGCGTTTTTGTTTGTCCCAGGGACTCACTCTCCGTATTCTCGCTAGTCCCCACGGACGGGGGATGCTCCGATTATCATCATCATCATAAAAAAGGACTCCCATTCAGATTGGATTGGATTCGGATTGCTGTTGTTGGTGCAATGTAGCAATCGGAATAAAAAAAAAATAAAAAAAATAGGATCCAGTCTAATTTCGTCAACTGCATATTTTTTTTTTCGAACAAAATCCATTCTGGAAGCATTGCCCGTGTTCTCGTTGTTTTCCGTCCGCGGAGTCCGCGTGGAGTGACTCCTTAAGTGGTTAAAATATTAACACCGAGAGAAGGAGGCGTCGTAGCCCAAAAAGTAAGAACAAGAGTTTGACAGCGATGCGCTCAGATACTTGCCGACGGTCTTTTCAGAACCGCTCGCCCAAATCGATCAAACTCGGGTAGCGTTCCAGCGACTTATCATTCGTTACTATTCTTGATATTACTATTCTTCTTATTATTGCCGTTCCATAGCCCGACACAATAAGTAAATAAGGTCCTCCCTCTTATTATTTTCGTTATACGACTGTTACGATCGTTACAGTTTACTTATGATGGTCTGGAGCATCATGAGGGATAATAGCTACCGGTTCTGCAGGAACCTGTAACAGTGATGACCTATTTCCGCGTTGTTATTATTTTCGTCCCAGAGAGCGTTGCAACGATCAAAATCGGCGCTCGCTCCCCCTCATATCATCATACTCACTGGAACGCTACCTCGGCCAGTCAAAGCTGCAGGTAAACTAGATGCGATCCTATAGGTTACTGTTACGGTGTGGAACTATAGTGTGGAACAATAGGTTACTGTTACGGCGTGGAACTATACATTACTGTTACGGTGTGGAACTGTAGGTTACTGTTACGGTGTGGAAATATAGGTTACTTTTACGGTGTGGAACTACAGTGTGGAACAATAGGTTACTGTTACGGCGGGGAACTATAGATCATTGTTGTGGAACTATAGTGTGAAACTACAGTGTGGAACAATAGGTTACTATTACGGCGTGGAATTATAGGTTACTGTTATGGTGTGGAACTATAGGTTACTGTTACGGTGTGGAACTATAGGTTACTGTTACGGTGTGGAACTATAGGTTACTGTTACGGTGTGGAACTATAGGTTACTGTTACGGTACGGACTTAAGGCAAGGGAATGGATTTATACTTTTCTTTCTGGTCTCCGGGTTCAACTGTGTCGCCCATATCGGGAAACTTTGGTCGATAAGTAACACAGTCAAAGCACCCGCAGATGCACTAACTAGCGCCACCTTGCCAGCTACCAGAGATTGGTGAATCCGGATCCGGATTCGGATTCAAATCCAGGATTCGTCCTTTTGGCCGGATTCGAATCTTCTGCTTGTCAGGCTGGATTCGGACTCAGATTCCAAACCTTCAATCTTATGAATCCGCTAAAATTTCTAGTCTACATCCTTCCATTTTCCGTTTCCCAATTTTCACACAGTGGACTTAGGCAAAACAACTTTTTGATCTCCACCACCATCCATCCTCAGTAACATATAACGATATCTGGTTACCCTCAGACATCAGCACTTTCTGTCATCTCTGATTTTTAAACTATAACCTGTGTACATGATTTGATTTTTGTTAAGGTCGGATTCGAACCCGGCTTCGAATCCTCAGCCTGAAATGGTGGATTCGGAATCGGATTCGTACCTAGGCCTGGATTCGGATTCGAACCCTTTCATGATCGGATTCGCCCATCTCTGCTAGCTACTCTACTCATTTTTCGGCGAAAAATATAAGGGATTAATGATTAATTAATCCCTCTCGTTAATTTTCGCATTTTCTGAACCAAGCTTTTCCTCGAAGAGAGGAACACTGTCTTTGCTCATAAAGTCGTTGATTGGATTCTACTTCACTCACTCGTGGTTGATAGGCGGCGAATCCGTTTGAACAGCATTGCCGGACTTGCAGGAACGGGTGAGTCTATTATCGGATTGAACTCTGGCAGGTGAGAAAACTTCTCCTCGAAGTTGACTGTCTGAAGGACCCTGAAACAGGATTACTGAATCACAATGAGTCAGGAAACACTGGAATAGAATTATTTAAGTAGTCTCTGTTCCAGAGCAAAATAACAATAAGGAGTAGTGCCAAAACCTATGCTTTCAATGCTTTGTAAACGGGCCATATCCGTTGCACCGCCCACTACGCTTGCGGCATTTAAAGCGAGACAAAGTTGCAGGCTTAGGCTTACACACCGAGGAAACAATGGAGGCTGTATCATGTTTTTGCTATGTTCAGAATCTGAAGTTATCGGAGCCAGCGCTGGTGAACGGCTGATGAGTTTAAGTGGGGACGTTCTCCATCGCTAGTGGTGCTAGTTTCCTGCTATTCGAGTGTGTGTCACTTCTTTCAAGTTTTGGCACTGCTCCCTAATATTGTTTTGCTCTGCTCTGCTCCGAAGGAAAGCACTTCATTAAACTGCCACTTTGGTCAGTCAACTCCCGTCTGCCCCACTACCCGACAAAACCAGGTCTCGCGCTGTCACACTAATTGCGGGAAACTAAAGTCCTAGTAAACTCTACTGTAGTTTCATTGGTCATTATAACTTGTTCTAGTGCTGTTTTTTCTTTTCTTTAAAGTTTAACCGAAAAGGGCTGGGATACGACAATCTTATGCACTTAAATAGGCTTCTTATTTAAGTTACATTGACCGACTATTCACGAATAGTTGATTTTCAAATAGTGGAATTTCCGTGCGATTTGTGGTACCTCTATGCGCTTGTAAATTTTGCTGTATTCCTTAAGAGAAAGTGTTATGACTTTTTTTTGTTCAGGCACAAAGCTATCTTCACCAATCTCACCATTATAATACATAGATGGCACTTTAGCAGAGGGTCCTGGGTTCAAATCCCGGCTAAGATTTGTGTCTATCAGTTCACTACTTATAAAAATCTCACCATTGCCCACTGAAAAGCTGCGTTTGTGTTGAGGTAAAAAAAAATTCGCGTCATAGTCGAATTTACGCTATGGGGACAGCTGCAGATATTCTGAACGTCATAACTAGAATAGATAGTGGAAAAAAAAAAACTTTGCAGAATCCAAATAATTCAGTGTATTCAAAAAAATGACACAAAATAAGTCGGCTTTTCAGTTAAACTTTAATGTTTGTATCGTCTTATAAAATTCTCGTGCTGGTATTTGTGTCTTTCCTAATTCCTAATTATATTGTCATAAAATCTTCGTGCTGATGTGTGTTTGTTTTTGTTTTAATCATGGATGCTTTAGGCTAGGGTTTTATTATTTTGTTTTAAACCAATCAAAGAAACAAAAACGAGATTTTCGGTTTTTTCTTGATCCATCCCTACAAGATGTTAAGCGAGGGATAATTTCGCCCAACAATTTCGGATTTTTCGGTTGCTCTTCCGGCAACCGTGCTCAGCGAAGAACAGAATAAATCATACATCCCAAAGCAATACCAACAAACTAGTGATGCGGATTAAAGAAAATACAAAACGACGTAACCAAAACCCGAAGGACGAAGTGACGATATGCAAATAAAAATAAAATAACGAATATTAAAATGTGCGTGTCATATGGTACAAAGACAAACACTTCTTCTCAACACTCTCTCACAAACACTCTCAACCATTTGGGGGGGGGGGAGTGGAGGGCAGGGGAATCGGGGAAATTGAGTAGTGTATAAATTTCGAACGGGTGAGACTGGATAGGCTACTAACTAAACTCACAAATACATTTTACACTGGAACACGAACAACTGTTTACATTTTATTTCTTTATCAAATTCTCAATAGGGCACTCTAAAATTCAAGGGACAATATACGTCAAACTGATGCGGCGTATTTTAGCAGAAGCGCGTGTAACTTCAAAATATTCCAATCGTATCCAGACGCCATCCCCCTTGGCGATGAAAGTTAGGGACTCTTCCCCTGCAGACCAATCGATCCGTAATTTCTTTCTAGTTCACAATTACGCCATACTCAACAGTCAACTCTAAGAGAAAGAAGGGAAAGAAATCAACGCTCTTGAAAGCCGAAGGTAAACGGATCGAAGACTGACACATACTTAGAGACTAAGCCCCGTCGCGAGACTTAATGAGAGGAAGTTCCACTTATTTTCACAGCTTGGATCCATCCGCCGGAAGATATTGGCAAGCTTTTCCCACCGCGGGGATCAAGACAGCGATGAAAAGCTTGTGGAAAGTGGTGGCTTTAAGATTACTTCCTTCCGTCGGAGATTTCGTCCTTGGTCTCAAGATTTGAGTGGGAAAATTAATTATTTCCTCCCATATCTGGACAAATGAGAATATTACGGCCTACTAACTACTACTAAGCGTCAAACTTTTGGAAACTTTGTCGGCTCTGCCAAAAATCATGGACAACAGGGCTCAGCCAGCATATGATACTCTACATTCTTTTCTGGCCGATGGATGAAAAATTGTATATTGTCTTTGTTGTGTTTTGTTTAATTCTTTTATTTTATTTTACATACTCCGCTTTTCAAATGGAGGGTAAGAAATAAAATAATTTGCTTACTTACTCATTACTTACTTCTCTTGAGTGCTTTGCTATTCGCGCTCGAAAATAATTTCCATCTTTTAGTTGATATATATTTTCCTTGTTTTATTTCCGAGGCAAAATGTGTAGTCTGTCTAGTTGTATAACAGTTGGACGAAAAAGTTGCATGTACCTACTGATGTAATAGTAAGAGTACTATAATTTAATGCGCCTCAGACTGGGCCAATCTTGAGCAGTAGTTCCAGTAGCGTCCTGTCTTTCTGTAGTAGCATCCAGTCTTGCTAAGTAGCATGCAGTGGTACCAGTTACTACAGTATGCTATTAAAACTTACAACTCAATATAACTAATTCTTGAAAATTGTTCACCGGGTTGGTTGTGATTGTTTAACATGGGTCCGCGCTAACAATCCAACCGCAGGTGACCGATTTACATTGTTGTCAAGTGTTATGAATGAAAGAACCCGAACCTGGTCAACAAACAAAGCTCCAGCTTTTGGACTTTTTTCAATGTTAAGTTCTTCCGTGCCCTGTTCTGATTTTCTTCTTCCTCCTTAAGAGTAAAGGGGCAGGAGTCCTATTTTACTGCGATTGTTCTTGCTTATCAAATTTCTAAATTTTCGACGACAGCAGAGCCGATAATATCATGTATTAATGCCTGAGTTTGAAGGCGTGTCGAACAATTGAAGATATCAAAATTCTGACGACTAAGGCAGTTAATTCCCCCGACCCCCGAAAACAAGTGGCAATCTAATAGCCGGGCGGCCATGCCAGTTCTGTTATCACTCTGGTACGAGGATAATAGAGAAATTGCACCCTACCCAACGAACACGGATATTGCTTCACCATCATCACGGGAGCATAACAAAAAAAAATAACATTAGCAGGTACAGGACTTTAGACTTTGAGACTAAATTATCGGCCTTTGGTAATCATTCCTAGATAACGAGTTGCTGGAAACGTTAATTCTTCTTGTTGGTATAATAAAACTTTTGCAAAACAGCTTTCTTGATAATGAGAGTTTGAAGGCTTCAAAATTTGTAAACAAAGACGGAGTCTCGCATCCTATTGGTCACTTATGACGCATTTTTTTAAATCCGACCAATAGGAAGCACGAATTATTTTGTACGGAAACTTTGAAGCCTTCAAGCCTTCAATATCTGATGAAACTTTTCTACAAAGCTGTAACTATACAATTTAGAAAGAGCCAGGGAACTGTTTCCAACCGTTACAGGCTCAAAATAGTTATCAGACGTGGATAAATCTGTATCAAAGTCGGAAGTCCTATACCTGGCAATGTTAAATTACTCTTTTCTACCCTTTTCCGTTTTCGTCGGGCAGGCTGCAATCTCTCTATACATGCTATGGGGAACATGAGGAACATGCTATCAACCTTAAGACGGCTTCAACTAAAACCAGAGCCACCATAGGCCTCACCCACAAGATACCGAAGAAAGAAGAAACGGAAGTTTTCACAAACATCCTGGAACTACTAGCATCGCTGAATATCACAGTCGTTGCGTTTTTGCTGATACCATGGTATCTGATACACGGTACTCTGCAAAAACGACTATTGCCGAAATTGCACTTTTCGAAGTCATCCCAAAAGAAAAACAGATATCAAGTTACGTCACTAAGTGCTAAACTTCTTTCTCATCAATCTGACAAAATTTGATGAAAGTGAGATGAGTCTTCAGATACCACGACCAGTTACCACGGTCGGACCGTAGTATCTGAATATCTGATACTACGATAACCGGCCAGATACCACGATAACTGCAAAAACGCCTTTTGACCGTGGTATCAGATACCACGATAACTGCAAAAACGACTTAGACCGTGGTATCAGATACCATGGTATCTGCAAAAAGGCAACTAATATAACAGATCGAGGACTTCAACCAATAGTCAACCGATTACAGAAAGAAAAAGTCCAAGAGGGTCAGTGGATTCCAATGACTATACCATAGAAGAAGAGAAGACTTGTACCTCTTCTGACGAGACCAGGGCAGACTTATTCTGCGGACAGACAATCAAGATGTCGTGACTGTGAAATAATTCCTGTCTGAATTTTTAGGGAGACAATTTTCTATCCGGAAACGTTGAGTTTTTCCGAAGTTCCCGGTCGGAACTGATGAAAGTACAGAAAATGTAGCCGGGAAATTCAGATAGTTACCATAACCTGACCCTTCCATGAAACTATCGTTATGATAACGAAACCTATGCTTTCGTTTCTTATGCCATTCTACTGACATCAAGAAATACCAGATAGTATCCTAGTATAATACTTTTACTTGAGCTGATTTGAGGATGAAGATAAAGAAAACTGACAGTGCTCTCACTTGGAATTTAACTGAGCTACATAGCTTAGATTCAATTCATTTATTTGTATCCGCCAAAGCTGGCGAGTAAAAAAAAATATAATAAAATTCACACAATTGGTCTACAGACTAATAACTAGACCATATACTTTCATACAAACTCTACTTCATTTAAAAAAAAAAAGAAAAAAAAAAACAATTAGCCTCAACGAAGTCTACCTAAACTTTAACCAAAATACAATCAACGCAACGCATCGGTCAAAGTGTGCTTTATGGAATAAATTTTTGAAAAAAATGTTTCCCGTTTCTTTTTCAGAATATCAGTGGGGTTTTTTAAACCATGATTTTCCATCATAAAAGAACTGGATTGGTATTTCGAAAACCGGCATAAAAATTTCCCAAAATTAAAAAAAGTAGTTTTAATATGAGATAAATTTGTCAACGTTAAAAAAGGTAAAAAAGAAGATGCAAGCAAAGCCTGTGGAAGAGCAACAGTGTTAAAAATCTTTGCAAGATTGCGTCTAGATAGGAAATCCCTGAGACAAATCACCGCCCCGAAACTAGAAGAAATACGCGACTCCACATCTTTTACTATTAGAGCCCTCGTTAATGATAAAGTCGGGCCATAAGGGATTCCCAGATATCTTAAAGACTCACATGGTTTTAGGACTGAATTATATATACGGACAGATACTGAAAGAGAAATTTTTTCAAGGGGTTTTGGACCAAAAACCATAAACTGGCATTTTTCAGGTCGAAAAATCAGGCCATATTCTTTAAAAGACTTAACTAGATAATTTACATTATTCTGAAGGCCCGATAGAGAACGGCTAATAAGGAGTATGTCGTCAGCATACGCTATAAGAGAAGCTAGGATACCTTTACCATAAATATACACGATCACTCATCATTATCCCGCTTTGTCCACTGTGCTTCCGTCCTAGGAATGTGTTGTTTATTGAACCAGGGGAGGAAAGCCAGCTATACTAATTCTCGCTGCTTCCGAATGTTTCCATTCACCATCATTTCGACGTCTAAGGTTCTGCATATTACGCCATGGTAGCAATATGAAATCAAACCTTGGAAAGATATATGCACAGCAATAAGCGCAGCGCAAACAACAGCTTAAGTAAATTAAAAAAAAAAATAGTTGCATTACTATAGCATCCTCTAATGGCAAAACTACGGCGACCAAGGTATTGCAGTCGTTTTGCAATACTTTCATAATCGTCCGAAGTATCCCAAACAGGGAAATGGACGTTAAAAAAACAAGACAAAATTAATTTCATTTTTAATGTTGAAAGATACCATCACAGTTGGCTCTTAGCAGAGTTTAGCCTCATTTTATTATCCCCATTTCACTGTTTAGAAGCTAAAAGCAAAACCACGGAAGTTCAAAATTTAAAGGAGTCTCAAAGAACCATACTTGAGCAGTAAATAAATTTCAACATCATTCGTTTCAACATCATTTACAACATCACTCGTTTCTGAAAATTCCTGCTCCGCCTCCCTTCATGGACCCGAAATAGTAAAATCGTCACTACTTACAACACCACTGACCCACTTACAGCAGTCGGACAACTTATACAGAAGTACAACAGCATTCTTCTACAGTAGGATAGTTTTGTAGATAGGATAATGTTGTCGTACTCTCTATGTTTGTCTGGCCTCCTCTTGTTATCGTGTTTCCTTCATGTGCTTTTTGATGGGTGAAAAATAAAATTATTATTACAAATAATACAAAGACCTTACCTTCCCATGCCCCCGTCTTTTAATTGCTTTTTCTGCCCAGCCTTTCTGGCTGGCGACTGAGGGACAACTGGCGTGGCCGGCCCGGACGACGTCATCACTTCCGAAACAACGGCAGTGGCAACTACCGGACTCTGAACTTCCTGGTCTTCACCATCCTGGAAAGTCCCGTCGCTCAAAGGGGAGTCGGCAGTGGGAGCTCCGGAGGATTGTCGCCGCTGAAGAGGAGCCTTTCCGAGTTGCGCCGGGGTAGGAGCAAGCACAAACTTCGGCGGTGGCATGATTCCATCACCTGGGGGACTGGGCTGAAAGTCAAAGTAGCTATTAGACGCGCAAACCAAAGGATTAGAGGCGTATTCTCGCCGTTCCCCGACGACTCCTTTTGGGGAGTCCCTGCGTTTTTGTTTGTCCCAGGGACTCAATCCCCGTATTCTCGCGAGTCCCCACGGACGGGGAATGCTCCGATTATCATCAAAAAGGACTTACTTTCAGATTCAGAGGGGTATCAATTTTTGCTGGTGTTTGTGCAATGTAAAATGAATTAAAAACAATCAGAATAAAAAAGCCAAAAATAACAGACTAATTTCGTCAACTGCATATTGACGAATCCGCTGACACTCGATGAGTGAGCAAGCATTTCATTCCGCTTGTGAGAAACCGGTTTACCATGTCAGAGACGATAGTTACGAATGCAGTGCTTAACTTTATTTCGCGAGCTATGCTAGCTGGAATAAAGAAAGAAATATTCATCAAACGTGCGTCGGAATTTTTCGACCGTGACAAGATATTGAAGGCAAAAGAACTTCTCCTGAGTAAGTCCGGCTTTTCTGAACGCTTTGTGAAATGCGTGAAGGACGAGGACAATGTTATAGATATAGCCAAACTATTCGTACGATGTGCATCGGGGAATGTCAACATCCCAAAGTTCGTGATCTTTGATCCCCAGGAGGTGCCAGCTTGTGAAGATGAGGTCGGCGCATGCATTATATCGACAGTTAACGGCATGAGTCGTAAGTTTGACGGATTTCTTAGTCGCTTCGATCAGTCTCCGCTGCCATGGCCTGGTGCCCAGGCCATCCCATCTGAACCTCAGTCCTTCCCCGCACCCCTTCCCTACTCTGTTGTCTTGAAAAATCCCCCACCATCAGCCAATACTCCCGAGGAAAGAAAAAAGTATCTGGCTAGCATCTGTGGTGACGAAATTGCAGGAGATGACGTAGAACTCCGCCGTTCAAAAAGTGAGTGGCGCCTTGTTGTGAAAACAAAAGCAAAGGCAAGCCTAATTGCATCCGCGATCAACGAAAGCTCACAAGGAATTGAAGTTAAGGTCAAATCTCCCGTATTTATTGGCATAGTCAAGAATATCCCGTCAAACTATGATGCCGATGCAGTTCAATTGCGAATACCGGACTGTGACAAAGTAGAGCGTTGCGGTAGCAGTCATACTTATAAGGTATTCTTCCAATCTCGCCAAAAACTTGATTTCGCTCTAAGGAATCCCCCGAAGTTTGACCTTGAACGTTTTCAAATTGAAGAGTTTGTATTCCTTCCCAAAAGGTGCTATTCTTGCCAACTTTTTGGCCACTTAGCGGCTAACTGCCCTAACGCTCAGACCTGCTCTCGATGTGGTGAATTGGGTCATGGTTCACATTCTGATTCTCCATGCACCAAGCCGATAGGATGTGCTCTTTGCAAGTCAAACAGACATACTTGCCGTTCATTTAGCTGCCCTGAAGTGAAAAAAATCATAGCAAGCCAGGTTAAGCGACCAGTCAATGCACAGCCTAATGGCAGATAAGTTAAACATCATGTCTTGGAATATAAACGGTGGAGTGGTGAGTAAGTTGCCCATTCTTACTGAAATTTGTGCGAAATATAATATTGTGCTGCTACAAGAACACTTCTTAACTGGGGATAAGAAATCCCTTCTATGTATACCTGGAACTCATTGTATTTTGATTCAGCCTGCAACGCGCCAGCAAAAACGCGGTCGACCTAGTGGAGGCTTGGCCATAATTACTAATCACCCTGCTACAATTATTGAACAGTCCGAAAATTTCATGGCTGTAACAATAGCCGATGTAGCTGTCATAAATGTTTACCTCCCTACAAATTATGGTGATCAAAATTCGGAAAACAAGTTTAACCTGGCTTGCCGAAAACTATTCAAAACTGTGAAGCGAATCTTAAAGCGATATAAAAACTGTGTGATAGCTGGTGACTTTAACTGTAATCTGTTGGATGAAAAGTGTAAAAGAGCAGCAGTTATTAATAAGGCATTTAATAGAAATTTTAAGGTATTGCCCAAGGATAAACCGTATTCATTTGTATCGTGTAGTAGTACGACATCAAACTTGGACCATATATTGTTTACTATGGATTGTGATTCTGTTGTTTCGGTTGGAGAGGATGGGTTTTATAATGATCACCTACCGATCTCGGTTTCTCTTCTCCCGGGAAAACTTCCCCCGCATACGCAAGGTAAACCAAAATGGCATACCCGTAAATCTTGGAAAAATATTAATACTGATCTATTTTCTTATGTTTGTGATGATTTACTGGGTAAAATTAAAGTACCATTCCATCTTCTTCAGATCAGTGCAAATAAGATTTATGCAGAGCAGGAACTTCGGGCATCACTCAATATTTATTCCGCTGAAATAACACATGCCCTAAAGTGCGCCGAAAAGTGTGCTGTGCCTTCTAGACGTGTTCGCCCTGATACCCAAAAATCTGGCTGGTCTCAAAATGAGAACTTAAAATCAGTGTGTAACGATTCAAAATTTTGGCTAAATCTTTGGCATCAGTGCGGTAAACCCCGTAGCGGTGTCGTAAACTCGGTGCGCATATATACGAAGCGTAAATTCCGCAAGTCCCTAGATGAGCATAGAGTGAAAATTAAGGAAGATCTCGCGGACAAAATTGCTGCAGATACTAATCTGCTTTGGAAGTGTCGCCCAAAACCTTTAAAAAATAGCCAACCTACCGTTGAAATTCCGCAAGATTCATGGGTATCGTACTTTTCTAGTGAATTCTCTTCCCCAGACCCGTCGGTTGAGAATGCATTTTCTGAAGAATTGGAATTATTAATGTCAAAAGGAACCCGGTGCGAGTTGTCTGTGAAAGAAGGTGATATACTCGACGCGATTAAAAACATGAAGAAAAAGTTTTCTATGGGTGCTGATAGCATTTGTGGTAAACATCTCGAACATGGAGGCCGCTTACTTGTGTCCCACCTATCGGTTCTTTTCCAAATAATTTTCAATGTTGGTTTTGTTCCGGACTCTTTTTGCGTTGGAATTATTTCTCCTATTTTAAAAAAGGGAAAACCGAGCGGTTTTTGTTCATCGTATAGACCCATCACAGTTTCAAGTGTTCTGTGTAAGTTATTCGAGTTACTTATTATTTCAAGGATAAAAGCGAAATGTAAAATGCCCGGTTTTCAATTTGGTTTCATAAAGGGCCTAGGTTGCGCACAATTACTCCGTTCGCTATGTAATGTTTTGAAAGATGCACATGAAAGCGATGAAATGCTTGCTATTGGTACTTATGATGTGCAACGTGCTTTTGACTCGATTATACATCCCCAAGCTATGCTAGAACTTATAAAATCGGGAGTTGAAATAGATGTGGTAGCCCCACTTTACGACATGTATCGTCAACTTAAAGTGCAGGTTAAATTGCCTCATTCACAAAAGCTAACTATTGATATCCCGGTAGAAAAGGGTATCAAACAAGGGTCGATAACGTCCCCTATTGTGTTTAACAATGCGCTTCTGCCTGCCCAAAGTAACATTGATACGTCTTGTATATTCCGCGGTTTAGATGTTTCGAAGTTTTGTTATGCGGATGATCTTTTTAACATAAGTCGAACTGTTGCTGGTCTTGAACGGTATTTCCGGGATCTAAGTACTAACTATGATAAGATTGGTATGTCTTTGAATCCAGATAAATCCCAATTGCTTTTGTTTAATTGCAAAGATCCTATTGAAGCTCCGGTTAATTTGGGAGATACTGTTGCTACTCCAGTCGATCACTTCATGTACTTGGGTATCCCAATCGGTCGGACTATTGCTGCTACGCGGAAGCTTCTGGTACAGCACACTGAGAATAAAGTGCGAAATTCTTACGTTTCAGTAGTTGTATCCCAGCTAAATTTGGGTAGGAAACTACTTACTCGAATATTCAACAGCTCAGTCATGGGCCATTTTCTGTATATTGTTCCCTTCTGGGACATATTAAGTGACAGTGATAAAGTTGAACTCCGAAAAATTTATTTTAAATATGGGAAATATCTCCTTGGAATCCCGTCTTGGTCAAGAAATAGACCTCTAGTTCGAAAATACGGTCTGCGGGAACCGGTAACTGAAATGGCCGAACACTTCAAGCGGATGACTGCTGACAAGCCGTCTCACCACCCCTGGAGCGGCATTCTATTTTAGTATTTATCGAATTTGGTGTTGTTCTGTATTTGGGTATGAGTTTATTAGTTCCTTCTTTTTTTCTTTTCTTTTTCTGTACTCCGTCTCATGCTTTTGTAGCTGTTGTAGATGGGTTATAAATAAATACATACATACATACATTTTGTTTCGGACAAAATCTATTTTGGAAGAATTCCCCGTGTTCTCGTTTTTTTTTCGTACGCGGAGTGGTCCGGAGAGTCCGGAGGTCGGGAGGCAACTCCCTCTATTCTCGCCGTTCCCCTTGATTCCTCGAGGAGTCCTCGGGGAACGGCGAGAATACGCCTTAGTTTTCTGATATCAGCTAAGAAACGTTGCAAATATCAGTGAATAATAATTAAAGGAGATGCAGCAAACACTAGGATCAATATTTTGTAATAGATTTGTACTTTTCTTGCCTTCCTTATCATCTTGACCTCTATGGTGTTTTTTGGGGACATGCACTGAACGGATGAATGAACAATTTTTGAGGCTCTGCCCATCCTTAGCGAGGAAAAACGTCATTTGCTTATCACCCAGTTTAAAAAATTTCTGCTACTGAACTGACTTCTCCCGTAAGCTTTTTGTCATGAATTTGGTCATCGCTTTACGAGCTAGAAAGCGCTAATCAGATGCAACAAATTTTTTCTAGATTCAGCCTACATAAATCTTACACCGATAAGTTCCCTGAAGTAACTGCGAAATACACTAAACGTGACAGAACGTGGAAGAATAATCGAATCAAAATGAAAATCGGTTTCCGTAACGACGTTTTTAAAGCTGGAAAAACGAAAGTCACTGTGTTAGAAAATACGTAGTAGTCATGTGCCCAGTGGAGTGCTGAAAAGGAATACGAGAAAAAGATTTGTGATCATTCCAAGTCAGATTCTTTAAGTAGTAAAGCATTCCACCCTAAAGTGAGTGAGTTAGCGGGAAAATCAAGCGTGTTGAAACACGAAGAAGGATCTATTTTTACAGCTAAAGAATTTAAAGAGTTTTTATGGCGCTTGCAGCATCGCTCAAGTGCCATATACCGATCACTTTTCGGTCTGTCGGTCCACTCTTCTCGAGTTAGGGTACTTCCAGAAGTGCTAGGACGATGAAACTTGCCAGGCATATTAGGGACCCGACCAAAGTAACTTGTAAATAGTCACTTGCCCGATACGACCATAGTGGGGGGAGGGGGAGGGGGCGGAATTCGGATAATAGGGACACGCATAACTTTCGAATGGGTGATCGGATCTTAGTGAAACCTGATATGACGTCATGTCTCAGATGTCCCATCGGAAGGGAAAACCGGGAATCTTGTTATACACGCTTAAGAATGGAACGATCAGGATGAAACTTTGTGGGAAGAACAAGCACAAACCCTTGATATATCAGTGACTGAACCGGACCGGATTTGGACACTATGTGGGGGGGGGGGGGATCCTGGTGATCGCAAGTTAAGGTACTTCGACATGTAACAGGACTATGAAACTTGGCTTGAACGTTAGAGGCTTGACAAGATTGGCTTAGAACTAGTCACTTCCTCGATCCGACCATCGCGGGGGGAGGGGGTAGAGGGAGGGCAATCCTGAATCTTGAGGTTTGGGAGAGCGGCAAGAGGCAGAATCCGGAAAAGGGCGAAAAACTTTCGAACGAAACTTTCGAAGAACCTCTTAGCAAACTGTGGAGGAATCGGAGACGGAGTAAATTCTGACTGTCATTCTCAGGAACGCAACGATAGTAACTGAAGGTAACTTGGGAGTGGGCAACTCGTAATTGTGGGTTTGTAGTAAGTCATGAAGACGACTCCGTTGAATTGAGTCAAACAGAGAAAGCAACGAGACTCCACTCTTGTCGCGGGGGACCATTTTCTTTTCGAGTGGAAATCACGAAAGACTTCCATTACGCATGAAAGAAGTCATAGAATTGACAAAATCCCACTTCCATCCTCTGACCCAGCCTGGCAAGTGTCATATGAGCTTCCAGTTCTTGTCTGTTACAGTAACTTACCCACCTTGTCTCTAGATTAGTTCTTTCAGATACTGAATAGATAACTACTTGACTGACAGTTCCCCGATACGTATAAATATACTTGTGTCACGGCAACCTAAAATGAGCCGCCCTAATGGGAACACCGATTTACGTCCCATTTCTCTTGCCCCCCCCCCCCCCTAGGGGCAAGATAATTAGTGTGTCCTTTTGTCCTATCCCTATTGCGGCGAAGCTATTCGAAAAGCTTATTCATAAATTATTACTGGATGACGTCATTGAAGTGTTAGATCCTCGGCAATTTGGATTCCAGAGTGGTGGTCTACTTGAATTGCGAGTGCATTCTGCCGCACTTAGGGAACGATGATGCTTATACGAAGTTAGTTACTGCTCATTTATCTAATGCTTTCGACTTGACAGATCATACAGCACTCACGGGAGAAGTCGCTAATCATAACATTCGTCAGATCCTTCTTGTTTTGTAGCACAATTTCCTCCGTGACCGTTAAAGGACACCTGAACAATGAAACCATACTTGAACACACCATGGAGAATGCATTTACAGACATGGACACGGAGAGCATTCTTCTCCTGAGCGTGACGTTTCCAAAATGGGGATGTTCGTTTCTGGAGGTTTGCACATGCAGACTCCAAGACAAAAAGCGCAATTCATTCAAATCTTGTACAGCGCTGGCCGGATCGTGTTGGAATTTCTTCTAGATATACGTTTGGGCTTAACTGGTTAAAAATATTCCAGAAGAAGGGTTGATTGAAGACATTTGTTCATTTCCAAAATTGTTCGGTACTGAAATAAGGACAGATGCAAAACGGAGCAAAAATCATAGCTTATAAACACTATTTCGTATTTGGATTTGGTTTTCTGCAGTCAATGTTGACGGAAGTCATACAGATAGGGATGATACTTGGTACTCTTTATTCAGGTGTCCTTTAACAAAGTGTGTTTTTGAGAAATAATGGTGAGGTGTCGAAGCCCCTCGCACTTGCATGTGACGTTATCCTAACTCGACTCAAATTCCTTTTAAAATTCATCTAGCGTTTATACGGACAAGAAATCCGGTCGAGCAGAAAGGAATTCCGGTCGACTAGAAAGGATTCCGTTCGTGAAGACGACTAGACAAAAAGTCTAGCGGGACGGGAATTCCTTTCAAGATAAAGGAATTCCGGTCTGCTTGAAAGGAATTTCGTCGGCGGCACTGGTGAAAAAGACTAAAAAAGGCTAGCTAGCTTTTGAGATCAGCAGTCACCAGTACTGATGTCATAAATGCTATCAAAACATTTTTTTGTTGGCTAGTGAATTTTTTTGTCATATTTTCTTGCTTGAAGACACAGTTTTTTCCCTCTGTGTGTAAACATAATTTTGTCACCAAGAACAGATTCTGTTCAAGTTTTCCTCTACTTGTAAACGCTGCATCACATAATCAGACTTGTATAATAGATTCACATTCCCTGACAACCTGGCAATAGCTTTAAATTGATTCAGTTCATACCGGACCATTGCCAACCGGATGTGAGCGATTGAATCTGAAAATCATGAAATGTTGTCGGCTATATGCGGATTTCGTTTCTGAAGCGAAATAGCTTGGCACTACCGAATACGCATGGCATCACGTGCTCACTTCGGAACAGAGCAAATTAACACTGGGGAGTAGCGTCAAGACCTATACTTTCCTTGCTTCGCAAACGGGCCATACTCATAGCGCCGCCCACTTAGCTTGCGGCATTTAAAAGCGAGCAAACTTGCGGATTTGGAGATTACTAGTGAAGCTAAGATGCGGTCTGCACACATCGAGGAAACAGGGCAGGTTGTATATATTTTTTTGCTGTTCTAAGAGTATGAAGTTACTGGAGCCTGCGCTGGTGGAAGACTGATTGAGTTTCGTAGGGAGGTTCACTATCCCTAGTGGTGCTAGTTTCGCTGCTATTCGAGTGTGTGTCACTTCTTTCAAGTATTGGCGTTACTGCCTAGTGTTATTTTGCTCTGCTTCGGAATCGCATAACCTGAATGAATCCACCCATAAGCGGGTTGTTAAAATTATACCCTAGCATGAGTATACCAATTATGAAGTGCACTTACAGTGCACAAAATATAGATGCCATAACCTGTCGTTGTTGTCTCATGAAAACTTAATTAGCAAGATTCCGCAAGCAAGCTCCTTCCCGAACAAGTCCCTGAACCCACACGTCAGACCAGGTACACAAATAAGCTCAAACCATTCCCGTTTCCAAGCACCCCGATGAAAAAATTTTAGCCTGCGTAGTTGTATGATGGTTGTACGAAAAAGTTGCATGTATTGATATGTAATAGTTAAGAATACTATCATTTAATGTGCCTCAAACTGGGCCAGTCTTAAGCAGTAGTATCCATTAGCATCCTGTCTTTCTATAGTGGCATCCAGTCTTGCTAATATTAGCATCCAGTAGAATGCAGTAACACGACAGCCTTGACACAGAAGCATGTAGTGCATCAGTTCGTACTGCATGCTACTTTTCGTTCTACTTTATACTGCTACTTTGAGATAAATTTTTGTCAGGACTTCACGCAGAATCTGATTTCCTCTATTTTTCGTTTCCTTCCATTTGGTCATTTTCGAGGTGTGATGGGAGTATTTTTATTTACATATTATACCTTACCCTTGTTTGTATTTTAATTTTGCTGTTGTTGCTTTTTCCGTTTTATTGTTGCCTGTTATTTTTCCCTTGCTGTTGTGGACAATTTTCTATTAAACCTTGAAGTTTAACTGAAAAGCCAACTTGTTTTGTGTCATTTAATAAATAGAGTGTTATTTTGATTCTACAAAGAGATTTTTTATTTTCCACTATCTGCTCTAGTTATGACGTTAAGAATATCTGTGGCCGTCCCCACAACGTAAATTCTACTATGACGCGGGAAATTTTAATCTCAACACAAACGCGGCTTTTCAGTGGGAGGTGGTGAGATTGGTGAAGATTGCTTAGTGCCTGAACCTAAATCTTTCTCTTAAGGCATACAACAAAAATACAAGCGCATAGAGGTACCACAAATCACACGGAAATTCCACTACTCGAAAATCGATTATTCGTGAATACCGGAACAATGACGTAACACATTTTCAGTGGGTCTTCAAGTCAATTTAAGAGAATAAGTGATGGGTAACTAGCTTGTCCTATCTCAGTCCTTTTCGATCAAACTTTAAATACATCAACCCGTTCGTGAGTTCCCGGACAGACTACCGACGTACAAATTGGTACACTGGTAAATCTCGATTTCGTTCGAGATTCCAAAAAACTGCGCCTCCATTTCGGTTGGGGTCCACATAGGTCATAAGTTGCCGGCCATCGGTTACCCTCGCTTGCGCATTCAGTATTTTTGGGTTTTTTTTGGGTTGATCTTGCCGAGTGTCGGTGGGTTTGTGGGGTGGGTTCCCGCCTAGTGGTGAGTCGTGGAATTCTTAATATTCATTTATCTAATTAGTTATATGTCAAATAGGTTTGTTCTATATTGTACCGGGTTTTTGTCAATCGACCTTGTGTACGATTACGTACGGTTGACCCTCTATTTATTGTCATTTTATATAGAAGTGTAACAAAAACCTTGAACCTCCTTTCACTCAAAATCTTTACCTGAGGAGTCGGCAGAGCTTGCACCACTTTCGTTTCGTTCAGTTCGATCTCGGCAGCTGTGGGAATACTAGCTGTCGTCGCCTTCACTTTGGCTGGCTTGGAACTACTTCCACCGCCCCCAGAGGCCTGAGCGCCCTTCATAAGGATCCCTGCAAGAGATAATAGTTACCATGGTATCTGATACCACGGTCTAAAGTCGTTTTTGCAGTTATCGTGGTATCTGGCCAGTTATCGTATTATCTGATATTCAGGTACCACGGTCCGACCGTGGTGACTGAAAAAAGTCATCTCACTTTCATCAATTTTTGTCAAATTGGTGGGAAAGAAGTTTGGCACTTAGTGATGAGACTGAATATCAGTTTTTCTTTTGGAATGACTTCGAAAAGCGCAATTTCGGCAACTGTCATTTTTGCAGAGCAACCGTATATCAGATACCACGGTTACTGCAAAAACGACAAATTGCAGATCCAGTTACCGTGGTAACAGATACCATGGTATCTGCAAAAGCACAACTAATAACATGTCGTATTTCCGAGAACGAGACAGCGAAACGGTAATTCTCTTACAGTACAGCAAAAGTGCAACGGCTCAATGAAAAGTTACCGTGGTAACAGATACCATGGTATCTGCAAAAACGCAACTAATAACATGTCGTATTTCCGAGAACGAGACAGCGAAACGGTAATTCTCTTACATTACAGCAAAAGTGCAACGTTTCAATGAAAAGTTACCGGGTAACAGATACCATGTTATCTGCAAAAACGCAACTAATAACATGTCGTATTTCCGAGAACGAGACAGCGAAACGGTAATTCTCTTACATTACAGCAAAAGTGCAACGTTTCAATGAAAAGTTACCGTGGTAACAGATACCATGTTATCTGCAAAAACGCAACTAATAAAATGTCGTATTTCCGAGAACGAGACAGCGAAACGGTAATTCTCTTACATTACAGCAAAAGTGCAACGTTTCAATGAAAAGTTACCGCGGTAACAGATACCATGTTATCTGCAAAAACGCAACTAATAACATGTCGTATTTCCGAGAACGAGACAGCGAAACGGTAATCCTCTTAAAGTACAGCAAAAGTGAAACAGATCAATGAAAAGTTACCGTGGTAACAGATACCATGGTATCAGCAAAAGCGCAACTAATAACAGGTCGTATTTCCGAGAACGAGACATCGAAACGGTAATTCTCTTACAGTACAGCAAAAGTGCAACGGCTCAATGAAAAGTTACGTGGTAACAGATACCATGGTATCAGCAAAAGCGCAACTAATAACAGGTCGTATTTCCGAGAACGAGACATCGAAACGGTAATTCTCTTACAGTACAGCAAAAGTGCAACGGCTCAATGAAAAGTTACCGTGGTAACAGATACCATGGTATCTGCAAAAACGCAACTAATTACATGTCGTATTACCGAGAACGAGACCGCGAAACGGTAATTCTCTTACATTACAGCAAAAGTGCAACGGCTAAATGAAAAGACTCCGACTTGGATGATAAAGAAACTATTTCCCCAACCAAATTACTCAAAAGAAGTAAGTCGGAAACGAATCATTCCACAGCGTAACAAGAACAAAGGTTTCGGCGGAAATTTTTTAAGAAAATTTATATCAAAGTTTCGAAAGGGAAACTGAGAGGGACGCTTGGTTAGGAATGTTTTTGACATGGGCATCCCATTTCATATCAGCTATTAGTCAACCCAAGCAATTTAATGAGTTCAACAGAGATTTCGGGAGAAACAGGAGCCGTCAAAGTAGGGAAGATTAAGAAGGAAAAAAAGGTCAGAACTGACGGCTTTTGTGAGTTGGACTTCCATCTTCGAAGAAGAAGCTTCCTGTGTGACATCATCAAATTATGCAACAACTAAGCTTTTGCGGTTCGTTGCTAGGTAAACGAATCTCCGAACAGGTTCATAGCTAGAGCCTGAAGAGGACCTTGACAAGAAAGGCCGAAATAGCGTTAGAATAAACCTCAGCTAACTTATCCGTTTAGCACCATGAATATTGCACGAACATGGAACAGTCACAAACCTGAGAACGTCTTAGGGGAGGTCAGACCCGGTTGCAAGGCAACCGGCGGGCCTGCTGGCACGGGGAGGGACTTCTGAGCAATATGGCCATTTAGCCTGACCTGGGCCAGGTGAAAGTTCGTTTTGGGGGATGTCGGCATCAGCTTGAATGCGCTTCCGGCAGACTGGAACGTCTGGTTTCCAGTGGGAGCGTATGGGCTTGGAGAGTGATTGACGTAATCGCGGTTGTGGTCATCAAACCGCATTCCTTGCCTGAAAAAACGAGAACTGTTACTGCTGTTGCTATAACGGAAAGTATTCATCGAACAGATCTTCTTCCTTAGCCCTTTTTACTCAGGTACGACAACAAAACATGTCAACGTTAAGGGTCAACTGATCTGCGAACGCTGCAGGATCTTTAAAGCACAACTCTTACTACAAATGCTTTTTTCACAATGAAATGGACCAGAAAAAACGTTTTTCGAAAATAACATTAGTTTCCACCTGGATTTAGCGATTTTCTTGTTAGCGCCTGTCGACTCAGTCCAGCCTTACTGCTCTCCGACGCGGCGGCTGAATGCAAAACATTTGAAAACTGAAGGCGCCGTGGTTAAAAAAGACGGGAAACTAAGCAAACAAAAAAAGTAAAGAAACAGAAGATTCTCACACCCTTATGTGTGAAAGAGTTCTCATTAAACGTTAAAGATTTCTGTAACTTTACGTTGTGTGACAGGCAAAATTCGGTACTGCCGGAAAAGAGCTAAACATTCGTAGGCACGAAACGAAACAATGAAGAAAGACAGGGATTTTAAAAGCTTATAAATTCCTAAGGGAGCTAGGTATGTTATAAAAGGCAGAATAAGCACGAAAGGTCCTTTAAATGTTCACTGGATAGGGCGAAACACAAAAACTTGGTTACGAATAACTTCAACAAGAGCTGTAAGCTCATATGGCACTTGCATGTGTCAAGATGATTTGATTGATCAAAAGTAAGTTTCGACTTTGCGGTTGAGATGCGCGCTATAAGGGAGCTGGAACTTCATTTGTAAGCAAAACCCTTGAGGCAAAACTGCTAATGGGCTGATGGGCATCACGAAAATGCATATATTGCTTAAAAGTATTTTTTTTACTTTGCGGTCAAGATTGGTACTTTAAGGAATAATCGGATTTGGGAAGTAGCAATTTCTAAGCAAATGTTGTTGAGTCTCCAATATTCCAGCGAAGTTTCATCGTCCTAGCACATCTGGAAGTACCTTAACGCGCGATCACCGGAATCCCAGACCCCCCTCCCCCTCCTCCAACTCCACCCACAATAACCGGAGCCAATCCTGTTCTGTAAATGATTAATCCAGAGCATCTGTTTGTCATTCCCTCGAAGTTCAATCCAGATCACACCAGTCTAAGCGGGTCAAGTATTTTCCGCCCTCCCCCCGATAATTGCCGGATTCGGTCCGGAAATGAAAAAAGGTCACAAGAGAAAAATGTCCTCTGTTTAATTATTAAATTTCACTCGAATCCGATCACCCGTTCCAAAGTTACGCATGACTCAATATTCCGGATTCCCCTCCCTCAACTCCCCCCCCCCAAGATTATCATATCGAGGATTTTTTTTTTATTCCAAGTCAGTTTGACCGGGTCCCTGATATGCCTTCCAAGTTTCGTCGTGAAAATCCCCCAAAAAACGGAATTCCGGGATACCCTTCCTCCCCCCCCCCTCAAGTGTCCGGATCCAGTCAAATTATGTAAAAGATTTACATGGACCAGATGTTTGTTCTTCCCAGCAAGTTTCACTCCGATACCATCATTCTAACCGTTTCTCGAGATTCCCGGTCCACCCCCCCCCCCCACCCCACCCAGCTCCCCCGCGGTGCACGTAGCCAATCCGATTCAGCAAATGACTTACCTAGAGCATCTGTTTGTTCTTCCCACAAAGTTCCATCCCGATCCCTCCATTCTAAACGGGGCACGTATTTTCCGCCCCCCCCCCAATAGTTGCCGGATCCGGTCCGGATATGAAAAAAATCATCGGAGAAATGTCCTCTGTTGAATTCTTAAATTTCACTCGAATTCGATCACCCATTCCAAAATTACGCATGACTGAAAATTTCGGATTCCCCTCCCTCCACTCCCCCCACCATTATCTGATCGACAAAATTTTTATTTTGAAGTCAGTTTGATTGGGTCCCTGATATGCCTGCCAAGTTTCATCGTGAAAATCCCCAAAACCACCATCACCGGAATTCCGGGACCCCCCCCCCCCCCATAAGTGTCCGGATCAAGTACAATGGTCTAAAGGACTTATCTAGAGCAGATGCTTGTTCTTCCCAGCAAGTTTCACTCCGATCCCTCCATTCTAACCGTTTCTTGAAATTTCCGGTCTCCCCCCCCCCCAACTCCCCCCTGGCTACCGAATCCGGCCAAGACTTTAAACGGGACATTACAGATATATATTCTGTTCAGTTATGAAGTTTCATTACAGTCCGATCATCCGTTCGAAAGTTACACACTTCTCAATTTCCCGGATTCCCCTGCGGATTCCCCTCCCTCCACTCCCCCACCAATATCTGATCGACAATATTTTTATTTTGAAGTCAGTTTGATTGGGTCCCTGATATGCCTGCCAAGTTTCATCGTGAAAATCCAAAAAACCACCATCACCGGAATTCCGGGACCCCCCCCCCCCCATAAGTGTCCGGATCCAGTACAATGGTCTAAAGGACTTATCTAGAGCAGATGCTTGTTCTTCCCAGCAAGTTTCACTCCGATCCCTCCATTCTAACCGTTTCTTGAAATTTCCGGTCTCCCCCCCCCAACTCCCCCCTGGCTACCGAATCCGGTCAAGACTTTAAACGGGACATTACAGATATATATTCTCTTCAGTTATGAAGTTTCATTACAATCCGATCATCCGTTCGAAAGTTACACACTTCTCAGTTTCCCGGATTCCCCTGCCCTCCACCCCCCCCCCCCCCCAAAATGGTCGGATCAGAAAACTGATTATTCCTAATTTTGTTTGGTCGGGTCTCTGATATGCCTGCCAATTTTCATGGTCCTAGCACAACTGGAAGTACCCTAACTCGAAAAAGTGTGACAAAATGCCCTAAATTTTCAAGTTTCCAGCGCCCCGCACTCCCCCCCCCATATGGTCGGATCGGGAAACTGATTATTTCCAGGTTAGTTTGGTCGGGTCCGTGATATTCCTGCCAAGTTTCATTGTCCTAGCTCATCTGGAAGTACCCTCACTCGAAAAAGTGTGACAAAATGCCCTAAATTTTCAAGTTTCCAGCGCCCCAACTCCCCCGCATATGGTCGGATCGGGAAACTTATTATTTCCAGGTTACTTTGGTCAGGTCCCTGATATTCCTGCCAAGTTTCATTGTCCTAGCTCATCTGGAAGTACCCTAACTCGAAAAAGTGTGACAAAATGCCCTAAATTTTCAAGTTTCGAGCGCCCCCACTCCCCCGCATATGGTCGGATCGGGAAACTGATTATTTCCAGGTTCGTTTGGTCGGGTCCCTGATATTCCTGCCAAGTTTCATTGTCCTAGCTCATCTAGAAGTACCCTAACTCAGAAAAAAGTGATAAAATGCCCTAAATTTGCAAGTTTCCAGCGCCCCGCACTCCCCCCCATATGGTCGGGTCGGGAAACTGATTATTTCCAGGTTAGTTTGGTCGGGTCCCTGATATGCCTGCCAAGTTTCATTGTCCTAGCACATCTGGAAGTACCCTAACTCGGATATGTGGGACAAAAAACTCGGACCGACCGACAGACCGACAGACGGAATTGTGATCGGTATATGGCACTTGAGCCAGAGGCTGCAAGTGCCATAAAAAAACCCGATGAAAATGAGTTGCTCTACTTGAACATTTGTTTGTGTGAGAAAGGACTTTGAGATTCCTGATAGCTCTATGTAACTTAAATATTTAGCAGCAACAACAGCAATGAAATTCCCTGCTGCCGTCAAGGCTGGTTTTTGCCGTCAAGGCCTGGACGATTTTTATATTTTCCAGCAGAATATTATGCCACGGGCGAATCCGACCAATCACGTTACAGAGATGCGTAGTTACCACGCTTATTACGCTCCCGAGAATGGTAAGCAAATAGTTACTATTAGTTACTATTTCGAGAAGGTTGGAACGGTCAGCGTAGTAACTTGTCACGAGGTTGGAACGAAAATAGTAACTATTGTTAGAAGCATCGAATACGCTCCTTATTCAGTTAAGGATTCACCCCCCACAGTGATTACTTGACAAGTCTTTGTTGTATACAAACTAGTGCAGAATTGTCTTTTGTATATAAGTGGTGTTAATATGGACGAGAATCACCAAATCGGCTTGATTGTTGCATCGGTTTTGAAAATAAACTGAAGTGAAAATTGTTAGAGCCAAAAGAGAGCACAATGATACCCAAAATCGAAGCAGTCCGGGCTAAAAGCAACTGGTGCCGGGATTAGGTCTTCGTTTGAAACCATTTGAAAATGACTTTATTCATCCCTTCGGGGATTCTTGTCTCATGCATTGCTTATGCTTTGACGATATTTTACTTTTAAGCCGGTAATTTACTGCTTTACAGAAGAATGTTCCGCTCCCACTGGATACACTGAATAGTTCGTGTTAACATTTTGTACCGTGTTCTTCAAAACTGTGCTAACTACATTTTCATAATTTTTGGGCCCAGTTTTGTGTATGCAATCTGCGTGAAGAAAGTAGGAACTCAGAAAGTTAAAACTGTAAGATGATGCTCATGTCGTCATCTAACACTTAGCACAATTTAACAGAATACCAAATCAGCTATGTTCTTTCCAATGGTATAGTTAACTCAGTTTTCAAAAAAGTTTCAGTTAGCACAGTTTTGAACAACACGATACCATTGTTAGTCTACTTTTTTTTATTTTACTCATGCTATATATTTTACTAAACAGTATTTCTGACCCCAGTTTTGCTTGTCCACGATTCGGGTACCATTAAGAGACTATTCTAGTTCTGGCTACAGTCCATCGTATCCAAAATCTGACTACCAGAAAACATTAGATAGCCTGGCTAGATGGCTAGCTATCCAAGTCTTTCGGGTCTGCTAGACACTAGGCGCAGCACTAACTATTAACATCCTTATACACCACAGGCTCATCCCTTTTTCCCGAAAAAACGTGCACTGACAAGCTTTAGTTTATACTCTTCTGTTTCCGAATGTAGGCCTAATAATATTGCAGCAGCGTTGGTCAGTCGTTTCATTTTTGTGTTACTGTGACATGATGTACGATTGAGCTATTTTTGTTCCAATCGTCGAGTCTTCAACAGATAATAATAAAAATAAAACTTGCCGTGACAGCATTTTTTTAACATTAGCATTTTTTATGTAATATTGAATATTGTTTCTTTACTTTTTCTTTATATAATTGGTTATGTACAGTATCGCATTTTTTCCCCTTTTCTTTTTTGTTCCCAATATAATTATGTTAAGTGATTAAGTTATTGAGTCCTGCCACAAACAAATCTGTCTAGATTTTTGCAGGTCCGTTATGATATTGAATTTTTTTTTGTAAAATTCCATTATATATTAGAAATTCGTCTCTCTTAAAAAGAAGGGGTCCCTTACAAAGGAATCCTACCCACAAACCTCATCCCACCTTCCTTCAAAAAGGTGTTTCTACGAGTTTATCAATCTGTAAGGTGGGGACAGCTTTCCTAATTAAGAGCAAGGCATTCAGTATTATTCTTATTACGCTTTCTCCTCTTACAACTAATCATTCGTACGAGTTTTCTCTTCTATCTAACCTGTCTTATGGACTGACGCTGGAACTTCAGCGTAAATAACGATAGCTCCTGGAATCGATAGTAGAGACCGGCGGAGTAAGGATGAATGGAGCACGGAAAGATACATTCACAACTGCCTTGGAAGACCAGCGACGAATAGCCGTAACAGAAAGAGGGGCAACTAGTAGTAGCGAAGAGTGTAAACTAAGAGCGTGTTCCATCCTACTTACCGTAGTTACTACGCATGAGGCCACGGATCCTGGCTTCTTGGGTGGAACAAATTTTCCTATTTTCGGCAAAATATCGTGCACGGACTAATCGGGCCAATCACGTCACAGAGATCATAGCTACCACGCTTACTACGCTCCCAAGCGTGGTAAGAAAATAGTTACAATTAGTTACTATTTCAAGAAGGTTGGATCAGTCAGTGTAGTTACTTTTCACGAGCTTGGAACGAAAATAGTAACTAATAGTTACTATTGTTAGAAGGGTGGAACAAGTCCATAACGTATTCTGAACTGGAGCTACTCATCGGATTAGCTTTGAACGAAAAGCTTCTGAGACAATCTACTGTTTTCGAATAAAACTTGACGTGTCGTGACGTCGCGAAGTTCGCACGCGTCTGTTTTTATAAGGTTTGATGCCAAGCTGACCATTCATTACAAAAGAAATAGAAAACCGTGATTTTAGAGTTCTTTGAAAGTATTTGACAGTGATGGAAAACAAGGATTGTGTAAAATGCTGGGTGAAAGCTTCTGCGCTGTCCCAGGGAATAACTGTGAAAATAGTTAGTAAATTGGAAATAGACATTGAACTTAGAATTGTAAAAATAATCACAGATTTGTACATATACACTTTTAACATGCACATTTTAATATTCGTTATTTTACTTGTATTTGTATGTCGTTCAATCCGCATCGTTCTTCTGGTTTAGGGCTGAGGACGGTTTGCCGGAAGTGCAATCGAAATATCCGAAATTATATTTATCCCTCGCACATCATCTGAGAGGGATAACTAGCTGATCAAGAAAAAAAAACCCGAAAATCACGGTTTTCTATTTCTTTCGTCTGTCTTTACGGATGCGAAATCTTATTGGGCTGTGTGGAGGTATCAACCTCTCAGGAAGAGACATTTCGATCGAACAGATTAATAAAATGGCTATTTGTTTTAAATAAAATGCACCGAACTTCTGCTCTTACTAGAAGCATTCGCCCTCAATTTCAGTTTAAACGGTAAAGAAAAGTCACTTACTTTGGCTTAATCGGCTTCGGTCGAAGAGTGATATCAGCCGCCGCTGACGGCAGTGCATGTCCTTCCCCAGGGTTTATGACGGGGCTAAATTTGTTCCTATTTTCTCTAGCCTGACTCGCGGTAATCAACGATCCCATTAGCTTGCTTCTCGGCGTTTGCGGCTCTCGATCGCTTTCCGAGTCGGAGACTTGTTCACGGCACTGCAGATCGATCTCCGATGCTGGTGGCTCTTCGCATATGACCTTGGATTAAGGTAATCAGTAACAGTGGAAACTCATAGTAAGCAAGAATTTGAAAGTTCAAAGTTGAGCTTAGGAGTCGATGACGCTCTATCAATTTGATGCATAAGTATTTCTTCAAGCCTAGCTGACTGCGAGTCATGTCTGATGCACTGTCAGCAGTCTCATAACAGACAATATAGAACTTACCTTTTAAGTGTTATGTTTCGAGACAAAATTTCTGTAACAACCCCCTGAAAATTCTATAGTTGCGTTTTTGCAGATACCATGGTATCTATTACCACGGTAATTGGATCTACAATTAGTCGTTTGTGTAGTTACCGTGGTATCTGATACCGCGGTTGCTCTGCAAAATCGACAATTCACAATTGTTCTTTTCTTTTTTCTTCTTTTCTCGTGTCTTTTTTTGTTCTTTTTGTTTGGTGATGAGGCCATATACCGCTATGTTAAAATTGAATGATTATGGTTAATGGTAATCGTGACCCCCCAGGCAACAGCCGTCTAAAAAATTTGGAAGCTTCAAATGTGGATTTTGGAAGTATGTTTACAGAGCAACTCCATCGAAATTATGATATTGGTATTGCTGGTCAATACGTTTCTTCTAATTCGAAGTATCTATTTAAGGATGATATTAAATCCGAGTATAGTGGTGGTGATTCAGAAGACCTCAAAGTTTTCCACCTGAATTGCCAAGGGTTGAATTCGTCTTTCAATTTTATAAATGAGATATGTGAACTTTCCATTTTTCAGGTTATTGGTCTCACGGAGACATGGCTTGATGAGCGTAACTCTGCTCTCCTACATATTCCAGAGTATACGTTTTATCATAAAAATCGTCAGCTTAGACAACATGGAGGAATTGGAGCTTATATTCGGAGCGATATCGAGGTTTTGGTAAGAAATGACCTAGAACTATACCACGAAATGTTATTCGAGCCACTTTTCCTTCAGCTTAGACTTAAGCCAAAAGATACATATATTGTCGTGCTATACAGGCCACCATCTGGGTCTATACCGGTTTTCATGGATCTTTTGGAAAAACAGCTTGAGAAATTACCTACTGGTTCACACCCGTTCTTCATGCTCGGGGACTTTAATATTGATCTTCACGACATGAATTCGAATACTCCTATGGATTTTTTGCAACTTTGCCTGTCATACGGTTTATTTCCTTCTATTAATATTTGTACCCGTGTTACTGTTTCAACATCAAAGCTTCTTGATAATATTTTTTCTAATTCAAATTTTTCAAATCCAAGAGTTGTTGTCACAGATGTGTCGGACCATTTCGGGGTTTCTGCGAGTTTCAAAGTTTGTGTCCCGTCGCAGCAAGGTCCTAGATTCAAAACGGCGACGCTACCTGTGCTCAACCAGAGTAACCTTGCAAATTTTAAACAAGAGATTGCGAATGTTGATTGGAATAATTTAGTTGAGAATATAGATGATATAAATATTAGTTTTCAAAAATTTTATGACACATTGGTTTCGATTTTGATTAAAACTTGTATGGCGGATCGGACGAGGTCAAACAAAAAGGTACCCAAAAAGCCGTGGTTGTCACCCAGTCTTCTGCGGTGCATTAATAAGAAAGACCAATTATATAAGAAATCAGTAAGGTATGAACATGATCCAGTTTGTACAAGAATTTATAAAAATTACAGAAATGCTCTGAATAAACTTCTGAGAAATGCTAAGAAAAAATATTTTGAAAATAAATTTAAAGAAGCTTGTGGTAACCCAGCTAAAACATGGAAAATCATCAAAAGTGTCATGTCTTCAACAGATGCCGTGTTGCCTGATGAAGTGAATACACGTGATGGATTAACGTCGAGTGAACCAGAAGAAATCTGTAATGCGCTTTCGGAACATTTTGCAACTGTTGGGGCTCGATTTTCTCGTATTACAGTAGCTTCTGACACTGATCTTCCGCTGGAGTCCTTCATGGGGACGCCTGTTGATGTTTCAATGCATTTGAGACCTGTAACTCATGATGAAATACGTAAGATCATTTATGAGATGAAAAGTAATTCGGCTGGTAGTGATTTTGTCAATCTTTCTGTTTTAAAAACTGCATTTCCGATTATTTCAACTGTATTTATTTCCCTTATTAACGCTTGTCTGAAACAGGGAAGGTTTCCTGATTGTCTAAAATGTGCAAAAATAACTCCTATATTTAAGGGTGGTAACAAGAATGATCTGGGGAATTATCGGCCAATTTCATTATTACCTGTTATTTCACGTGTTTTAGAAAAATGTATTAATATTAGAATATATGACCATTTGGAACGACATAAGCTTTTACATCCAAATCAGTTTGGTTTCAGGAGGGGTAGAACAACAGAAATGGCGATTTCCTTTATCACTTCAATAATTAATGAAGCTCTTGATAAGAAACTTAGGGTAGCTGGGTTATTTTTGGATTTGGTTAAAGCGTTCGACACTGTTGACCATCGAATACTAATAAAAAAATGTGAATTCTATGGTATACGTGGTGCTATGTTGGATTTGCTTCGTTGTTTTCTTCAAAATCGACAGCAGTATGTTCATTTACAAGGATTTTCTTCTAGAAAACATTTTGTTAATTGCGGGGTTCCCCAAGGTTCCGTATTGGGTCCTACTCTTTTTTTTATTTTTATTAATGATTTGCCTGATTTTGTTAAATCTCTGCCCAGAATTACAGATTTTGTTGATAATGGTCCGACCCAGGTTACCACACCCTTATTTGCGGACGATACAACCTTGGTGTGTGTTGCCCCTACGGAACAATTGCTCCTTTCAACACTGGACGCAGCAATGAGAAAGATATGCGCATGGTTAAAAATAAACCACCTTGACTTGAATATAGGTAAGTCAAATTTTGTTATTTTCTCTCGATCTCCAAATTTTTATCCTTGGATCACGGAAATAGTATCAGAGCGGGGAATCATTAAACGTACAAGGTTCGCAAAGTACCTAGGAATTAATGTTGATGAAACCCTATCATTTAAAGACCATGTAAAGTCAGTTTCCAAAACATTGTCGCGTAACCTAGGTATCATGCGTAAATTAAAACACATTTTCCCCCTATATGTTCTACGGTTGTTATATTTTTCCCTGATTCACCCCTATATTTTGTATTGTTCGTCGATATGGCTGGGTACTTTCCCTTCGGTACTTCGTCCAATCCGTGTGATTCAGAACAACGCTGTTAGAGTATTTTGTGGCGTTGGGAACCGGGAGTCCATGAGGTCAGTTTACAGAGAAATAAATGTAATGCCTGCAGCTGGATTACGCGATTTTTATACGTTGATTTTTATATATAAGTATTGCAATGAGAGCCTTCCGGATTGTTTTGCAGGAATATTTTGTGAGAGGTCACATGTTCATCAACACAATACTCGGATACGAGGAAATATTGAGGTTCCTCGGCTATTTACAAGTAGGTCTGCCTTCTCCATCATTTATAGAGCTTCGAAGCTGTGGAATAAACTAAGTAAAGGTATTAAGGAAGTAGGTAATTTTAACCAATTTAAGTCTGATTTACGTATGGAGTTGCTTGGCAGATATACCTTCGAAACTGATTAAAGAAATTTTTTTTTTCAGGTTTGGTTTTTTTGTAAGATTTATATAATTTTTCTTTGTTGTGTTTTGTTGTTTGGGGGTCACGTAAGGTAATGTTTTTCGTTAATGTTTTTGTTTGGTTTTGGTATCGGTACATGGTCTCATCTCCATACTCTCTCTTCTCTTCTTTTTTTCTCTTACAAGTTAGGACAGCCTCGCAAGCCCCGCTTTTGTTGTGCTATTGAAAACAAAATGTTTATTTTCAATAAAACTGTTCTACTACTAATTCATCCCTAAAGAAAAACCGATATACGGTTACATCACTAAGTTCCAAACTTCTTTCTCACCAATTTTACAAAATCCTAGTCTCTACTATTGGTAATGATGAAAGTGAGATGACTTTTTCCGATACCACGATCAGTTACCACGGTCGGACCGTGGTATCTGAATATCAGGTACCACGATGACTTCAAAAACGCCTTTTGACCTTGGTATCAGATACCACGGTAACTGCGAAAACGACTTTAGACCGTGGTATCTGCAAAAACGCAACTTATGTTTCGCGAAAAGATACGACTCGTACCGCATAGCTCGATTCGACGACTGAGGTTGACAGTTACACTGTCACAAGTTTTATGAATACAAGAAGAACTTAAACGCCGAAGAAACGGCTGCTGACGTTTTTGTTTGTCATCATGAGATCGGAAAAGTCAGCAGATGCTTCTTCGGCTCTTCCTGGTAATGCTTGTTATGCGTGACGTTTGCAAAGTCAGGACAGACAGATAACATCCCAAGCGTTACCTGATGAAACAACACATGTATTATCTGTTATGAAAATTCTGACATTGTAGAGCGTGTTCCACCCTACTTACCTTATTACTGCGCATTACGTCACGAATCCTGGCTTTTCGGCGTCAAGGCTGGAACGCATTTTTCTATTTTCACCAAAATATCGTACCACGGGCCAATCCGGCCAATCACATCACAGATATTCGCACTTACCACGCTTACTACGCTCCCGAGCGTGGCAAGCAAATAGTTACTATTTCGACAAGGTTGGAACGGTCAGCGTAGTAACTTTTCACGAGGTTAGAACGAAAATAGTAACTGATAGATAGTATTGTTAGGAGGATGGAACACGCTCGCAGTATCCAACTTTGTACGCTATAAGGCAGACGAAGTATGTTGGGGGAGGGGGAAACAGTTACTCTCCTGCCTTTCTTGCTCCCGTCCGGTTCATTTCCTTAGGTTCTCATTCAAACGGATAATCATGGAACTCAAACTTGATTTCCCTAGACTATTAACTTGATTCACGTTTACGACCCTCTGCGGACCTCTTTTTTCTATTGATGCTGGTTAGATTGTTCATGTTGTTTTGTTTCCAATCGTTTGTTTTGTTTCAAACAGTCCAATTGTTTTGTTTCAAACAGTTGTTTCCAATCGTAAAATTACGATTGGAAACAATCGGTTTCAATCGTAAAAATACAATCGTTAACAACAAAACATCTGGAAACCACTGTTTCCAATCGTAAACAACTGTTTCCAATCGTAAAAAACAATTGTTTACGATCGTTTCCAATTGTTTTCAATTGTTTACGATTGGAAAAATGTCCCTTCACACGATGACTTGAATTCTTTCCATACGGGTCTGACAGCGCAATGGCCGCGAAAACATTCTTTACAGCTTTTCTACAGGACCGTACTCAAATTTAGCGTTTTTGTGTGCACATGTTTTAGGTCACGAATCTATACCACAAAGATAATTTCGTAAACCACATCGGCCTGACATATTACAAAAAATCAACGAAGAAACCAACGAAAATGGGGTTTGTGAAAAAATAAAAGGCGAATATTTCGGAAGGACAACCGCGTCCCTTCTTCAGCGCAAACAGAAAATTTCGAGAAAAAAAATGCCAAAACGAGGATGAAGATCGACAACCAAGAAAACCGAAACAAAGCAGAAACCAACAAGAAACCGATAATTAAACAAAATTGGAAGAACTGAAAGCCTAAAATAAAGACAGTGAGCCACTCACCAATACCTGCGAATTACAATAACGACTGTTCTCGCTCGGTACTGACGAGTATTCGTTGGCCTTGACAAACCCCATTTCCGTTGGTTTCTTCGTTGGTTTTTCGTGAAATCCATACCACAATCCGCCGTGCTGATGGATTTCCAGGAAGCTTTCCGAAATTCTTCCGAAATTGCCGGAGAACCCTTCCAAGATGCCAAAAACTATCAATCAATCAAATAAACGATTACAGTGCGGGGCAGAAGTCATGAAAGTAATGTCATATTACTCTGCCTATGAGTGATTGAATGAGAAGAAATAAGATTAGGCCAAAAAAACAGTCCGTTGGTTGTTCGGTACGATATTTCGTCTAACTGCTTGGAAGGTTTGGCAAGAGAATATGGCGAAGCGGTCAAGGAGAAGAAGCGGTCTTCTGTCCTATGTGTGGTCATGAGGACGAAAGCGTAGTTCATTGACGTGCGATTCTGTGAAACTGAATGAATGGAGAAAGGAGGTATTTGGTGAGAGTGTAGAATGAGGAATGGATGGAAGGATGATGGAGGATGAATGTTTTGTTACTGTGAACAAACTTGGACGTTACTTGAGACTTGCGATGGAGCATAGAACGAGATTTTTAGAACAGGAGCAGTGTTTAGTTTTGTAAATTAGTGAATTTCTTTTATATTTTTTGTTGCCATAGCACACGGTTTTTTTTTCGGTAATTACATTTTATTCTGTACTCGATATGAGGGATGATAGAGGAGAAACCTACATCTTTGCGTTTCATCAAAGGAGTCTCTCCTTTGGTAAGTTTGTGTTTAGGTTTTGAGTGTTAGCTTTCATTTTTTTTTCCGTCATGGCCGCACGTTTTTTTCGGGAATAAATTTATTCATTCATCAACGCATAAAGGAAATTGTATGTGTGTGGGGCGGGGCTATTATGTCGTGAAGGAGTACGTTTAACTGGTTGAGAGTTAGCAATGGCAATTCAGACTGACGCACGGGGAAGTCAATCAAACGAAGCCTTTGTGGGAGGGGATGAGAGTTCTTTTTGGGGGAAAGCAGAGCCAGAGCCAGCCTCCTGATTGGATGAAGTAAATGACACAGCTTATCAGCCCTTACCATTCGCTCGTCGTCCGACCCCCCTTCCTTTTCCGACTTCAGCTCAATATCATGGCTTCTGTCGGGAAACTCAAAACGGAATTTTTCAGCGGAAGTGATGACGGAGGTGAAGCTCGGCGTTTCGGGAGCAGCCGAGTTCGGAGTCGTCGGGAATCCAGGAGTAAAGGGATCATCGCCCATCTGAGAGTAGTGGTCCCCCTTTCCAGAGCCTGTACTGGATTTTCGCCGGTCTTTACTGCACCATTTCCAGTCAGGATGAGCTTTGAAATGAGCCTCTTTGACCTGAAAAAAAGGAAATGCCTCAGGCGTTTGCGAAGGAGACTGGCAATTACCAAAATCCCGAAATAAACTTTCTCGGGGGAGGCAACAAAGCAAACTGGTAACAATGGTAACGGTTTGTCGCATTAGCAACAGGTAACAATCTGTCACCTTAGAGCTTGGTCACACTGGGCTCATTTCTTGGCTTTTGGGTTGCAAAAAGTAGAAAAAAGAACAAGATACAACTAATTCTGAATGTTCTCGTAAGAGATGAATTAGAGCGAGTATAATTATGTTACAGGAACCCTAATTGACCCCTAATTGCAGTCTGTTCATTATCCCCAAGCTAACACAAAGCCCATCAAATCTCACATCCCCTAGGGATTTTCAGTTGTTTGTCGAATAGGCGTCTTTTTAAGACCGGTGTGACCAAGCTCTTAGAAATTTTCGTATGTTTTACCACTTTGATCAACCATTTCTTCCATTCGCCATGTTTTCATTTTTAGGTAGATGTAGGCCCTAGCTGGACCGTTATACTCATCTTTTCCTCATAAACAAGGCCAAAAGATTCGGCAGGGTGCTAATCTATCTGTTTCCCATTTTGTACTATAGCTGTAGTATAAAACATTTTGTGCTTTTTCAGCCAAAAACGGTCGAATTGACTATATCTATAGCGTACGTAACAAGACCAAAGGTTTCGATGGTATCCAAAAGGGGAATCTTTGTTGGACCTTCATCTAGGAAATCGGGTCTTGCTGATTTTCGGTCTTTGTCAGACCCCGTAAGCACCTTATTTATCCCCATTCAACCCCTTAACCGGATTCATTAGGTAACTAGACATACATTGCCTGGACAACTTGAAGTGTTGCAGCAACCTTCGGTTTAGTATCTCCGCTACCGTTTCCTAGGTGCTGGTAAAACCAATATCTGCCAAGTCAGTTTCCTCAAAAGCTTTGAAACGGGCCCTGAGGAGCTTGACAGTCGTATGGATTTCTAGAGATTACCGCAGCCATTTTTACTTCTTTTCCACTTTCTCAGGATGATCCTAACCCGAAAACAGATTTTTACGGACCGCTGAACTTTTATCATAGCATATTCTGTTCCCTGATGAACTATTCAACTTATAACTACAAACTATACAGCCATAACATAAGAATAACAACAAACATACGTACGAACGAACTATAAAACTTTTAATTGTCACAACTCTGTGGTTTTCTATGGATTTGAGGGGAACTACTTTTCTGGTGCGAAAAACAGGGATTCAGCATGCCTCCTTATCCCTGAATTGACACTCCTTTTAGCTTGAACAAACATAAAGTTCAACTTTAACTGAAACCACCACCCCTTCCCCGAAATATTGTGGCTACGAGGGCCATCAACAAAAGTCTCAACAAAGTATCAACTTCTTCCAGAGTTATCGTGTTAACAGACAACAGACAGACGAACGGACGGACGGACAAACTTTATAAATTCATAGGTATGAGAAAGAGCTCTGTCCGTCCTGCCTCAATATCTCCATTTCCATCAATCTTTTCCAGTCCACTCCGATACTACGGGAACGGCAGCATTCCATTTCCGACTTACAAAAAAGGAAATAAACATGGTTTCTTTCTGTTGTCAAGATACATTCATGTCGTCAAGATTATTCAAGTGTTCCCGAATGAACGTTTGAGAACAACATTTGTATTTCTGTTTCGAGGGGCAAAGTTTGGACTCCGTCAAACTAGTTGCCGTTATAAATTTGTCTTGGGTGTTTAACAAGAGCAATAATACATAAGCGTCGTCTAATTTATTCAAACAAAGCTTTGGCGGGATCCCAAATGGGCATATATATTTTCTGGGATCCCAAAACTTAAGCGAAAAACATACCTATGATTTCGTACAAGTTGTCTGTCTGTCAGTCCGTCTGTTAGCACGATAAAGCTCGAAGAGGTTGAGATATTTTATTCAAATTTGGCACGAGGATTGTTTCGGTCAAAGTAAAGGTCAAGCTCGACGATGAGCTCTGTAATCCTACATTTAGGGATGGCGGAGGGGCTCCAAATTAATTCAATTCAAATTACTAATGAGCTAGGCGATTTAGGGATAAGGAGACATGTTGAATACGAATATGACCATTATTTTCTTGCCGGAAAAAGTATTTCTCCCGGAATCAGGCGAAAAACGACAAATTTGTGAAAAGTGAAAAGTTTAATCTGAAGTTTTAGGGTAAAGTAGACATGCCGAATATGAAATTTATTTTCTTGCCGTACAAGTGGTTCACACGGAATCCGTCAAAACCGGAAAATTTGTGTATAGTAAAAGTTTAATCTGAAGTTGATTAGATGTTTGTTTTAGGGGGAAGAAAGACACGCTGAATCCGAATATGAAATTTTTTTCTTGCCGGACAAGTGGTTCGCCCGGAATCCGGTCATAAACGGAAATTTAGCATGAAATTTTAAAACCCAATGATATAAGTCGATACAGGGTGACGAGACATGCTGTTGCTGCTTTCGCGCATGCTAGAAAACAAAACGTGTATGCGATCAGTTTGGACACCCCTTTGGTTCGAACCGGCATTTACTGGGTGAAAAAGGCAGAATGTAATAGACAGCTGTCAACAATTCAACAATATTTGTCGGCCAGTTTTCGGAAAAACCAGGTGGCGATACCAGTCCCGACCCTACCTCTTTGTCCATCCAAGGCGAAACTTTATCGCGCATTGGTGATGAAATTCACATTACTCTCTGTTTAGTGTTTAGTCTAAGGATGCCAAGTGCAGGGTTGCCACATGTCGCACGATAATGTGAATTGTCACTCTATTTTGTGTCTGTCACTCTTGTCCTACGGAGGACATACAAATCACTCTATTTCAGAAAATGACCAAATGTTTCATTTTTTGCTGCAGGGGTTCCGACCAGAAGTGACTATTTCAAGTTCTTTTCATGAAAGTAGAATTAAGATGTGTAATTTTTATAGAGGCGATTCCGACCAAATCTGAACATTTCATGAAAATAAATTTCCCTCCCTGTTCACTCTCTGTTTTGGGCCAAAATTCACTCTCCAAATATTTTTGACGTGGCAACCCTGGCCAAGTGTGAGTGAGTGTTGGTCGGTTGCGTGTGCCAAGTGTACTGATGAGGTCTCTTGGGTGTTAGCCTTGGCAGTCATGCGCGAAGGGGTTGAAATATTTAGTTCAAACTTGGTATGAGATCCACTGGATCAAAGTACAGGTCAAGTTCATAGATGGGTCCAATAGCCCCATATTTAGAAGGGGATTCGAATTAAGGGTAAAACATATATTTTTTTAGCTACTGATATAGTCGTTTAAGGAGTAAGGAGGCACGCTGAAATCGATATCTGAACCCTTCTCTTCTTGAATCCGGCCGGAAATTTGGTTGAAGCTCAAAGTTGTTTCGGAAGTCGATTAGAGATTCGGTATCGTGGTAAGGAGACATGCTGAATCCAATTTTGAACTTTATTTCCTTGACGGATAAGCTGGCAAAAATTTCCAACATCCCGGAAATTTGGATCGAAAGTTTCTTCTCTCAATGTCACCAGCTCTTTTGCTCCGCATGCAGTTCGCCGGGAGTATTGCTAAAACCAGGAATTCGGTCAAAGTAAAAGACTTTTTCGAAGTCCATTAGAGACGAATTGCTGGAGTAAGCGTGCAAGCTGAATCGCTATCTGAACCTGGTTTTCTCATCTTATTAGTTGTTTGGCCGTAAGTTGCCAAAACGCCAAAACGGTAAAAATGTGTACATATTCAAGCAGTTTATTATGGACAAATAGCAAAATGTCAAAGGGGTTTAGGGAAGACCGGAAATCTAAAAGATCCGATTGTCTGGATCAAGTTGTCAAATAAATATGAAATTTTGGGATCCCACCGAAGCCTCTGTTTTTTTGTTCCTTCTTGATTTTGACAATATGATCTGTTGGGAGCTGTGCTACATAACATGCCATTTACACTAAAGAGATCTAATTACTTTCACCACATAGTTTCATCTTTCACAATGTTCCTGGTTTTTACCGTATTCCGGCCAAACTCTTTTCACAAAGTCTCAGTCCAAGTAAGCAATTTTCATAAAGTCTCAAGATTCTGGCCGAATCTATCCGCCAAAGCCGAAAAAAATAGTACATCCCAAAACTAGTATGTTCTTTACCGAATGTCAGTACGTTAGTAAGTTGCCTCTTCAATTCGGTCCTTTCGCAAATTTCCAGTTTTACTGAATTCCGCCTAGATTCGATCATGAAACTAACTGGGATGCAGCATGTTGTTTTACTCGTGTATCATCTGTATTAGTCAGATTCACCTACATTTAGCTCTGCCCCCACACGAAAAAGGTTATCAGTTTACCGGAAACACGCATGCTAACCTTTAAAGTTTAACCGAAAAGGACAGTGATAGGACCATCTGGTTACACATCACTCATTCAAATAAATTGGCTTGAAGACCCGCTGAAAATGCGTTACTTCGCTGTTCCGCAATTCACGAATAATCGATTTTCAAATAGTGGAATTTTCGTGTGATTTGTGGTACCTCTATTTGCTTGCATCTGTGTTGTATGCCTTACCAGAAGATTCGTGAATTTTTTTTTGTTCGGGCATCACCAAGCTTGTATACCATTGCCAACTGAAAAGCCGCGTTTGTGTTGAGGTTGGAATTTCCCGCGTCATAGTAGAATTTACGCTGTGGGGACGGCCGCAGATATTCTTAACGTCATAACTATAGCAGATAGTGGAAAATAAGAAAATCCCTTTGCAGGATCCAAATAGTCCAGTGTATTCAATTAAACGACAAAAAAGTATGTTGGCTTTTCACTTATACTTTAAAGCTCTTAGAAGCATGGGTTTTTCGCACGTTATGGTATCGTACAGAGGACATACTGGAAACTTACTTGTAAAGCCAGGTCATGGTATTGCTTCTTCTGTTGAGGTTCTAAGGCATACCACCACTCGCCTAAGATTTTGGAGACGGTCCGGTTATCTTGATTTGGATGCCGTTGGTGGACTAAGGCTCGATGGCGCTTGCTGAATATCATGAATGCGTTCATGGGTCGACGAACATGGTCCTTCTCTTTTAGCTGAAAACAAAAAATACAGACATTAAGTACCAGAAATAATCTTTCCATCCATCGTGATCTTTCTTCTCTTTCTCTGCTGTTATTAACAGCAAGGAACATTTATGTCTGAAACAAAAGAGGATGTAGGGAAACAGCGGAAGTAGGCTATAGTTTGTTTTGCGACCAAAGTTCGCCCACAAGTTCAAATGAACGAAGAATAGCATCCCCTCGGATGATGTAGACAAATAGTCCCGGAACTCCGCTCAAAACTTTACTCCATTTCTTCCCACTCGAGACCGTTAGCAGCGGCGCGGGACGGCTCCCTCGCCACTCTCTCGAAAAGATTAGGTACTTCTGCTTCTTTGAACATTTCTCAAAATGTTGGGACTAACTTAAGTCTTTTATTTTTCGCCTCTCAAACAGTGAAATGGGAAATACAAATTAAGAACTTAATTTGCTAAGAGCCAAGTATTCTTTATCTTTCTTTTGTCAAAAATAATGAAGTCAGATTCTTTTAATTCCTTTTTCGTTGATTTTTTAATGTTCTGTTCCTTCTGTTGGGATAATTTCAGAAGGTCTTGAAAGTGTTGAGATACTTCGGGCGCTTTAATTTTGCCCTGACTGAAAAAGGAGCTGAGTAAAAAAAAGAACAAAAGATTCAACCAAATTCCAGTGTGTGTCTTTGACTCAACTCAACTTAAGGCACCCATTACTGTGCAGAATTATTGCGACGTCCTAAGTAACACAATTCTACTGTATGTATAAGGTATAATCCAACTCTCTGGGAAAGGTACCAAAGCAGGCTGACCAAGAAATATCATGAGAAAGGATCTGAAATGCTCTCTGATCCATGTGACCCACTAAAAGGTTAGCCGAAGCCCTGTCTCCTCTATAGGATCTTCTAGAGCTTCGTGCTCAGTTCCTGGAATTTGTCGACTAGCCACCATCTAGCAATTAAGAAGTAGTGAAAGAAATTAAATGAAATGATGATTTAATCCGTAATTTCTTTAAATACATAAAAATAGCTTTGGATATGTCAATACAAATAAAGACACTTCAAGCACTATCAATCAACTCGACAGGTCAATATTACTTATCTGATAACATTAAAATTTCATAAATAAAATACATCAATAAACGAAAGACAGGTCAAAATTACATAACGTATCTCGTATAAAATTTCTAAATAAAACAATCAAGTTCCTAAATACAATCGTCTACATCAGTAAACAAAAACAAGTCAAAATTGCATACCGCAGCTAGGAACAGTTAAACTGTTTAATAAAGTATGGTACGTAAGACTTTAGGTAACGCTCGGATGAGTGTATTGGAGGAGGAATTAGTTGCTTCTTCTGATTCATTGTGAGATTTTCGGTCATTCTTGTGTTTCGGCAACTTCTTTTTTCGGAGAACTCAGGCAAAATGTCACGATGTAATTCGGACGCTAGTATTTTTGTGCCAAATCTCACGGTAAGCATATGCCTCCTTTGTCTTAACGACGTTATCTTTAAGATCTCCAAGCTTTTTTCATAATCCTCATATCCCATTCCCAATATTACTTTGCATGCTCTCTTTTGGATCTGCTCAATTTTGTCATGTTGTTCTTCGGTGAGTGAGCTGTGCCAAACAGGACATGCGTACTCTGTTTGGGGTCTGATGTATATTTTGTAGCATGTCAACAGTGTTTGCCTGCTGAGACCAAATTTCCGCAGATTTGAAAAAGACTTGAGTTGACCAGATGCTTTGGACTGACTTAACATGAGAATTCCATCTGAAGTCACTGTCAATATTTAGTCCGAGGATTTTGATGTTTTGGGGAAATAGTGTTCCTGTTCATTCAATTATGTATTGTTACGTTAAAATCGTATTTTGTGCTTTTCTCATTTTTGTCTTCTTCTTCCACTCATCACTGACATTCCTTGTAAAGATGGCAACAAACGCATTCATTCTTCTAGCTTATTTGTCAAAACTTATTTTGCCTCGGTCCACGAACTACATTTGCAACACAATTGCAACACAGTTTTGCATGTAATACTATGTAATAAAGAATACTATCATTTAATGTTCCTAAGACTGGTCCAATCTTATGTGGTAGTATCCAGTAGCATTCTGTCTTGCCATAGAAGCCTCCAGTCTTGCTAATAGTAGCATATAGTAGTATGCAGTAACACGGTAGACTTGAAGTAGAAGCATGTAGTAGCATCGTTAGTACTGCATGTAACTTTTTCGTACTACTTCATAGTACTATACTGAGATAAATTTTTCATCGGGAAGCACAAGCGGTCATAATACTCTTGATGACCAACTTCCTTGCCGATGAAAAATCGCCGTGTACCTAGCGGAAGAGCCGAAAGTGGCACCACAGCGGTCCCCAGCGATCACGGTGATTGACTGACACAAGATTTGAGTTGTTGTGTTTGAGTCGTCAAGTGAGACGTTTTCTCGTTCTTCCTGAGGATCATTGGCGTGATTTTGACTTAATCATATAGAGTATACCAATTGCAGGCTAGTATAAATCTGATTTTACAGAGAAAGCACCGGGTGACCAGGAACGCCATCCAGCGGTTGGACAACATGTTTTCTCTCCCCGCCAGACTGTGGAAATCTCTACACTCCCCTGCAGGGAGGGACAACCACTGATGTAAAATAGCAGTGATGCAGACGGACGGCTTCTTTAAAGGGGATTCTGGCGATCTCACAAATTCATTGTGTGTTAAATTACGTCATTCCCGGTATTTCACAGTTCCGCGTGATGCATAATGCGACAGATAAGGAATTCGTTTAAAGTTCAACTGAAAAGCCCGCTTATTTTTGTGTCATTCAACTGGATACACTACATTATTTGGATTGTGTTAAGGGATTTATTTTTTATTTTTCATTATTTGCTATAGTATGACTTTCAGAATATCAACGGCCGTCCTCACAACGCAAAATTCTACTATGACGCGGAAAATCTTAATCTCAATACAAACGCGGCTTTTTAGTTGGTGGTGAGCTAGGTGATCACTGCTCACTACGTGAACACTTATTTTTCGTAAATCGCTTTCGTCAAGAATAAACACAGGTACAAGCGCATAGAGGTACCACAAGTTTGAGAGGGAAATTCCACTATAAAAAAAAAATCAACTATTAGTGAATAGCGGAGCCACGAAGTAACGCATTTTCATCGGATCTTCAAGCCTCTTTATGTGTATAAGTGATGGGTAATTAGGTTGTCCTACCTCAGCCCTTTTCGGTTAAGTTTTAAAGCGCGAGTCGCAGCAGGTATAGGTCCCATTCCAATATCCAAACTTGTGTGCCTCTTTTGAGACTCGGCTAGGTTTCGCAAAGATTACAAATCCTTCCCGGTTATTTTCACCCTCGCTCAATGATTTTGGCGAGAACCACAAAGAATCAGAAAGCAATCTGACCAATGAGCTCCTCGGAAGCAATAAGCGGGAGCCTAATCTGCCTCGAAAGGAGCCAAAAACGACAAATGCGTAGTGCCGTTACGATGAATGACAATGACATGTTCGAGATCTCGGATTTGAGCATGGATGGAATGATCAGAGACATACAGGGAAGCAGTAATATAGATCAGACGAGTCCTTTAAGCTTTGGCGGTAGCTTGCAGACGTATGAATCACGAAGTATCAGGAGAAAATACCAATGACGAACGATAAAAACTGCCATGCAAATTATCACCGACTGGAAAGAAAATACAGTTTCAGATCACTTAAAAAAAATTTTCTGAGCCGACTTTTAGGACTTTTCACGGCACCTTGTGTAGCTTAAAGGACACCTGAACAATGAAACCATACTTGAACATACCATGGAGAATGCATTTACAGACATTGCCACGGAGAGCACTCTTCTCCTGAGCGTGACGTTTTCAAAATAGGGATGTTCGTTTCTGGAGGTTTGCACATGCAGACTCCAAGAAAAAAAGCGCAACTCATTCAAACCTTGTACAGCGCTGGCCGGATCGTACTGGAATATCTTCTAGGTATATGTTTGGGCTTAACTGGTTGAAAAATATTCCAGAAGAAGGGTTGATTGAAGACATTTGTTCATTTCTAATACTGTCCGGTACTGAAATAAGGACAGATGCAAAATGGAGCAAAAACTATAGCTTGGAAACACTATTTCGTATTTGGATTGGGTTTTCTGCAGGCAATGTTAACGGAAGTCATACAGATAGGGATGATACTTGGTACTCTTCATTCAGGTGTCCTTTAACTGGGACTAATGAGCAATACTCTTGATGACTAACTCTTCTTGCCGGTGCAAAATCGACCTGTACCTAGCGGAAGAACTGGAAGCGGTATCACAGCTGCTCCCAAACATCGCCGTGATTGGTTAACACAGGATTGAGTTGTTGAGTTTGAGTCGTTAGTGCTACGTTTTCTCGTTCTTCCCGAGGATCACTGGCGTGTGTACTTAGTCATATAGAGTATTCATTCGACCTTTAACGGTAGAGTGCAGAGGTATTAACCGCGAACTTTCGAAAGAAAAGATCGTTTATGAACGTCAAAAGAATTTCCTCTCGTGTAATTTATCACTAACCGGAAACTAAATTCCGTTCCAGGTCACTGAGTAAAGATAAATTATTTCTGCGCAACTGAGCTTCGATATTTAATCCCTTTCATACATTTTGCTTCGCCCCGGAAACAACTCGAGAGATAGAACTAATACCTATCTTCAAACGAGGAGTAGGGGACGCTAACAAATTAAGTGTCCTCCATCTTGGCTGTCAGTTCGAAAACAGTTTCTTGCAGGGAGATCTCCAGACATCCGCACGTCTTGACCTCTTTGTCGAAATTCGGGAAACTTGTGATTTTAGACGAGTAGGAAGCAATTTGTTGGGGAAATGTTCTGTTGTGAGAGAAATCCACTTGGTTCATTCAATGTGTTTGGTTTTGACGTACAAGGTTATTTTTGTTCTACAGAAATATTGTGTGAAATATACCTATTGATTAATTGATTGATGTAAGCGATGCCCAATTCCAAGGAAGCGCTATGAGACACCCTTGCATATGCGATTTTTGCTCTGGGTCCTGAGGTTTAAAGTATGTACTGGCACCAGACATGTTGCATATGTAACCAACTGAATCTAGAAATTATCACGAAGAGATATTTCACGCCACTATCTTCCTCACCCCACTCAATAGATTATAAGTACTACCGAAATTCTTTTTAGCTAGATTCCGTCTCAATACCAGTCCGGCAGGAAAACAAAGTGAGGGTACCGATCCAGCTTGTTTTCCCAAGCCTCTCTCGAAACTCTAACTAACTTCAAGCACAACTCTTACTAGAAATGATTTTTCCACCCGAAAATTTGCGGTTTTCTTGTTCGCGCTTGTCGACTCTGTCCAGCCTTCCTGCTCTTCGACGCGGCGGCTGGGCGCAAAAAAAGTGAACACGCCGTGGTTAAAAAGTGGGAAAACTAAGCAAATAAAAGAAGTCACAAACAGAAGATTCGCATGTCCTTTAGTGTGAAAGAGTTATCAGCCGACGTTGGAGATTCCGGCAAACTTTGCGTTCTGTGACGGGCAAAACTCGGCACGGCCGAAAAAGCTCTGAAAATTCGAAAGCACAAAACAATGGAGAAACGCGGGGATTTCGGAAGCTTACAATTCCAGAACGGAGCTTGGTATTTTATAAAAGTCAGGATAAGCAAGAGGGGTCCTTTCAGACAAAAGTTTTACCGGCTTTGGGCTGGATTCCGGGCATACTAATTGTCCAACACAAATACAGTTCACAAAATGTATCCAGCGGGTATTCTTACCCCTATTTCGAGGCTGTAATCGACTAAACTGTAAACTTTACTTCTACCAAAATAAATTATATCATGATAATTAAGAGATTTTTATTTTCTATCCTACTTCTTCTATTTGAGATGTATGGCAATTATGAACAACTATGCTTAATGCTCCATGGGACGTTAATGTCGGATGCGCATCCATATCCACGACATTTCTTTTAACAGCGATGCCCCTGAGAAGACGCTAGGGGAAACAAGAATGCATTCCTCAATAGTCCAATTAAACTGAAGACTGCCGAGTTTTAGGTTTTACTTTAAACTCCTTCTAACTCGTTTTCTCCGGAGCCACTCTTATTCAACATCAACATCGTCATTTACGTCATGACGATCCTCTGCTAGCCATATTATGTTGTGCTATTATGGAAATAAAGAATATATTATTATTATATTATAATTCCGTCGAAATCATAGATAAATATTCCTTCAGCCCAAGCTGACTTTGAAACATATATTCAAATAATGTATACAACGGATACGTCACCTACAATTCTTCATCAGCGATATTTCGGCCCTTTTTGGCAAGGGTCTTGGTCAGGCTGTCAATCTTCAGGGTCAACGTCGGGGAAGGAAAGTTTATTACAGGTTTGCCAAGAAGGGCCAAGGTTTGCCAAGAAGGGCCGAAATACCGCTGATGATGAATCGTAGCTGACGTATCCTTTGTATACATTATTTGAATATACCTGTCGAAATCGCCCTCGGGAACCGGAAAAGAAGATCGAAACATGTTGCTGTAATGATGGCAGGAAACCGATGAGATATTTGCCCCTACTTGGGGTGTCCGAAGCCCTTAGGCTGACTAAATCTTGGTACCGTCGAGCGGTGGGGAATATTCAACCTTCGAAGGCGTATTCGGGATCGTAGTCTTTCGTTTTGGGAGATCGGTTCCTTTTCTTTGATACTTACTTTATTGATTCCTTAGAATATAACTTGTCACAGTTAGCACGTAAGATTATCTCCAAATACAGACATACGTCTCGCTACAATAAACTCTCAGAACCTTCTCTCAATTCCATCTAGCAATCATCTGCCCACCTCGAGCTTCACACAAAATTCCTATTTTGCTTACTGCGTAGGAGCTAACCTTTAAAGTTCAACTGAAAAGGGCTGGGGTAGGACAATCTAGCTACCCATCACTTATTCACTTTAATTGGCTTGAAGACCCGCTGAAAATGCGTTACTTCGTTGTTCCGCTATTCACGAATAATCGATTTTCAAATAGTGGAATTTCCGTGTGATTTGTGGTACCTCTATGCGCTTGTATCTGTGTTGTATGCCTTACCAGAAAGATTTACGATTTTTTTTTGGTTCAGGCACCAAGCAGTCTTCACTAAGCTCACCACTGCCCACTGAAAAGCCGCATTTGTGTTGAGATTAAAATTCCCCGCGTCATAGTGGAATTTAGGATGTGGGGACTGCCGCAGATACTCTGACGTCAGAACTAGAGCAGATAGTGGAAAACAAATAACATTCCTTAGCAGAATCCAAATTATTCAGTGCATTCAGTAAAATGACACAAAAATAAATTGGCTTTTCAGTTAGACTTTAAAGTTCATCTAACCACAGTCACTAACATCCGCGAGCTAAAGTCTAGATAACATGAGCCTCGGGACGCGACAGCAGGATGCTGGAAAACCACGAAACATTATTCTTACTAGTACTGATCCCAAAAGCTAAAATTATTCCGACTAGTAAGAAAGCTAATTTTGATAGTTAATATTCTAAAATACTATTCGTCAAACAGGCAGAATTACCTTTCTCGGGCTTTTCTGGTCGAAAAAATCAACTCCGCTTTTTGGTCCATTGTCGCTCTCGAAGACATCATCATCGTCATTATCCTCCAAGTCTGCCAGATCCGGAGCATCTCTTCCAGTAGAGTTTAGTCTCTCGCCAGAGACTCTCTTCCCAACGTCTTTATTGTCGCCACTAACTTGAGCGCTTCCGTTTCTTGTCGGACGAAAAGAAGAATCTGACCCGGCGGAGCGGAACATGTCCTCTGATTCCCTATTTACGTTGGGGGAGTGGTTTCCTCCGTTGGTGGATTTGTGCTGATAAGATTGGCTGTTACTGCTGATGAATGGCAGAAGGGATGTCCAGGCGTAGAATTGAGACTGGGCTTCATCTGCAAGAGTCCGGTCTGGAAAGACAAACTGCTTATCATAAAAATACATCCATTCCCTCTGTTGAAAATTTTCGGCGGCTTGGTTTAAGAGTTTGTAAAAATATTTTGTCATTTCGCCAGTCTGCAATATCTGAAGCTTGTAAAAAAAAAATGTAGATTTGGATACTCTAAGATTGTGTCAAACCGGTCTAAGTATAACCGAAAGCTTTCTTTGTATTCAGTTTTTTTGCGATAAATCTGCACTCAATCTTTCTGGCACTTTTATTCTATTGAAAAAGAGTGACATATGTAAACTACGTAGATGTTGCAGCTTGGTCACACTGGGCTCAAAAAGCCGCCTATTCGACTAACAACTAAAAATCCCTGGGGGACGTGAGATTTGGTGGACTTTGTGGCAGCTTGGAGATAATGAGCAGACTGCAATTACGGGTCAATTAGGGTTCCTGTAACATAATTATACACACTGTTTTGCTCTAATTGATCTCGGAATTTAAAACGACAACATTCAGAATTAGTTGTATCTTGTTCTTTTTCTTTTTTCTACTTTTGCAACCCAAAAAGCCAGGAAATGAGCCAAGTGTGACCAAGCTCTTACTACAAATACTGTAAATACCTGCTTTATTTGCCTATATCGTACCGAAATCGGAGAATAATCCGAAAATACAAAGCTCCCGATATAACAGCAAAACTCCAGGAGCTTCATGATAATTTGTCTGGACAAGCATATAAACGGCTTACTCCATATCACGGGCTCATCTGTTTGTTATGTTGATTTTTGTGTCTATTTTGTTGTTCTAGTGTTTCTTCTGTTGTTTATTTGTTTCTTTCTCTTCTTACCTCCACTATCTTCACATTCGTTTTTTTGCAGTGGACAAACAAATTATTATTATTCTTATAAAAATAATGTACTTTGCTAACAATGTACTGCCTAAGCCTACAGTTCTCTTAAGCTATAGTCTATAGTTCTCCTTAAATCTCCGACCAGGTAATCGACTAACTTCCCATCCGGTGCGAGAACTATTAGGATTTCCTGATTCTTTCTTCCCGAATATCAACATTCCAATTAAGTGGACGGGAGAGTCTTCTTGTTCGTCCCGTATTTCTGAGCCCTCCCCCCCCCCTCCCACTAAATGCTTAGGTACAAAGCCTCACTTAAAGCATAACTCCTACTAGAAATGATCTTTTCACTATTAAATGGATCAGAAAAAAACTTTCTCGAAAATAACTTTACTTTCCATGTGAAATTAGAGAGTATCTTGTTAGCGCTTGACGACTCTGCACAGCCTTCCTGCTCTCCGACGGGGCCGCAAAACATTTGAAAACTGAACGCGCCGTGGATAAAAAAAAGTATGAAAACTAAGCAAATAAAATTAGTCAAAAACAGAATTACTCATATCCTTCTGTGTGAAAGAGTTGTCAGCGGATGTTGTAGATTCTGGCAAACTTTACATTGTGTAACGGGCAAAACTCGGCACAGCCGAAAAGGCACTAAAAATTCGTAGGCACAAAACGAAACAATGGAGAAAGATGGGGATTGCATAAGCTTATAATTCCATAAGGGAACTAGGTGTATTATAAAAGGCAGAATAAGCAAGAGGGGTCCTTTAAGAATCTGACCAAACTCATTGACAGGCAGAGTATATGCACAAAATTCTATCAATGAATGAGTTTATCAATGACAGATAAACGGAGAGTGACGATGTCATAGGTATTGTTCACTTCGGTCCCGAAAGTGACGGAGCATTTCAACTTTTTTAGTTTTGCTATCACTGCCTCCTCACCCTTAGAGTTACGTTACGTACCTTGTTGTTTCTGGTCATTTCGCGACGGTTGTAAGCTATCTACAGCATCAGTTGTCTGTAAATCTATCACTGGCAACAGGTTCGTGGGGGGAGGGACTTCGCTCCTTGGAGTTTCCTCGTTCATGGCAGTTTTCTGGCGATACTTTTCGGAAATAGCATCAAGTCCCGGATAGCCGGAATAGTTGTTCTCTGAGCCAATATGCCACAAAGATTTGGGTCTGGCTGGGGTTTGAGTCGCGGCTGGAGCCACAGGTTGCGAGACTGGATCGGGTTGGGACCTGCTAGGTAGGTTCTCCTTTCCATCTAAGTCATGCTGCTGCTTTGAGATCACAAAATCACTTCTTCTCCACCGGTTCGTATTCACAGGCACCGGCTTGAGAAGGGCTTGAGGCTGGGACGCTGTGTCTCGAGGTGCATCAATCGTCGGGAGCGTCCCTTGGAGGATGTAGTACGTTTCGTTCTGTTGAGAGAGGAGGAAAATGGGTTGGGAGGCCGTCGTCACGGCTATGGGCATCACGCCCAGCCGTTCACTTGCGTCTGGAGCTGAGTAGCTCTCAGTCGAGGGTCTGTAGCAATCCGCTCGGACGGAGTCGACCGTGTCAAAATGAGTGGCGCCATTGCCACCAGACAGGTTGACCCCGTTTCCCGCGTGTTCCTCCCAGTTTAAATCCCCGGCGGTGTGACTTCTACTTCCAGACTGGTTCAGCTGTATAACAGAATGCATGGGGGCTATTGCAGTTGGACGGAGAAGTTGTTGCTCATCAGACGCATTAGATGACTGATGGGCGGGTACACGAGTAACTCTGAAAATTAAAAAAAAGTTTATCAGCTGTAGCTGGCTAAACTTTAAAGTTTAACTGAAAAGCCAACTTATTTTTGTGTCATTAAACTGAATATGCTGAATTGTCTGGATTCTGCAAAGGGATTTTTTTATTTTCCACTGTCTACTCTAGTTAAGACGTTCAGAACATCTGCGGCTGTCCCCACAACGAAAATTCTACTATAACGCGGGAAGTTTTAATCTCAACACAAACGCGGCTTTTCAGTGGGCAGTGGTGAGATTGGTGAAGATTGCTTAGTGCCCGAAGAAGAAAAAAAAGCATAAATATTTTCTCGTAAGGCACACAGCAAAAATACAAGCGCATAGAGGTACCACAAATCACACGGAAATTCCACTATTTGAAAGTAGATTATTAGTGAAAAGCGGAACAACAAAGTACCGCATTTTCAGCGGGTCTTCAAGCCAATTTTATTGAATAAGTGATGGGTAACTGATTGTCCTATCCCAGCCCTTTTCGGTTAAACTTGAAATCCAGTGACCGAAGCTTGGACACACTGTTCTACAGGATAAAACAAAAGTTAGAGCCTGTCGATCATCTGACCACAGCAATACAACACTATTGTGCGTTACTGTATACTTACGATGGAATAAAACGAAACTACTGATTAACCCGCGTCCCCGATCTTGATTCAGAATTAAAAATATCTGGCAGCAGAGCCTACGCTAAATTTTACAGGGCTGTTTTGGGGAGAAACTGGTTTATATACTGCTGTGTTATGCATTATATCATAGCGTTATATTAGTCCGTTCCAATCCTCGCTAAGGCGCTTCGCTTGCAGACGGACTAGTAGGACTAGCGCAGAATACACATTAGCCAAGAGCTGTGGATGTGACAAGTGCCAATTAATTTAATGACAAGTGCCAATTAATTTGCTCGCGCATGAAATGTTGTGCCGCATTTATTTTGAAATTAAATTAAATTAAAATTAAATGTGCCTTATTTTCCTTTTTTTCCAATTATTGGGGTGATCATAGACTGGCAACTAAAGAAAAATCTCACAGAATATTCGTGCACCAAATTGGAGTGGCTAAGTCAAAGAGAAAATATTTTTTGCCCCTTTCCATTTCCCCAAATCTGGGATTTGACAAATTTAATACTCTCACGAAATTCTTCTCCTCGGATACAGAGACACTTGACGTAATGGGATGTCGACGAAATCCTCCTGCTATACGAGCTTTCTCTCCGGGTGGTAACGAATGGCGATTCTACCAAGGTAGAAAAAAGCAAAAAATTTGATATAAAGATACATAGATGGCACTTTACACAAGGGACTTGTACCGTGACCAATAAACCATAAACGGTTTTTTCGAATACAATTTAGAAGTCTAGGACTCCATTCATCATAGGACTCCAATGGAGTCCTAGACTTCTAAATTGTATTCGAAAAAAACGTTTATGGTTTATTGGTCACGGTACAAGTCCCTTGTGTAAAGTGCCATCTACGTATTAATAATTCCGTGACATGGGGATGTGAACTGGTTAGATGAATTTGCCTTCGGCGGGATCACTGTTCCTATGGCCGGCTTCTACCACACTACTGTAGTGGTTTGCGAACTCAGTTCACAAGCCCCTCGGTAGCTCAGTTGGTAGAGCGACTGCCTTGTAAGCAGAGGGCCCTGGGTTCAAATCCCGGCTGAGGATCATTTTTGTTTATCAGTTCACTACGAATACAATTTGATATAAAGCCCAAGTCAATTCAATACGTGGTTGGAGAACAGGGAGAAGTCGTTGGTTTCGAACTGTATATTAAAGCAGAACTGAACCTCAACACAAAATATCGCTGATGAAGAATCGTAGCTGACGTACCCGTTGTAAACATTGTTTGAATAAATGTTTCAAAGTCAGCTTGGGCTCAAAGAATATTTAACACAATTCCATTATTTTCCTTCGGTAAATAGCGCTATTATCAGCCCACCTAGTTTCGATTTCCCTTCTGAAGTTTGTTCTTATGCCACATCCAATCTCCCCACAGAATTTTTTTTCACAGTTACGAAACGCCCCAACCGTTGTTTTTTATTGGTTCATTCCGAGGTGCGAACGGTATGAAACAATCATAATTTTTAATGATGCTGGTCTCAGAGAGAAAATACATTGCCAGAGCTACGTTGGTATCTTGGCCTTTCGCTCATCAAAAGAAGAATTCAGACAAGGCGGTTATATTCCTAAAATACGCACAATCCCGCCACAGAATGGAATCTGCTTGCTTGCTCCACTTATTTTATTCGTTGCGCAAATTACCTGTTTCAAAATCCCTCGCCAAATCTGGACATTGAAAGACAACAAAGCCAATAGATGGCTGACCGACATTACATTCGGTGAAATTTCATTGGTTGTTCTGGGAAACCGGTTCCTCAAAAATTTTTATTCGGTTACAGCGTTTATAAGTCAGGAATTTACTAGCAACGCCGGCTATAGGGTGGAGAAAGGACAACGACAATCTGAAGAAAATTTAACACATATTTGATATATTTTTATACATATATATCACATTTCATTCCATTTGACCACTGAAAGTCGGGACCAACACTATTCAGATGGAAACTGCAAAATGCGGAAAATAGGAACACATCCTCAAAGTCGAAATCCAGATTTCTATAGGCTACAAACTTTTCCTCTAAAAATCAACGCTTCGACATTGGAATTATGCTGGTAATTAATAATTCCAGGTTAACTATTATCTACGCCGGCTGCTGGGTGTGAAAAGGCGTGTCGAAACGATATTAATTACCACAGAACACACCAACGGGACTACTTACGGCAGGAACAGGAGTGAAGTTTACAGTTTTGTTTGTAGCAGTAGCAGGTCACGAAAGGTTGTTTATAACAGTTTTGGAAAATGGCTTGTAAGGGAGCAAACACAACGTTTTACTAGGAGAAGGAATGACTAGGAACTAAAGCATTTTTGCGTTCCGAATGCAGAAATTATTAGTAAGTTTGGCATGGCCGGTACCCGGGCTGACATTCAGCTTAGTGTTAACAAGATTCCTAAGAAGTTTACAGAGGCGAATCCTCTTATTATATTATCACAGTGGAAATTCATGAGGGCTGAGCAACAATCAAATGGAGCACTAAATACCGGTTAGTTCCCATAATCTAAACTTGTTTGCTTGATCTTTTAAACCGATACTTTTCCACAAAAATGGTTTTAAAATTTATTAGGTTTTGCTTGGGTGGACTCTGATGATATGGCGTGGTGTTCTCCCTGCCGTTCTTCTGTTTTTGTCTGATGTTTGTTATGGTAAAGAGGTTACGACACTTTAATGGAGGGGGGGAGGCAGAAAGGACAGGCGAAAGCTTTGCAGGCTACCCCTGTTCACATCTATCTCTCTCAAAACAACATACCATTTTAACCTTAATTTCAGCCTTGAAAGGCCTTTGTGCAGCCTTTGTGAAACTGGAACGTATCGCTATGAAAATACGCGATAATAAAGATAGGGATACGAACGATTTTTGTCCTGAAGTCTTGTTACCCACTCGCAGAGCAAAATAACACTAGGGAGAAGCCCCAAGACTTGAAAAAATTGACACACACTCTAATAGCAGCGATACTAGCACCAGTAGCGACAGAGAAAGTCCCTACTTAAGCTCATTCAGCCGTTCACCAGCGCTCCGATAACTTCATGTTCTCAACATAGCAAAAAAATGATACAGCCTCCATTGCTTCCTTGGTGTGTGCAGACCGCACCTTTGCTTTACTAGGCATTTCTTAACATGCAAGTTTGTCTCGCTTTAAATGCCGCAAGCGAAGTGTGCGGCGCAACGAATATGGCCCGTTTGCAAAGCACGGAAAGCATAAGTCTTAGCGCTATTCCATAGTGGTATTTTGCTCTGCCCTCTCGTCTGCGAGGATAGCACGTCAATATAAACCCGTTTACTGCGGGGTTCTCATGGTTTGTCGTGACAGCACTCGTCCCTGTTGACACAACGCGGCTAAGCGAAAACTGTTTCCGTTCCTGAGCGTCTCTCGAGGCTACATAATCCGGTCATGTTCTATAGCTGGGACAACTGAGCCTTACGACCGTCCTGTGTTGTTTTCCAATCCATACTGCCGAAGCATTTCCTAACGAAATACGGGATAGGCTACCCCTCCAGCTACTCTCACGGATACCGGATCCATAAATGGTTATAGGGCTTATGGTCATCATATTGCCAAGTTCTCCGTGCTTCCGTACTTCAGATTCATTTTCCAACTTGAGCGGTTAGAGCCCGAAGAGGACCCTTGCCAACAAGGGCCGAAATATAGCTCTAATAAAATGTAGCTGACTTATCCGTTTTGCACCGTCAATTTTCCCCGAATTCCCCCACCGTTGCCAGATCCGTTCCGACCTCCTAGAGTAGCATGAAGAAATATGTACTTGCCAACTTGGGACCTGATCTCCATCAGGACCTGATCCCTCGTCCGAGAGTTACGCATGCCAACTTTTCTGAGATCCCCCCCTCCAACTTCCAACACAGTAACGGGATCCAGTCCGGATATATAATGACAAATCTAAGGCTTATGATCGTCCTTCTGTTGTGATACCTACGTACGCGTGCAATCTGATTTCCGAGAGCCCCCTCCAACTCCCCCACAGCGACTGGATTCGAACGGGTACTACAAGCGGATGATCAAGGACGTGCACCCTTTCCGAGTTGCCAAGTTTCATCCGGATCGGATGCCTCGTTCGGAAGTTACGCGAGCCGCATTCCTCTTCCCTCCAGCCCAACCCCACACATGCGTTGGAGTTCGAGAAATGATCAATTCCAACTTAATTTGGTCAGATCCCTAATATTCATGCCGAGTTTCATCCTACTGGAAGTACCTTAACTCGGAACCAGCGGACAGCCCCCCCCCCCCCCACGAACAGCGATCAGTATCTGACACTCGAGCCGAAGGGTGCAAATGCCGCAAATTGCTGCAACCAAGCTAGTTAAGGCTCGCGCGCACAGCTAATTGTTTTATAATCCTCTGCTTCGATGTTACTGGCAGAAAGTGCAATAGCACAGGGCTGACAACAGGCCATCCGATGGTTCTTTGGCATCAATTTCTCTTGGTGTCAATTTTATAGCCGAGCTGAGGATCTCCCCTCATCTGGATAGTCCAGCGCGGAAACAGGAGATTAGAATCCAAACCAGCATATTCCGAAAACTCGGTACGAAGAGGGATGGGATCCCAAAACGTAAATGGAGGATACCTATGACATCGCAAAAGTTGTCCGTCTGTCCGCACGATAACTCTCGAGGGGACTGAGATATTTTGATGAAACTTTGTGGGAGGATCCTTTGGGTCAAAGTACAGGTCAAGTTCGAAGACGGGCTCTGCAGCCCTATATTTGAGGGTGGGGGAGGGGTTTTCAAATTAAGGGGAAAACACGCTCATGAGATAGTTGATTTAGGGGTAAGGAGACATGCTGAATCCAAATATGAAAGTTAAAAAACAGTAAAAATATTCAAGGAATCCGACGAAGACTGAATAGCGAAGACATGATCCAATTGCTTGAATCAAATGTTAGATTTTTGGGATCCCATCGACACCTTTGGTCTTGTTCTAGTAAGGAACTGTATAATCCGTGTACAAGTTCCTAAGTCGCTTTTCGTGTTCATTGTGTATTTTCTCGTTTTGTTTTCAGCTCTGCACTCCTCTGTTCTTTCTTTTCAGAAGGTTAAGAGTAAAAGTCAGTGTCTCCAGCGAAAAGTATCACGCTCCTCTAGCACGCGTGGGACAGGATCGATTCCCGATTGCGGCACAATTTTTATTCAGTGGGTTTTTTACTGATGTCTTTTATAGTCCTCTCTTTCTAAAACCGATCTCTCGCAAGCTTCACTTCAAGATGTCTTTTCGGGTCCAGGTTGTGGAATAATTATCCCGTAAACGCTTCATTTTAGCGGCGCTTCGCCCACCAGGGGGACAACAGAGAGCGCCCATTTTAAAGTACATAGGCTAGAACAATTAAAGGACCTGTCGTATCCAGAGTCATTACTAGCCAAAATGTCTTGGGGAGGGGGGACTAAGGTAATTACCGACTAGCATGCTACTCTGACTAACTGTTTTTCAGAAAAATCAGGGCTTTTTTTCTGGCTGACAACCCTGAGGGGTAAAAACGGTAAAGGTATCAGCATCAGCCCCTGTGACGGCCTAACTGGCGGTGCTGATCTCGGATTCTCTCCCCTCAGCCGGAAAGTGCAATGTGCGGTTGGGCGGTTAGGGGGTAGCCATCCTGGTGCTTTCGCACACCCTTCCTCTTCCCTACCCAAGAATTTTCCAGTTACCCATTTGAAGCTGGGTGGACTTTGACTTGTCTGTCTTGCAGGGTTACGCCACAAACCCCCGCCCCAAAGCAAACAGTATGCACCACCAAGACTCGAACCAGCGACCCTTCCCTTACGAGTTTTGCGTGCTAACCATTCGGCCACGGACGGACAACATTCAGGGGGGGGGGGGGCAGTCCTAGTCAGCCAAAGTAGCCAATCAGAAAATTACCGAGACCTCCTGCCCAGTTTCACTGGTGAACCATCTGTCCAAAGGACAAGACTAGCAGTGAAGCTCACCGTTCAAGCTTCATCCGAGCGTTATTTGAAATCATTCAGTTCATATTCTACCCACCATTTTTACTCTGTTTGATTTTACATTACTATATTGCTTTTTAACTCATGCACTGTTTTATTCCTAGCGCTTGTTTTTGCCACTACCACTATTTTATAAGTAGTGAACTGATAGACAAAAATGCTCCTCAGCCGGGATTTGAACCCAGGGCCCTCTGCTTACAAGGCAGTCGCTCTACCATCTGAGCTACCGAGGGGCTTGTGAACAGAGTTCGCAAACCACTACAATAGTCTGGTAGAAGCCGGCCATAGGAACAGTGATCCCGCCCGAAGGCAAATTCATCTAATCAGTTCACATCCCCATGTCACGGAAATTAATGATAATACATAGATGGCACTTTACACAAAGGAGGAGTCCTAGACCTTTAAATTATATTCGAAAAATCGTTTATGGTTTATTGGTCACGGTACAAGTCCCTTGTGTAAAGTGCCATCTATGTATTATCACTACCAGTATTCTTCTGTACCGCAAAGAACTCTCGCGTAAAATAATACAGATTGAATTGACCAAATTAACATTGCAACACGAAACTGTATATAGTGTATGTGTTCGTATTTATTTCGACTAAGATTTTATGAAACCAAAACTGTGTTTAAATCATACAAAGTTTTATGTAAATTAACAAAAATGATCTGTACTCGCATATCAGTGTATCTTCTTTACTCTGTTGACATTGCCGACGCTATTTTTCTTAACGAAGAATTTTTGGAAAAAATTAAGTTAACTGAACTGAAGGGCTGCTAAGAACACCCGAATGGGTGTTTTCGGTCTTCATTTTACCATTTAGCTCGAAATTGCACTTCAAGGTGACCCAACGCTAAATACTGAACTAAAAGGAAAAGAAATAAAACGGCCAGTGTTTGACTGTAACCTTCCTGGTTTCGTGAAAAGGCTACCCTGGAATCGATGGTAAGTACTCACTTGTTGTTGTTGGGGGTAGAGAAGAGATTGTTGTCGTTCACGGTGTGTCGTACAGTAACATAACGCATCCCGTGTTGATCCCGTTGTGTGGCAATCGGAGTGAAAAGGTGCTGCTGATGACCAATCGTCAGAGGCGAGGGATTGACCCTCGGGGAGGGGGCAGGGCCGATGGGGGAGAAGGCGGGAGTGACGGAACGAGAGTTATTGCACAGAGATACTATAACAAACAAAAATGTTTGGAAGAATTGCCAGAAACTCTTTGCTAAGAGAAAAGCCAGATCCGATGAAGGGAGCTGAAAGCAAGAGTTAAGCACAAGTTAAACCATAGTTGCGATGCAGATAATATGGTGTCTGATACAGTTAACCACAAATCCCTGATTTTTGGATACCCTATGCAAAACGCTGGGTATGTCTAGCATTTGGCATAGCCTATGCCTAACGCTGGATACCCTATGCCAAACGCTGGATACCTGTTGGTAACCTAACCCTGACCTACCTCAATATAAAGGAGCTCTGATTGGTTGATTTTTTAGCTTCACTCAAATCATCAATATTTTACTGGGTTACAGTATCCAACACCTGGCATAGTGTATCCAGCGTTAGGCATAGGGTATGCCAAACGCTAGACATATCCAGCGTTTGGCATAGGGTAACCAAAAATCAAGGGTTTGCGGTTGACTGATCTGATACCTCGGTCAAAAGACTTTTTTGCAGTTATCGTGGAATCTGGCCAGTTACCGTGGTATCTGATATTCAGATACCACGATCTGATATTCAGATACCACGGCACGGCCGTGGTAACTGATCGTGGTATCTGAAAAGTCATCTCACTTTCATCGAATTTTGTCAAATTGGTGAGAAAGAAATTTAACTGGACTGTAACTGGATATCAGTTTTTCTTCTGGGATGACTTTTAAGTGCAATTTCCGCAATAGTCGTTTTTGCAGAGCAACCGTGTATCAGATACCACGGTACCTGCAAAAACGACTAATTGCAGATTCAGTTACCGTGGTAACAGATACCATGGTACCTGCAAAAATGCAACTCATGTGATGGTCAATTTGAAGTCGCGAAAATATACCGGCTGGATAGTAGATTGTCCACCGATCGGGGGGAAATCGAGCTCTGGAGTTGCACCATTCGGTGCTGGGAGCCAATTTCGGCACTGTCAATTTCTCAGAAATCGCGAAAGTAGCGTCCATTTCATTGTATATAGTTTCGTTGCGTTTAAACTGTATATATACGGACATATGTAAATCTGCTGTAAATGTTGAATCGACAATGTTTTTGTGTACGATTACCTATATGTTGACGAGAAATGCAAATCCGGCATCGTTGCTGTGAAAGTCATTTTTAAATTTTATTCTACTCTAGGAATGCCTGCCAGCTTATAGCGACACATTCGGACATTCTGGCAGTCGATCTTCACTGAAACTTTGAATGATGTCCAGTAAGTTCGAGTCAGGTTGTGAAACTGGGACTGGGAAATCACCGAGTCTTGTTCTTTCCCTTAAAGGACCCCTCGCACTATTTACTCTTCAACTTTGAGTATTTTAATATATTTGAATACTTTAAAACTAAGCTGTGCTTTCAACAAATAACCCACAGTTCTGGCTGTGTTAAGCCTTTTCTGAGACCCGTTGACTTAAAGCAAAAACACGGAAACAATTTACATGCCCAGTTTTTCTGATGGAAAAACTTCTCGCAGGCAACCGTCGACAGCGTGATACACATCGAAGGTAGCAAACACGGCAATTGAGAAAATGTTAAAGGGCTTAGAATGTACCGTACGGAATTGGGGTCTCCGGGTTTAGAAATATATGGAGTGATTATGGAAGTAGGTTGCTTTAGTATTATAGGTAAGACATGTCCTTTAACTGAAATCTCCTGCTTAACTATTAGTACACACTTACACTTACCTATAATATTTGCTACTTCGGTCTCGTCCGGTCTCCTGTCGCAGGGGGGAACACCTATTCGCGGCGGTGGAGGGTGCTCAACCGATTCTCTGGAGGTATCTTCCCAGTCGTACTCGCCACTTCGAGCTCTGAAAAATAAAATAAACCATCAGTCCTATCAAATGGAGATCAATACCGATAAATGTCACCACCTTCGTCTTAGCCCCACCATCCTTGACCATCGGTTCACCTTAGACGGAAGGACGATTTCGAGAACCACCTCTTACCGTGACCTCGAGGTAGTTATGGACACAGATCTAAAATTTTCAACGCATTACGAAACTAGCATCAAGAAAACTACAAGAATTGTGAATCTTACAAGAAGGAATTTATATTTAAGGATAATACCTATTTCCTAGTTTGTTTAAGGCACTAGCTCGCCCACTAACTGAATATGGCCAAGCAACAACAAGGCGCTTCTATATCAAGGATGTTATCGCCATTGAGCAAGTTCAAAGAACAGCAACAAAAACAGTGCCAACCATTCGCCATCTGCCTTATGAAAACCGGCTTCAAAAACTACGATTACCCAGTTTATCTTATAGATTTCTACGAGGTGATTTGATCGAAACTTCTAAAATTTGCGATAGTTATTATGATAACATTAGGCCTGATGATGTCTTCACTTTCAATCACAACGGTCTCAGAGGACAGAACTTGAAACTGAGTGGTAAGAAATTCCGAAAAGACACTGGAAAATGGAGCTTTAGAAACCGAATAGTAGTACCGAGTAAGTGCTGTATGTGCCGAAAATACAACCAATTTAAAGCAGGTGTCGACTACCACCTGGCTGAAATTCAATTTAGTGTGTAAAGTGTCCCAAGAAATTTATAGACACAAAAGCCTTGTTATTGCATTTATATTATTATTATTAAAACACACGGCCCTAGATCACCTAGCAAGAGGGGAGGGGGGGGGGGGGGGGGTAGATTTCCCTACTGCTGAGAACATGGCACAGACTAAGTGAGTAATTTTCAAAGGTACGTCCGCTAACATGTTACTTGCTCGATATTACGATCTGCACCAAGAACCTACAATACAGAATAGTGAAGTGGGGATGCAACTAAGAACCCCTTTTCCTCTTTGTAACGAAACGCGGCTTAGAACAGGCAGTTTCTACCGTGTTTCAAAACCGTAGGACCGACGCGTGGTGTGTTGCCACCTGTTCTTTGCGAAATCTAGTCGAAATATGTTCTAGAATCGGCGGATATCTTACTATAGCCTACGGTTTTCCATACGTGGTGCATTCGCCGGGTTCCGACGACATCCAACCGAACTACCGGCTCGAGGTCACCCCATGCACCACATATCCTACTCACAGTCGTAAGTTCAGAGCTTGTCAGAATGACAGTCGTATGCTTACAGCTTTTCAGAACAACAGTCGTATGTTTTCAGCTCGTAAGCCTCAAAGAATCGTACTATCCGGAGTTCGTTTTGAGCCTGTCGGAAGGAGGATAGCCGTATGTTGTGAAATCGTGAATTTGGCCTACAAACGACGTTACGAAAATGCATTCTTGTCGTATGTTGCACGAGCACAAGAAGATATTTTCCACAGACCACATATATATGTTTTAGGTCCTATACAAAATTCCATTCTTTCCGGATTCACGACGACACCCAACCCTGCAAAAAACAAATAGCACATCCGAAGTCACGATGTTCTCTTCTTCCCCTTCATCAACCCTGGTTAGTTTCCGTTTTCCAACCAAGTTCTCTTTAAATCGACCCCTATTCATATTCATCGGGAAATTAGGTTCGTCGGCAAATTAATAGTTTTTTTCGGGTCTGGCTGAACAATCCATCAAGGAACGAACATATGTAATTTTCCTGAGTCGTTCATATCTTTTTACCAAATTTCAATTTTCTAATCAATGGACAGGCTGGATAACGGGCGAATCATTTGTCCGGCGAGAAACTGAGCAAACCTCATTTACCCTCAAAATCAACTGCCATATGAACTAAAAAATTACTGTGCCAACCCTTCATCTGGAAATCCTCCATCACCTTCGCATAGGGCTAGGGGGGCCATATACGAATCTGATCTACACTTTCAGGATCCTTAGACAAAGTCTGAACAAAATATCTCAACCCCTTCCAGAGTTCATCGTGCTAACAGACGAACGGACAACTTTATGAAGTCTTCAGAGTACCGTCACTTACGTTTCGGGATACCAACAGACGTAAAAACATATAACTGTTTTTGGGATACCAAAACGTAAGTGGAGGGGTCCCTATGACATTGTCGGTCTGTCCGTGCGTCCGTAAGCACGATAGTTCGCCAATGGAATGAAATATTTTGATGAAACTTGGTGTGAGGATTCTTTGCGTCAAGTGACAGGTCGAGTTCGTAGATGGGCTCTGTAGACCTACATTTAAGGGTGTAGGAGGGGGGTCAAATTAAGGGGCGAACAAAATATTTTTTAACAGCTGATGATGTAAGAAGACATGCTGAACACATAAATGCAAATTATTTTTTCGCCGGACAAATAGCTCACCCGGAATCAGGCCAGAACCGGAAAGTTTGTTAAAAGCAAAAGTTTGTCTGAAGCTGATTAGATGTTCGATTTAAAGGTAACAAGACATGCTCCGTATATGACAACCATTTCTACACGTACATATAGTTCACCCGGAATCCGGCCGACACCGGAAAACTGAAATGTTTTATCAGAAGTTGAACAGAGCTTCGATGAAGCTGAATGCGTATATGAAAATTATTTTCTCGCCGGAGACATAATCGCCCGAAATTCGGCTAAAAACGTAAGATTTGTTAAAAGTAAAAGTCCTATCTGAAGCTGATCAGAGTTTCGATGCAGGGACAAGAAGACCTGCTGAATTCGTATTTGAGCTTTGGTTTTTTTGCCGGACAAGTAGTTTCCGGCCGAAACCGGAAATTTGGAAGTAGTAAGGCAGGAAGTTTTGATCAGTTTCGTCAAAGTAGACATGACGTATAGGGGTAAACAGACACCCTTAACACCCTTAATCTGTTTCTAATTTAAACAGTAAAATTTTTTAAGTAGTCTGGCGAAGACCGAATATCAACAAGACCCAATTGTCTGGATCAAATATTAAATTTTTGGATCCCATCGAAACCTCTGGTCTTGTTTTTCACGTCCTAGATTCTCGTTAGTTTCCGGATCGAATGCAGGTCTAAGCAAGTCATTCATTCTAGTAGGGCTTTATTAGTTCTTATAGCAGAGTACAAAGAAAACGGCTCGAAAACCTGAGACATCGGATTTCAGCCAACCCTGCCGAAAGCCTTGCAGAGGAATTGACGCAATTTTTGGCATTTTCTTCTGTCAATCTACATAACCACTGACAAGCCTTAATCTTTGAACTTCCTATCCGCCTAGTAGCCTCGCATTCAAAAGTAGCCCACCATACTGATCATAAACTGACCATTGAAGGACCCCTCGCATTATTTACTCTTCAATTTACAGAATTTTGAAATATTTGAATACTTTAAAACTAGGCTGTGCTTTCAACAAATAACCCACGGTTCTGGCTGTTTTAAGCCTTTTCCGAGAACCGTTGACTTGTACCGAAAACAGGGAACCAATTTACATAGCCGTTATTTCTGATGGAAAAACTTCTCGCAGTAACCGTCGACAGTGTGATACACATCGAAGGTAGCACAACACAGCAAGTGAGAAAATCAGCGTAGTTTTGTCAGAGGGGTTAGAATGTACCGTGCGAAATTCGGGTCTCCGGGTTTATAAATATATGGAGTGATTATGGAAGTAGTTTGCATTAGTACTATAGGTAAGACAGGTCCTTTAGAGGAAAATGCATTTCCGTCCTAATATAAATATGAATGTTTTTAAAAATCGCTAGAATGAATGTGCACGAGGCTCATCACACTTTTGCCCAGACTCATATTTAAAAGTAGCCTACGCCTAGTCTTAAGTTTATATGCACAATTAGGTTTAAAAAATCCCGAAAGATGTTGCGATGTTGCTCAGATTTGAAACACCGGCGATCAAGAGGGTGTTCCGCCCTTCTAACAACAGTAACAGTAGTAACTATTAGTTACTATTTCCGTTCCAAACTCGTGAAATGTTACTACGCTTACCGTTCCAACCTTCTCGAAACAGTAACTAATAGTAACTATTTGCTTACCACGCTCGGGAGCGGAGTAAGCGTGCGTGGTAACTACGAATCTTTGTGATGTGATTGGTCGAACTAGCCCGTGGCACGATATTTTGGTGAAAATAGAAAATGCGTTCCAGCCTAGACGCCAAGAAGCCAGAATTCGTGACGTCATGCGTAGTAACTACGGTAAGTAGGACGGAACACGCTCCAAATTTCATAGTCAGCGCGTTTCTTCCATCGGCAAGAGATGTTAAATTTAGTTTCGCACTTCAAGGCTTTAAAAACAAAATCCCGTTTCAACTCTTTCGAAACTCAGGTCACTTTCACCGACAAAGCGTATAAAACCTTCAAGAGTCCATAATATTGAGACATAGTTAAGCTTGAGAACACGCATTCGCTTTTTATCTCGCTTTTTATCTCTGAAACTACCTACACTCCCGAGTTTGTCGGAAATCTTTGGTACAAAAATCCGAAGCGCGGCGAATACTTTCAATGTGTTTTCATCCGAATTTCAGATTACATCAAAATTTGGATACAGCTCAACTCATAAAGAACGATTTACTGAGCGTTTCATCGATTACCTTAACGCAAGTTCCGTCCCGACCCCTCCACCACAGGTGTGACACAAGCTTTCCGGAACCGCCCATCCCTCTCATTCACCCCACAGTGGTCAGATCTACAAATGGAATATCTAGAGCACGTGCTCTGGCAAAATATCTCTCCATCCGAATCGGATCACTCGTTCAAGAGACATGCATGCCGTTAGATGCTCCCCGTTGAACTCCCAACGGTCCCTGGACCAAGTCCGAATCGATAAATGGTACATCGGGGGCTTACGACTGTCCTGACGGCTAAGTTCCGTACCGATCCCTCACTATAAGCGTGCCACAAGATTTCGATACCCCTCCCCACACAGTTGCCGGACATCTAAGGCACGTGCTCTTCGTAACTATCAAGTTCCATCCAGGTGGGATCCCTCGTTCAAGAGTTATACACGCCACTAGATCCAGGATTCCCACTCCCTTCACTCCTCCCAGATGGTCGTATCTGGGAAATTACAATTTCCAAGTTAATTGGGTCAGGTCCCAAACGCTGGTAAATTTGATCATCCTAGCCCATTCGGAAGTACTCCAGGTAACGATCAGCGGATCGACAGACGGAAAAGCGATCGGTGCAAGGGACTTGAGCCAAAGAGCTGCAAATGACATAGAAGTCCATGTTGCAACTAGCAGTGTAAACTCAGGGTTACAGTGTTGAAGCTGAACTAAAGATCTGAGCTACTCCACTGTTTCGTTTACGAGTAGCCAGCGGCATCGCCAGCCCGCCATGCTGGACCTGCCTTACCTAAGGCGTTTTCCCGTGCTCCTAAAAACAGTTTGTGGGTCGACTGTGGCTCGAAAGGAGTGTTTCCGCGGTCTTTCGTGTGGTTCACAAGTGTGTTTCCGCAAAGGTAAGGTAAGGTACAATTTAACAGCAAATATGAATAAACCTGGAGTTTCTCAAAAGCATCAGACATGCCAGTGGCATAAAAAAAGTTGGCCGCGACCAACAAGATTTTCGTGGCTCGCTTTGTGGCTCAAATTAGACAAACAAGTGGCGAAGTGATTGTCGATTTTGTGGCTCGATTCTGGCGGAAAGTTCAAACTCAGCAGTGTCTAAACAATAAAATTAACTACTTTTCAAGCATATAGACGTAAAAATTAAGGATGATTTTTGTACAGAACGGTAAGGACGTAAGCCTGTCTATTTATTGAGATTTTGTATGAATTTTATTTTTATTTTCAGACATTTTAAATTTAAATTCCGAGAGTTTCAGCTAGTGGCTTTACTGTATGGCACACACCGTGTTTCCGCGACAAACATTCAGAAGTGTGTGGCCCACAATCGTGTCGCGGTGTTCGGTTGTGGGGATCCTGACGTTGACACAACCCATGAGCCAAAGGCTAGACATTTTAGGTATAAAGACCTGGTATTTCGACCGCCTATGGGTGACAATATCAGCCCGGTCACAAAAGAAGTAGAAGGAACATTCTAGAAATTTCTGGACATTCTTCAACAACGGAAAGCTTCGTCAAATTCGTTCAATTTTCTTTCGGTTTGGCAAATATCTGCTCCGCCTCCCCCCCCCCTCCCCCCCCCCCCCTGGATAAGGAACAGCCATCTCGTTAAGAAGTTTTGTATAACTGATCCGTCTGCGGCTATCCCAAGGTCCATCAACAGAACGAAACAAAATTGTAGTCATCCATGGAACTCCATGATGTTTCGGTTTATGGTGGGTTTACGCACTGCGTAAAATCCGAGCGTATTTTGAAATCCGAGCGTATTTTACGCACGTTTTGAGCTTGAAAAGATTTCTAGCAATACGGACGTATTTAGATACAAAACGGACCAATTTCTCAAATGCGACCGTATTGCTAGAAATGTTTTCAAGCTCAAAACATGCTTAAAATACGCTCGGATTTGAAAATACGCTCGGATTTTACGCAGTGTGTAAATCCACCATTAGTGACTTTTAACTATTTTGGTTTTTGTTGTTGTGTTTCTGTTTTTTTTTCATTTTTTACCATACTCCGCCTCTACCTAGACGGGCTGCAAATAAAACTCGGTTCAATTCAAAAATAGATTTGTGTTTTGTTTCAAGGTTGTAAAGTGGGTGCGAGGCAGCCAGCTTACCAGGCAACCATTCAAACGTAGAAAAACTTTTACCAAAAAAAATTGTAGAAAACCTTTTACAAAAAAAAATTTGCGACAAGCTAAAATCTTAACGCCAAATGTAATAATATAATAATAATAATAATAACAAAAAATCTAGACTACTTACCTAACAGGAAGTGGGACTGTATTTGCCCTTGCTTGGGTCTTTCCCTTTAAGCTCAAATGTCTAGAGCAGAACCCTCTCCTCTGCGACTCCTTAGTGCATCCTTCCTTCGAGCACAGCCGTCGCCACTGCTTCCCATTGAACTTCTTTCGGATCCCATTAGGCGTTGACACCACGTCTCCTTTCTTATACTTCTGCGGTGTCGCCGTTAAGGAACGAGTGCCAGTACAGCCAAAAGGACTAGAGGAAAATCTTTATGAATGGATGAGCCCGCGTTGGAACAAAAAGTCCTGCAGAGCAATCCGAGAATTTCTCCTGAATAAGGTTTGGCAAACCCAAGCACAAACACAAAAATCAAGTGGCAAACGTCACGTAAACACTGGCAGACGTACGTCTCAGTTCACAGAATTGGGTCGACTATACCGTAAACACAAGGTCTTTGGCCGGCAACAGTACAGAACGGCAGATGTTTACGTGAGCTAGCTTGGGTTTTCGCCGATCCGCCGAACCTGAATTATTCCTTAACTGCTCTTCCCTCTCACAGTATCTTCTCCCACATTCCGAGGCATTGGGTTGGATTAAAGTTTAACTGATAAGGGCTTGGATATGACAATCTAGTTACCCATCACTTATTCTTTTAAATTGGCTTGAAGACCCGCTTAAAATGCGCTACTTCGTTGTTCCGTAAAATGCGCTACTTCGTTGTTCCGCTATTCACGAATAATCGATTTTCAAATAGTGGAATTTCCCTGTGGTTTGTGGTACCTCTATGCGGTTGTATTTTTGTTATATGTCTTACGAGAAAGATTTACGATCTTTTTTTGTTCAGGCACTAAGCAATCTTCAAAAATCTCACCACTGCCCACTGAAAAGCCGCGTTTGTGTTGAGATTAAAATTTCCCGCGTCATAGTAGAATTTACGCTGTGGGGACGGAAGTAGATATTCTGAACGTTTTAACTGGAACAGATAGTGGAAAAATAAAAATAAAATAAAAATAATTCAGTATATTCAATCAAATGACACAAAACTAAGTTGGCTTTTCAGTTAAACTTTAAATAATAGGTAAAATCAACACCGCACGAGACGGTGGAAGTGCCGGAATAACACTTCTTGAGCAATGTTTCACGTACGGTATATCAGCTGAATTGTGCGTACTGTTTTCTACATGAAATGCGGAATTTCCGTTTACCCGGCGGATTCTCGACCGCCACCGCGCGCTCGGTCGGACGCCCGTTCCGGATCCTGCGTGTGGGCTCATTACTGGGTCTGAGCCGCCACCACCTCCCATGATGGGCATATCAGCAATCCCACAAGCAAAGCCTAGCACTCTGCCGCCTGCCACACAGATGGATACTCGCTTCGCCCTTATCGACGCAATCAAGAGTGGCGCCCGTTGAAGGTGAATTTGAAGGAAACTTTACATGCATACTGAATTTCCGTCTATCGCAGAAACAAGAAGAGCCTTGCAAGAGGAATCCTTAGGGTCGCAACCAATTCGAGGGATAGATTCTTACCGAGGGGTTGTCTACTCTCGATTTTAGTGTAATGCAAGTGCCTGGTTTCGTCACCGGTTGCCACGTGTCAGAACATAGGACTTTCGTACTAACACATATCGAGTTCTTCTTCCAAAGAGCCGATCTCTTGCTTAAAGGTCCTGTCTTACCTATAATACTAACGCAACCTACTTCCATAATCACTCCATATATTTCTAAACCCGGAGACCCCAATTTCGTACGGTACATTTTAGCCCCTCTAACAAAACGACGCTGATTTTCTCACTTGCCGTGTTTTGCTACCTTCGATGTGCATCAAAATGTCAACGGTTGTCTGCGAGAAGTTTTTCGATCAGGAAAACCGGTTATGTAAATTGTTTCCCTATTTTCGCTATAAGTCAACGGGTCTCGGAAAAGGCTTAAAACAGCCAAAACCGTGGGTTATTTGTTGAAAGCACAGCCTAGTTTTAAAGTTTTCAAATATATTAATATACTGCAAGCTGAAGTGTAAATAGTGCGCGGGGTCCTTTAAGCTTCGGAAGTTCATGTCCCTTGGCTTACCTAGGCGTCGCCGGCTGGGATCCAGGCGTTATGCTCCCATGCTCTATCAAACTCGACGTGCTTCCTCGGCTATGCATCGAACTACGCTTGCTGCTTCCTCCGGAACCTTTACTGCCATCGAGGAGCGCTCCTGGAGTCAGCGATGCGGATCTTGCATGGGAGTAATTTCCTAAAAGCGAATGTCAATGTTATTTCAGCCCACCCGACACTTACGAATTATATGGTGCGACGGAGGCGACTTCCTCGAGCCCAACCGTTGGCTTCCTTTTTATTTCGGGCGATCGATAGCCTACTGACCCTTATTTGAATTATCCATTTTTTTTTGCTGAGAACACAATTAAGAAGGGTTTTCGCGAGATCTCGGAATCACTTTCCGGCGAGCTAAGCGCATCGCGAAAACTGTGGGAAAGCGATTCCTGGAATAACTTTCCACTTTCCCGCTGGACTGATCGCGAAAACACATGGAAAGCTGACATCGCGGGGAAAATGTTAAATTACAAACTTTTTCTAATAAATATGGTTCACTTAACGGTTCTTTGATTCTCATATATTCCATCGAAGTCACCCTAATAACGCTTACCAATTTTTCTTTATTTATTAGTGATACTTGCACTGTATTTTTTCCCACCCCTTCGTAATTCCCGCCGATACATTCAACTTTCCGCGGAGTTTTCCAATATCCTCGTGGAATCACTTCCGGGAAAGCTGCTTCGGTTTCCGAAGCGCGAAAACCGCGTTGGAAAGTTCGGCAACTTTCCGAAACAGCACGAAAACCATTGGAAAGTGATTCCGACTTTGCTTTCCAGTTCGCGAAAGCCCTCCTTTAGCCTAGGCTAGAGCTCCTTCAGAAATTTAAACTTGAGTCCCTTGAGTCCCGTAGGATGAAACTGTGCATGGCTTCTGGTAAGAAAATGCTTGAGCACCCTATCCATATGTATATTCTTCCGCCACCACTCGATACTGCTCGCGGACGACCTGCAAGGGCGGCCTCAGTGGTGATCCCATAACTCCAACACGTAACATGTGACCATGTACGGTATGAAAAGACGTTTGTACCGTCTTTCGTTATAATTTTTAATCTTATTTAGTGTTTACTTTTATAGATGATATTGACAAATTCATATTGAAATTATATTATACATGAGTGTTTAAATATATATCTGAAGATTTTGACAAATTTGGATTTCACCATGATATTCCGAACAGAATAAAAGCGATATCTATCTATCTATAGGTGACTTTGGTAAATATTCCATCAGCCGAAGCTGACTGTGAATCATATAAAAAGTGGCAAAAAGGATAAGCGGAGATTTTTTCAGCGATAGTTGGTCATTCTTGGCAGGATGCCTTGTCAGGCATGTAGCTGGACGAAATTATTGTTAAATGTTAGTGTAAAAGTTATTACTAATTATTAATCTTAATATATCATTATTTCATCGCTTATAATTTCCGCGTACGGAACTTTCATAGACAATCAATCAATCAACCAAGTTTAATATCCAAATAGCTTAAAGCTAGAAGAGGAATAAATATTACGAAATACACAGAAACGAAACAAATTAACTAATACACTTACAAGATATGACCAGAAATAAATGATGGGATGAAACTACGTGAAAGCTGGGCAGAAGAATTAGCTATTTGCTATCCTATAATTAGGATCCTATAATTAGGATATGGAGAAAACTGATTGCCTGTATTCCTCTCGTAATATATAATATACAAGATATGTAGACTATTATTATCGTTAAGAATAGCTGTCGTCGACTTGCAAATAAAGAAATATCAGGAAGCGCAGAAAGCATAGACCGAATTGTTTGGGGGGCATTGATCGGTTAGGATATTAGTGGTAAATGGATATTAGTGGTAAAGGATATTAGTGATAAGCTGAGGCTCGGTTACTCTAAGATTGTTGCAAATCGTGGACACTATAGAAGAAGAGCGCTAACTCGGCTTTACTCAAATTTTTGTGATCATTCTGTACTGTTCTGTACTGGTATTCGGCCACTTCTGTTGACTGGTGATCTAAAACGTATTCGCATAAATTATTACCGGTACTGCAAATTTCTCCTATATCTGCCTCGTTCTTACCGGAATACAAAACTGATAAAGAAGTATTGTGCGACAGATATTACTGGTGTTTTCGAAAAATTATGTTCCAAGCTAGCCAGTGAAGCGCCTTATAGGCTAGGGTGTTTTCATCGCCTTATCCGTCTTTTTTCTGTATGTGATTAACTTTGTTTCTTGTTTTCTCTTGTTGTTTTTCTTTTTGTATTTACTCCACTTAACCTCTGTTCTGTAAAGTGGGTGATAAATAAATTATTATTATTATTATTATTATTATTATTATTAGATCAATCCATCAATCATTTGGTGTGAAACCGAAGGCGGCAAGAGCCAAAAATTGGTTCATGATCAGGCAGCAAATTTTTCATCAACACGCTGAATCTATCCTTAAAGCACAACTATTAGTAGAAATCATCTTTTCCCTATAAAGTGGATCAGAAAAAGCGTTTTCGAAAATATCATTACTTTCCACCTGAAACTATTCTCTTGTTAGCGCTTGTCGATAACATCCAGCCTCCCTGCTCTCCGACGCGGCGACTGGGCGCAAAAGATTTGAAAACTGAACGTGCTTTGGGTAAAAAATGGGAAAACTAAGAAAATAAGAGAAGTAATAAACAGAAGATTATCAAATCCTTATGTGTGAAAGATTTGTCAGCGGACAATGAAGATTCCGGTAAACTTTTCGTTGGGTGACGGGAAAACTCGGTAAAAAAAATCGTAGTTACGAAACGAAACAATGAAGAAAGGTGGGGATTTTAGAAGCTTATAATTCCATATGGGAGCTTAGTATACTATAAAAAGCAGAATAAGCAAGAGGGGTCTCTTAAAAGTTATACATATGTTATTTAAACATCAATAATTCTACAGGTATACCTCGGAGTGTTCACACAAAAAAATCGCGGTTGTTGAAGTTTTGATTGGGCATATGCTGCCGCGATGAGCTTGGTGCCCATATAATGCGGATTTGTACTCGACTAGGCAAATTTGGCGTCGCTAGCGAAAAACTTTCGCGACGCGCCATTTCGACTCCAAATTCGGAATTTTTCTCATCACGCCACAGAAAAGATTCGTGTTCTGTGGGCACCAAGCTTTGTCCGGTCCTCCATTATCAGCGGCGTAAATCATGGGATGTCGCGACTGGGGAGGCCTTTAATTAAAACGGAAAAAAAGTTTTTCAGGGCGAATCAAAAGGGTCCACCACACAAATACTACCACTAAATATTCCTTGAGCCCAAGCTGACTTTGAAACATTTATTCAAATAATGTGTACAACGGATACGTCAGCTACGGTGATTCATCAGCTATGATGAAGGTGGAGATCGATGGAGAATCTGATCAGATCGATGAAGCATCGTAGCTGACGTATCCGTTGTATACATTATTTGAATAAATACTAACACTGCGCCCCCCCCCCCCCCGTCCCGAATCGTTCCATCCTTTCTCAATTCCGAGATTACGAACTTCTTATGTAGTGTTTATCCACCCAAATAGCACTGTACTACACTGCAGAGTTTCATAACAGATAACACAAGGATGCGCGGTTTCAACAGATAAGACTTAGGATGTTATGGTTTTCAAACGTTACGTATTCAAACGTAATGCATACAAGAAGAGCCGAAACACCGCCGAACTTTTCTGTTCATCGAAAAAGTCAGCAGATGCTTCAATGCATAGCGTTTGCAAACTCATAACAGATAACATCCTAAACGTTATCTGTTGAAACTGCGCATCCTTGCGTTGTCTGTTATGAAACTTCTGACAGTGCAGTTCTTGCATTTCCTGTGCTTAGCTCTTTTAGAGGCGGATCAGGCTCCAACTTGTTGCGTCGAGGAGCTCATTGGTTACAAATACCTTTTATGCACGTTTTTCCGTATTTCTCATCAAACCAAGGTGGTCGAGCGAGGATAATAGCCAGTTCATCTTCGAGAAAACCAGGTCGTGTACGGTACGATGGAATTTTGAAATATGGACTGTATTTACCGCGAAGTTTGCTTTAAAGGAAATGAAGCACAGCGCTGTTTCTTTCGCAATATTCTCAAACATTTCGTCATTCATGATCATTTCGAACTTCAAAAAGTTACATACTCGTTTTCGAATTTTCTATTGCAGTCACTGATCGCAACGGCTATCCAGAAACGCGTCGTGCCGCAAGAGTCAAAGGTCTCGAAAGAGTTGACCGTGGTATGAACGAGGTATGAATACAAATAAGCGAGGGATGGATCGGATATACCGTGCGAAATTAAAACACGATTAAAACTTCGGAGAAATAACGATTTGAGATCAGAGAAGAGTAGGACAGCTTTAAAAAATACTGCATTTCCTTTAACCACCTGCATAATCGGGTTTGTCATTTTTGGGCTTTTTCTCGGTAACTCTTTTCCAGACAGATCAAGAACGCCATCCCTCTTCTCTGACAACCAACTTTCGGTCGTTTCTAAAACAAAGTCGTTCTCCATCTTACAGCTTGGCCACTGACCAAGACTTCTTTTATTCTTCGCCCGCTTGGCAGCGTCACCACCTGGCCGGTGCTCTGGCGTGCATTCGATACGCGCATAGTAACCAACGTCGTACTCAAGAGCGGCTAGCTGCCTTCAAAGATTTTTCATTCTGAAAAATGGAAATCGATATCCCCACACCCGTCCAACACGCCGGTTCCAAGGACGAAGGTACGCCCAGACCGAGACGAGCTTATAGAAACAAACTATAGAAATTTCCGAGTCTAAGAATTTGTACGCAAACAATCTCCAAGACAACGCCACGTGCGTCGGCATGGTTCATAGATTCCGGTGCCAACGCTCAGCCTTAAAAGATTTACTGTAGAAGCGAGGCACGTGCAAGAATACCATAGAACATGTATTCAAGTCAATGTCATTAGAAAGTAGAGGATGGGAAATGACTGAAGATAAGTACTCACGGAGTCTGACGCGATGGGAACTATCAATGCATTAACCCCAATTCACAGAGAGCGAATTTCACCACGCCAGGCGTTAAAAAAAACGCCGCGTCCGGTAAGGGTCAGGTAAAAATCGCTCCGAGCAGAAAAAAATCGGAACGCCTGGCAACTAATTTGAGATGGATGTGGAAAAGCTAATTAGCCTAGTTCAGAGTTTATCCAGTAATCTACGATACTGGTATCAAGGAGTACAAAGATAACGGAATTAGAGAAAATGCATGGAAAGAAATTAGCCAAGGAATCGGAGAAGAAGGTACAGTAGAGACATGTAGGACAGAACAGTAGTATAGTCAGCAGGAAGCTCTTGCCCTTCATTTTTAGGTTGTGCCCAGATGCCAGCTGTACACAGGCTGTATGGATTTGGGCTGTGCTGTAGCAGAGCAAGCTACTCCTCTAGGCTCCATACACCTCGCTATTTTTTTCTGTTCATATTTCTGGAAATAAAATTCGGGCGTGTTCGCTCTCCGTCTGACACACCCTGCGTTTTTGCCTAGACGTCGCGAGGCGTATTTTTGCCTGGCGATTTTTAAACGCCTTCTGTGTGAATCCCGCTTTAGGGATTCTCCAACCGAATTTCGCATGTAACCGAGGGGCTACCCACTCTCCAGCACCTGCTGTACACCCTTTCCCGGCACCGGCCGAAATCAATAGTGCTGGCATCGGCACCGACCTTGAATTAGGCGATTTCCACCAAAGCATGCTGATTGTAATGTTCAAACACGTTGCAACCCGTGCCGGCACCGGGCACTTGCTGTAGTAAAACCAAGAATGGGCAGCCCCTCGCAGGCAACTCTTTCGATGAGGCCTACAATCTGCTATCAGTGCACAGACATCTCAGAATACACACAATATTTTGACAGCCTAGCCTAGCCTACTAGAAAGATGGAGCTGTACTCACAGACGATGTTTTTATTTCTGCTCGTGTGCAGACGTAAAATAGCGAAAGGCAGAAAATCAAATATGCTGATACATGCCTGACTGCAAAACAATTTCAAATAGTCCCAGACTTTTAGCAGACTAGCAGCGGGTTTTCAACCTGTTGCAGTCGAAAGGTGATTCGTGACCAGATTTTCTTAATCTTACTTAGCGAACCTTTAAACGTGTCTCTTTTGCATCTTCGAGAAATACTGTCCAGAACGCCTAGTAAGGTACCCGTATCAGGAACGAATAACGATAAGAACCTATGTCTCTCAGCCACTGCCCCGAGCAAAACTACACGATCGTCTTCCTTAACCTTTGAGCGGGTGCTCATATGCAGACCTCCCATACCATCTGTTTTGCACAGCACCACATGCATTGTTCAAACTAGTGTATCAACTGAATAAGAGCTATACGCGTCAGCTTATACTGCCTGCAGGACGTGACGGGCTTGGTCGTGAAAGAGTAATCCGTCTTTTTTCTCTTATGTAGTTCTGCACTGTAAAAAAAATCTTGCAGTATTTACTACTGGGATTAAACTTGTCTCTGAAAAGATAATCATATCTCTAATTCCGATTAATCTGATCTCAATAGAGATAAGATTAATCCCAGTAGCAAATACTGCAGTTACCTTTAATCCTTACTCGGAGAAACTTTTTACAGTGTAATCCTGCCAGCTTGCGCTGCTCTAGGCAGTCAAGAAACTATGACGCGGGAAATCCTTACAATAATGATAATAATTACAATATAATTGCACCAAAAAGGCTTTAACTTCTATAATATATCTATCTATATTTCGCCCTTTATGCAGCATAACTCGTTTGTGAGTGGGCTATAAATAAATAATAATTACATCGATGTGAATAATGCTTTAAAGCACAACTCTTACTGGAAAGATCTTTTCACGATGAGATGGCTCAGAAATACCGGTTTTCGAACATACCATTACTTTCCGCGTGAAATTCGCGATTTTCTTGTTAGCACTTATCGACTCTAGACTGTGAAAAAAATCTTGCAGTATTTGCTACTGGGATTAATCTTGTCTCTAAAAAGTTAATCTTATCTCTGATTCGGATTAATCTTATCTCAATAGAGATAAGATTAATCCCAGTAGCAACTACTGCAGTTAACTTTAATCTTTACTCGGAGAAACTTTTTACAGTGTAGTCAGCCTTCCGGCTCTCCAACGCGGCGGCTGGGCGCAAAATATTTGAAAACTGAACGCACCGAGTTAAAAAGTGGGAAAACTAATCCAAAGAAATGCAGTCCAAAAAAAGAAGATAGGCTTGATGGTCTACCATAACAACGCTTCTCATGTACTTATATGTAAAAAAGAGTTGTCCGCGGACCCTGTAACTTCCGGCTAAGTTTGTATTGCGAGACTGACAAAACTCTACTGAGCCAAAAAGCGCTAAACAGTTGTTGCTATAAAACGAAATAATGCCGAGAGGTGGAGATTTCAGAAGCTTACAAATCCATAAGGGAGCTTAAAAGCAATATAAAAGGCATAATAAGCAAGAGGGGTACTTCAACTGAACTATGCAAAGATCAAGCAGAAGTTTCGGGATCATGATAGCATTCATTCGGCTTTGCATAGTCGGGGGCAAGAATGCATTTCGAGAAGGGAGAGACACATGCTCTCCTGTACAGCAGTATTATAGGTTCTGGCTTTAAGGTGACGTAAGGTTGGCTTAACTTGGCAAGTTTTGGTGTTCCTTCTACTTTGATCTTAATAGCTAATCAAGGAAGCAAGCCACTTTCAAGAAACCGTACTTTTCTTGATAGAGCCAAAGACGTACGCTTATGTTGCTATAGACTGGATGAGACTAGGGTACGTTTTCGCATGGACGACGTTGTTCAACAGGACAAGACATCATGACGATGTGCGTTTTGTCGTGGGTGCAATCCACCTCAAACTTCAAAGTCATTTTCGTGTGAGAAGCTTAATGGGTAACGTCAGAGGTGAGCACAAGACACGTCTTTTTTTCGACGATGCTCAGGTGGCACTAAACAAAACTTAATTTTCCGTGTAGCTCATTTCGGTCTCAACAAATTTTCGTGAAGATGGCATCATTCATTCACATTTCAGTGTGGTTGGCATATTTCGTCGAGGTAAAAAAACATCCACGCGAAAACGTCCCCTAGCGAAACTTCAACGACGCCAACTTTCACTCTGGTGATTACAGCTCTCCCAAAAACTCGGCTTCAAAGCTAGTCGTTTCAAATTAACTTGAATTCCCAGAAGTTCTTTGGAAGGATCCTATCGGTCATCTTGTCTATTTTTCCAAAGCTATGTTGCATATCAACAACGTTTTGTCTACTGTTAATGAAACAAAGATAAAAATCTTCAAACGACAACTGAATTGACAAATTTTACATCAGCTCGCACTGATCAATCCATGGCAAAGGTGCGATAAGGAGGAAGCACGTGTGGTTAAAAGCTCGCTGGAACCAATTAGCGAATTAATCGATCCTATCTCCATCGCAATTCTAGACGAGGCAGAACACTGAAGTGGAGATCATCAAGAGGCGACAGACCGAAGTGGAGTATCATACAGCTTCAATTCTGAAGAGACTAGAAATCGACAGCTGAGAGGACTAAGAGGAAACGTCACAAGAGATGGAAGATACGGAGAGCAGGAAACACAGAACTGTCACGTTCCGGTACTAAACTTCAGATCTAAAAGGGAACTGAACACAAATGCTGAATACACCAAAAAAGACCTAACCCTTTAGGGGTTAGCTTACGTGACGGTGCTTGTTTGATTTTGCGTCTCGAGGCAAGCGTTGCAAAACCCAACTTTCTGGGCGTCAGTACGGTTGAGGAAAATGCAATGTGGTTAACTTAGTCTGTGGGAATCATACTTAACGCCTAAGCAACCCTGGGGAAATAAGGAACATCGAGACTTACAACAGGTCTATACCAACATCCGTGCCGTACTAAAACAAACCACCCTGCTCACTATTTGGACTGCTTTTGACTGCAGCAATCGATTCGCTGAAGTAGCCCAGGCTCAGTAAAATGTTTTAATATTTATCTTTTGATCTTGTGCATTTACTACATTATTGAAATCTCAGTGTATTTTTTCCTTTTATTTGTCTGTACCGCGCTATTTTCCTCTTCTTAAGTGCGTAAATAAATTTCATCATCATCAGTCAAAAGCTGTAGCTTAACATATCTACAAATCGACTTGAATTGCGTAAGGCCGCCTTTGTCCAAGTCGAGGTCACTATAATCGGATGGGCGCTTGGGCGAATTTATCACTCATTCTGCGCCCACTACTTCCTGTCATGCTCCGGTTTGGCAAAAAAGACTTGAGAGCTTTGATTATTACAACCATTGTAGATTTCTGATATATCTACCGCTTTCCTGTCGAAACCACATGCTCATTCAATAGTTCGGCGTCCAAGATTGTGATCGGATCTCTGGAGAAAAAATCGACGAAAATTACCGTCATCCAGCCCGTCGGAGGCACATTGCGGCCGATAAAATACCTTAAAAGTATTAGATTGGTTTAAAATCTTACCATTGTCAGAGGGGAATGAAATGTCCTCCCTCCTCAGATCATCATCGCTTTCGAGGTCGTAGTCCCTTCTCATTTCCTCATCACAAGTCAGAGATGGGTGGTTTACCGTCTGGACTACAACGGGCTGGAAAAATGTGTCGGCACCATCTGCGTCCCTCTTTGGCTCTTGTTTGACACTTGGACTTGGCATAAATATGGAATCGAAGTGAATATCCTCTGCGAGGTCCTCCCACCACGGCGGCTCTAGGAGCCTTAAGCTCGGCCGTGTCGCCCACACTTCTGATTCAATTAGCTCCGACTTCACTAAATACTGAACTGGAGGCTGTTTTGTGTGAACACTTAAAATAACACCTTCCACAAACTGATTAACACCACTATTGTATCTAAAACAAATCTTCGTTCCGACTCGTAGCTGCCCTAGTGAGGGTGCCGCGTCTCCCACCACCAGATACCGGCCCCTATCCGTCACATTTTCGTAGGTAAACTGGAGCCCATCATCGAAGCACACAACAATGTCACCGTGCGACTCCACTTCTTTCACGATCCCTGGGAGAAATATGTTTGCTCTCTTTGCAAGGACCCGGGAGCCCCTCCAGTCGCTGAGAAATAGATTCTTCGGAATCACCTTTGGTGCAGCTTTTATCACATTCGGAAAGTTTCGCACGATAGCCGTTTTCGCGTAGGACCCTTGACTGTCCGAGCTTGGAGTAGATTGCACTTCCGACGCGGAACAACAGATGGCATCAGTAAGCGGTAAATGGGCGCACTCCAGCTCCGCCGATGTTGAGGGCGTGACCCCAATCTCTTCCAGATCGGACGGGTTGAATTTGCGCTTCTTTGGGAGCTTACATACTACGCTTGTTTCCCGCCGCTGGCTGCTCGTGTCAGACTCGCTTTTTGGCTGGCCGCCCATCTTCGACTGTTCCCGTTCGTCCTTGCCATCAGGCACATCGTAGCTGGCGCTATACAAGCAGTTTTCTTCCATTAGGACATGAGTCTGAAAAATACACAAAATGATTAAGCTGATGAACAAGTTTCCTAATTTGCCCCCCCCCCCCCCACACACACACAAACTTGGCACTCAGTTTTTATGGCACTTGCGTTCCGGCCAAGTGCCATATACCGATCACTTTCCGCCGGTCGGTATGTCGGTCAGTCCGGTAATCGTGAGTTTGGGTTCTTCCAGATGTGCTAGGACGATGAAACTTGGCAGGCATAATAGGGACCGGACCAAACTAACTTGGGAATAGTCACTTCCCCGATCCGGCCATAGTGGGGGGATCGGAGGGAAGGGGAATCCGGAATCTTGAGGTATGTATAACTTTGGAACGAGTGATCGGATCTTGACGAAACTTGATATTTGGAACGACCTCGTGTCTCAGATGTCATATCTCAAGTCCGGACCGGATCCTATGTGGGGGAGTCGGAGGGGGGAACCGGAACCTTGTGTCACGCTTAGAGCGGAGCTATCAGGATGAAACTTGGTGGGAAGAACAAGCGCTAGATACATCATTGGCAGTGCTGGATCGGATTTTGGAACTGTGGGGGAGTTGGAGGGGGGCTCCGGAATTCGGTGATCCGGAGTTAAGGTACTTCAAGGTGGGCTAGGACGATGAAGCTTGGCAGGCATATCAGAGACCCGACCAGATCAACTTGGAAATAGTCAGTTCCCTTAATCCGGCCACTGTGGAGTGAGGAGGAATCCGGAATCTTGAGGTATGTATAACTTCGGAATAGGAATGAAACTTGATATTTGGAACGACCTCGTGTCTCAGATGTCCCATTTCAAGTCCGGACCGGACCCGATGAATGTGGGGGGGGGGGGAGGGAGGGAACCGGAAATCCTGTTACACGTTTAGCGTAGAGCTATCAGGATGAAACTTGATGGGAAGAACAAGCACTAGATACATATCATTGACAGAACTGGATCGGATTTGGGCACTGTGTGGGGGGTGGGGGGTGGGGGGGGGGGGGGTAGAGGGGGGCTCCTGAATTCGATGATCCGGAGTTAAGGTACTTGAAGGTGGGCTAGGACGATGAAGCTTCGTAGACATATCAGAGACCCGACCAGATTAACTTGGAAATATTCAGTTCCCCAATCCGATCATCATAGGGGGAGTGAAGGGAGCGAGGACGATGAAACTCGACTGGAACATTAGAGACTCGACAAGATTGGCTTAGACATTGTCACTTCCTAGATCCGACCGTCCCTTCAAGTGCGCATCTTAACCGGAAAGTGACAAGAATACTTTTGACCAAACTATACAGATCATGATCCCCGAGTTCGATGGTCATTTCTACCACAAGGGTTTTGCTTGCAAATGGATTTCTAGTACTTCAAAACTCTTGTTCTTTTATTGAGCCAACTACTGTACTACCGTTTATTGGTCAAAACTTTTAACATATTTGTACAGAATTACTTGCACCAGAAAACAACCGGCGGACTGAGTTGGTGTATCCTTACTTACCACACAGCCGAACACTGACTTTTTTCCAGAAAAGAAAGACTAAGCTAAAAGACCTTGTCAAGTAACTGACGCTTTTTCACTCGGAAAGCCGTCACCAGCAGATCAAAATGATTTCAAAATGAACACATCCGAGTACTCTTAACAGAAGAAGACAAAGAAAGAACTGAAAAGTTGCGACGTAAACAAGAGCGGAAAGCTCATACAGCGTGCATATCAGTTAGCACGTTCAACGTTGTAAAGGTTGATGGCCTCCCTCCCCCTAAAACTTCCCTGCAACGACTAAATCCAATATGGATCTATGAAATCATATCCAAAGATTACGGTATGTCCCGTCTGCTAAGAGTTGCCCCTCTCCAAGCCCCAGACAGGGCCCGGATCCGGTCAAGGCTTATAAACTGTTCTCTTGGGCATATGATATAGTTTTGCCCGCCAAATCCTATCCGATCCCTCACCACGAAGATGTTATAAGATTCTTACTCCCCAAACCTGACAATGGAACATGCAGGACATGTACACTTGCCAACTATCAAATTCCATCCAGACCGCATCATTCGATCAAGAGTTTTGCATGACACTAGCTTTCCAGGGTTCCCGCTCTAACTCCCCAGAGTGCCCAAATTCAGTCCGGATCTACAAACGGCGCATCTAGGACTTACGACTATCCTGCCGGCACCAAGCGCGCGGCAACATTTCCGGGACAATAAATACCCTTTCAGCCAAGCCGAATGCGAGTTTTATGTACAAAAAAATGTGATGAAAAAATAGTTTAGAATACTTAGCGTAGGCTAATGAAACTGCTTTGTTAAAATTGTTGGTTGCTAAAGTCCAAAACTTTTTGGGAGCGAATTTGCGAGCGGTGCCCCGAATCTCAACTATCTAGAGCGGTGGTTTCCAACCTTTTCCGCACCACGCACCCCTAATCAAGGTTAACGCGCACCCCCCCCCCTTTTCAGAACGTGAAAAGAAGATAAAAGACGACATCTCTTAACATAAATGATTAGGCATACGTGTGTAGAAATATATACAAAATCAATGAGACACTTGGGGCTGCTTTGTGGCTTAAACTTTTTCAAATCTCAGCTCGACGTCACGACGTCCGGAAAGGACAGGGGAGTTAGAGGGGTGGGGGGTCTCTCAACTCTTCTGGCATGATCCAGGATGGAATTTGATATTATGTAAGCATGGCAAGCTTCATCCTCCATGCCGATCTGGAAGTACCCTAACCCCCAGTCAGCTGACCGACCGACGGAAAAGCCATCAGTAGATGGCACTTGGCCGAGGACTGCAAGTTCCATGAAAGTAGCTGAACGACAGGACGCAACTCCCCACACAAGATGTCAATGTCCTCAGATAAAAAAAAAATATGAGTGACACACTCAACTAGACATGCCGTGATATAGTACGACTGACTGAAAGGTTGACTGGATGTAGGCCGAATACCACACACAAGAACTACACAGGAAAACTAGCAACCGCGACTGCGATTCTACAACTAAGAAATCAAATAAGGTGTCCAACTGTATCCTACGTTCCTACAACCTCTTCTTCGCCATGGCCGACTCTGACCATAGTCTAGCCCTTTCCGACTCCCGTTGTCAATTGACACCGCCTAGTTCAACGTTGCGTAGTTTCGTTCATCGTGAAGATATTGGGGTGAATCGTAAAGCTCGTAATAGCTCTTGACGTAAGCAATAGAACAAGTATAAACACGACTCTGGTTTGTGCTACCGAAACAAGTCTGGCATGGGTTGGAAGCCAAGCAGGTTCAGACGCTTGAATTTTTGCCAGAAGGAGGTAATTTTTGTTTAGAAAAAAAATCTACAGTCAGGAAATGAAGTGCATGTGATGAGAATATGTTTACATCGAATAGGGTTTACTGGGGCTATTGGAATTATTTGCCTATTTACGCTGAAGCGCCGTCAGGAATTTTCTAATGTGGAGTGTTGTCAACTGACAACCTCCGGCAGGAAAGGAGGTTAAATTTCAGGTTGAATACCGTCAGTAATTTTTCGGAGATGTAAGACCCTTTTGGGCAAAGTTTCATTTCTCTGAAAAATGTGGATCATTTTATTGAACAGCTTCCAAAGACGGATGAACTGCCAAAGCACCGGCGCCGGCGCCTCCATCGCTTGGAGACTTAACTGCAATGCTACTATGTACGTGGCTGCTGGTCCTGAAGGACCCGAACCCATCACGTTCGACGACCGCTATAGTGCTGCCATTTATGTCTTCTTCCGACTTGGAGATTACTCCGACCTCAGTAACCTACCTTACGACCCAGATCCAAGTTACACTGTTACAGACCTAGCTACCATGAAGGTGGCTGCTATTCTTGTAAACTAAAGAAAAGGGAACCTGTCATCTTCGCAGACCCCTTGTAGATTTGGCTGCAATGCTGACACTGATGTCTTCTACTGCCTGGGACATAGCCCAGCCTCAGCAACCTACTTAACGACTGCGACGATAAGGACACAAATTACACTGTTACAGAATTAGCTACCATGAAAGTCGCTGCTGAGAGGGAACCAACCACCATCACAGACCGCTCCGGGACTTGATTGCAATGTTGATACTGATGCCATTCGACATAACTCCAACCTCAGCGACCAACCTGACGACTTCGAAGATAAGGATACAAGTTACACTGTTACAGACCTAGCTACTACGAGGGTGGCTGCCAATCCTGGAGACTAAGAAGAGGGAGCGTACCACGTTCACAGACCGCTCGGGGACTTGACTTCAATGCTGTGGTTGATGTCTTCTTCCGCCTTGGAGATTACTCCGAATTTAGCGACCTTCTCGACGACGAGGACCCAAGTACACTGCTTTAGATCTACCTACCATGAAGGTGGCTGCTGCTCCTGAATTTTCAGAAGAGGGGACCATCGGAGCAGTCTACAAGCAGAGATCGAAGTCGAGCTCGAACATTAAAAAAAACATCAGAACCTGGTCCCTCTCTGCAATCTTACACTCGGTCAGAGCACCGAAGTAAGGCCCCGTGGGCCCCATCGTGAAACTGAAGCAAATGAAGGACCATGCGATAACGTAAACGAAACACAGCAAGATGGATTAATCTTCTGGAGTACTTCGAGAGATATCTGCCAAGATTCGTTTTTGACCTTGCTGCCGAGAAGCCCTATCAACAGGCTACTTACCGCAAAAGTCACTGGCAAAAATCTAACCGAAGAAATAAGGCACATACCAATAGCTGCTGGAAGTGGTCGTCCAGATTTTACGAGAAGGGGAGGGGGGCGCAGGAGCTGCTGAACTTCTGCGGTACTCTATGGTAATTCGACAAAGTGTCGAGCGACATTGTTTTATAGACTACTCTCAAAATAAACATATCGTGTGTACTAATTGACTGGTAAATTCTACTACCCTGCTACCGGACTATGTCAAATGCCAACGTTACAGATGTTCCCGTTGAGGGAAAGCCTTGAAAACAGATACAGTACCTACTGAGGCCATATACGTTCAGGAACGCAAGAAAAAAAAAAGTTGAATCACTAGAAAAAAGTCGGGTCGGAAAAGGCTAGGCTAAGTTGTTCCCACTGTTTTATTTGCTTTGCTATCTATGAAGAGCCAATTTGATTCAGTGTGGTCAAATGTGATCATGGCAAGTGCGCAATTTCCCAAATTAGCGTTCCAACTTCACCAGCGAGCAAAAGCTGTCAAGCAGTGAAACCCATACCATCACCGACAAACGCTGACAAAACGCTGAGCAAATCCAGAAAAAAGCTAAAAAATTTAAAACTTACAGGAGGCGCCGGGTGCAAGTAAGCGTGAACCAACATGACGATCGACAAGCAGTATTACGCGATTTGTGACTGAAAATCCTAAATTCGCCGCGCGCTAGAGACAAGTGACCTTCCAGACAAAAAGCTAAGCGTTCAATTTCGGTCTGAATCGCGCACGGGTTCGCGCGGAGGAACTGAAGAGCTGAAGCACAACTTGGCCATAACGAAACTCACAATAAAAACCAAGACAATCGTTTTTGGAACCGGTTTCCATCTGACTGCCATTAACTATGTATAGGTGTACTCTTTACGTTATGTAAACCAGGATGCAACAGGGTATGCTTTAATCCATAGCTCCCTTGATTGCAGAAAATTGCGGTTGCTCCGTCATTTATCAACCGATCCTTATTACACTCTGAAAGCCTGATTACACCACAAGACAGCTGTTAGTACACACTAAGACGATGGGCCTATGTAACCACTGGCCATCTACTCCGAGAAAAAGAAATTCACTGCCTAGCCTTGCTAATGTGTATCACACTAGTCAAGGAATAACGAGTGTATCTTAGGACCACACAGTGAGTCCGTCAGGACAAGGTATTGGCAGACGCACCCAGTCTGTGCTTTTCTAACCAAGCCTAGTACCGATCCTCTCTTTTTTCCATAATCACTCAAGCCATTCTAAGTCCTATATGTTCATACCCGTCCAACATTTTGTTCGGTATTATTTTTATTATTATTATTTATTTGGATCCTTCAAAACTGAAGAGTAGTGTATAAAAAGGAACAACAACATGTCAATCAAACTCACACACACTTACATACTTCACTGTAAAAAGTTCCTCCCTATAAAAATTAAAGTTGATTGCAGTATTTGCTACTCAGATTCATCTTATCTCTATTTGGTATTAATCTTATCTGCATAGAGATAAGAGTAATCCGAGTAGCAAATACTGCAGTTAACTTTAATCTTTATACGGAAAAACTTTTTACAGTGTAATAAACAGCTGACAGTAAAATCCTACTAAATCTACAACGAACTACAATGGAAAAACAAAGCTAAAAATAAAAAAATAATCAGGGCGCTTTTTTGTGAAAAAAGGAAAAATGGAAAAAAAAAGTTCAAAATAAAAAAAACTAATCAGGGCGCTTTTTGAAAAAAGGAAAAATTGCGGTTGCGGTATCTAGCGGCGTTTTACCGATTTTTAATTTGTTTATTTCCCCATATGCAATTTCCTTCGCCCCTTTGATACCGATTCGATAAAGGCATAGCTTGACTGCTTATCGTGCGGGGAAACCAGGTTGTCTCGGATTTCGTACGACGGAACATGAAAAGGTACAAAATGGTGTGTTTATATATAGTAAATGTATTGTTCTTTTCGTGTTTCGTTGTGTATTTCTTGTTTTGCGTTTATTTATCTTTTGCTGTCGTTGTAGAATTTGTGTACCCTCTGTATTTCTTGTTAAGCGTTAATTTACCTCTTTTTCTGTATGTACTGTGCAAATGCCTTATTACTAGGCTGCGTGTAATAAATTCATTCATTCCTATGAAGACAGACAATGAAAAATACTGAAAGATCTTGGAATCTTGGGAAAGGAACAGTGTCTAGTGCTGCATTTCGCAGAACCGATTTCCAATAATTCAACGATGACAATACTTCAAAAGAATGCTGGTTCTCCATTTCCCAGATTTTTTTTTCTTCAAAATCTGGCCAAAACATTCTGCTATGCAAATTCTTACGTGGCAGAACTTGAACAAATTCGGGCAGCGGAAAGTAGGCTTCAATCCTTTTTACGCAGAAATAAAACAATAATTTAGATTACTTAGCATGATGAAATAATTTTAAAATTTTGGTTGCTAAACTCAAAATCTTTTGGGAGCTAATTTGCGAGGGGGGCCCCGAATATCAACTATCTAGAGGCCTCGACAGAACTTCATCCAGCACTCTTCTCCTCCAATGGGGGTCAAGTCTAAAGGACCCGTCGTATCTACAATGTCAATGCAACCTACTTCCGTAATTGCATCTATGTAACTCTTAAGCCCGGAGACCCGAATTTCATGTTACAATCCAACCAGCTAACGACACCTAATTGATTTTCACACTTGCCGCGTATCGCTATTTTCCACGCGTATCATGTTGCCGACGAGTGTCCGGGTATCATTCTATTGACAAGTAAAAACGGTTTTCTGAATTTTGCCGTGTCCTTGCTAGAGGTCAATGGGCCTGGAAAAGGGCTTATAACAGCCAAAGTCATGTATAATTTTTCAAAAGCAGTGCCTAGTTCTACAGTATATCTAGCTAGTTTTGAGAATTGGAACATAAACAGTAAATATTGCGAGGTCTGCTTTAACACTTCCGCCTTACCTTGGGCGGTTGCCATCAGACTGGAGAATAAAGAGCGGTGACGTTTGTAGCTAGCAACGTAAACACGCACCATGTATCTGAATCGACCACACCGCTCGTGCAAACATTTACTTGTCCCAATTTATTAGACAATGGTAACTTCAAAACCCGTGAACACTGACTCATACGTTAATCGTTAATAAGTCAGGCGGACGTGTCCGGGCATGCAAAGACGAAGAAAAACTAAAAACAAAACGCCCGAGGATAATCATGAAACAGTAGACAAACAGTGCTCTCGCAAGAAACAATGATACAAGAACTTGTTCAAAAAAGCTGGTTTAGACCGGGACCGGGTCTACCACAAATCATGATTCTTGGCTAGGCTATGCTGAACCATGGGTATGGCCAGTGTTTGGTGTAATCTATGCCAATGCCGGTTAGAATATGCCGAGTGTCACGGCACCCAAAACCAAAAAATATTGATGGTGTGAATAAGATACACAGAACAACCTTTTAGAATACGTTTTCTTGGGTCAGGGTGTCCGAGCGTTTGGCATAACCGAAATGGCGGTCGGCATAGCCTATTGGAAGCGGTGGGTAGAACCATCTTACCAACAAAATCTGTCACAGGCGTACATAATTGATAAATAAGATGAAATTCCTACCTACTAATGTAGTAGGCTCTCTTGTACCGCAAGTCAGAAACCTTATCGAAGCGGTTCACTCATTGCATTGCGACCTCCAGACAAACCAGACTGCATCTCACCTCTGACTAGCAGAATGTTGGCTAAGCAAAAATCCATATCAGCGGAAAGAACATTTGCACTTCGAAAAAACTTCTAGCGTTCAACGTGACACGCAACTCAGTTCAGTCTCCGACAGGTCCTCCATTAGTGCTACGCGTACTAGGATAGCCGCCGTGGTTTTCCAAACCGTCGTCGCTAGTGGAGTTTCCAACAAAGGAGACAACTCTGCGCATGGCAAGAGTAAAGCCATAACTTCATGAAAGAGTGACCTTAATCTCGTATACGGAACTAGCCCGTGAGCCACATCAGCTGAGCTGGGAACAAATCCATTCAGTACGACCGGCAAAGAAGGAAATATGCTACAGGAGGGGTACCTGGCCTCGTTTTTACGCTACCTCGACTTTTGCCGCGAAAATGTTAAATGATATGTACATGCTGTCCTGATAGTCAAAAGGCAAAATATGACTTTTCTGAACAGTCATGTGTCCAAAAATATTCAAATTCTGTGCCTTTTCTTTGTTTTGAAGCTGCTTTGAAAAGGGATTTTCTGGCTATTGACTTTGACTTTTTCATCATTTTGTAGTCAATCGAGATAAGGTTAAAATGAAGGGATCTCGTTTGAAAAGAAAAATATGTTTAACTAGAAATATTGAAGCAATATTTATTTACCAAATATGTAAACCATTCAATCAGCTTCAATCTAGTATATTTGTCACATTTGGTTTCTTTTTAAGCCAGATAGATTATTCTAAAGGAAAGAATTCTCTTGAAATTTGAAATCTTGTCTGAGTTTGGATACCCCTCCTGTACAGTAGAGCAGAGGCGTTACTAGCCAAAATGCTTGGGGGGGGGGGACGAGGCATTTACCGACTGGCTGGTAATTTTTACCGACTTTTCCTACAGAGAAACGACTGTTTTCAGCAACAAAAATGACATTTTTGAAAAAAATCGACTGATTTTCGGAAAAACCGACTATTTTGACGAAAAATCGACCATTTTTCAGAAAAAAACGACTTTTTTCATGAAAAAAAACGACTGTTTTGACGAAAAATCGCGGCGCTTCGCGCCGATTCATATTTTTTTTTACCGACTCGCCGGCAGCATTGGGGGGGGGGGCCTCCCCCCCCCCCAGTCGTGACGCCCCTGCAGTAGAGGCAGTTTGCTTCGGATGTTGCCTAAATTTGGCCGAATTCGAAGAACATGACGAAATCCAAACTTAGTCAGTAATTCGACACAGTAGTGAACGCAAACAATTATTTAGGTAAAACAAAGTCAAACTAAAGCCCCATGCTAGCCTACAATTTTGTTAGAATCTTTTGGTCTTCTTTAAGCTAGCTGTTGCATCCCCTAGCTGTTAAGTTACATCGTCTAAACTTACCCACGACAACAAAATGTTCCCATGGCAAAACATCCCCATGACAAAATGTCCCCGTGGCAAAACGTCCCAAGATTTTTGAAGTTCGTCTTGGTCTCATGCGCATGACCGTGGTAAAACAACTTCAGAGTTTGCATTACCGGTGTAGGAACATTCTTTATAGGCACGTGGACGTGGGACCAGTTGCTTCAGATATGCACCATTTCCCTTCAAAACATATACTGTAATACACTTTTCCCTGGGCTCGTAACTGACCAATAGTAGGCTAGTTCTAGGTGTTTAAAGCAAAATAACCAAAAGCATAACCAACCGGTATTTTTTACTAATAAGCGCCTCGGAGGAAACGAGCGGAAGCCTGATGTGGCTCATAAATAGTCAAACAAGGAGAATGCAAAAATCAGCGTAGTGCAGTTATGGTGGATAAAAAAGGCATGGAAAGTGCATGGGATCTTGTTTGGTGAACCTTGTACTGCTCGGGATAATATTTAACTTGTACACCTATGCGATTTTAACCTCTTATCCCCATGCTCTGATCTAACACTAATCCGCTTTGAAAGGATGCCGGGTCTGATGAAAATCATGAAAACCGCCTCCCCCCCCCCCAATAAAAAAAAAATATTATCACATTTCAGTCATGCTCATTTTAGCCGTGGACGTTTCGCCATGGGGAGGTTTCGGATGGGGTCATTTAGCCACGGGGACGTTTTGTCATGGGGACGTTTTGCCACGGGGACATTTTGTCATGGGGAAGTTCCGCCATGGGACGTTTCGATTGGGGCCGGGAGCTGGCAAGTGTAATCTAGACGAGTGCTGAAACCCACCTATGGAGGAGGGAGTAGCCAGAGGAAGGGGAGAGGTGTACTCGAAAGTTCAATCAATGGATTCTAATATACTTGAGTTTCCAGTTATTCGGGAAGTAGGCTAAGTAGAGCTGATATTTTTTCTTCGTTCTTCCTTTTTGTGTATTAACTGAATCTAAAATAGGTGAGCGGGACAGGCATCGCTTGGGGAAACTTTTTTAGTTCTTCTTCAGAATTAGCCCAGAACCTGCCCAGCAAGTAAAGTGTTTTTGTTCGCCTTTGAGTGTTCAAGTTTGCTTCGACTGTTGATCTGCAAAACACTCTACAGCAGACTCGGGGCTTTGACAGTCTAAGTCCAAATCGCAGGCAAACTTTTTTTATCCCTCAAAGTTCAAAAGCACCTTAGAAAGTTCCAGGGGAATGCCCAGGCGCTTAAGAATGACTTATAAAACAAAAGGAGAACAAAATAATGTACTACCAAAATAAGGATGTGAATAATAACAACAATACTAAGAACGTGTCCGAAAGCTCCGAAACGAACGAAAATGCTGGATCAATTCAATATTTTATGCAGCATTTCGCTTTCGGACTTAAATTTTCGCTCGATTAATGCAGCATTAATTCAGCATAAAATTCAGCAAGAATGCTAAATTTTATGGTGAATTTTCAAGAAGAAACTGGGGATTACGGCGATTCTCTCAGTGTTTTCGGCGGCAAACATAACAAATTCAAAAAGACAACTGACAATTTTGGTATTCTACAAATGTCAGAGAAGAAAAAAAGGTAACAGCTTTCGGACAAAAAAAGAAAGAAAATGCAGCATTTTACAGCACCAAAAAGCTTTCGGACACGTTCTAAATATTCCTTCAGCCCAAGCTGACTGCGAATCATATTTGACAGAACAAACAGACATGTCAGCTGAATTTTATTACAGCTATATTTCGGCCCTTCTTGGCAAAGGTCTTCTTCAGGCTCAAGCCGCTCAAACTGGAAGATGAACTTGTGAAGAAAAAAAATCACCAGCTTTTTTCACACTTTTGTTTGAGCGGCTTGAGACTGAAGAGGACCCTTGCCAAGAAGGGCCGAAATTTGTCTCTAAAAAATTCAGCTGACGTATCCGTTTTGCAGTGTCAACAATAATAATGCAGCTTGTTATGGGCTGTAAATGTAGGCGAACGGCGAGCGAAAACGACTTGCAGAAAATCTATTTCCCTGGCTAATCCGCGAAACAGTGACTTTTGCTCGACCGTTTTCATGTCTGTTTTCCGTTTTCTTGTCCGATAGCAATTTTTTTGCAAAACCTGAACACGGAAAACCGCTAGTAAAACGGAAAACCGGAGAACATGATTCGATATCATTTGCACAGCGGTGAGGAAATGGAATATAGAATGACCTTTTCTGTACAACTCCAGTTGGCACTGCAAAAATCCTCAGGACGAGCTGATCACCCAAAAGTAAAAATGCTCGAAATTTTGAAAACCCGATGAAACCCGTTTTAACAGTAGTAATAGTGCGAACACACGATCAGGATCGGGAGCTCCCGGACTTGCGGCACCATCATCACTTCCATATGGAAAAGTAAAAAAAATCAACTTGATGATGAAAGTGCAGGAAATCCGGCCGGGAAATCCTCATCGTGTGTTCTCACTAAAAGAGGGACATATCAGGGCCAACGTAAACAGTATCAAAAGGATGATGGGATCCCAAAGAGGAAATCCAAATTCAAATTCAAATATTTTATTGACCTCCAAGATTGGAGAGTATAAAATGAAATAAATGCAAACAAACTGGCCCAACGTATAATACTGCAAAAAACAATCTGGCCAAATAATACTAAATATCCCAAAAAAATAAAAAAAAACACGCGTTAACTATATTAACTCTTTAACCGCTAAATATAGGTTATGAGTAAGAGAAGACATTTTCGACAGAAATTTTTGTTGCTTTTTTCGTATAAACTGAAGTAAATCTTTCAAATGGTACAAATTTATAGCAGATGAAATAGAATGGAATTTTGAAAGTCGACACAAAAATTTACCAAAATTAAAAAAAAGTAGTTTTAATATGTGCAATATTAGAATTAGAAAAATAAGGAAGCTAACTATATATAGTTATTAGTTATTAGACTTCTTCGTCAGGGCAATCGGGCTTGTAGATTCCCAGGTAGGCATACGAATGATATTCAATCATAATCAACGGCTAAACCAGATCCTTCGCTAGTCCATTTTTGTCTTTAATTCCCGGTCCAGCCCAGATTACAACTGGACTATCTCAAAATCTCGTCAAATACTCTGAGCAATCATGTTCTTTATCTATTTGTACACCATCTTATAAGTGTTATTTAAGGATGATATTCTTTCCATATTCCCACTTTACGTAAGATTCTGATCGTAGCCAGTAGCTTATATTAGGGGGGGGGGGGGGAGGCGATAGGGGCGATCGCCCAACCCCGAAATTCTTGAAAAAAGGTTTTTTTGGAAAAACGTGTGCCAAATACGGGCGACAGGGGCGATCTTCATCCGAAATTCTCGGAAAAAGAGTTTTTTTACGGGAAAAACATACGCGAAAATACAAATTGAGAAGCTAAATCGAAATTATTTACCGTATGGTTCAGTAACTGATCTTAGAAACAGTTTTTGAGTCGTAGTGTGCATGATTACAAGATTAAAAGGTGTTTTTTGCACCTAGAGGTACTTTTAGTGTTAAAAACGGTCAAAATATGCAAAAAAGACTGAAAAATGTTCGGCCTTCCGCCCGAGAAGGGGGTGGCCTTCGGCCGCATATTTTCACTGAGCTGCCGCCCCTCCCGAAACGAATCAGAATATACGCTACTGATCGTAGCCTACCATTTACCCGTTGGTAAAATAAAGCAGGCAGGTGGATTCAGCCTGTACCGATACAAACAGCTAGACCAAGACATTTCTTAGAACGAACGGATTTCCTGTTTCCGGCAAAACCGGAAAACTATCGAATTCATAGGAAAAGAAAACTGGAAGAACAAGTTTCTATTTCTTCTTATCCCTAGATTGAAACTATTTAAACACCCAATGAAGGCACAAAACGATGACACAACGTGGTTTTCGCCAGATCCCGTTCGTTAGTATCAACCAAGTAGGAAAACTAAGCAGACAGGTCGATTGAACATGTCAGCTTACCCCAATAATCGACACTCCAAACCACTTGATCAATAAATTTGATGCAATACCGAAATTCCGGTTTTTCGACAGATTCCGGACGAACTACTTGTCCTGCGTAACAATGAGGTTCTGCATGTATTCTTATCCCTATAATCTACTTCAGAATAAACTTCTAGTTCTGGCACTATTCTGGGTTTTGCCGGATTCCGGCCGGGCAAACTCCTTGTCCTACTAAAGTTCAGCTGTGGATTTAGCGAAGCTTGCGCTATCTCAGGTAGCCGCCGACGGTGACAGTATCGGACCGATATTCCTTGAGCCCAAGCTGACATTGAGACATTTATTCAAATAATGTATACAACGGATACGTCAGCTACGATGCTTCATCAGGGATATTTCTGCGCTTCTTGGCAAGGGTCCTCGTCAGGCTGTCAATCTTCAGGTCCAACGTCAGGGAAGGAAACAAACCTGTAATAAATAACTGAAACTTCTACCGACTATAAATATCTTATTTGGACAAATTACTTTCAAATCCCACTGTAGGGAAAAAACTAGTCCTGCGATTTAATTTTTGACACGGCCACTGTTTTTGTTGCACGATTGGGGCGATGACAGGAAAGGTTTTTTTCTGTATTTTGATCAACTTCGGTTTTGTTATTAATAAGGGACTGAAAGCTTGAATTTTATTCCATTAATAACATCGTTCCGTGTTTCTATTAGGGAGTACTCGCCTATATCTATTACTTGCACCGAAAAACTAGTGCTGAGGTTTAATTTTTGTTACGGTTGCTGTTTTTGCTGCACGATTGGGGCGACGACAGGAATTCTGCATTTCGATCGACTTCGGTTTTCTTGTTAATAAGGGACTGAGGCTCAATTATCGCTGATGAAGCATCGTAGCTGACGTATCCGTTATATACATTATTTGAATAAAAGTATCGGCTAGACGTATGCAGTACAATGCCACCTGAGCACTAACATCATGAACCCCATGTTCCGAAAACTGACTGACGAAATTGCACACCAACGAATAAATATTCCGTAGAATCAGCCCCTGGACTTCTTATCGGGCTGAGCACGACTCGGGCAAGTTTTTACGATTTCTATGGGTGAAACATCCGCTGAAAGTTGCATTTACGCAACGAACATGCCTCCAGAGTAAGCTTCCGCCCACGTATTGACGTCAGAACACCCGCACTTCGCAACACAAGCTTGCAACGAAGGAAGTGGTAGAATGAGCCCCGAGCAAGCTTGGCTTCGAAGTAGGGCTAAGCGGTTGCAAGAAGGAGTGCCCCAATAAACCCTGACTGCAACAGAACCACGTCGGTCTTTATCCTCGAACAACTACTGTTGGACGTACTGGGACTCGTCACGCAAAAAAAGAAATAGGGTTGATCTACATGAATGACAGTTTCAATAGATACTTTTCCATATTTGTCGTCTAGTAGGTCACCTACAGAATCAAATCACATGCTTGGCCCTCAAAACGCGGCAATCAGTACCAAAAGACTAGACATCCGTTCACTAAAAAGGATTCTTGAACCAGTTGAGTTTCAGAACCAACGTACAGACTGGAGCTGATAACTGAAGAAGTTTACCCATGCTGAGCGGTCGAAAAGTGACACGACGAGGCTAGCGCGCAACAGGAGAAAGGATTGGAGCACGCAAGAAACAGTAACCAGAAAATTATCACTATCCCCAACCATAAGCTATTCATCGGGATCCAACGTCCTTACTGCTTGGAAACATGATTTAAGGTAACAGATTTTCGCTGTCCTGGACAGTAATAAACCTTTGAAGGTATTCCTTGACGGCAGTGTCAGCATAAGGCAAGGTTTGTGGCTATAGGCGGATCCACACTTGCTATGTCGCAATTCCCGGCATACAAAGACTAAAGACCCATTCATGGAAAGGTCCTTTCTGACTCTTTTATTACTCCAAAGGAAGATAGGAAAAATGGAATGGTTGCTTTGAAGCTCCTATGAACGAGAAGCAGGAACAGGACAGCAGAGGCTATGGGCTGCTTGAACGAATTTCTGCAACATTTCAGACATATACGTAATTACAAAAAATGTATGATGTTCAAAGTTCTCAGATGAGGCTATAGGAGAAAAACCAACCTCCAAACAAGAATATATCTGGAAGCTATGGAAAGCAAAAAATTCGTCTTTTAACAATTTTCCCAAATCCCTGTTAAAACTTCAAAATCCTAGAACTAGGCTAACTGGTTCAACTGTACCACAACTTTCTGATGCCACAAGGAATCAGAAGTTTCTGTTAAAATAACTCGACGAAATGAGAAAAAGCCTAGTGACGGTCTTGTACAGTAGAGGAATACAGAGGAGTTCAAACAGAACAGGGAACCTGACATAAGGAAGAAGAAGAAAAAAACGAAAAGAACAGGGATCCTAACTTTTATTTTTTGGGGACAGCTTGCGGCTGCTTCAATAACTTTCAAAGAAGCAAACCTCTATAGTAAGACATAATGGCACCAAAGAACATGACAAATTCAAAACTAGCAAATGCTAATGAGCAGTTGTGACCTCAAACAATAATTTAAACACAATATATTCAGATTCAGAAAAGATTCAGATTCAGAAATGATGGAGGTTTGTCCTAATCTTGCCACTGTTGTATTCTGCTAGCTGTGAGGTTTCCTCTGATCTAGCTGTCAAGTAATCTCCTGAAGTTGAGGTTTTTCCTCGTATCTTCATTACCTGCTATCTGTGAGGTTTCTGCCAATCTGGCTGCTCTAGTGATCTCATGAGCAGGAGGTTTGACTCATTTTTGCAGTGATATGATCTCCTAGGACTGAGGTTGGGCAGTTCTAGGAGATCATAAGACTGATCAGATGACTGCTTAATTGAAGCAAACCTCATGCTCAGGAGAACATAGAGCAGCCAGATCGGCAGAAACCCGACAGATAGCAGGTTATGTAGGCTAAACACTAGGACAAACCTCAGGTTCGGGAGGTTACTTGACAGCAAGATCAGAGGAAACCTCACAGGTAGGAGATTACAATAATGGCAAGATCAGGACAAATCTCAGGACAATCTGACGACAACTCCTAATTGATGTGAATTAAACATTTTAGGCAAGCATTTTGCAGTAAAAGTTGCTTGTCATGTGTTTTAGTGGGGTTTTTTTAGCGACAATCACTGTACTATTACTGTTTAGGCGCATGAAACCACATACCACTGATTTTCAGATACACTATGCCAAACACTAGGTATATCTATTGTTTGGCATAGCCTATGCCTAACGCTGAATACCCTATGTCAAACACTGGACAGCTGTTGGTACCCTGACCCTGACCTACCCCACTACAGATAAATTCTAATTGGTTGATTACTGAGCTTTACTCAAATCGTCAATATTTTACTGGGTTCCCATATCCAGCCTTAGGCAAAGGGTATGCCAATCGTTAGATATACCTGACATTTAGCATACTGGAGCCTATACTATTTCCGTCATAATTTAACTTGCTGATTCTCTTGCCCAGCTTTGGTTGTTTTTATCTCACCACAGAAACTTGTCACTCGAATTTTGTTTCCAGCATGTCATCATTGTTTACCGTAGCTAATTGGAAAAAAAATAAAGCATTTTGCATAAGTTTTAGAAACAAACATGAATTCAGTATAAGAAAAACATTTAGTGTTTTGAACAGAGAAGATCTTTATCTTTTTGTCTTTTGACAATGACTATCTTGTACAGGAGGGGTATCCAACCTCGAATTTACACAGCCTCGAATTTGGCCTAAACAGGTTGGAAGGAAATTTCAATTTCAAAATTCAATCCAGTCCTAAAAAGGTTCAAACTGTCAAGAAGGAAACCCTTAGTGACCCAGCACATGTTTTGGACTGCACAGACATTTCCTTGTAAGATTTTCAGGCAAAGTTCGAGGTCATCTAAATTCGAAGTTGGATACCCTCCTGTACTGTAACAACGCCGGATGCAGTGACTTCATTTCCTTCACAACAGTGCCAAAATTTCTGAATTAAGAAAGATTCATCAGTGAATATGACTTTAAATACACATCTTTGAACAGGTTTAACTAGTTTAGACAGGTGAAGGCACATCTAGGCTAGTAAACTAATTCTGTAGGGTGCGCATGGAAATAGAGACCAACAGAACTAGTATAGCGCTAGTATAGGCTCAAGTAGGGTATAAAAAAATCAAGGGTTTGTGGTTGACTGGTTAGGTGCAGGTTAGGTGATTTTCAAATACAGGATCACACTCTATTTCCGTCTGTTTTTATTTCCGGACATGTGCCGTACCTAATTTCGAACCACATGGTGCTGATGGTGATGCTGAAAGTGTTGCTGTTGAGGTATAAAAAAAGATGAAAACCAGCCAATCAGGTTCAAGACTTTTAAGTAGCCAATGGGGTCAGAGTATTTTGAACAAGAAATCAGAATTTTCAGTAAGAAGATCTGCCATGATGGAAATAGGTCTCAGCTCAAGTATTGGAGTTGTTTTTGTATTTTTACTAATCCGGGAATACTATCAAGATAGGTCAGAAGGAAAAATATTGGGGAAAAAAGAAGAAAAGTAGATCTTTCTTTCAAGATATTTCTATCATTTTTTGGATAACTGTGAAGTATCACAGGGACATTCAAAGTTTGAGATTGTTATAACTAGATTGAAAAGATGATGGAAATACCAAGTGATCCTGTAAGCATACCTCTTCTATACTATCACCATTACTTGTTGGCTTTACTTTATGTGGATTACTCCAGTGTTGACTCTAGTCATGACTCCGGTCAACCTTAGTCATTACTACTGTACAGGAGGCGTATCCAACCTTGAATTTATATAACCTCGAACTTAGCCTGAACATCTTACAAGGAAACTTCTGTGCGGTCCTAAGTGGGCTGGTCCCATGTCATTCAGGGTTCCCTTCTTGACAGTTATGACCTTGTAATGACTGCACCTGGACCACGCCTGCACTGCAATGAAGTGTCCTTTCAGCCTATTTCGGCCAGGTTTGAGGTAGTCCAAGGTTGGATACCCCTCCTGTACTTAGGGTTACCCTAACTGTCTCACAGGTAATCTATTCTTCCTGTAAGTAATCACTCATAATAAGCGGTATAGGATTTCACTTAATGGCATTGTAAAACAGAAACAATTGACACAAAAACAGGAAAAAACAGCTACCCAATGTAGAAAAGTGCAAAATCCTATGTTGGGTTGTTTTTCTTCTTCTTCTTTTCACACTCATTTGTAACTTTAGGCGTATTCTCGCCGTTCCCCGAGGACTCCTCGGGGAATCGAAGGGAACGGCGAGAATAGATGGAGTCACTCCACGCGGACTCCGCGTACAGAAACAGCGAGAATACGGGGAATGCTTCTAAAATGGATTTTGTTCGAAAAATGAACATGCAGCTGAAAAAATTAGTCTAGATCCACTTCATTCTTGGTTTTCTTTATTCTGATTCTTTTTAATTAATTTTACATAGCACCTACAACAGCAAAAATTGATTCCCCACCGAATTTGAAAGGGAGTCCTTTTTGATGATGGTGATGATAATCTGAGCATTCCCCGTCAGTGGGGACTCGCGAGAATACGGGGAGTGAGTCCCCGGGACAAACAAAAACGCGGGGACTCCTCAAGTGGAGTCCTCGGGGAACGGCGAGAATACGCCTTTTACATCGCGAGCGTGTTCCACCCTCGTACCAATAGTAACTATTAGTTACCTAATCCGTTCCAACCTCGCGAAAAGTTACTACGCTGACCGTTCCAGCCTTCTCGGAATAGTAACTAATAGTAACTATTTGCTTACCACGCTCGGGAGCGTGGTAAGCGTAGTAACCACGAATCTCTGTCACGTGATTGGTCGGATTCACCCGAGGCATGATAATCCGCTGGAAAACAGAGAAATCGTTCCAGCCTTGACGACAAAAAGGCAGAATTTGTGACGTCATGCGTAGTAACTACGGTAAGTAGGATGGAACACGCTCCGCATGCCGTTATTTTCATCTCTGTGCATATGCTGAGCGCAAATAAATTTGAACTTTTGGTGAGGCATTGGTTTAATTCTCTTCATACTCTTCATTCAGCAACAAAAGGGCTCACTCGTTCTGCACCCGTTGCTTTAAAGTGAGTGGATGTTCTCATTATCAATTTCAGTTTTGATTATTTTGTTACCACAGAGATTTTCAGTTTTGGGTAACACTTGTTGGTGTTGACTAAACCTCACCGATTATCTATGTCTTATGATGCCGCTGTGACGTCCTGAAATATCAAGTAGCTAGCAACAGCCCGTAAGCAACAGAGAGAAGCAAAATATTCAATTTTTTTTAATTTTAGCATCTCTTAGGCCAATTTAGAGGCTATGTAAATTCACAGTTGGATATAACTTACAGTAGGCAACAGTAGAGGTGTGTTTGTTTGTATAGGCATTAATATTATTCAAACAATGTTTACAATGGATACGTCAGGTACGATTCTTCATCAGCGATATTTTGGCCCTTCTTGGCAGAGGCGTTACTAGCCAAAATGTTTGGGGGGGGGGCGAGGCATTTACCGACTGGCTGGTAATTTTTACCGAAAAAAAAACGACTGTTTTCAGCAACAAAAATGACATTTTTGAAAAAAATCAACTGATTTTCAGAAAAAACAACTATTTTGACGAAAAATCGACCATTTTTCAGAAAAAAAGACTTTTTTCATGAAAAAAAAACGACTGTTTTGACAAAAATTGAGGCGCTTCGTGCTGATTCATATTTTTTTACTGACTCGCCGGCAGCATTGGGGGGGGCCTCCCCCCCTCCCCCCCCACAGTTGTGATGCCCCTGCTCGTCCGCCTGTCAATCCTCTGGGTCCACGTCGGGGGAAGGAAACAAACCTGTAATCAGGTTTATGTTACATTATTTATGTTTGTCGCTGATGAAGAATCGTAGCTGACGTATCAGTATTGTTTGAAAAAATGTTTCCAAGTCAGCTTGGGCTCAAAGAATATTTAGAGGCATTACTAGCAAAAATGTTTAGAGGGGGAAAGGTATTTACCGACTGGCTGGTCATAATCCCAACTGCTTTTGCAGAAAAAAATCTGTTTCTTTTTTTTCAAAACTGTCGTTTTTAGTTGTTGAAAACAGTATTTTTTTCTGTAAAAACAGTCGGTAAAAATTACCAGCCAGTCGGTAAATGCCTCATCCCCCCCCCCAAACATTTTGGCTAGTAACGCCTCTGCCTCCTGTCTGCCACAAACCCCTGAATTTGGGAAAGCTTATGCCAAACGCTGGGTGTATCTAGCGTTTGGTATACCTATGCCTATGGTGGATACACTATGCCAAATGCTGGATACTGGGACCCAATAAAATATTGATGATTTGAGTGAAGCTCAGAAATCAAACAATTAGAATTCATCTGTAGTGAGGTAGATCAGGGTTAGGGTACCAACAGCTATCCAGCATTTGGCATAGGCTATGCCAAACGCTAGATATACCCAGCTCTTGGCATAGGGTATCCAAAAATCATGGGTTTGTGGTTGACTGCTCTGATGATACTTATGGGCATCCCAGGTATGCACTGTGATCCAGAATTATTTTACACCTTGCTGGTGGTTAGTGCCTTTTTTTTACTGTTTTTTCACTTGAAATTATTATTGCAAGAAGAAGCTCTGAAAGCATGAAATTATTATTGCAAGAAGAAGTTCTGAAAGCGTTTAATTTTGAGGTAAAACATTGAAATTCAAACGATAGGAATTCAAACATGTTGATCGACAGTTCAAATCAGACAATTTATTTTATTTGTCACAAAAAAGTCATAGCACTTTGTGAGGATATATTTAGGACAAACAAATATTTTGATCAAGAACTTACGAAACAAGCTCTATCCTCAACTCTCTTTAATTTTTAACTAGCTCTAACGCCCACCCTCTTCTCGAGACAGAAAGAGATTATTACCTTTTCCCCAATTGAGGAAGAAAGAACCTAGACAAGTGTTGGCTATTCATTGGGGCACTGTGAGGACAGTTGGAAGATGGTATAAAAGGATGGATTCCACAGTTGGGAAGTCAGTTCAACTGAGAGCTCAGTGGAGCCCCGAGCTAAGAAACGAGTTCAGTGTTCAGTGTTGAAAGACTCGGTTCATGAACATCTACAAACCAATAGCCACTGCCATGCTCTCCCACTACAAATAACCACGCTCTACCCTAACTACCCCTTCACACTTATACACAACACACTTAATTCTTTATCATAACTTGCAAAAAAAAGTATAGAAATAACCAAAAGTTGCAAAAAAAACAAACTCAACTGCCGCGAGCTTTTGGAAACACTGTAGGCTAACCTTTTGACGAGAGAAAATTCTAAAGGTTGGCCAAATTTGAGTGGTAAATTGTTCAGAAATTGTTCTGTAAAGCAAGAATTACTGGGAAAAAGCCAATATTTCTGTTCAGGAGAGCTATTATCAAAGTCACTGAGATTAGTAAATGTCACACTGGTCCCGAAATAAATATTCCTTGAGCCCAAGCTGACTTTGAAACATTTATTCAAATAATGTATGCAACGGATACGTCAGCTACGATGCTTCATCAGCGATATTTCGGCCCTTCTTGGCAAGGGGCCTCGTCAGGCTGTCAATCTTCAGGTCCAATGTCTGGTAAGGAAACAAACCTGTAATCACAGGTTTGTTATTGAAAGCCATATGAGCTTCTAGCTCTTTGTGTTCAACCCAAGCTTACGAACACTGTAGACTTGCTTCATTCTTGCCCAATATCTGATGAAATTTCTTTACATGTACCTCAAAAATCATGGTTTATCGCAATATTTTAATTTTAAGAACAAAATATAGGCTATTGCAGTTCATTATTGATATTGACGGATATTGACAGTATTGTTGGATTTTTAATGGATAGGGAGCAAGTTGCTAAAAATAAAGTAGTTTATTCTAAGCCTAAAAGGCCAGGGCTGGTTCTTGCAATGTTCCCCAAGCACTGTTAAGGCCATTATAAAGAAGGATAGGAGTTCTTTGTTGTCGAACAAAGAGCGAGTTGGTTATGGTTGAAACTGTAGGATGAGAATTGCAGTGTTGTTATGCGGCTTTTGGATTTGCCGGCTCTCCGTGTAAGCTTCGTGAACTGGTGAAATTTTCAATGATAATCATGATAATCATTGAGAGAAGAAGCTACTATCTTCAGTAGCGCCTTCAAAAGGTTAGGCTCACTTCCAGTTTCGCCGAAGTGGATCGGGTTACATGAAGATGCAGCCTATACGTCTGGAAGTCTGAGGTGTGACCCCCCCCCCCCCCCCCAAGATTCCGGTTTGAGGACAGTGGCGTACAGGCTACATAATTTAGAGACAAAATTAATATGCAAGTTCTCGTGGCAGAAGAAAAGAAGATAAGGGACGGGATCAGTCGATAAAAAGAAAGCATCTAGGGAAAGTAGAAAATAAGTGGGATCATTGGATCATTCGAAAAATTTTCATGACCGCGCGCCACCGGTACGGGACCGCGCCACGAGCCACTTGGTGTACATCGTTTCTGAGAGTAAGCTACCCCTCGACCCGGCTACTAGGCGTCGTTTTCGCGAAGCCCACTTGGACATTTTTACAGTTTAACTGCTTCTCGTACAAATTCTATTTTTTACCTTGGATCACACAGAACCTACGAATTTCCAGAAACCGGATAGAGCGATGTCCCGGCAGCAGCAGCTACTGTAAGCTGGTCAGTACTACCTGTGACAAAATAAAGTGAGCGCTGCAGGCGAGATAAGTTCGCTTTTTCTTGCCAAATTTCCATGCAGGTCATAGCATTTAATTTTTTCAGATCCCAATCCTAAAACTAGCTTAAAACCCCAGTTAAATGACGCGCCCTCATACAAAATAGAAAATATCACATACAGCGCTGCAGGCAGAATTTTCGAAACGTTTGTGATTAGAACGTCTTTTGGGGATCCAGAATAAAAGTAAGGAATACCGATGAAGTCAAAGATCAGTCCTTTTTTCTGTGACCAGTGCTTCACCCGACCTCTTCGAGTGTTTGAGGTTCGTGGTAACTACCGGACTCTGGCAATAATACCGAATAAATTCCCGAATCCCAGTTATTATACCGAATAAGTTTAGACCGATAGCCTATTCGGTATTCTGTGTAACTACCGAACGGAATATACCGAATAATTCTGGCATCGAAAAATTACCAAATAATTTCAGTAAATTCGCTCACCGAACTCGTTATAACTACCGAATCCTGGCAATTATACCCCTTGCGACGCCCATGTCTGTTACAGCGGTAACTGGGCCTGTAATTTTTGCAGTTACCGTGGTATCTGATGCTATGGTTGCTGTACAGAAACGACTGATGCTGTATTTTTTTGGATGCTTTTAGAAATCATCCAAAATGATATGCTGTAATCCACTGACATCTAAAGTAACGTAACTTCTTTCCCACAAATTTGACAAAAAACTAGACTCTTGTGTTAGGGATGGTGAAAGTGAAATGAATGTATCAGTTACCATGGTATCTGCAAACATGTAACTAATGACTTTTGTTTGAATACATGTGCAAACAATATTTACTCGGGCATAGTATTTTGTCCGTGTTCGACAACATAATTGCGTCTGTTCGTGACTAAAAGCATATCGAACAAGTATTTGACCTACCTTTCCTGATTGTACGATAGCTTTCCGAGATGGTTATTCCATGTTTGAATATGAAAACGGAGGGGCGCCACTTCCAAGCCAGAAAGCTTCTATTTACATAGCAAAAAAGAAATCTGAGACCAGGAGAAGAAAATGTGCAATGTCTGCTCTTTCATCCAACCTAATTAACGAAGCTGTAAATGCAACGCTGTCCTCGCAAACATCAAAGAAGAAAAAAGATCATAACTATTTGCCTGAATTTCAATGCTTTATCTTAGATAAAATAGATAAATAAGAAAATCGTTTTCTTTTCCAGTTAAGATTCTATGACCCCCTAGAAAGTCACAAAGTATTAGCTGTATAACCGAAGTTTTGCCTCCCATTCTACCCTGCTTCCATCTCGAATCATTTCATTCCTTGCATCCGACTTGCAGTAGTAATTTTCAGCTGTAAACTAGTCCATCAAGCCATCAAAACCTTTTGGTCTGGTCTTGTTACTTTTGTGGCTGGATTATTTTGAATTTGTAGTTATGTTGTTTTTAGATGAGTTGTGTACTTAATTTTTTGAGTAAGGGTTAAAGGGCTAACGTTACCACTTTCAGTCAATATAGATGTAGAATCTCCATGGGTAGTTTGCGTCTTTGATGTGAATATGAACAATATGTTTATTTATTTATATCTGTGTTTTCTTTAATATCCTTTATGATAAGCTACAAAAGTTTATTCACTGTCTTTTCTTCAGAGGATGGTGTCATTCATGAGGAAACTTGCCATCTTGAGGTACCAATATGAGCTAAACACTGCTGTATCGATGCTTGACCCAAAAGAGAAGACTGTAGTCTGTATCCTTTGATTGCATGTACATTGTACACCTGTTCGTTTCCTGTGTCCTTTTTTGTATGCTTTTGCTCTATGGGTAAGCACTTTCGTGGTTACTTAGGATAAGATTTTCCACGTTACAGCCCCGAAAAGAGACAAAACTGTAATGTGTAGGCCGTAGGAAAACAAGGAAAACAAGTTTACAAAACTGCAGAGCTTGTGCAAAACTGTCCTGGTTCTAGATCGTTGAATCTTTTAGGCTAGAGGAATTTCAGGTTCAGTTTAGCATTCTCTTTACGCACAGAAAGCAAATTTGAGTGGGATTCATTTGATTTGGTGCGATGGCCCTTGTTAGTTTTATGCGTTAAAATCTATCTATATTTACAATATTAATATTAAATTTACGGTGTCTGTTGGAGAAAATAATTTCATTTGGCAGACATACAAACCGAACAGGCTAATGGCAGAGACGGGCGAATCCGAACCCGGATTCGGATTCGAATCCAGAAATCGTTCTTTTGGCGGGATTCGAATCTTCTGCTTGTCAGGCTGGATTCGGACTTGGACTCGGATTCCAAACGCTCAATCTTACGAATCCGCTCAAATTCCTAGACTTTATCATTCCAGTTTCCGTTTTCCTAATTTTTACACAGTGTGCTAAGGCAATCCAACTTTTTGGTCTCCACCACCAAACATCCTTAGTAACTTATCACGTTATCTGATACCTTAGAAATCAGTGCGTTTTGTCATCTCTGATTTTTAAGCCATGACCTATTTGTACATCATTATATTTTTGTTAAGGTCGGATTCGAATCCGGATTCGATTCCGGATTCGAATCCTCAGCATGAAATGGTGGATTTGGATCCGGAATCGGATTCATATAACTAGCCCTGGATTCGGATTCGAATCCTTTCACGACCGGTTTCGACCATCTCTGGCTAATGGAAATAAATAGGATACAAACCAAGTCCATCGCTTCTGCTGAATTTGTCTCCATGGCAAGGTGATGGGGTAGCTCTACAAAGCCTTCCAGAAAAAGGATACTCTTCAGTAGTTACCAGCACCTTGTGTACAATCATGCTGGATAAAAATGAAATGAGCTTAGGTGGTGGCTTAGTACGCTTCTCTTGCATTTTGTTCTTACTTGTGTACAGTTTTGGTATTGTAACTTTGTATAGTATTAGTTACTTAACAGTTGTCTGAATCAGTCGGACCTAGAAGAAGTTGTTGAGATTCGTTCTAGTATTTAACCGGTAGCGTGTATGCTATGTATCGGGCAGAGTATTGTTGTTCCTAGAACAGGCGAAGTAGGGATCTAAGCAGAATATCTAGGAGGTTGATGCGCGTACTATCAGAAGGTCGACAACATTTAATACAAGGATGCGCAATGCCAACAAACAACACGTTCGATATCTTCATGTGGAAACTATGCTCTGTGTTATTCAACTAGTTTATTCATTTATTAGTAGTGTTACCGCTTCTCTCACTATACAAAATCCACCGACGAATTATTACAACACTGGACTTAGACTAAGATTTCAACGTTATGCTGCAGGCTATGAAAACGTAATGTTGAAGCGCTAATAACACAAGTTTTCTTGAAGATACTATTCAAAGTGTTATCCATCGAAATTAAGCATGCTTGTGTTAAATGTTATCTGTCTGACAGTAGGTATGGAGATATCTTGACTATTTGAGCGTGTTCCATCCTACTTACCGTAGTTACTACGCATGACGTCACAAATCTGCCTTTTTGTCGTCAAGGCTGGAACGATTTTTCTGTTTTCCAGTAGAATATCATGCCACGGGCGAATCCGACCAATCACGTGTTTTCGAGATGGCTGGAACGGTCAGCGTAGTAACTTTTCGTGAGGTTGGAACGGATTTAGTAATTAATAGTTACTATTTGTACGAGGGTGGAACACGCTCTTTAGGATGTCATCTAACCTAAGAACCTCTGTTTTCCTGAACCCTAACATATAGACAGCACATTTTTCGCCGTTATCGCCACTGCGTGCTATTCTACCTACGTCTTCCTGCCTCACTATCTTCGATCATTACTGGAGTACGGCGGTATCCTGTGATGACTCACTGCATTCCTAATTAGCCAATTGTATTGTGTTGTTTGTCTGTTTTGTATCGTTTTTGTTAAATACCAAAGAAAACACATATAATGTTGACGTTGGCTTGGTTGTAAGTAAGGTTTATTAGACAAAAATTTGCTAGTGAACTAATTTGATTGTCTTTACGAGTATCATTGTTCATAACACCAGGGACCCATAATTTCCTGTAATGACTCGCCATTCAGGGGCCTTGTCATTTCCTATGCTTCTATGCTGCTATGTTGCCCGAGCCTCTCCTAGTTTCCAAAAATTCCGCTTCGGTCGAATCGGCGTTCTTGCTCAGATAGATATAGTTAGCCATCTTCAGTCAGGACTGTTCAGCATGCCACCAGGTACCTAAGCTATGACAAAAGATCCAGGATACTCTTCAGTTACAGAGAAATATTCGTAGTTCAGCACAAGAGATGCGAAAAATTTTGTCTATCTGGATAGGCGGGTATTTTATCCCCGTGGATGTTTCTCGAACTATCTGACGCTCGGTCAAGAGCGCGTCGGAAATCTCGTATTGACAAGCCCCCTGAATGGCGAGTCATTACAGGAAATTTATGGGTCTCTGATAACACTTACATAACTGAATACAGGTAGAGGGAATATTGCTGAGTTTCCGAATTGACGTGTCGCTGGCTTCCTGAGCTCGCAGTTTCTTTTCTTTCTTTTTTTCAGTTATTTTTGTTTCCGTCGGAACTGGGGGAGACTGGGGCGGTCCGGACGATTTTGAAGTCACGCAAGTCACAGTTGTGAAGTTTGGGCTTTCGTTTTTATCTCAATGGAAAGATAAAACATTCAGCTATCACACTGAATTTTTTTCAGACTCACTCCTTCTTTAGTTTTTTAGCTAGGGTACTTAAAGCAGGCCTGATTTCCCCATTTATGGGGTGACTCCGGACACATACTGGGGCGACTTCGGACGGGACATTTTATACATGGTAGATTAGTGTTTTTATGTTCTGAGTTAAATAAAAGCTTCTAGTAATCCAAAACAAACACATAAGTATCCCCACGGCAGACACTTTGGCATGATATTTGTTTTATTAAATATTTTGGGTCTCTACTTTCTCGTTGCACATCAATCCGTTACCGTTCTCCAGACGAAACTTCTTTTTCTGATTCGGCGGGAAGGATTTGGGCGGGGGGGGGGGGCTTCTGATAGCGGTATTTGTTGAAAAAAGGAGATTATGTGTTTGCTAAAGCGTCGTGTACGGAGTTAATTTGTGTCGCTACCGGCAATTTCTCAGTTTCTCACCAGCATAGTCACTGACGAGCTGTTCATATACAAACTTGAGCAGAACAAATGCCTCATGTTCCGTGCTTATTTCAGTCATATTTACTACATCATATTAACTATCAATATACAAAGATTCATCGCCATTGTGAGTTCAGACAGCTTTAATTGCTGTCCGAACTCGCCCCACGAAGATCGTCCAGAGTCACCCCACGTGGACCGATTCTGATAAAAATGACCGCCAAAAACAAACGGCTCACAGAGCATGGTCACACTGGGCTCAAAACGCGGCCTATTTGAGAATCTGCGCAGATTAGGTCGGTCGCCGGTGAGGTTTTGAAAATCCTCAGGGGACGTGACGGTTGATGGTTTTGGGGCAGCTTGTGGATAATTAGCAGACTGCAATACGCCCCTCATAATATTCCTCTCAGATTAGTTCTTTTTTGGCCGCTAGGTGCGCTATCGTAAAGAAAACAATGCACGTTACTTCTTGGTGTACGTTTATCCAGGTTTGTTTTGTTATTTTCAGTTCCTCTTAGGCCTAACCATGTTTAAAACTGTTGAAAATGCCTCTTCCCCTCTTTTTGCTTTACCCAACTCTGTTCTATCAAGCGTCATCAAGTTTGTCATTTCTGGCTTCCGACTTCAGTGCCGAGTGCTGGCTGACTTTTCAACGGGGCTAATGCGTGACTCGATATGAAGCGAAAGCCTAATCGCTTATTCACCCGTCAGATAACTTATCCCTCGGTCTCACGTGTGATTGTTATTGTTCCTCTAGCGCGTCTAGCGGCATTTTGTCATCGGATTTTATGAAGGACGTATACTCAATACTCTATATCCAAAACACGCCAGTGATCCTCGGGAAGACCGAGAAAACGTAGCACTAAAGACTCAAACTCAACAACTCAGTACTGTGTTAACCACTCATGGCGATGTTTGGGAGCTGCTGTGATACCGCTTCCTGCTCTTCCGCTAGGTACAGGGCGATTTTGCATCGGCAAGAAGAGTTAGTCATCAAGAGTATTAGGGGTGTAAAATCGAAACTTGACCAGTTTTGCAACAATTCAGTTTTAAATATGTTGGCCTAGTGTGAACTATCATGAGTTTGTTTTATACATCTCGGGATTAACCTAAGCTATTTGGAAAGACAGGAAAAGAATTTCTAGATGTCAAAATGCCGCCAGTCACATCTATTTTTTGTTTTCTGCCAAAAAATAACAAAGAAGCATCTGTTTGATGTCTTTTTCCTTTTTTTCAAGTAAAAAAAAATACTTACTTAAATTATTTTATAGTCAACCGCACAAAAAAAAATACCAGTACATTTCCTGGAACATTATCAGAAATGCTGTTTCGTTCTAAATGGTCTCCTGAATTTAAAACAACAACATTCAGAATTAGGCGTATCTTGTACTTTTCTTATTTTTTATTTTTGGCCCCTAATTCTGCGCAGAAATTAGCCAGGTGTGACCAAGCTCTCAACGAAATCACTTGCGACTTGCACCATCGCTTTCAGAGACACCCTTCTAAGCAACATTGAAATGAATAACTTGTATGGAATTCTTCTGCGAAGATATCTGCCCACTTGTGCTCCCAAAATTATTTCCAGAAACCATCAAAAAACTTCTTTTAATTTCCTTGTCCGCCTTGTTTGTATTAGAACGTTATAACTTGCCGTCGAATGTACGCTACTGTCATACCATCTTGTGACAATTTTATGGTGGAAATAGTCACAGGTGTTTGACGCAAGAGCTCGATGTCCGGACTCGCCCCAGTCTCCCCTACTAGTCAAAAACGATGATACGTTGGCATGTCACATAATGTTCTATACATATCCCATTCAATGCTATTTTGGGAATCCCAAAATGTTAGTGACAGAATACTTCTGACTTCGTAAATTATGTCCATCCGTCTGTTGGCACGATAACTCTGGAAGGGGTTGAGATATTTTGTTGAAAGTTGGTATGAGGACTCGTTGGGTCAAACTACAGGTAAGTTCTATATGAGTACTGTAGCCCTGTATTTAGGGGTTTTGTTTCAAACTAAGTTGTTAAAAATATTTTATAATAATACAGTCGTGTCAGGGGAAAGACGTTCTGAATCAATATCTGAACTTTATTTTCTTACCGGACGGAATTCGCCCAGAACCGAAAATTTGGTATAGTTAAAGGCTGTTTCTGAAGTCGAGTGAAAAATCGGCATACAGGCAATGAGACCTGCTGAATCGCCTGAATCCAGTTATGAGCTAGACTTCTTGCAGGACAAGGGGTTAGCCATGAATCCGGCCAGGCCAGGATTAGAGATTCGGTAGGCTATAGGGGTCAGAAGACATGCTGATTCCATTTTGAACTTTATTTCCGTGACGGATAAGCATTTCGTCCGGAATCCGGCCAAAACAGGAATTGGTAAAGGTAAAAATGCGTTTGATAGTGCAAGTGGTTTTGGTTTTTCCACAAGTTCATTTTCTAGCTTGAGCCTGGAAAGGACCATTGCCAAGAAGGGCCGCAATGTAACTCCAATAAAATTCAGCTGACGTCTTTGCAATGTCATCAAGACCAAAGGTTTCGATGGGATCCCAAAAATTTAATTTTCGACACAGATAATTGGGTTTTGTCTTTGCCAGATCCTGTCTTCGCCAGACTCCTTGGATATTTTTACTATTAAAATTTAGAAACAGGTTAAGGCCAGATAGCTATAGATTCAGCGTCTCTTCTTATCTGATCAACCTCAAATAAAACTTTTGCTTTTAACAAATTTTCCGATTTTGGCCTGATTCCGGGCGAAAAAGTTGTCCGGGTAGAAAATACTTTTCAATTCAGCATGTCTTCTTACCCCTAAATCGAACATTTAATCAACTTCAAGTACAACTTTTAATTTTAACAAACTTTCCGGCTTTGGCCGAATTCCAGGCGAACTACTTGCCCGGCGAGAGAATGTTTTTCACCATCGTGTTCAGCATGTCTTCTTACCCCTAAATCGAACATCTAATCAACTTCAAATAAAACTTTTAGTTTTAACAGACTTTCCGGTTTCGGCCAGATTCCTACTTCGGCCAGACTACCATACTTGTCCGGCGAAAAAATGGTTTCACCATCGTATTTGGCAGGTCTTCTTACCCCTAAATCGAACATCTAATCAACTTCAAATAAAACTTTTACTTTTAACAAACTTTCTGGTTTTAGCCGGATTCCGCGCGAACTACTTGTCCGATGACAAAAGGGTTTTCACCATCATGTTCAGCATGTCTTCTTACCCCATAGTCAACTATCACGTTATCTGTTTAAATATATTTCAGTTGCCCCTTAATTTAACCCCACCCCTAAATGTAGGGCTACGGAGCCCATCTACGAACTCGACCTTACTCTTGCCCCATAGAATCCTCACACCAAGTTTACTACCCCTTTAGCTACCCCTCCCCCCCCCCCACACCCGTTTTTGAACGATGTCGCGGTTTGGGTCCCGGACTACCTTGTGTTTTTAAGCTCTCCTTCTCCCCAACTATGGCAAAAACAGTGAATAGTTGAGAAAAACAAAAACAGATATCAAATTCTTACCTCCGAAACGAAACTCTAATGACAATTGGACTCCAGTCCAACCGGATTTTTGCCGGATACCGCGCGAATCGCTTGACCAGCGATAAAATAAACTTCAGATATGAGCTCAGCACGTATTTTTACTACGATAACTCCCTTATGGTGCATGGATTTCAAAACACGCTCGGATTTTACGGAGTGTGTAAACCCGCCATTAAATAGGATACTCGTAGTTGCTAGAAGCTTCATTTCTTTCTTGCCGGTTCGTTTCTTCCAGCAACAGCCTGGCCAGGAAGGGACGGAGTATCGCTAAAGCCACGTTCACAAGCATGCCTAGCCAAGCACAGATGCCTAGGCACGTGCTCAGGCGTAGCCAGGCACCGAGTTCTAGAGCCTCAAACTCTGTGCCTGGCCCAGAGTTTGTGCCTAGGCATTGCTGTGAACGGTGAATGTGCCTAGACATATGTGCTTAGCTAGGCATGCTTGTGAATGGGGCTTAACGAACAGCGTAGCTGATATCTGAACTTTATTTCTTCGCCGGAAAAGGAATTTGTCTGGAATCCGTCAAAACACGGACATCCGATAGGATTGAAAGATAGTTCTGAAGTCGTGTAGAGCTTTGATTTAAGGCAAGAAGGCATTGTACTTCCATATCTTTTCCTAGTTTTCTCAGGGGATCAGTCATTCAGCTGTAATGCGCGGAAAACCAGCACTTTCGCTCTCTGTTCTTTGTTAAGTTATTCCTGTCGGTATGAAGCTAATAAGACTGAATCCATCACTCTGCTTTTTATTTCCAACGGGGAAATGGTACGATAAGAATTGGGTAAGAATTGGAAATTTGGAAAAGGACAAAATCTTCCAATAAAATTTGGAAGGGGGTTTATAACGAGGGGTTGCTCACTCGCTGGGCACCACTGTACACCCTCGCTGGGCACCGGCTGGGCACCGGCTGGGCACCACTGTACAACCATTTTGGGAGTGAGCAACCCCTCGGTTTATAACCTACATATAACGAACATGTCCGATTGAAATGTTCTGTGTGCTTTCAATTAGAATTACAAGTCCGGTGGCAATCTGACCAGACCCTGGGTAACCAAACCTGGGACCATTAAACACGTTTACGGAATCTGGCGAAGATAAAAACCCATTAGTGGCGTTTTTGATCGCCGTTCGCCTTTCGCTTTCGTTCGCCGTTGGTCTTATTAGGTGTTTTTGATCGCCTGCGCTTCGGCCTCGAGTCTTACAAGGTGTTTTTGGACGAACGGCAACCGGCGTCTCCTCCCTTTTTCGGCGAAAGCGCAGGCGAACGTCCAACGTCGAGGGGTACGAAGTTGGCCGTGCGCTGTCGCCTGTCGATTGCAAAAAAAATGGCAAGAGAAAGGAATAAATAGGAAACGAAGAAGTTTTTCCACAAAAAATAAGAAAATGATGGTATAGTCAGTATAGTCATCACAATTCTTGAATAAGCTTCGAATCTAAACTGTTGCTCGCCAGGAACCTTAACGAAGACAAACATAAAGTGCGAAGAAGGAAGTGGCAAAGTTTACTGAGTTACTAGAGCGCAAGAAGAGTGAAGGATCATGGAGCAAACCCATATGATTCCTGGAGATGCAAACTGAGTATTCGAACAAAAATAGAACAGGACCAGAGAGCAGGACTTGTTATGTGAGAGGTAGAGACGAAAGAAACCATGCTAAAACAGGGAGCGAAGTTGGAAAACGTAGAACAATGAAGAAAAGATGGAAAGAGGAACAGCTTTAATTTTTAAGTGATTATCTGGATTTTTTTTCTTCATTTTTGTTCAGTTAAATACTTCCATGACTGATAAGTTAGAAGTTGAACTCTGATTACTGAAGATCTGTTGACTTAGTTTACTTTACTTTTGTTACTAAAGCTGATCCAATAGGGCAAAAATTGTCTCAGGAACTGGGCAATTTCATCTCTTTTAGCTCTTGATGAAGAGGTGTGTGTTGGCACATAAGGCTGTCCAGCAGAAAAATTCATGGGGAACTATGGGTTCTTTTGGTCATGTCAAATCCAGGTCTTGCTAACAGGTTCTGTGAATCCATAACCACGAAACCATATTTCTGTTTTTCGAATTTCCCGCTAAAGTTGAAAGCCGAGTTGAGTCACGTCCCTTAAAAGCGTTTTTACAGTCGAAACCCCACGGCTAACTTGCAACAGCAAAAACGGTTTTTACAAGCAACGAATGGCCAACGTTGAAAGGCGAACGGCGATCAAAAACGCAGCTATTGTCTGGAGGAAGAAGTCCAGTAAATAGACTATCCAGTATTCCTTGAGCCCAAGCTGACTGCGAATCATATTGACAGTGTTAGACGATATGTCAGCTGAATTTTCTACGCCATTCATAAAATTCCTTCCAGATTAGTTATTTTTGGCCGCTAGTTGCGTTAGCATAATGTAAACAATGACACGTTACTTCTTGGTGTACCTTTATCCAAGTTTGTTTGGCTATTTCAGTTCCTCTCATGCCTAGCCATGTTTAAAACTGTTTAAAATGCCTCTGCCTCTATGTTTGCTTTGCCCAACTCTGTTCCGTCAAACTTCATCAAGTTTGTCAATTCTGGCTTCCGACATCATTCCTGAGCGCTGGTTGACTTTTCCACGGGGCTAATGCGCGATTCCGTATGAAGCGAAAGCCTAATCGCTTATTCACTCTTCAGATAACTTATACCAAGATCTCACGTGGGATTGTTATTGTTTCTCTAGCGCATCTAACGGTAATCCGTCAGGCTCAAGCTTGAAAGTTAGCTGGGCCATTGAAACCTTTGGTCTTGTTTCTTTGTATCCAGTTTGAGAGTTTCTGCGAACGGTGGACAAGGATTTTACTGATTCGATGATCCCTCTTCGGCTCCCCCCATTGGCTGTTGGTATACCTATGATTGTGGGGACTCGAGGTTACTGATATATTTTGTCCAACGGGACACGTCCAAGACTAGTATAATATTAGTTTGAGTCTCCGTTTCAGTCAATAACAAATAAGACTGAAGTTCTTCTTATTTATTCTTGGTACAGCTCGCTCTATGGTATGGTATGGTAGTCATTTCCAAATATAGCGAGAGTTGAGTAGAAATAAGACTCATCTGCGGGAACGAGTGTTTTGGTTATCTCCGCGAAATGGAATATGCTTTATCTGGCAGGAAACGGATCTAACACACTTGCACTTTTGTTTCTTCAGTAGCCGATCATAAGACGAGGCTCTTGGAATCCAGAATATATCCTCGAACATATCTCTCATTGAAATCGTGAGTAAGCTTCTCTTTGTCATTGAACTGCTTGGTTTTTCTCGAAACGTGTTTTCGCTCTGCACTAATTGCTTCTGCTAGAGGTGCTTCAGTCGAGGCTCTGGCCGCCGACATCAAACTTGAGAATCGTTTCAGCAGAATATTGCGGTATGTGCGTCATATTTTTGTGTTTTTACTTTGGATTTTACTGGATCACCCTAAGGTTATACGTGACATTAGGGTAGTGTATTAATAGACTGTAAACCAACACTGTTGTGAAAGGAACTTCGAGAGGAACTTAGTCATAAGCAATTACGACTGGATCGTGATTACTGTAGTCTGTACACGGGCTTGATTCGTTTGTCTTGATTGATTTTGGGTTAGGTTTTGTACCTCATGTTTTACCTTTCCAGCTCTTCCTTGCTTGTCTGCTATGTTCGATGGAGCTTCCCTTGTGGGCGTAATTGCTGCCGCTATTCACCTCTCCTTGCTGGCCTATTCAGGTACCGTAACTCCCGTCCTATTTTTGGTTGGTCTTTTTGGGATCCATGAATGCTAGTGGCCCAATTCCTAATCCGAACCCACCATTTCACGCTGAGGATTCGAATCCGGAATCGAATCCGACCTTAACAAAATCACAGTTTAAAAATCACAGCTGAGAAAAAAGCACTGATGCCTAAAGCAAATGAGACGGTTAATTGGACGATGTAAACCATATTTCTTGGTTTTCATGTGTGCTTGTTATAGTATGGGTATCCTCTCGGCAACCTGGAATGAATTTGGGAGTCGTTAAGCACAATACCTTAAAGCACAGTGTGGAAAAATTGGGGTCATACCCTGTGACTTCGTAAAGCTTGTCCGTCCGCCTGTCTGTCTGTCTGCCCGTCCTTCTGTGCGAGACTGGGCATGATAACTCTCGAAACGATCGAGAGATCTTCTTCAACTTGTGTGTAGATCCTTTGGTTCAAAGTATAGGTCGAGTTCGTAGATAGACCCTGTGACTTTATATTGAAGGGTGGGTAATGGGGGAAATAATAAAAAGTCTCAAGCTGATGAGATAGTTGTTTAAGACGTAACGAGACATGCTGAATCCAGATCTGAACTTTATTTTTTTTTGTCGGACAAGCTCTAGTTCGCCCGGAATGCGGCCAAAATCGGAAATTGGGTAGCCTTGAAGTAAAAGTTTTGTTTTCAAGTCGTTAGAGATTCGAAATAGGGGGAAAATACCTGCTGAACCATGAACATCTGAACATTTTTTTTCCACTGTACATGTAATTCGTTTGGAATCCGGCAAAACGGGAAACTGTGCCTTTCCTTTTTTCGGCATAGCATCCGCCGTAAGCCGAAGCCTGATCGCGCGTTGGTAATAGGAGGGTCGGAAACCTTTGTTTGGCAGTTTTTTTTAAATTGTTTCGCCTGTTGTTTATTTAATTTTCTCTGTTTTAGACTTATATACTATAAATTTAAGATCGATTTATTATTCTTGGAGTTCACAAGTCTGCATTTTTATGAAATAGATCAGAGTCTGATCTATCGTTTAGAGCTGCACTGAAAAGAACGGTTCTTTCAAGAATTGCTTCCTTGTAGTAGACTTTCCAGATGACGAAAGTCTTTAAAGACTTTAAATGAAGGATTTAGTGATTCTGCAGTCAAACGATTTATGAATTCCGTTCGCAAGGCATTTGGGTGTAATTATATATATATATATATATATATATATATATATATATATATATATATATATATATATATATATATATATATATATATATATATATATATATATATATATATATATATACATATATATATGTATATGCATATATTATCCGGTTTTCTGTATCGGAAAGTCCATTCAGCTTTGGGATTTTATCGAAACCTTTGCAAGAAGGGCCGAAATATCGCTGATGAAGCATCGTAGCTGACGTATCCGCTGTATACTTTATTTGAATAAAAACCCTTGCTCTTGTTTTTGGGATCCCGAAAAGTAAGTAGAGGGGAGGGACACCTATGCAGAGGCCTTACTAGCCAAAATGTTTGGGGGGAGGGGGTAAGGAATTTATCGACTGGGTGGCAATTTTTACCGACTGTTTTTGCAGAAAAAACGACAGTTTCGAAAAAATCGACTGATTTTCCGAAAAGCGACTGTTTTAATGAAAAAATCACTGTTTTTTGTTATTTTTTTAACGACTGGACGACAACATTGGGGGGGGGGCGTCCCCCCCCCCGGTCGTGACGCCCCTGCACCTATGACATCGCAAAAGTTGTCCGTCCGTCCTTCTGCCCGTCCGCCCGTCCGCCCGTCTGTCGACCCGATAACTGTCGAAGGGAACGAAATATTTTGATGAAACTTAGTGTGAGTATTCTTTGGGTCAAGGGAAAGGTCGATTCGAGCTTGTAGATGGGCTCTGTAGCTGTAGCCCTATATTTAGGGGTGGTGGAGGGAGTTCAAATTAAGGGGCAAACAAAATATGTTTAAACAGCTAATGAGATAGTCGATTAAGGGGTAAGAAGACATGAACACGATGATGAAAACCTTTTTCTCGCCGAACAAGTAGTTCGTCCGGAATCCGGCCAAAACCGGAAAGTTTGTTAAAAAAAAGTTTCATTTGAATTTGATTAGATGTTCGATTTAGGGGTAAGAAGGGATGCTGAACCCGTGTTTGACAATCAGTTTTTACCCGAAAATATAGTTCGCCCAGAATCCGGCTGAATGCGGAAAACTTGTTATAAGTTAAAGTTTTGTTTAAATTTTATTAGATGTTCGATAGAGGGGTAAGGAGATTCTCTGAATTAGTTTCTGAACTTTATTTTTTGCCGGACAAGTAGTTCTCCCGGAATTCTACCGAAACCGAAAATTTTGCAGAAGTAAGGCAGGAAGTTTCGATCAGTTTCGTCAAAATAGATATGACTTATAGGGGTAAACACACATGCTAAATCCACATCTTAACTTGGTTTTCTCAGGTGACTATTTCGCCTTAATCCGTTTCTAAATTTTAATAGTAAAAATGTTCATGGAGTCTGGCGATTAAGACTAGATCTGGCGAAGAAAAGACCCAATTGTCTGGATCACATATTAAATTTTTGGGATCCCATCGTAACCTTTGGTCTTGCGGACAGACCCTAGTCGTTCTAGCCCAGCACTGCACCTGTTTCAACGCCAGGGAAAAGAAAGATAGCGTGCTGGATTGCCATTTCAGGCCACGCGAAATGTTCATTGCACTCGACTCCCCGGCACCCGGTATACATCCTCCTTTGCTAGTAACCTCTCTTTGCTGACTTATTCAGGCACCGTAGATCTCGGCCTATCTTAATATTTTTTCTTTTCTTTTTGGGATCCCAAAACGTAAGTGGAGGGATACAAATGACTTCGCAAAAGTTGTCCTTCTCTCCGTCTGTCTGTCAGCATGATAACTCTCGAAGGGAATGAGACATTTGGATGAAACTTGGTGTGAGGATTCTTTGGGTCGAGTTCGTAGAGGGCCCCATAGCTGTATATTTAGGGGAGGGGTTTCAATTTAAGGGGCGAAAAAATATTTTGTATATGTAGGGGAGGGGTTTCAATTTAAGGGGCGAAAAAATATTTTTTAAAAGCTAATAAGATAGTCGATTTAGGGGTAAGGAGACATGCTGAATCCGAATAGGAAAATAATTTTCTCGCCGGACAGGTAATTCACCCGGAATTCCACAAAAACCGGAAAATTTGCCAAGAATAAAAGTTTAATCTGAAGGTGATTAAAGGTTTGATGTAAGGACAGGGGAACCTGCTGAATCTGAATATGAAAACTATTTTCTCTCCGGACAAGTAGATTGCCCGGAATCTGGCCAAAGCCGTTTTTTTTTAAAGTATACTTTTAGTAGAACTTTTATAAAAGTTTTATATGAATTTCATTAGGTGTTCGATTTACGGGTAAGAAGACATGCTGAATTCGTGTACGACAATCATTTTCGACCCGGACACATAGTTCGCCACGAATCCGGCTGAAATTGGAAAATTTGGTAAAAGCTGAAGTTTTATCTGAAGTTGATTAGAGGTTCGACATAGGGGTAAGGAGATACGCTGAATCCGACTTTCCTCAAAGTAGATAACACGCAGGCTATAGGAGTAAACCATATAAAACCATGTCTGGACTTGATCTTCTCAGATGATTACCATTTGCCTTAATCTGTTTCTAATTTGATTAGTAAAGGGTTCAGTAGGAGTCTGACGAAGACCGGATCTCTACAAGACCCAATTGTCTGGATCAAATATTACTTTTTTGGGATCCCATCGAAATCTTTGGTCTTGTTCAAAATGGAGAGAAACCTTAGTCGTTCCGATCCGAGGTCTATATCCGCAATGACAGGGAAATAAATATAACTTGCTGGATCTCCAGCCCGGGCCAAGCGAAAAGTACCTTGTATTGTGTCCTTTATGGGGTCGCAGAGGAGTTAGTTAGAGCAGTGTTTCCCAACCAGTGGTACGCGTACCCAAAAGGTACGCGAGACCCTTGCAAGGGGTACGAGAAGCTTCGGAATCTCACTCCACTCATCTTTCATGGCCGAAAGCCTTATACTACCAGCAGAGGCATCACTAGCCGAAATGTTTATGGTTGGGGGGCAAAGGATTTTTACCGACTGTTTTTCGAAAAAAAACTGTTTTTACGAAAAATCGCGGCGCTTCGCGCAACACAGTTTTGCTACAAAGCAACCTCTAGTATCTCAATAATTTTGTATATTAAAGGTTAACTTCAGACACCAAGGTTGGTATCGGAAAATAACACCGTGACGGTCATTGAAAATAACCTATCCGAGCCGGAGGCGAGGTAGGTTATGAAAAATTTCTACCGAGCCGAAGGCGAGGTTGAAATTTTTAAATGGCCATCGAGGTTGTCATTCAGATATCAACCGAGATGGAGGTGTGTTAGCTGTTATAGTTTTTTCAAACAGAAATCCTCTCTGGAGGCTGATATGGCTTATATCATCCTCTCTGGAGGCTGATATGACTTATAACATCCTCTCTTGAGGCTGATATGACTTATAACATCCTCTCTGGGGGCTGATATGACTTATAACATCCTCTCTGGAGGCTGATATGACTTATATCATCCTCTCATATCTACCGCTAACTTTCTGTGAGAAGATTATCGTAACATAACTGACCGTGGGTCATGGGAGGATATGCATTACATACCTGTTCGAAAAAAGTTATATTCCTATACCTGTATCTTATAATTCATGACAAAAAATACTGTCTTTTCCAAGTTCTGAAACAAGGGTACGCAACCTTTTGGAACCTTGGTTAAGGGTACGTGCTACGGAAAAGGTTGGGAACCACTGAGTTAGAGTTACAGAAAAAGGTCCGTTTGGATAAGATCCTCGTTTCTTTCAGCTTCGTCCGAAGGCTCCGTTCCCCAACTTGGAGCTCTTGCTATAGAGGATGACGACGGTGTCGGAATACAAGAGGTAAGGGAGCACGAAGAATATACCCTCCCCCCCGACTCATGTTGCTTGTCTTGAGTAATTTTAACGAGATCAGCTTATCGTGTGAGCGAAAAGCGTCGCGACATCAATGAAAACCTGTAACGAGAATTGCTTTGTATTTTGATCTATACCGCAATAAAAGACAAGGGATATGAGAGATCTTGGACTCTCTGGGAAATGCGGGATCTTCGACTTTCTAGTGATCTGTTTCGAAGCTTATTCATTTCAGACTGAAAAGACACACTCTAATTTGACACACTTTTTCTTATTCCTTGCTTTCCGGTAAATTCGCCTCGGGTATCTCAGGGGCTCGCTCAGGTCCCTGAGCTATTTACCATAATGTGCTACCGAAGAGATCGCCCTGGCACACGTTTTAAAAAGAGCATGATAGCAAGAACAAATAATCTGACAGAACCTCGTCTCCCTATCTCTGTAATAGATAGATAGATAGATAGATTTATTTGCGCTAAAAAGCCACAAGGGCCATGGCAAATACAAAAAAAATAATGACAACAAAACAACAACAATAACAAACCTACAAAAATCCTTCCCGATATGACAGAGCGATCCGAAGGAATCTTCCAAATCTCTTTAAATGACTATCCGGAGTCGAATATTTCCCTAATACCCTGTCCACTACGAACGAGCGAAGGTTACTAACTTCGCACAGCATCACTGTTCATTACCTCTATAAATAGCTAAATCGCTGTTAAGTCGCTGGTGAGGAAAAGTAGAAGTCAAAGCTGATTGGCTCTATGGACGCGCTCCAGAGTGGTTCAGCGCGCAGAGTAAGCCTCCTTCACTATTTCTTTTCTTGTGCGATAAGCAATGGCGAAGACGGAAGAGGAGTAAAGGGGTATCAACATCAGCTCAAAGCTAGAGTAAATACCTCTAGGTTCGCTCAGTTTTGTCGGGGTTTTCATAGTCGCTGCATGCGACTAAAGACAGAAGTTCTATCTGATTATGTTCTTGATAATAGTGCATGAGGCTCTGATGTCGCGTGCATCTGACGGAATAAGGTGAAACACCACCTTGGTACAGAAATCTTTGGGATCCTGTACTTCTTAGTTTGGTCTACTGGCACGTTAGTTGGTAAGTCTAGACACAAACTTCCGGAAGCGAGGTGCGTCAAATTAATGCCCAGTTTTCTTTTTAGGAGATCGTGCAAGTCAAAGCTGCAGATGTAGTTGATCGCGCTCGACCTGGACAGATCTTTAGCCGCACATGCTCTGGAAAGTGTAACTCAGCTTCTCCGATACCTGGTCTGCCTTGTCAGTGTCACTCTGGGTGTGTCAAGGTGAACTTTAAATTACTCATTCTAATTATATATCATCTTTGACGGTGCATAACCGATAAGTCAGCTACATTTTATTAGAGCTATATTTCGGCCCTTCTTGGCGAGGTCAAATATGATTCACAGTCAGCTTGGGCTGAAGGAATATCTATCACCAAAGTACGGAACTTCAAATCGCCCAGACATGCCGCCGACAATACCTTGAGCGTAAATTGTTTTGAATTTTAACGTTCACGATAGTATCAATACACTCGTTTGTTCGCATTCAAATCTATTTACCCTCCACAAACATCCTGCTCTCTCAGCCCACGAAATTCTTAGCCAGTTTTTTGGGATCCCAAAACGTAAGTGGAGGGATACCTATGACATCGCAAAAGTTGTCCGTCTGTCCGCACGATAACTCTCGAGGGGATTGAGATATTTTGATGAAACTTGGTGGGAGGATCCTTTGGGTCAAAGTACAGGTCAAGTTCGAAGACGACCTGTACTTGGAATGAAACTGACCAAATGCGATAGAACAGATACATAGACTTGAGAAAAGTTCGGTAAATCACCGAATTCGGTAACGAATGAGACCAAATAAACACGTTAAATCACCGAATTTACGAAGGGACGCACCGAATGCGGTGAAATTGGTGCGGGCTGAACAAAAGTTGGATGAACCACCAAATTCGATAAAGAATGGGAACCAATACACACGTTAAACCACCCATGGCTTCGCCGCGATGCCTGTTTCGACCGGAATTTTTACCTTCGGGGAAAATTTGACCGAATACCCAAAACGTAGGGGAGAACGTAGCGGGGGGGGGGGGGCTGTGCATTACCTTCGGCGAAAATTTGACCGAATACCCAAAACGTAGGGGAGAACGTAGCGGGGGGGGGGGGCTGTGCACCTCCCCCGCCCCCCCGGACGCCCCTGCTTGCCAGGGGCGTAATTTGCTATGTGGCAGGGGGGGCAAATGCCCCCCCCCCCCCAGCTGAAATTTAGCGTCTTTGAAACTCTCGTCGAAACTAAGATAGGCCTACAGAATTCAAGCATCCACAGAAACAGATCGGTTTTATTTACTATACCTTTGTCTTTATGGTAATATTGGAACAAGGAAGCCTTGAAACTTTTATAGCGATATGCATGCGCTATGCAGTGTTAAACATGTTAAACACGTCTGTGTCAGACGCAGAGGCGTTACTAGCCAAAATGTTTGGGGGGGAAGGAATTTACCGGCTGGTAATTTTTACCGACTGTTTTTGCAGAAAAAACGACTGTTTTCAAGAAAAAAACGACTATTTTGACGAAAAGTCTACTGATTTTCAGAAAAATCTACTGATTTTCAGAAAAATGTACTGATTTTCAAAAAAATCGACTGTTTTAATGAAAAAATAAACTGTTTTGGCGAAAAATCGCGGCGCTTCGCGCCGACTCGGTTATTTTTTACCGACTGGACCCCCCCCCCCCTTCCCCCCCAGTCGTGACACCCCAGGTCAGACAACCGACTAAGTGATCTTTTGGTCATTGGTACCCAACCTGAAAAAGCGAAGAAGCTTGACGTCAATCGCGCAGTGAGCAGTTTCGCGAATTTGAAGAAGCGTCGTTTCGCCTTGGTCGATTAGTAAAATATCTCTTTGTTTTTGTTGTTTTTATTACGTTTTTTTTCTTGAAATGAAACTGCTCATTTTCACTTGACCTGGGAAAATCGGCTCCAACTTTACCCCCCCCCCCCCCCCCCATGATTTTGACGAAATTACGCCCCTGCTGCTTGCCATGCCCAGAGTTCATATCAAAACCTGTGGTTCGAATATTTAGCTAAAGGTTTGTTTAAAAGACGATTACTTGCATCGCCGTGTTAGGTTTAAATATTTTGGTCGACACGGCGTATTGATATGTCAGTCGACTTTGAGTTAGTGAATAAAATGTAGGACTAGCAGTCACTAGCAGATTTGAACAGTTCGCATGGGCAGATTTTGAAAATTGGTGCCATGGTGGCTTGACGACATCCGTCAGTTAGTTATCTGTGTCGTTTGGGCAGCAAAGGAAACACAACGCATATTTTGAGTATTTTTCAGTCTGGGAACTGCTGTCCAGACTACAATGAACTTTGCAACACCTGTAAGAACCGATGTGGTGGCCGCTTCGACTCCAAGGCTTCTTGTCAATGCAATCCCAGCTGCCATCTGTCGAGAGACTGCTGCCCGGACTTTGGAAACGTTTGCAAATCTTTGGCGCAATCGCAAACAACACGACAGCCATCCGTGCAGGCTACATCTTCGGTTGTAAAATGTGAGAATATTACTCTGACTAACCAGACCGGGGAGGAAGTGAAGAAGGAAGTCTGTAAAAATAAGAAAAAGAAACATAAGAGGAGGAGGAATAGACACAAGAAAAAAAAGAATAATGTCACGGAAGGTAGAAATATTCAAGTATGGTGGTGGTCTCGGGTGATCCAGCTTTCTGCTTACTTACATTAGAATGATTAGAGTATAGTTTGCTTTTTGGGATCCCAAAACGTAAGTGGAAGGATACCTATGATTTCGTAAAGATGTAAAAAGATGTCTGTAAAGATGTCTGTGTGTAAGATGTCTGTAAAGATCTCCGTCTGTAAGCACGATAACTCTCGAAGGAGTTGAGGCATTTTGTTCAAATTTGGCATGAGGACTGTTTGGGTCGAGGTACAGGTCAAGTTCGAAGATGGGCTCTGTAGCACTATATTTAGGGGTAGAGGAGGGTTTCAAATTAAAAGCTAATGATATAGTGGACGTAGGAGTAAGGAGACTTGCTGAATCCGAATATGACCATAATTTTTTGTCTGACAAGTAGATGAACTGGAATGTGATAAATTAAAGTTTAATCTGAAGTTGATTAGAGGTTCAATCTAGGGGTAAGGAGACATGCTGAACACGGATATGAAAATTATTTTTTTTTTGCCGGATAAGAAGACGTACTGAATCCTTACATGACAATCATTTTCTTCCCCGACATATAGTTTGCCCGGAATCCGGCTTGAACCGGAAAATTTGTTGTAAGAAAAAGTTTTTTCTGAATTTTTCGTATTGGTGTATTGGTAAGGAGGCACGCTGATTCCGTATATGTAAATTATTTTCTCGCCGAACAAATAGTTCGCCCGGAACCCGGCCAAAACCTGAAAATTCGTTAAAAGTTAAACTTTTATCTTAAGTTGATTAGAGGTTCGATATAGCGGTCTGGAGATATGCTGAATTCGTTCTTGAGCTTTTTTTTAACTGACAAGTAGTTCGCCCAGGATCCGGCAGATACCGGAAATTTGGCAAAATTAAGGCAGCTGGAAGTTTTGATCAGTTTCGTCAAAGTATGTATGACGTACAGGAGTAAACACACACGCTGAATCCATATCTGATATTGGTTTTCTCAGATATTTAGCCATTGGCCTTAATCTGTTTCTAAATTTTCATAGTAAAAATTTTCAAGGAGTCTGGAGAAGCTACAAGATCCAATTGTCTGGAACAGAACGAAATTTGTGGGATCCCATCGAAACCTTTGGTGTTGTTCGGTTAGAAACGTATGCTGTGGTTGTTGTAAACAAGCACTCCGTTTGGTAGTTATGTATAGCAATTATCTCTAGCTTTTCGCAGCTACAATAAATCCCACGGTAACCACTGACGGTGTTCAGACTGGTCGATGTCATCCTGTTATCTGATCCTTTGGTGGATCTTGCTTGTTTTCATCGGTGGTTTCTGTCAATACAGGCTGCCTAAATTCGTACTTTCAAGAGATGTACAACGCCTTAGTCATTACTGGATGCTGAGCTGATGCTGAGTTGGATATAAAACTCCCTTAAAAAAAAACTAGAGGAAAACATTCACTGAGATTTAACACAATACTGACACGTGATATGGAGGCACTTGCGTTGAAGGTGTAGGATGTTGGCCTCAGCTGATGATGGGCTCAAAACGTGCACACACTTGGCTCATTTCCTGGCTTTTTGGGTTGCAAAGGTAGAAAAAAGAAAAAGAACAAGACACAACTAATTCTGAATGTTGTCGTTTTAAATTCAGGAGATCAATTAGAGCAAAACAGCGTGTATAATTATGTTGCAGGAACCCTGATTGACCCCTAATTGCAGTCGGCTCGTTATCCCCAAGCTGCCACCAAGCCCATCAAATCTCATGTCCTCTAGGGATTTTCAGTTCTTTGTGGAATAGGCGGCTTTTTGAGCCAGTGTGGACAAGCTCTTATTATCACCACCAAATATGACTAGGCCAGCGTCTTAAAGCGAAAAATTTCTTGGTTTGACGACATGGCCCTTTCTTATGCAATGTGACAAACAAGGTCAGTCCTTACTTCGGGGGTGTATGAGGTAATCTTTTGGTAGGGTGGTGGTGTGGCGCCTTGAAGCCATGGGGAAGGACGGGAGGATGCTGGTCCCATGTGTTGTCGTGCGGGTGTTCGTGGGCTAATTTGACTAGAGCAGAAATACTCCTTAGTATGTGCCTTGGGGCCTGTTGTCTGTTCTGTCTTACAACTGAGAACGTGTTCCACCCTTCTAACAATAGTAACTGTTAGTTACTAAGTAAGTAAGTAAAGTATTTATTACCCGTATTTTTCACTTAGACCAAAACGGAGTAAACAAGAAAATAAAGAAAAAGAAAAAAAAACAGAAATTTAAAGCACAGCATAAATACAGACACATGACATTTACATAGTAGTTACGCAATCAAGAACTATAAAAGTGTCGAAGCCAGGAGTGGTTCCATTCCCCTGGAAATTTGAAATTACCCGATTCACTGCGATACTAGGGTCCGCAATCTGGTGTTTTTCAATCATGTAAGTGTTCCTCGTCCATAAGGGACAACGCAGCAGAAACTTTGCAAACCTAAAGTAAAGGAACCGAAGCTTACGTTTTTGGGTCTCGGTTAACAAATTCCAAAACGGCGCGATATCCAGAACGTGCGGCAGTGCGACAGCGTTATATATGATCGCGAGATACTTTCGACTTAAGAGGAGTCTACTAGCAACGATAGACCCGTGTGCGGTACGAAGTTTTTTCTCGGCGTGTTTAACGAGTAGTAGACGTCTTTCTTTAAGGTTGCGGCCTATCGGCAGGCCAAGGTATACGACGTGAGACGAAACGGTAATTGACTCGCTACCCAGTTGTAGGTGTTCAGGTTGGGAGGAATTGTCATTAAAAAATAGTACTGCAGATTAAGATGTATTGAAAGCGAGGCCGATTTTTCGATATTCATCTCGTAGGTTCGCGAAATTCGATTGCAGACCACTAGAAGACCGACTTAGACTTACCCGATGAAAAATTTGTAGCCTGAGTAGTAGTATGGTAGTAGTGCGAAAAAGTATCATGTAATACTATGTAATAGCAAAGAATACTATTATTTAATGTGCCTCAGACTGGTCCAATCTTATGTAGTAGTATGTATTAGCATCCTGTCTTGCCATAGTAGCATCCAGTCTTGCTAATAGTAGCATATAGTAGTATGCAGTAACGCGGTAGCCTTGAAGTAGAAGCATGTAGTAGCATCATTAGTACTGCATGCTACTTTTTCGTACTACTCCATAGTACTACTTCGAGATAAATTTTCCATCGGGTAATAGGTCGTCCGCGTACGTAAGTAGCGAAACATTCATACTCTTGGCGGTACATGAAACATTGGCACTTGCCTGGGCATTTAAAACGCTGTTATTGTACAAACTTGGGGATAATAATGAACCCTGACGAACATCTTTCTCTACCGGAACAACCACTGAAGTGACGCGGTTTCCTATCTTTATACGCGCTCAAACGGCAATACGTATGGTACAGTACGCGGGTGACGCAAAGGTTTACACCTTGCTGGTAAGCTAAGAAGGGCCTGAGCAGGAATCGACGAATCAAACGCTCTATTTTCGTTCCAACCTCGTAAGTAGCTACAACGTTGGCCGTTCCAACTTTCTCGAAATAGTAACTATTTGCTTACTATGCTCGGGAGCGTAGTAAGCGTGGGAACTACGAATCTCTGTAGCGTGATTGGTCGGTCGGAAAACTCGTTTCAGCCTTGACGGCAAAAAGCCAGAACTCGTGACGTCATGCGTAGTAACTATGGAAAGTTGGGTGGAACACGCTCAGAACCATCTTGTCCAACCTTTGTCCACAGGGCTACAAGCTTGACCACGGTTGACAGGGGGACCACTTGACACTGGGATAAATTACATTCTTCTTTTCAGCTTCAGCATTTACTGACGACGAACTTCTGAAATTGAGTGATGAACTACTGCAGCTCGACGCAGCAAATCCGCTTGCAACTCCTGTCGTAAACCTGCAAGGACAAATAAGAATAGGAAGCCAGGAAGATATGGCAAGCCAACCGTAGGTACCTTTGGTTAGACCTAGATAGTAGGTGGCCCCTTTGTCCAGTTGTACCATTCCAGGATCCCAAATGGTGTGGGATTCTGGAGATCTTGTACAAGACCAGTCTGGCGCATTCTCCTTTGTTCTTTTCTGCATTCGGACTATCTAGCCATTCGCAGAGGCGTTACTAGCCAAAATGTTTGGGGGGGGGGGGAAGGTATTTACCGACTGGCTGGTCATTTTTACCGGCTGTTGCAGATAAAAACAATTATTATTAAGAAAAAAGACTGTGTTGACGAAACATCGGCTGATTTTAAGAAAAAATACTATTTTTCTGAAAAAATTTACTATTTTTACGAGAAACCTGAGAAAAAATTGCCTGTTTTCGTCTCGGAATTTACGCGCTTTTTTGTTCTTGCTTTAATTTGGGATCGTCGTTCTGAATAACATAATGATATTAAGATGCAGTAAATAGGTTTACTCATTAAATTTCTCAGAGCATTGTTAACACTGCACTGCGTGTCGGCGAGGGGGTTCAGGTTCGGGCTCAGGTTCATTTTTTCTTTTCACTAACTGTACACACATAAATGATCAAATATTCCCGACAGAGGGCAAAGCACGAGTGGCACAGGAGTGATAAATGAAAACAATTACCTTCTTCAAATTCCAAGAAAACTGTAGTGCTCACGAGTTCAAACTCACAATAAACAATAAAAATCATGAATGAATGAATGAATGAATGAATGAAGGATTTATTAAAAAAAAAAACTGGAATCTTCAATGCCCAGAGGCGAACCTGTAAGGGACTAATTACCCTCGAAACAAAACATTAGCAACAACAGAAACTTCGACACAAATAAAGGAAAAAAAGGGAAAGAAAGAATGAAAGGAGCTTGACTTACCCGGTCTGGGACGCCCAACCAGAAAAAAAAAACACATTTTCAACCAGAATCACTACTAACTATCCAAAAAAACTTATTGAAAAAACACAACTTAAACGGCTGAGAATCCATCAAATTCATATACAGCAAAACAATGAACCTTTAACATGCTACGAAAATCTAGTAAAACAGTACATGACCTTAACTCTGTCGATAAACCTTCCCATACTAAAGGCCCAACATGTCTAATGCTAAATCTCGATCTACTAGTTACTACAACCGGCCTACGGATCAGCTGCGAACTACGAGTTCCATGTTCGTGAAAAGATGACGCACGGGAAAAATACTGAGAAAAGCACTGGGGTAAAACTTCATTGTAATGTTTGTACATAAATAAAGCGTCATAAAACTTACAAATTCCCGCAAAAGGTAAAATGTGAAGCTCCTGATAACGGTGTCTTACGGAAATATTACGACCATCACCGGACAATACTCTTATTGCCATATTCTGTATCACACGTAGAGGAGTAAGGTGGCTTACAAAAGTTTTTGTCCATGCCAGACAACAATATAACAGATACGGATGCACCATTGAAAAATATAGCATTCTTAGTATATTCTGAGGGAAAATATGTTTAGTTTTTTAATAATTCCAACATTCCTGGCTAATTTACTACTAATACATGCAATATGATTTTTGAAACTTAAACATTCGTCAATAATAACTCCAAGGTAACGAATACTTGCACTACGTTTAATTGTTTGACCCCCAACTTTTATATCAATTATCCAAGGATAATAACTCGAACTTCTACCATATATTACAAAACAAGATTTTGCATGGTTCAGTTTCAATTTGTTCACTCTCATCCATTTTTCAATGTATTGAATATTTTGTGTCGTAACTTCTAATAATTCATTTTCGGTCCTAGCAGCTACGGTCAAATGCGAATCGTCAGCAGTCAGCAATAAATTAATAAATAACTAGAAAGAGGGGCGCATCCAACATCAAAACAAAACAAATCCCGCCCAACCCTAAAACTAAACAAATAATAATAAACTATAATTAATTCAATTTGATTTTAATACTACCGTTTTACTTTAATACTTACTAATTAAAAACTCTTTGCATGGTTTTCTTATACTACCTGGAGACACTCCGCACTTGCTTTAGAGTTATTTATAGCTTGTGTTCACAGCGAAACTGTCGAAACTGTTTCTTTCAAGGCAGTTGTAGTTGAAGATGTGAATATCCTCTGCTCTGATATTCGTAGTAATTCTTCGTCGTATTCATTTGGGGAAATCACCTTTCAACTCCCCTGCTAGCCTGAGTAAATTGGCTGATCTTACTATGGAGCTCTTTGTTCAAATTGTGTTGAAGCGCGTTCGTGTTGTCCCAGTACAACGTTTGGTCTCCTGCGACCTAAAAAATAAATTAGCCCCTTCAAGTCGCCACTGTGATGACTGTTGTTCTATCAAGGTCGAATGGACAAGTCAGTATCCAATCCAATGACTGCAGGTTTGTTTCCTTCCCCGACGCTGACGCTGAAGATTGACAGCCTGACGAGTCCCCTTGCCAAGGAGGGCCGAAATATCGCTGCTAAAGCATCGTAGGTGACACATCAGTTTTATGCATTACTTGAATATAGGTTTCAAACTCAGCTTGGGCTCAAGCAATATTTATTCCGTATGTACTTCGTATATATGCAGGATTCCCGGCTCGGTTTGTTTTTGTTGATATTCGATAAATCGGAATGTTTACATCTAACCGTTTTTGGTCAAAAACTGAATATCAATTTTAAAATGCCCTTATACCAGTATAAATGGCACGCCCATGAGCTGGTTCTCGCTGGTTCCGGTCATTCGACTGCTTATTGTGGGTGCGTGGGATTTTTGTTTCTCTTTCTTTACAGATTATTTGGACCCCAAGCTGCCAGTCAACTCGTATCCTCGTTCACTGCCAAACTGCTAGGTGAAATGTACGACAACTACAATCCCGATGTAAGAACCAGTGAGCCTGTGACCCCCCAGCATTTGAAAGAGGAAAAGGCGTTTTTCGATGCCGTCTTAGCGACAGACTCGATGAAAAGAGTAATCAACCTTCTTGTCTCCAGAGGTATCAGTTTCCCTCTCTTCTTGCGGGATTTATAAGCTATTATTCGGTTCGAAATCATTTTCCGCAGCTTCATAATTGCGGCGTCGCCACGCAGTAAAGCCATGCGTCGTAAGCTACATCGCTATTACTTAAAGACCTCATCAAAACATTCTTTTTACCTTCTCTTACACATCGGAAGCCACCAGTATACTTAGATTTGAACATGATTGCCGGGTTGCTTTTTTGGCTCGAGAAAAAAAAAACACGCAGAAGGCATTCTTTTCCAGATGACGAAATTTTCGACGTTTGATTAGCAAAAAATTGGTAAGACTTAATTGATTATTTTTCTTATGTCTTCAGAAGTACCACACTGGTCTTTTTTTTTTATTTATTTGTATTTGTAATAAACGGTTGGAGCATTAGATGGAAGTTATTATTTTGATCCTTGGCTCCCTACACGGCTGTCCCGGATAATCGGCTAAGATTTAGTCCGGACCGAATTATTTCAAACCTGGGATTTTTTTTTTTTAATTTGCTCATTGTTTGACGGCGTTTTTGTGTTATGGCAGAGGGATGGTTATCATTGTGTGCTTGGTAGAAAGACCATTTTTTGTGGTCCGCTGTAAAGCTACTTGGAAGCATAGTCCCATAAGATTGATTATGAGAAATTCGCGTCACTATGGGAAATCAGCATGTGACGCGTGAAAATTTCGTAGCTAAGGAGGAAGTTCGCACCCGATTTCAGAAATGGGACTGTGTATTTTTATAGAGCGTCAAACAAAATATAAAAACGAGATTTTCGGGTTTTTTTCTTGATCAACCAGTTACTCCTCTAAGATGATGTGCGAGGGATAAATGAAATTTTTGGTATTTCGGTTGCACAAATTTCGGTTGACCTTTTGACGTTTTTTTTTTGTTTTTTTTACGCTTTTTTTCAAAAGGGTCGAAATGGGTCAAAAGGAAAAAGGGTCAAAAGGTACACATTCACACCTGACAGGTAATTACTTAAAGCAGTAAAATAAAATAAGAGTCCTTAGTTTTGTATTTCTGTGTGTCTAGTTTTATGTATCTTCTTCTAGACGTTGCAAGTGATAGAATGCTTATGATGCAACTCCTTTAATGAAACTTGATATTTGGAAAGACCTCTTGTCTGAGACAACCCACCTCAAATCGGGACCAGATCCTGTGACTTTGGGGGGAGTTCGGGTGGGGAATCTTAAGGCACGCTTGGAGTGGAGGAATCGGGATGAAACTTGGTGGGAAGGACAAGCACAAGTCCTAGATACATCGCTGGCATAGCCGGACTGGATTCGGGTACTGTGGGAGGAGCTGGAGAGAAGGGGAGGGGGGGGGGGTCGGGAGCTCTGGTGATCCGAGATCGGTACTTCCTGATGTACATGGACGATGAAACTTGGCAGGCGTATCAGGGAACCGACCATATTGCCTTGAAAATATTCGTTTATCCGAACTGAGTATCATGGGGGGACTGGAGGGATGGGGAATTCGGAATCTAGTGGTAGGCATAGAGCCAACGAAAGAGCCAACGTCTCAGATGTTCAATGGGAGAGTTGGCGGGGGTATCGGAAATCTCGTGAAACGCTGAAGTCGAGGGACCAGGACGGAACTAACAAAAACACGAATAAGCCTTAGATACCTTATTGACACAACCAGATCGTATCGGGGCTCTGGAGGGGGAGTTGGAGGTCGCATGTGGTAGTCCTAAGGACGACGAAACATGCCAGGCATGTTAGTGACCCGACCAAATTGACTTCAGGATCCGACACAATACCCTAGTAAAACTTCCGTTCCGGGATCCGACCATTTTTGGGGGAATTGAGGGCAGGGAAATCCGTAAATTACTGTGTCCGATTCGAGAGAAACCTCATGAGTGATAAGAACTGTTGAAGGGGGGGGGGGGGGCCAGAAACTTGTGACGTGTACGAAACCAGACGGATGGACGGAATGGGAAGCAAGTTGGACATTACCGAGGTTATGCGGCGTAGATTTGGTTTGGCTCCCGGACGGAATCTGGCCACAGTAGCGGGACGAAGCGGGAACCGGAAACATGCAGATATGCTCAGATTTGAGTCAGACTTAATGGACGGGAAGAGAAGATGTCAGAGATGCCCGAGTCGATTCGGTCGCAGTGTGGGAAATTGGAGGGGGAGTACCGGAAATTTTGTGGCTCAAAAACGAGTCAATTTTCAATTTCAATTTATTTAATAATAAAGCAAAACATATCTCTCGTGGGCAGAGCCCAAATACGATGTTTTTGTAGTCATAAGTAAAGATAAAATAAGTTGTCAACAGATAATTTAAAAAAAAAAAATTAACAAGGCAGAAAAGTGCTAAAGAGCATTGTACTGCTTTACGAAGCTCGGCACAAAGCTTCTACTGTAGCGCATAGTGTTACAGTAGATTGGGGTCAGTTCGGGAACCTTTTCAGCCACTTCTCGGGGGGGACGAGATCTTACAGGAACAAAGGGTGGGGGGAAGGAATGAACGGTATATGGGGTGCTGGAGAAGGGAGGAGCCAAAGTTGCGGCATAGTTTTTCGTGGCGGAAAAAAGGGATTCAATTTTAAATTCTTTGAGGTAAAAAGAGTATGGTAGGGGGGAACCGCCATAGATAATTTGCAGCGATCTCTTCTGAACTTGCTCTATTTTATCATTTTCACCTTGGGTAAGAGCAAAGTGCCAAACTGGACAAGCATATTCGACTAAGGGTCGAATCAAAGAGCAAAACATTAACTTTAGCTTGTCCTTAGGAACCCGAAACTTTTTTAGTGTTTTTAGCATTTGAGCTGCGCTGTTAGCTTTCTTTACAACTGTCTTTGTATTTTCATGCCAAGAGATCACTACACCTAATAGCGTTATTTAATCACTGATGAGCCCAAACGAGTGGAGCGATATGTACGAAACTTGGCATGTGAAGAGATCATGTGCCCTAGATGACATATTTTAGGGTCCGGACAGGATCCGATCACGGTGGGGGGAGGGGGGGGGGTACCGGGATTTCCCGAAAAATGTTCAGATTCGAGTGAAACTTGATGGGCGGTTGAGAGAAGATTCTTTAGATGATCCATTTATGCGTCCGAAGCAGATTCGACCGCGTTGGGGGAGTTCAGGGGGGGGGGGGGTATCGGAAATCGTGTGGCACGCTTAGGCGTCAAACGATTGGATCTAGCAGGCTGAAACTTGGAAGGTAGAACAGTCATTTGCCCTAGATGATCCAAGGCAATGCAGGAAGTGGTGAGGCTCAAGTGAAACTATATAGGCCTACTTTTTCTAGGTCTGAACCGATTTTTTTTTCTGGGGGGAGGGGGTAAAGGGTTTATTTTAAGACGTTCTCGTCTACTTTCCTGTAACACCTATTCGTAACAAGTGCCATATGAGCTAGTAGAATATTTTATCATTGGCAATTGAAATACTACTAGCAGCCTGTATGAAGTGTGGGTAAGATGTGCCTTAGTGAGACAATCTACTGGTCAACCGATTAACGTTTTGTTTCCAATACATTTTATTTTCTATGTAGCATATGCTTTCGTGACGGCCAACAAGGAAAACAACTTTGTCCTCTCCCCCTCCAACTGTTTTAAAGCAATCGACTTCATTCTAATTTTCATTCTAGGGCTGCTATCTGCTGACACTAACACAACCCGCTCAATTTTGAAAACACTCTGGTTCGAGCGATATTCGCGCGCTCCAGGATCCACCGGCTCCAGTGGATTCGAACACGTCTTCCTTGGAGAAATCAAGAATGGAGAGCCTTCTGGTTTCCACTCATGGCTGTTCTTTTTGAAAGAGGAAAAAGCCGGAACCTTGGACTATCTTGGCTACAGCCGATCAGCAAAACTTAGCTCTCAGGTAGGTGAAGTGGGTAGTTATCACGTCAGTGGGTCCATCAGGATCCTCTCTTTGGGATCGTTGATAAAGTTCACATGAAAAGCTTGTACAAATATGTTTCTTGCCTCTTCCCTTGCGAATTGTATCGAGGCGGGCAATCACTTCTCTATTATGGATGTGCCCCGGAAAAAAAAAATTAAACTTTGGTCTCGGACTGGTCAAGTGACGTATTTAATGTCGTGGTCAGTTTGCGACGCGCCCAACTACAGTTTTCGGATTATTATACTGATTACGCAGGGATGACTGGCACACCGGATGCGTTGGGAACAGAGCATCTGTAAGTAATAGGTAGCCCCCCCCCCCAGTATTAGTCCCCGAAGCCGCGCCGTAAGTCGGCGGCGCGCCGCCAAAAAACACTCAGCGGGCCGCCGCCGGTAAAATTATACCGCCGAATCTATTTAGGTGAAATGTTCAATTTTTTTTTTATTGAGCTTTATCTTCCAAAGGCTCTAGGGTGTTGTTCTATTTTTGCCATCAGCAAGTAAGCTGAAAGAGTCATCGTTTGTTGCCTGGTTGTGGCGGCAGTGCAGGGCTTTTATTTATTACCAAAAATTGTAAGTTAGCTCCATACCGCGTAAACATAAGTTGCGTTTTTTATCGAAGTTTGAAGTTACCGTCAACCTCAAAGGTCTTCGTTTAATTACCGTTTCAACCGCGCAAGGGTCGCCGGAGTCGTGAAAACACTAATTAAGCAAACGGTGAACTTCGACGGCGTTTGAAAACGGAAATTAAGCAAACCGCTACGATAACGGCGTACAAAACTTCGATCAAAAACGCAACTAAAGTGTCCAATAGCGACCGTACTTCCTGTCGGTCCGTCCCTTTGTCCAAAGTTTGCTAGTTTATATAGACACTTCCGGACAAGCTAGGGCGGTGAACCTTCCCATTCTTTGCGGACAGTAGCGCCATTTCACTAAACGTCGGAAAACGTTTTAATCGCTTGAAATCCCCTCGCTATTCGAAATTCCCCAGAAATTCCCTCGAGTACTGGGGATTCCCCATTTCATACATTTTATTTATAGTATAGCAGCATGTAGCCCATATAGGTTAAAGGATTGTATAGCACTTGCTTTTAAAGTTTAACTGAAAAGCCAACTTATTTTTGTGTCATTTAATTGAATACGTTGAATTATTTGGATTCTGCTAAGGGATTTTGTTATTTTCCACTACCTGCTCTAGTTGTGACGTCCAGAATATCTGCGTCCGTCCCTACAACGTAAATTCTACCATGACGCGGGAAATTTAATCTCAACATGCGGCTATGGGCAGTGGTGCTTGGTGAAGACTGTTTAGTGCCTGAACAAAAAAAAAATCCACAAATCTTTCTCGTAAGGCATACGAGAAGGCGTAACACAGATACAAGCGCATAGAGGCACCAGAAATGACACGGAAATTCCACTATTTGAAAATCGACTATTCGAGAATAGCGGAACAATCAAGTAGGCTAACGCATTTTCAGCGGGTCTCAAAGCCAGTTTAAGCGAATAAGCGATGGGTAACTAGATCGTCCTGTCGCAGCCCTTTTCGGTTAAACTTTAACTGTCCCCTTTTGGCGCTTCATAATTTGCAGCCTCTGACTCAAGTCCGTGCAGCGACCATTATGTCTCTCCGTCGGTTCGTCTATCCCTTTGTCTCACTTTGCTAGTTTCGGCACTTCCATACAAGCTAGGACCATGAAATTTGGCATGCATATAAGGGACCCGACCGATAATCAACGAATTCTTCTTTTCCGGATCCGACCATCCGTGTGTGTGTGTGTGAGGGGGGGGGGGGGGGGGCAATCTTTGATGTTGACCCGCGCATATCGCGAACGGCACAAGGCCATGGGTCCTAGATATGTAATTCTGAGCCATGACGGAATCTGGCTTTGGTGGGGAGTTTGAGGGGTTCCTGGATGCTTTTCCTGTGTGACATGTCCCAATCTCGAACTCGTGATCCGATCAGGAGGAACTTGCCAGCTGGCGAGAGCAAATGACCGACATTTTACCGAAATACGACCTTGGTACGGGAAGCTGGAAGGGGCGTACTTCGATTCGGCGAAACTTGGTGATTGCTCTAGATGCGACATAAGTTTTTCAAATCACATCCGACTTTGGGGGGGGGGGGGTGATGGAGGTTCGGAAATCGTTTAACATATGTAGCGTCCAAAGGTCAAGGAACCTAGATATGTTATTTTGAGGTCAAGACCGGATCCGGTCTCGTCGGGGGGGGGGGGGGGGGTCCTTCATATTCCTAGCTTATATAGAAATGCCAGGACTAGAAAATTTAGACAAGTGGCGTATTCTCGCCGTTCCCCGAGTACTCCTTTTGAGGAGTCCCTGCGTTTTGTTTGTCCCGGGGGCTCAATCCCCGTATTCTCGCGAGTCCCCGCGGACGGGGAATGCTCCAGTTACCATCACCCTCATAGAAAAGGACTCCCTTTCAAATTCGGACGGGAATCAAGTTTTGCTGGTTTCAGAATAAACAAAATAAAAAATAAAGTGGATCCAGACTAATTTCGTCAACTGCATATTTTTTTTCGAACAAAATCCATTTTGGAAGCATTCCCCGTGTTCTCGTTGTTTTCCGTACGTGGAGTCCGCGTGGAGTGACTCCCTCTAATCTCGCCGTTCCCCTTGATTCCCCGAGGAGTCCTCGGGGAACGGGAGAAAACGTCTATAGCTTTTCCGGAAGTGTCTGAACTAGCAAAAGTTGGACAGAGTGACGAACCGACGGGCAGCACGAACGCTATTTGGCACTTTGTTTACACGGTTTAAGCCAACATACAATTTTTTATAGAAAAGAAATAAACAAGAAATTGTCATTCTAGCACTTCCGCCACAACCGAAGACTTTTCTGTTAGTGCATTTTCTGATGAGCAAAAACCGAACAACAACCTTGAGCCTCGGGAAGATAAAGCTCAACGGAAACAGAATCCGATACACATCACCTAAAAACATACGGCGTCAGAATTTTACCGGCGGGCCGCCGCCGCCGACCCAACGGCGGCGCGTCGAAACGTTTTCGGCGGCGGTTATTTCGTTTTTTCTTACGTGTGTTTTTTTTTACCAATTTCCTCCAACACGGCCGATTCGGAAACTACAAAATAACGTATACTTTTACAGGCGTCCCTCGTGCAGCTGCCTTTGAAATGGAAAGGGATGTATAAACCAGTTAACACAGTCTTCATTGGCACCTCACCAGAGGTTGAAATGGCTCTCTGTACCCTTTGCTTTTACGCACGACCAGAGAAAAAGTGTCCCCTCAGCGGCGCTGGTTTTAAATTTTACATCCAGACGTATCCATATACCTCACGAGGGAAAGTACATCTTGGAACTGCCTACCCAACATTCACCTGAATCTTCCCCGGTATATCTGTCCTGCCATGTTTGTAATACTGCCTGTGGATAAGGAAATAAATTTGAATGTCCGGTGTACATTTTCCCACCACCGAAATCTTCAACTGCCTGCTCAAAGCTAAAAGGACCCCTCCCGCTATATGCTCTTCAACTTACAGTATTTTAAAATATTTGAATACTTTAAAACTATGATAGATTTATAGATAGGTTTATTAATTGCTAAGCAGCCCGAGGGCCATGGCAACAAGAAATCACAAAAAAGTATCACATACTAGAAGAAAACGCACAAAACAAAATAACAACACAAAAAGGAGAAAAAGCTCCTCCTTGATCTTTCTCTTCTCTAATAACCATTTCCAATATTTCTTTCTTATTTCCCTAATCCAAAAATCTACTTCTATGTTCCATCGCTGTCCTCAGGAATCGCCCCAATCTCTTAATCGTAGTAAAACATTCATTCCTAACAACTCTAATTAACCATTCTTCATCAAACTCACTCACACCGTACTTTTCTTTCCTCCATTCACTCAGCTCCATGCACTCGCAAACCATGTGAACCAAACTCTCATTCTCGCATCCACACATCGGACAGAAGTAAGTACCAGATTTCTGCCTAAAATTACCAATAAAACGTCTTCTAGCACCAATTGGCAGGGTGTCCGCCAACATTTCAATACTTATTCTTAATTACTCCCGCTTAAGACCCGCTTTAAACATTATACTCTCACCCCATGTCTCCCTTACCGCGGCATAAAGCCTGAGGGATTCGGATTGATCCTTTTGGACGTGCCAAACCTGTATTTCCTGGCTCTTGAGTATTTCCTGCACTAGCTTGCTAACTCCTTCCTCATTTCCTACTCAATTATTCCACATTTCACCAATTCCACAATCTTCCAATACCTTTTTTACCAAATATGGCCACGAATTAGACGAATCATCTTTCAACGCTTCTAAGTATGCTGGTTTTATTATTCTAACACGTGGCAAACTAACAATCTTTTCCCAACGTCTAACCATATTCACTAATCTTAAATTTCTCAACGATGTTAGACCTAACTCACCCTTAATCACTACACTATTTGTAAATTTACTAACCCCTAACCACCTTTTAAAATACCCTAACTGCAAGCTTCTATTTTCTCATAACCCCATACTTCAGACCCGTAATGCATTACCCCAACTACCTTAGACCTAAATATTTCTTTATGGGCCCGGAGATTCCTAATTTCCTTCAGTTCACTCCTCAAAATCAACTCAACATATAGCCCACGGTGTTGGCTGTTTAAGCCTTTTCCGAGTCCCGTTGACTTGTAGCGAAAACAGGGAAACAATTTACGTGACCGATTTTTCTGATGGAAAACTTCTCGCAGACAAGCATGATGCATGATCCACATCGAAGGTAGCAAAATAGGGCAAGTGAGAAAATCAGCGTGCTTTTGTTAAATGTGGGGTCTCCAGGGTTTAGAAACACATGGAGTGATTATGGAAGTAGGTTGCATTAGTATTATAGGTAAGACAGGTCCTTTAACTGAAGTTTTCCGGTATATCTGTTCCGCAATACTTGGAAGCAGTAATAAATTACAATGTGTGACGGAACGGTAAATAGATTGATTTTCACAAAAAGCAAGTCGGCCGTATTTTCGTGGCGTTCGCCCACACTCCAACATGAACTCACTCCAACAAGCCAGAATCGTCTCCCAATTGGGGAACTTATCGTCTCCACTACGAATTTATGCTATCTGTTTTCCTCCACCCACTGTATGACAATTAAGCATACGGGCGACGAGCAATGGTGGATGTTTTAGATAAGATAAGATACGGCTACTACGTTAAAACAGACAATTTATTGCAACATCACAATGCAAAACATTTAGACAAAAACTGCCACACACACTGAGGACATTCAGGTCAGATTGACTAGCAATTTACATTTTTTAATCATGTTTTTCGAATTTGTAACCTTTCCCTCCGATCTCTACCCTGTGACCACTGAATGACGGTTGTAGTGAGCTGATGAGTATGAGCAAGTTTGGTTGGTTTTCTAGAGATCGCTGCAGCTTTTCTGGAAAGTTTCTCAAGAAAGCTCGTAGAAAGCGTGACTTTGTTGGAAGAAGATTTTAATACGAAAAAATTGTGTAATCCCTTGAGAAGAAACTGTTATTTCTGGAATCTAAACTGTCCATATGTGCTGGTCAGAGGCGTCACTACCCAGAATGTTTGGGGGGGGGGGACGAGGCATTTACCGACTGTTTCTCCAGAAAAAAAAGACCGTTTTCAACAACAAAAAATGACAGTTCTGAAAAAAATCGAATGATTTTCGGAAAAGTCCACTGATTTTCAGAAAAACCGACTATTTTGACGGAAAATCGACCAATTTTCAGAATGTTTTCATAAAAAAAATCAACTGTTTTGACGTAAAATCGCGGCGCTTCCCGCCGACTCGGTTGTTTTTTACCGACTGGCCGACAGCATTGGGGGGGGGAGGGGCGTCCCCCCTCCCCCCCCCATTCGTGACGCCCGTGGTGCTGGTGCATTGTCAGAAGTTTCATTACATTTATACAATTATACAAGCATGCGCAGTTTCAACATGTATCAAACAACACACTTTCTGTTGAGAACGTTTCTTCTAGCTATAGAGCCTGACTGGGAGCTTGCCAAGAAGGGCCGAAATATCGCCAGAAGAAATCTAAGTTGACTCCTTTTGTCACCATCCAATGTGTTCCAGAGTCAGCTTGGGCTAAATGATTCTTGATGCAAAATTTGTGAACGTTACAGAACAAAACCTGTTTTCGTTCTGACCTTTGTCAACCTTGACATTGTCAAGGCTCATAACACAGTTTTTCTGCATCCACAGATGGAGACTTCTGACAGTGCACGGGAAAAACAAGGAAGGCCAAGACTCTGAAAATAAACAGTTTCCCCTTCCTGGACTACCCCAGTTGTTTATCCTGAAATCCACTCTCAGCAAAGTCACGCTTTCTACTAGCCTTCCTGAAAACTCTCCAGAAAAGCTGTGCATGTGCCAGCGCGTGAAAATGTTATCAAACTTCTGACGATGTAAATGAAAACTGAAAGCGATTCATGTAATGGGTTTTCCTGCCGTTTTTGCAATGCACTTCGTCCGCTGGAAAGTCATCATGGGATCTCGCAAGGACCCTCGGTGATTATCTTGTTTGAGGGTTTCGGCGGGTGAACCGGATTGCCCTACAGCGACTAGAGAGTAACATGCAGCTATCTCCGACGCCGTTAAGGTCTTCCAACCCGGAACACTTCGTCCGGTAGGCACAACGGCATGACAAATTTGGAAGGAACACTCGAAACCCTTACCTAGATACTGTCAGAATTTGGTTATATTTAACACCTGGATGCGCATTCTCGTAGATCCTACGACACATGTCAATAATATTTACGAAGCAACAGCTAAAAGCGGTCATGACATAAGTATTCCCGGCATTTGTTGTAGCATGCAACAGAAGCCTTCACATCCACGTATTACCTGTTATGAAACTTCTGACAGTGTTTCGATTAATTTTCTACCGGCATATAGACCGCTTCGCCAACAGGATCAGCACCGGCCTATCAAATTTAGGAGAAACATTCGAAACCCTAACGACGGTCTCTTTAGAAGAAATTTTCTACCGATAACAAGATTAGTTTGATCATCGAAAAACTGCAAAAAAAACTACCAACCTTACTACCAACTTCTCAGCTTTATTTTTTACTTATTTTCAAGCGCTAACTATGCATAGGCTAAATTTTATATTATTGGTTATTATTGTTTCTGCTACAATAGTCGCGTTTTTTGCCTTTTCTCCATAGGTCGGTTAACCGACCTATTTGCCACTATTGACCGTTTTTTCGTTTCGCCGGTCGGTTGGATGTAGCTCTAAAAAACGGCTTATAAGAAAAAATGGCGTCTTCCCGTCGGCGGCGCCTATCTCTCCAATGAGAATTTTGAATTGCGCGCCGTGCCAAGAGCGTAGGTCGGTTGGATGGAGCTCCCGCCTCAGTCCACAGGTCGGTTAACCGACCGGCGAACGGAGCCAAAAAAACAGCTTATAAAAACTTAGGTCGGTTAACCGAAGGAAGAAAACGACTTATAGTGGGAAATCTTGTAGGTCGGTTGACTGGATGACGGCAAAAACGCAGCTAATGTTCCAAGATGCTAAGCTGCTTTAAAACTCAGCACTGCTTCCAGCAAATTACACAAGACTTCGGCTGTTTTTAGCCTCTCTGCATGCCCTCGGCTGACAAAGACGTCAAAACTTGCATAACCGGTCTTCTGACACATAAGCTCTTCGAAATCGAGGGTCTGAGCCTGAAACGTCTCGTAAAGAACCAACAAGACAAGCGCAAATATCGGTTTAATGCCAAAGGAGGGATCGAATGACCCTATAAAATGCAAGTCTCGGGAATAATAATGGATGGAAATATTACGGAAGTAGGATTCGCATTAGTTGCGTTTTTTATCTCAATTCTCAGTTCTCTGTTCTCGCTTCTGAATCTTCGATTCTCGTGCAAATTGCCGTTTTGCACCTCTGGCTTCTCGGTTCTCGCTTTTGACAAAACACTAATTTGGCAGCTCGTCCGCAACCCGGTACACATGTCTATGCATATTAAACACCCGCATTCTGTCGCCCAGTCACAGAGGAGAACGGAGAATTCACCATCGGAGCAACTTCTCGATTCTGCAGAATCGCGAGGCTTTCCCCGTTCGCGATTCTGACAAAAACGCAAGAAAAGGAGACTTCGCTTCATCTGGATAGTCCAAAAACGCGAAATAGGAGAATCGCAACACTGTAAAAAGTATTTTCTTTATCGGACTCTAGTGCAAAATACTGCAGTATTTTGCATTCTTGCATCAGATTATAACTCTCAGAATTCAGATTTTAATCATCCGAATTAGGAATAAAAATGGCCGAAATCTGTGACGCACAACTACGAAAGTCCGATAAAGGAGAGACTTTTTATAGTAAAGGAGAACTCGGATCAAAAACGCAACTGTTAAATCAGATCTACGACGGGTCCTTTAAGGATGATCCGTTTCATAAAATCTGACAGCGCAGAGCTTCACGAGTGTCCTACCTAGGTGGTGTGCCTAAAAAGAAGGTGAATGAGCAAACCTAATGACCTCAGCGTCAACCAACCAATAAAGGCGTTTTACCGCGACACAATTGTGTGCCACACACCTCTGAGTGTTTGTCGCGGAAACACGATTGTGTGCCACGCAATCGAGCCACAAGTTGAGACTCGCGGAAACGCCATTTTTGTCTATTTTTTGGGCGGTAATTACAATTTGTCTGAATATAAAAATAAAACTGAGATAAAATCTCAATAAATTGATTTTCAGGCTTTCGTCCTTATCATCCTATGCAAAAAGGATCCTCGGTTTTATGTCTACAAGCTTGTGAAAGTAATTAATTTTTTTATTTTGACATTATTTTGCTGCTAAATTTGGATTTCCCGCCAGAATCGAGCCACAAAATCGACAATCACCTCGGCAGTTGTTTGTCGAATCCGAGCCACAAAGCTAGCCACAAGAATCTTGCTCGTCGCGGAAAGACATTTGTGGGCCGCACAAAAGACTGCGGAAACACTCTTTTTGAGCCACAATCGATCCACAAACTGTTTGCGGGAGCACGGAAAAACGCCTTAAGGCTCACTTGCCACAACTTTATCGACACAGAACCAACCATCAGAGTCATCTCTCCAAATATTACTCTGGTAAAATCCGTAATAAAAAAAAAAAAAAAAACTGGTTAACTGTCAAAATGTGGCATTCCAATTCCTTGCGACTGGTCAATTAGCTGCAACACTTTTAACACTCTTGATACTGAGATCATTCATAAGGTTGATGATGGAATTCGGGGCCTTTTCCTCTTCTTCTTCGTCCTCGCAAACTTTGAGATGCTTCACAGCCCAGTCCTGGAGCTTCGTAAGATCCTTTTTCTTCGTCGCTGGTGTCTTCGAGGAAGATATCAAGTAGTTGCAAGTCTGAAAGGAAAAACGTTTTAAACGATAATGTCGACCTTGGACGTTCGCTGAACCCCTACTATTGCATTAACTAAGTAAGTAATTAAGTAATTTATTTCTGACCGCCATCTGAAAAGCGGAGTATCTAAAATAAAATAAAAGAATTAAATAAAACACGACAAAAACAATATACAATTTTTCATTCATCGTCCAAAAAAGAATGTAGAGTGTCATGTTCTGGCTGGGCCATGTTATCTATGATTTTTGGCAGAGCCGACGAAATTTCCAAAAGTGTGACGCTTGCATCTTTAACTTGGAAACGCTCCGTTAGCATGTGGCTGTGGTATAACTTTGGCAAATAAAGCAGGTGCAGCAATAGTATCTTCTCATCTTGGGCAACTTCTTCTTCCGTAAGAACATGTGCGACACCAGAGCGAAATAAAATGGATGGCGCACAAAAAGAGCTCTCTAATTTCCTAAAGCATTCCGATTGTAGCGCCCACGGTTCGGGACGATGCGTCCATAAGCGGTACGTATAGATGTACATCCATCTATCCGTATTCATCCATCTATCTAACTGGGAATACAAAGTTCAGACAGTAGCCTACAAGCGATAGGAGGTAGCAAACGCTCGATATTTACGGCACATGATTTTGGATTTTTTCACAGGGACCTAATCACAGAACTAACGACTGAAGACGTTAGTTCTTAACCGTTACATAAGCCTATTAATGAGTATATTGCTGACATATAGCTGAATCCGAAAATAAAATGCCGCCTATGTGTAGACTATCTAGGGCTTTCCCAAACGCAATAAAGCATTTTTTTCAAGCATCGGCTATTCATCTAGGGAGTTCCAGGACAGCTAATTATTTGACATTATCTGAATATCGAATAATCGAGGGAAATACAATCGTGTCGCCCTTGGTAAGCTTTACTCTACTTTCTCCGATCATTCTGTTCTTTACCTTTCTGGGCTTTACCCTATATTTAAGAAAAAAGATATTAGTGGTATTCGATCTTCTTACTTCCGATTCTATAAATTTCTTCTCTATCTTCCTCTGTGGTACAAGAATCGAAAGATAGTTAAAAAGTTTTATCTTCCGAATATTACCGAGAAGCTGACTGACCTACACAAAAAGCTCTCAGAAACAGCGTATCGGCGTTTGTCGCCTCACCACGGTTTGATCCGTTTGTTTAATTAATGTTTGGTTGACTTTAGTTTTTGTTTTACGTCTTTTTCCGTTTTTTTTTTTCCTTCTTCAAGTTTATACTCCACTATTAATCTTTTTGATGTAAGTGGGTAATAAATAAATATTATTAATATAGCTATTTTGATATTTTTATTATATTAGCTATTTTGACATTATTTGAATATAGCTATTCTGTAGTTGGTAGGAAAAAAGGGGAAGCATTTAGAAAAGATTTACCTTTTCCCCCCTTAGGAGGTCTTTTCTGAATGCTGCTAACCACAGTATAAGTCGCTACCGCGTATGTTTTCTGGACAAAAACTCAGCAGAAGAACAAAAACTGCGAATCCTTACCGCTAATATTCCTCTCAAGGCACGAAGATTTTTCGGATTCAACTTGGCTGCTTGGCAGAAATATGGTTGGGCAAGTTCCACATTTTCGTAGCCACCCTAAAAATACATTGTTATTACAGCAAAAAAACAGGCGAAGCCTCTACAAAAATAAAAATAAACGTTAATGAGGAACTTCCATCATGATCGTCAAGTACTCTGTTTAAAGCGTCGACTGATGACCTGCCACCGACGTGTGACGGAAGTTGGTTCCACAAAGCGCATGTCACTCCTTGTCTTCTTCAACCACAGTCAGGGTTCACTTCAGAACAAAACTGGTCTCCCTATGGATCCCTCTCTCACGGGCCTAACTGATGTAAGCAATTGTTGCGTTTCTGATCTGAATTCTCCCTTCTCCATTCTCGTTTTTGACAAAAAAAAACAATTTGGCAGCTCGTCTGCAACCCGATATACCTTTTATAAGTAGTGAACTGATAGACAAAAATTCTCCTCAGCCGGGATCTGAACCCAGGACCCTCTGCCGGTATACCTGTTTATGCATACTGAACACCCACACTCTGTTGACCAATCAGGGAGGAGAACGGAGAGAGAAGAATCGAGAATTCACTATCGGAGCAACTTCTCGAATCTGCAGAATCGCGAGGCTTCCTCGTTCTCGATTCTGACTAAAACGCAAGAAAAGGAGAATTCGGATCAAAAACGCAACTAATGATGTGCGTTTGGCACGCGTACGGTTTGCTACAAAATATCCCCATCTGATATCCGAAGCTCCTGCTAATTCCAAAACAGTTCCTAGCAGTTTTCTAACTGGCATAGTTACACCTGTCCTCAAAAGAGGAAAAAGTTCAAAACGAATGCAGCTCATATCGACCTATCACAGTGTCTTGTATCATGAGCAAAATTTTTGAAAATGTCATCATGGAACACATAATATCGAAATGCAATTTTTGCGAATTCCAGTTTGCTAAAGTAAAGGTATTGGTTCGTCCCATGCCCACAAATCACTTGTCAACATCTTGAAACAGGCCACATTGAAGAAAGAAACTATTCACTTGTGTGCGGTCGACATAGCCGGAGCCTTTGACAACGTCAATCACAATCAAGCCTTATTTTCGTTATGTCGAAATGGCGTTAACAGGGCTGTAGTAAAGGCTCTGCACTTCTGGTACTCGAACTCCAGAGTTCTTATCAAATGGGACGGTAATCTTAGTGACCCTATATCTGTTAGGAAGGTGTTCCGCAAGGCCGTGTGTCATCCCCGCACATATTTAAATGCGCAATAGCAGATTGTTTAAATAACCTAACGCCTACTTTCTTTGTCCAAGGTTTTGGAATAAGTTACATTGCCTACGCAGACGACATACTTTTGATCAGTAGATCAAAAAAAAAATTACAACACAATCTGGAATCATTTTCCAAGGACCTTAGTAACATCGGGTTATCTATTAATCTGGAGAAGTGTCGATATTTGTTTTTTAATTCGCTTAAAGGTTCTTCTTCTACCCTTAAAGTCACAAACAGCCTTCTGCAACCACAAACTCAATCAAGTGGTTGGGAATTTCAGTTTCAACAACCCTCAGAATAATGTGCGAAGCAGCTCTTCTGTCAACTGCAAATGCGACGAGGACGGGTTATGAGAAAATCGTTCCAAACAGAGCCAGGTACAACCGACGAGGTCTAGCAAAAATCTACACAAGCTTTTGCTCCACCTCTGTGCTTTTCCTCGCTGGTTTGTACCCGATTCTCAGGAAAAAAGACACCAGTCGAATGCGGTCATATTTTTTTCAAATATCTCCATTTTCTTCTGTACCTTCCTCGTCGCATGCGCAAACACCGAATCATGGAGAAGTTTTTGTCTTGGACCCAACAGTGAAGCTAAAAGAAATAAGTGGACATCTTCTGCCACAATCCAACCCCCTTCCTGTCCATTGCCCAGTGCGCCTGCTAATACAGTAAATTTATTGTTCTTTTCGTGTTTCGTTGTGTGTTTCTGGTTTTGCGTTCGTTTATCTTTTGCTGTTGTTGTAGATTTTGTGTACCCTCTGTGTTTCTTGTCAAGCGTTCATTTACTTTTTTTTGTATGTACTGTGCAAATGCCTTATTACTAGGCTGCAGGTAATAAATTCATTCATTCATTCATTCAACCATGTTTCTTCTCTCATTTTCTTGCTTTATTTTGCTTTGATACATACGCATCTTACGTATTGTCCCCTGATTTATTTGGCAACATTCAAATATCGCGTGAAACCGATACAGACTCTTCAAAACCGGGCTCTTCGAATTTTACAAAAACATTTACCGTCCCCTTCTTCTTAATCCTAACAAAACTAAAACTGAAACTCTGTATTTGTTAACTAATATTTTGCCTGTTTCAGAATTATTCACTCTTCATTCTTTTTTATTTTAAGGTAAAATATGACCGATCGGAACTACCTTCGTACTTTCGCTCAAATAATTTTTTCCCTGAGCAACTTAAATTAACCACTAAGAGATCGCGGTTCTCGCCATATTTTTCGATCACGGGTTCATGGCATCTTTATCTACCATACATTGATTGCAGCAAATCTCTTCCAAATATAAACAAGAGCTACGAGCTCATATGGCACTTGTTACGAGTAGGCGGTACAAACAAGTAGATGAGAACGTCACAAAATACTTCCGCCATCCAAAAATGCGGTTCGGAAATAGAAATAGGATATTTAGTTTAACCCAATTCTGAGCAGTTCCGGCATCGTCTCGGATTATCTGTAGCAAATGCGCATGACTGCTTAAACTTCCAAGTTCCAGCCCAATAAATCCACTCGTTTGATCCCTAGACCTGCTACACGATTTCCGGTACTTGGGAACATAAACGTCGTATCTCTTAATCGCCTGTTCCCGTCCATCAAGTTTTACTGAAATCGGAGCATGGCCTATCTCCAACTTTCCTGTACCCCCCCCCCCCCTACCTTGGCCAAATCCGGCCCGGACGCAAAACAACAAATCTAAGCCACAGAAACTCGGCACTGTCGAACTTGCATCTCATTCGGTCCATCCTTTTGGTTTTTGTGCATATCAAAAGTCCCCCCCCCCCCCAATACCCCCAACCGTGGTCGCATATAGTTCGAACGCATGTTTTACATGTCTAGGTCATCGATTCTTATCACCCAATAAGTTTCACTCGAATCAGACCACTCGTTCGCAATTTGCATAAGTCAATTTCCATATTTCCCTTCCCTCGCTCCCCCAAAAATCCTCGGATCTAGGAACGGAAGTTTCCGTGGGTATGTTGTGTTAGGTTCTTAAGTCAATAAGATCTTGTCATTATTAAGCCTGCAAAGTTTGTCTGAGTACATCTGGAACTATTCTAACTCGCGACTACTAGAATTCCAGGAAACCCCTCCAAATCTCCCCACAGAGCTTCGAAACCACCTGGCTCCGTCAATTTCGTATCTAGGCCTAATGCTTGTTCTCTCTATTAAGTTCCGACCCAATCCCTCTGCTTTAAGCCTTTCTTGACCCCCCCCCCATCCCCCACAGGTATTGGACCCGACCCGGACTTGACACTGATCATCTGAGGCAATAGCTCTTTCCACCTGACAAGTTTCATTCAAATCCGATCACCCGTTCAAAAGTTATGCATGCCACTAGATTCCGGACTCCCCATCCATCAACTCCCCCCACGATAGTCAGATCGGGGAAACGACAATTCTCAAGTCAATCTGTTCGGATCCCATACATACCTGCAAAGGTTCATCGTCCTAGCACATCAGGAAGTATGCCGAACTCGCGGTATCGCTGGAAATCTGGACCCCCCCCCCCAACTCCCCCACAATGCCCGGATCCGGTCCGTTATCCCAATGACGTATCTAGGGCTTGTGCTTGTTCTTCCCACCAAGTTTCACACCGATCCCTCCACTCTAAGCGTTTCTCAAGATTTCCGGTTCCCTCCCCCAACTCCCCCCAGTGTCGTAGGATCCGGTCCGGATTCAAAGTGGGACGTCTGAGAGACGAGGTCACCTAAATATCAACTTTCGTCAAGATCCGATCACCCGTTCGCAAGTTAAAAATACCTAAATTTTTGGCTTCCCCTCCCTCCATCTCCCCCCCCAGATGTCGATCGGGGAAGTGACTATATTCTATTTGATTTGGTCGGGTCCCTGACATGCCTACTAATTTTCGTCGTCCTAGCACATCAGGAAGCACCGAATTCGCAGGATCACTAGAAATTCGGATCCCCCCCCCCCCTAAGTCCCCCAAAATGAGCGGATCCGTTCCGGTTATGTCAGTCATGTATCTAGGACTTGTGCTTGTTCTTTCCACCAAGTTTCATCCGTCCAGTCTAAGCGTTTTCCTAGATTTCCGGTTTCCCCCTCCAGCTCCCCCCAATGTCACCGGATCCGGTCTGGATTTAAAATAGAACGTCTGAGACACGAGGTCCTTCCATATATCAAGTTTCATTAAGATCCGATCACCCGTTCGTAAGCTAAAAATATCTCATTTTCCGGATTCCCCCTCCCTCCACTCCCCTCCGGATGGTTGGATCGGGGAAGCGACTGTTTCTTATTTAATCTGGTCCGGTCCCTGATACGCCTGCCAAGTTTAATCGTCCTAGCTTATCTGGAAGTGCCCGAACTAGCAAAACCGGGACCGACAGACCGACTGACGGAGAGAAATTACAATCGCTATATGGCACTTGGCCGAAGGGCAAGTGCCATAAAAAGCAACTTCATTCTATTCAAGAATCAACGATAAACTAAAAAAAAATTAAAGTGAATTTTTATTTGTTTGATGTTATGTTGGTTAAAATTTTGGTTGGGGTCCACGGTCCACAGAAGTTGCCTTCCATCGATTACCCTCGCTAGCACCCGCCGTGGGGCGGGTCCTCGTCTAGTGGTGAGTCACGGAATTGTGAATATTTATTTATATAATTAGTTATATGTCAAATAGGTTTGTTCTGTATTGTACCGGGTTTTTGTCAATCGACCTTCTGCCCAGGGCTTGGCTCTCTACTTATTGTCATTTTATACAGAAGTGTAATTAAAACCTTGAACCTTGCTAATGATTAGTTTGTATTCTCCCAGTCAAACTTAAAAGCAGCGCAAGGTAGCAGCAGCATTGTAACTATTGCCTAAAGCTTACATTTTGGGCTTCCTTAGATTACTTCAAATAATCTGATTTCGTTCTTGTTTTAGGTTATTTAGTCACTTACAGACTAGCCTCTGGGCGCTTAAGTGTTGATTTTTTTTAATAAACCCATTAATTTATCCTCTTATACAGAGTATCCAATCGAGATCAGTGCTCAGATTCTGCTTTATCTCTTTCAATCCGTTTCTATATTACTATTAGTATTTTAATGATTTTATAACGTGTGAAAAAAAAAATCTCGGGGGGGGGGGGGGGGGGGGTAATTGGACAGGGTAGGCTATGCTTTTTTACTTAATTATTTGTCTCCGGGACCACCAAACCGTAGCTTATTGAGTACTACAAATCCGAATGGTACATTTTCGTATGTTTTTGCCTGGACCTGGAGAACTATGAAAGAAATATAATAATTTGAAAATTTGTCTGTTCAGGAGATGCGGCTTTTTCAGGGAATATGGTTCGTTTGACAGACCCTGAGTCACAGCGAAGCCAATGGCCTTTTTCTTGCATTATATTACTATCACTTTCATTCAGATTTCGGAAATCTTACACTTTGGGATCTCTCAGGGAGGGTTTTCGCTAGCTCCCACTACAGATTCCAGATTAGAGGCGTATTCTCGCCGTTCTCCGAGTAGTTCTCGGGGAATCGAAGGGAACGGCGAGAACAGAGGGAGTCACTCCACGCGGACTCCGCGTACAGAAACAGCGAGAACACGGGGAATGCTTCCAAAATGGATTTTATTCGGAAAAAAAATACGCAGTTGACGAAATTAGTCTGGTTCCACTTTATTTTTGGTTTTGTTTATTCTGATTGTTCTTAATTAATTTTACATTGCACCAACACCAGCAAAAATTGAACTGAACGACAATCTCGAAGCTGGTAACGCTGAAATCTAACCTGGAAAAATTGATTCCCCTCCGAATCTGAAAGGGAGTCCTTTTTCATGATGGTGAAGATAATCGGAGCATTCCCCGTCCGTGGGGACTCGCGAGAATACGAGGAGCGAGTCTCCAGGACAAACAAAAACGCGGAGACTCCTCAAGTGGAGTCCTCGTGTAACGGAGAGAATACGCCTTAGCTTTTCCGGTTCGTGCCAAGCAGAAATGAACGACAATCTCGAAGCTGGTAACGCTGAAATCTAACCTGGACAAATTTGATTTCTGCTAATCGCTCATAGTAAAGATGGTTCGACGGATTGTGGAGAATCAGCTCTTCCAGGCAGAATGAGGCCTTTGAATAGTCGTTCTGCGTTAGGTACAACTCTGATAGCTCTAACCAGGCTTCTTGGTCGGCTTGAAACCTGTAAATGGGTAACGGTTACTTAAGCCATAAAGAAAAAATGATAATAACAATATAAATGCAGTAAACGGGCATTCGCCTCTACGAAAGTCGTAAATGAAATTTTAATACAATCTTCTTCCCAAACTAATCGAGCTATTCATCACCCGAAGATTTGATGGTCATTGCTTCCGACTCGCCCGACCTTGAAACCTGTAAAGTGGTAACGGTTACTCAAGCCATAAAGGAAAAATGATAATAATAATATAAATGCAGTAAACGCGCATTCGCCTCTACGAAAGTCGTAAACGAAATATTAACAGTTGCGTTTTGGCAGATACCATGGTATCTCATACCACGCTCTAAAGTCATTTTTGCAGTTGTCGTGGTATCTGGCCAGTTATCGTGATACCTGATATTCAGATACTAGGGTCCGACCGTGGTAACTGATCGTGGTATCTGAAAACTCATCTCACTTTCACCAAATTTTCTCAAATTGGTGAGAAAGAAGTTTAGCATTTAGTGATGTAACTGGATATCAGTTTTTCTTTTAATGTCGACAATAGTCTTTTTTGCAGAGCAACCATGTTTCAGATACCACGGTAACTGCAAAAAGGACTAATTGCAGATTCAGTTACCGTGGTAGCAGATACCATGGTATCTGCAAAAAACGCAACTAATTCAATCTTCTTCCCAAACTAATCGAGCTATTCAATGGCCGAAGCTTTGATTTGTCATTGCTTCCGTCTTGCCCAACCTTTAAACCTGTAAAGGGGTAACGGTTACTTAAGCCATAAAGGAAAAATGATAATAATAATAACATAAATGCAGTAAACGCGCATTCGCCTCTACGAAAGTCGTAAATGAAATATTAATACAATCTTCTTCCCAAACTAATCGAGCTATTTATTACCCGAAGATTTGATTTGTCACTGCTTCCGACTTGCCCGACCCACCCTAATGTATCACTCAGTTTTCTGTTATAAAAAAAAAAGAAGAAAAAACAGAAAAGCGGCAAGTTTGGCAATCCAATGCTATGAAAGCTCGTTGTACAATTAAGTATAAAGATTCTTTTCTTACACATATTCAGACAATGCATTTCCGTTACTGTAAGTTTCTTCTGTATCTGCCCCGGTCCCATAGTAATTCTAAGACCATTAAATCTTACGGAGGTACTGACATTTCGTCACGGCTGCAAGAATTACACACTGATTTCCGTCAGAAATCTAGTCTACGTCTGTTGCCGCATCACCGACTGATTAGACTATTATGATCGATAGTTGGAGGCCTATTTTATGTTTTTTCTGTTATTCTCCTGTTGTCTTTTGTTCTTTTCTTTTTTCTATTTATCTTTACTCCACTCTCTTTTGTTGTAAAACATTTTGTGGGTTATAAATATACTTACATATAAAACGGATACGTCAGCTACGATGGTTTGGCAGCGATATTTCGGTCCTTCTTGGCAGGGGGTTCGCGTCCTTTGCAGGTTCGTCTCTTTCCCAACGTTTCTAACGTTCGACAGCTTGACGAGGAAGCTTGCCAAGAAGGGCCGAAGTATCGCATGCTCATCTTCAAAGCCACATTTTACAGAAACAGGTTTGCTAGATGTATTTGTCTTTCGTATTTGTCTAGTTGTGTGTTATTATAGTCATCATTCATTTACTATATAGTTTTACTAAAAGAGTAGTGAAATCAATCACAATTATTCTTCACTAGCCAAACGTAGGTCATTTCGACTTCGATTCTTAAAGTTTGACTGAAAAGAAAAGGGCTGAGATTGGACAATCTAGTTACCCATCACTTATGCATTTTACGTATTCTAGTATAATTTAAATATTGTGTGGAGTTGGAAATGTTTTATAGTTGTTTATAGTCGGAAAAGGTATATTTGTCTCTTTCTTTTGTTTTTTAAAATCTTTCTGTTTTTTTTTTGTAATTTAGAGTAGTTTGGTTTGGGAGTAGAATTTTAATGTATGGTTGTGAAGGTGTGGGGTTTGTAGGACAGAAAAAAAATAAAAATAAGAAGTCTTAGGTGGGAAGAATAGTAAATACAATACGGGCTTATTTTCAAAAGTTAAGTGACGTAAATAGTTAAAAGTGGGTAAAAATAGATTAAAATTAACGTCACCGAGGGAAGGAGGAGTAGCCAAAAAAAGTACGAAATGTGATTTTCTTTTCTTTTTTTTAGGTAATATAAAAATAAGTTAAATTATGGCTACGGGTTTTAAAAAAAAAAAAAAAAAAAAAAAATCACTTAAAGAGGATTGAAGACACGATTAAAATTCGTTACTTCGTTGCGCCGCTATTCACGGTTAAAGGGTTTTCATATAGTAGAATTTCCCTGTCGGATTTGTGGTACCTCTATGCGGTTGTATCTGTGTTTTATGCTTGGCGAAAACGATAGACGAAAAATAAGTGTTCACGCGGTTAGCTACCTTCCGCGTGCCGATCACCGGCCACTCAAAAGCCGCGTTTATACTGAGATTCAAATTTTCCGCGTCGTAGTAGAATTTCCGTTGTGGAGACGGCCGTAGATATTCTGAACGTCACTACTAGAGCAGATGGTGGAAAATCAAAAAATCGCTTAGCAGAATCCAAATAATTCAGTGTATCCAATTACGTGATACAAAAATAAGTTGGCTTTTCAGTTAAACTTTAACAATTTGTCTACGCAAATCCTTTTGCACCTCGAGTTCTCGTCCTTTCGGGACGCCTAGGGACCTTGAAGTTACGCGGTAATTTCCAATGAAAATTAACCTTTCGTGCTCCTGATCTCTCCATTGTCTCACTCACTTCTTAAGATAGTCGCAAAGATCCTTCACTGCATCCACAATTTTCCCCTGAGCCTTCAAAACAGCAATTTTCCTCTTGCGTGGAACGGCAGAGGTTTCATCTTTCTTGATGATTCCATCAAGAATTTCCATTGCGTCTGTATACCTAAAATGACGATAACTAAATATTCTTTGAGCCCAAGCTGACTTTGAAACATTTATTCAAACAATGTTTACAACGGATACGTAAGCTACGATTCTTCATCAGCGATATTTCGGCCCTTCTTGGCAAGGGTCCTCCCTCGTCAGGCGGTCAATCCTCTGGGTCAACGTCGGGGAAGGAAACAAACCTGTAATAAATAAGTGGAGCTTCGATACCGACTATAAATATCTTATTAAAGTAAATTACCTTCACATACTACTGTAATGAAAAAACTAGTCCTGAGATTTAATTTTTGACACGGACGCTGTTTTTGCTGCACGATTGGGGCGATGACAGGAAAGGGTTTGTTCTGCATTTTGATCAACTTCGGTTTTGTTATTAATAAGGGGCTGAAAACTTAAATATTATTTCATTAATAACCTTGTTCTACGTTTCTATTATGGAGTACTCGCCTGTATCTATTACTTTGAATAATTACTGAATATTACTTTGAATATAGCGTCCGTGTCAAAAATTAAATCTCAGGACTAGTTTTTTCGCTATAGTGGTATTTGAAGGTTATTTACTTTAATTAAGATATTTATAGTCGGTAGAAGCTTCACTTATTTATTACAGGTTTGTTTCCTTCCCCGACGTTGACCCAGAGGATTGACAGCCTGAAGAGGACCCTTGCCAAGAAGGGCCGAAATATCGCTGATGAAGAATCGTATCTGACGTATCCGTTGTAAACATTGTTTGAATAAATGACGATAACTCAGTCTCAGTACGAAATAATGACACCTTCACCTTGCGCCAATTGTTGGCAACAAATCAATTTATGTATCCTCGAAATGGTTGAAAAGCTGCCTGGACAAGTTCAACTTAAACTGACAAAATATCACATTGCCATACAATTGCCATGTCATCTAGCGTTTTCGGGTAAACAGATGATATTTAATCATTATATGATATTTAATCACACAAAAAAACCTTTCGGGCCATGGCAATGCATACAAACAAAAGAACACCGAAAAACGCAAATCCTACCAACACAAAAATCTTTCACGATGGGCCATACCCACACTGATGTACCTAGCACAAGTCTTTATCGTAACAAAGTTCTTATTGTTTAAAATCCCCATAAACCAATTCTGATCCCCTTTCTCAACTCCAAAAATCTCTTTTCTTAACCCTCCCAACTCCTCACAATCAACAAAAAATAAAACAAATCTTCAGCTTCACTCCACACATCGGGTAAAAATACAGACCATCTCTTACATTAACCCTCCCCAGATACTTTCTTCTTTCACCAAATGGTAAAAATTTCCCCTTGGTGAAATAGTCCACTTAATATCCTCTGCCCTCAGCCCCACTTTTAAATACAATTCCCCCCCCCCCCCCCAACTTCTTTGACCCTCTTATACCAGACCAGAGACAGTAATGCATCTTACTCATTTTACCATTTCAGGATTTCCTGGCTATCTAACCTATCTTTTAGTAGACTAGCTACTGCTCCTACTTTCAGTCCTCTCACTAATCCATTATTCCAACATTCACTCAAACCACAACAATCCCAAATTGATTTAACCTTTCTCCTATCTTCTAACAATTCTCTTAATGCCATCTTAACTAATCTGTTTTCTGGTAACTCTACTAGCCTTTCCCAATATTTAACTATCCTAACTAGTCTACGAATTACGAAAACCCTTTAAAACTAGATGGTTAAACTTAGAACTTAGTCCTAATAACCTCTTAAAATGATTCATATATATTCTATCTAACTTAATCCCTTTTTCAAACCCCCACACTTCAGCACCATAATGCATGACTGCAACCATTTTTGAATCAACAACCTGTTTTTGAATTCTAATGTTTTCAAGACCCATAGTCCTTAATACACTTTTTAGAACTAACCACGAAATCTTCTGCCCCTTACTAGCATTATATTTCACCTGTGCTCCCCTTTAACCATTGATGATAATTTACATCCCAAATAACGGCAAGTTACTACCTTTAAACACATCAAAATGCGTATCTAGACCTATATATCCTCAACTACACCAGCTTAGAGTTGATTCCAGTCATGGGTCAAAAAATAAACTCATTGGCAACTTGGGCCCACTTGCCCATGAACATGGGGGGTGGTTCAACTCCACAGTTATATTCCCAACCCTAAGATCTAAAAGCACAAGGAATTTCATTGCAATATCTCCAATTATTGTCAAATTAAAACATTAAAATGGTCAATCAGTGCCCAATCGCCCCTGAACCAAGTGGGAGTGGGGTTTGGGACCCCCAAAAAGCAAAAAGAGAACCCAATACTCACAAGCCTACCTAGTTTCAACTTGATACCTGTTGATTGCTGTCACGGGTCACAAACTTTAGTCTTGAGCAATCTGGGCCCAGTATACCTGTTGATTGCTGTCACGGGTCACAAACTTTAGTCTTGAGCAATCTGGGCCCAGTTGCCCATGAACGGGTTGGGTGGGGGAGTGAAACTTCAAAAGTAATTTCCCAGCCCTAGGATCTACAAGTACAACGAGTTTCATCGGCCTATATGTCTAGCTCTGGTCAAGTCATGAACATTATTCACTGGACAATCTGGGCCCATTTGCCCCTGAACCAGGTGGGTGTGGGGGGTGGGACCCCCACCCCAATACCCACAAGTGTTCCAAGTTTGAACTTGATATCTGCCCTGGTTCACGATTTATGAGCTCCACAAAAAATGGTGAAAACCGAAAACAGAAAGCTGCTACAGCGCTCGCGAGAGTGGATTGTTCATACATGAACGCTCCACTAACAAATACACGAGGAGCTTAAATTTTTTTTCATTTCGGGAGACTTGGTATCTTCTGTCTCTCTCTTCTTTTGGTTTTTCCCACTCTCTAGCCATATTGACCACAAATTTCAAACATTCTGCGTCGAATCTTCGATTCGGAGATCGGAAAGTTTGGACAGGTGCGAACAAGAAAATCGCTATTTCACGACGCAAACGGTATTTTCAAAAAGTAACATTTTAGAACATTCGAAGATTTGGATTCTACTTCTGATTTCGAATCCCACTTCTACATTGTGATAGTATTTTATTTGTCTGCCAATACCAACCGCGAAAGTAAAATTTCTCGAGCGCTGAAACAGTCCCAGCTTCGGCTTGGGTCATTCCCAACAGTTATCTAGTCATAAGACTCAGATGCCCTGAGCTTATAATAGTCTCTTACCTTTCAAGGGCTATATACATATCGGCTCGCAACTTCCGCACTCTTAAACTTCCTGGAAATTCCTTTCCAAGCTCTTGAAGACAATGCTCTACTATATCAATCCTCTGGACATCGCAAGCAGCGACACAAACTTGTTCGTAAATAACCCACCCTGCAAAGAAAAGTTATGAATGTAGGTGTTTCTAACAATACTCTATATGACTAAGTCCAAAACACGCCAGTAATCCTCAGGAAGAACGAGTAAACGTCTCACTAACTCACTAGCTCACCAACTCAAATCCTGTGCCAACCAAGCACGACAATCTTCGGGAGCAGATGTTATACCACTTCCGGCTCTTCCGCTAGGTACCCGGCGATTTCGCATCGTCAAGGAGAGTTAGTCATCAAGAGTATCTTAACTGGACTGGGAACCTTTTTTTTTTTAGTTTCCTATAAGGTAAGGTAAGGTACAATTTTAATAGCAAATATGAATAAACCTGGAGTTTCTCAAAAGCTTCAGACATGCCAGTGGCATAAAAAAAGACGCTTCACTAATTCTGATAGGTTTGTAAAAATTATTAATACAATTCTAGCCTAAGGCACTGTAAAGAAAAAACAAACAAACAACTATCACACATCAACACTAAAATTTAAGGACAACACGAGAATTTACGACAACAGACATATGACTAAAGAAAAAATGAAAAATAAAAAAGGTTTGCGACATGGGTCAGATCTTCCTCCGAGCACAAACAAAAATGAATCAATTAAATCAGACAGAAGAAATATAATTGCTAGATAACATAAATCTTTTTAGAGCTCAAAAACTTTCCTATCTTCGGACACTCTAACAGTTTCAGGCAATGAATTCCATACTTTTACACCTGTATTAATTTAAATTAAATTTTATTTGTAACCCGTCTAGGTAAAGACGGAGTATGGTAAAATATAAAAAAGAGAGAAACAACATAGCATCAACAACAACCAAAATAATTAAAATTCAGTAAACCGGAACATCATGGAGCTCCATGGGTGGCTACAGCTTTCCTTCATCCTGTTGATGGATCTCAGGACAGCCGCAGACGGATCAGCTATACGGAACTTTTCGATGAGATGGCTGTTCCTTGTCCAGGGGGGGAGGCGTAGCAAATATTTAGAAAACCGAAAGAAAATGGAACGAATTTGACGAAGATTTTCGTTACTAAAGATGGTCCAGAAAGGGGAAAGATACAAAACGTGTGGAAGAGCAGTGGAATTGTAAGTGTAGGCAAGAATCTTTCGGTTAAACCGCAACTTTCCAGAGACGATACGGGCATAAGCTCCACTGATGCGCTTCAGCAAATGAGCGATCAGTAATTTTCGAGTGGTTTTCATTGAATCTCCGATTGGCAGTCCTAGGTATGTCAGACTGGATTTGCTTTCGACTTGGCATCCTATAAGGTCGATGATCGTTGGCTCCCTCGAATGGTTATTAAACATTAAGAATTCAGTTTTTCCCTTGTTGAATTTAAGTCCAATGCCAGCATATTCCGAAACTAGTGATTGGAAAGCACTTTCGATACCATTTGTAATACGACTAAGGTTCAGAATGTCATCTGCATATGCTATCACTGAGCAATTGAGGCCATCATCGACACAAGTGCAAGGGGCTTTGGACTGGGCGTTCAGGACAGCATTGTCAAATAATGTAGGGCTAGTAATAGCTCCTTGCCTGACTTCTTTAAAAATTCTGACTTCAGGAAGCTGTAGATTGAATTTGAAACTACTGAAATTAGAACCCTTCTTGTCACACTGGACGACTTTCAACTTTGCCCGAAGATTGGCATACATGTCTTTCATAACTCTGATGACACCAGGTTGCACGCCACGAGTGCGAAGCTCTAACAGTGCTTGTGGATGGACGACAGAATCAAAGGCTCTTTCGACGTCATGACCCGCCAACGCCAGTGAAGTTTTCGTCCGGTCAGCTTCCTGGAGAATAGACGCCAACGCAAAGAGAGCATGGGCGCATCCCAAGCCAGAACGAAAACCGAATTGGTAATCTGGCATGTAGCATTTTTCTGTAACTTCTTTGATAACAAGAAGCTCCATGACTTTGCATAAAGTCGGGGAAACGGTGATAGGCCGGTATGATGAGCACTGAGTTGCAGGTTTTCCCTTTTTGCACAAAGGGGTCAACATACCAACGCAGAATGAGATCGGAACTATCCCTTGAGCAAATATCATCTGGAACAGTAGATGTATATGATCAAGGAGACTCGCACTCCCATTGAAAAGATGAAGAGCGCAGATTCCATCAGATCCTGCCGACTTCTTCTTTTTAAGCTTCTGGATAGCTTGTTTTATTGCGTCCCGAGTGACAATGTAATCCCCTTTCGCCGGGTCGAGGTCAAGATCAGTTTCAAGCTTCGTTTCGAATGCATTTTCTAAGAGAGGGTCAGGTGCATCAAATTGGCTTCCGAAGTACTGTACCCACTCAGAACTAGGGATTGTAAATTTGATTTCATCCGTGTTTTTGGAGACTGGCTTAAAAGTTTCCCAGAGTAGATTAGGATAATCAACAATTTTCGCACAGTAGTCTGCCCTGATATTAGCTCGATGTACCGTCAGCTCCCGAGCAAACTTCTTTTTGGTGGATAGCCTGATGGCGTTAAGCCACCCTTTACGAGGTCTTTCCGCCTCATTCCATATCCTCAACCAGAATTTGGCATCTTGACACGCATCTCTTAGTGATTTGTTTTTTGACCAGCCAGATTCTTCAGTGCCTTTTTGTATGCGCCGGGTGGGAACAGCAGACTTCTCGCCAACGTGCATGGCATGAGCAATTTCAGAGCAGTACGTATTCAGTCTTATGCGTGCTTCTGAAGAAGGCTTGCTCAGGTTCTTTTGGAGAAGATCAAACGGAACTTTAATCTTTTCAAGAATTTCATCAGAGGCTGCCTGGTACATTACCGTGTCTATCCTCTTCCAATCTTTCAAGGTGTACCGTCCATTCGAAGTTAATTTTTCCTTTGCGACCTTTGCAGAGACCGGAAGTTCTGCACTCAAAGGTAGGTGGTCCGAAGTCAATCCGTCTGACAAAACCTTGACACACAGTGCTGGAATAGGGAAGGGTACGATGATGTGATCCAGGTCTGAGACGGAACCGCTATTATGTATGTAAGTGTAGGTACAGTCCTTTTTTGCGACTGAATATCTTTCAGGGAGGATATCAAGGAGCATTGCAGACCTTGGCGATTGAGGGTCTGTCAAATTGCAGTTGAAGTCCCCAAGGACGATACAAAATAGATTCTTCTGCTGGGCTCTAGTAATGCACTTAGCAAGTTTCGAGCAAGCAAGAGAAAAGCTCCGCTCCGACTCCTCGTCCGCGTAATTTGTTGGCAAATATACATTGATAACGACAGTCCCGGCAACTTGAACTGCTAGGAAATTGCGATTTACCTCAAAGGTTTCCGAGATTATGGTAGACAGAATCAGCGTCGCAATCCCTCCTGAAGGGCGGCCACGATTCCGTGTAATTGCAGGGGAGAAGTGGAGAGTCCAGTCTCTCAGGTGTAGTAAGTTTCTTCCATTTTCGGTGAGAAAATGCTCCTGTAGACAGCACATACGATGTGTCTTAGCAAATTCCTCTATCACTGGAAGCTTCATATCAACATTTCCATTCATGTTCCAAGAGACGACCTTTACTTTTTCTAGTAGATTATTCTTCATTCCTAACGGCAGGGTTCTTCTTATTGGCAGCGGCTACAACTTTGTTGAAAGAACAGCGAATATGGTAGCAGGTATGATCCGGTTCGTTACAGTTGATGCAGTGCATCGGCTTCGAGCACGGTTCTTCTTGGGTAGCTCCATGATCTTCGTCACCACATCGTGAGCAGCGTTTTGGCCCTAAACAGGAAGCCGCAATGTGGCCTGTGGCATGACAATTATAGCAACGGTGAGGGAGATGGACGAATGGTTCTACTCTGAGGCGTTCGTATCATGTAATGATTCCACGTTTGATTGCTGCGTCCAAAGAAGGCTGATCGGCGAAGAACAGCTTGAAGGTGCGAGATTTTCCACAGCGAGAAACCTTCTCGCAACCAGTAAGTTGTGACTTCAGCTGATCACCATTATCCAACTCGGGAGGTACTCCTTTCACTATTCCCATTTTTATTGGCTGCTTCACTCTCGTCTCAGAACTAGGGTTCCCAGCCCTGATTCCTGCAGCTATGCGATCCGCCGTTTGTCTCTTCGCAACCTTGAGTCGCCATTCGGATTTTCCAGACGTCATTTGTACAGTTCCGCGATCGAAACTTTCACCGCAAGCTTCTTCAATAAACTTCTTCCTTTCGTCAGGCGTCTTCAGATTTGGTGGGTTCTTGACAATGACTGCATACGACGGCTGCGCAGTGGCTTCAGTTTGGGCAACGTTTTCAGGAACTAGATTCACAGTTGGCCATTGAATTGGTCTGGTGTTAGCTTGCTCCATCCATCCGTCTAGCTTTCTACGCATGTCATTCACTGCCGTCACTACGCAGGCTCCAACCTCCTCGGCAGATACCGGAACTTCATTCGCTTCGTATATGAGGAAAGTCGGCAAAGGGAGCTTCTCGTTGCAGCATTTCGTGTAGAGTTTTACAATATCACTGGCGTTGTCTTAATCTCTGCCGTGTTTGACTAAACGATCACGAGTACCACTTTTTTTCCAGATTACGTCTTTCGCGGCCAGTATAACTTCATGGGAGTAGAATTCTACAATCCTTTTGACAACAACGGAGGCTTTGATACCATTTCTGGTTGACCGGGATACGAAGTTTAGCAATGGGCACCACACCAAGTCCGTTTTGTCCATGACGTAGGAATGAACACGTGACTGGTCGTTAACGGTTGAATTTGACCGTTATTTTCAGCGTGATGATTTTCCAACGGCTTTTTGCGTTGAGATTAAGTTGAAGGAAAATTGCGACTGCTCTCTTCAACGGTCAGACGAAGACTATGACGAATAGAAAAGCTAGACCTTCTAGAAGGATAACAAATGGTAGAAAGACTGGACCGCCGTATTGTGTTATAGTCATGAAATTGACTGTGCAGGCAATGAGTTTTTTTTTAACCTGTATATGGCCTTTGGGTTTTTCAATGCATATATATAATATATATATATATGTTTCGATCTAGGGGATGAGGATTCGGGATCAACTGCAACTAGGACCATCTTTTGCTCATCAATATGCGTATTTTCGCAGTCCTGCCTCGACGAAATGATCAGTTTTTTTCACCATCTCCGATTCCGAGAACATTCTGTAGAGTACAACTAAAATCATGTTATAAAAAAAATTATAATTATGCCTACAACAAAAAATTCACCTTTTCTTATCATGCAGTCTTTTCTGACAAATAAACAGAGGATTGGCCGAAATAAACCAGCCTTATAACAATAACACCAGATGCTTTGTATGACAGCCATAATGAGCAGGCCATATGCCCTTACGTAGGGAATCGAGGGAATGCGGTCTGAGTCTGCCCTATGAAAAATTTGTAGCCTGCGTAGTTGTACGAAAAAGTTGCATGTATTGATATGCAGTGGTAAAGAATACTTCAATTTAATGTTCCTCAAACTGGGCTTATGTTTAAGTAGTAGTATTCAGTAGCATCCCACCTTGCTCCAGTAGTATCCAGTCTTGCTACAGTAGCATCTAGTAGCATCAGTTGGTACTGCATGATACTTTTTCGTACAACTTCATACGGTACTACTATTTTTAGATAATTTTTCATCAGGTGCACAATAACAACAACAAGACCACAGGTTTCGATGGGATCCCAAAAGTTCAATATTTATTAGACTTCCTGATCCAGACAATCGAATCTAGTACATTTCCGAGTCTTTGCCAGACCCCTTTAATGTTACTGCTATTTATCCGTAATCAACCGCTTGAATATGTACATTTTCTTTCTTTTTTTACCGTTTTGGAGTTTTAAGGAGGTAAACAACTAATCAAATGTGGACACCAATTTCAGATATGGATTCAACAAGCATGTTTATTCTAATATCTCACCTCTAATCAACTTCAAAAAGGTCTTTTAGATTTTTTTTCCCCAATTTCCTTGCAACTATTTTTAGCAGCATTCCCGGCGAACTGCAACTATATGTCCGGCTAAAAAATTATTATCATATACGAATTCAGCATCTCTTCTTGCCCCTAAATCGGACATCTAACCAACTACAAATACAACTTTTGCTTTTTACAAATTTTCCGGTTTGGGCCGGATCCAGCAAAGAAAAGAAAGTTCAGAAACGAATTCAGCGTATCTCCTTATCCCTACAAAGAACATCTAATCAACTTCAGATAAAAAAATCCGGTTTCAACCGGATTCCGGTTGCGGGTAAAAAATGATTGTCATATACAGATTCAACGTCTCTTCTTAACAGCGAAAACAAGATTTTAGGAGCAAGAGTCAGCATGGCCTCAAACACACTTCTACTCACTTTCATCCCCAAACTTGTGCATTGTCTGAAACAATTCATTTTCCCACAAGGAAATTATCTCTTCACTATTCCTTGAATTTTCTTCTCTCCAAAGACAAAGCTGTGTACGAGCATCTGGAAAAAATAGAGATTAGTGCTATGGTAGATAAGAACCAGCTGACCAACTACTATGGGGATGTCCAAGGTTTCAAACTGATTGGAAGTTATTACCTCATATGCTCCAATCCAGCTGACTGGGCAGTTTCGGGCAGGTTTCGGGTGGACTCAACAGAAGCCATCTTCCTCAGACGATCAATGAACTTTTGCGTAAACAGGATCACCCGTTCACCTCTACAGCCATCCACATGAAAACATTCCCTAAAATTCAGCTTGTCCTGTATTCTTGTTGGTTGTGAAGTCTTGGATGAAATAGGGAAATCAGATTAAATGATAACGAAAGTTACACCATATAAATCTGTATCTGTATCTATATATAGAGCCAAGCCGTCAGCAAGGTGCCGGCAGGGTGCCGGATGCATTTACTATTTATAAACCGTTATAGGGACAATCAATTCTGTTGGTAAATGGAAAATGCTGACTTCTCATGTGATGTCAAGAGCCTTGGTTAATCAGCTGACAGTAGTCAACACCCTCCACCCACCTTCTGATAGCCATCACTGTTACTTTTTCTGTATTATTTCGTTTCCTTGCTGATCTATTTTTGATTGTTTACATGCTTTTTTTGCAGGCAGAATGAATGTAGATAGTAGAGAAATAGAACAGTCAGCCTGATACTTCATTGAATCATTAGAAGCCTGCACTAATACCTTCTGACATGTCTGATTTAGTTGGCCCCCTTTACTTTCACTAGACTTTACTTTCTTCTTCTTCTTCTTCTTCGTTAGGGCTGAAATGCTGAATTTGTGAAAAACATTGAGGGTCATAGATGACGCACCTAACGCGAGATAGGCCTTTAGGCGAGTGCTTATTTCGTTGCCCATAGCAACAGATAAATAATTGGTAAGGCATATGCTGGGACCAATATGTCTAAGAAAAGCTCTAGGTATTCCTTACTGCAGTTCAAGCTTCCTTCTTCTTACATACCTATATGTCATAACGAAGGTCAACCGTCTGAAGATACATCTGGACCAGCGTCTCAAGCTGTATTGAATAAAATTCTTCCACCGAAAAGCTGGACGGATGAAGATGGGAATCAGTGGTATCAAGAGGTATGTTCTTGTAGCATTAATTATGCGTTCTCGTAGCCAGTCCTTCATTGAGTCCCCAGCCTGTTCCCGTCAAATTATCATCTTATCAATCTTATCATCTAAAATACCATTTTACCCGTCCCCAACGTAAACTAATAGTCCTAGCAGAAATACGGAGCAGGGGCGGTGGCATGGGGGTGACGACCACAAAACATAAGACTGGCAATTCCCTGGCTATTATATTGATCAGAAACAACAGACAATAAAGACAGCACCACAGCCGAAAAAACGTAAGAAACATGAATAACTTTTCCGACAAGAGGTCAATGCAGGAATAAAATAACTAACACACAAATTATAAGGATTCCAGCAAGCCGTTCATTTAAGCCTCCACTGGATACACTGAAGCGTCAGTAGCAGGATATAAACGTCAAAATTCAAAGTTTCCCATAAAAATTTTAACTATTATTGTGGCTCAGACTATAGGCGTCTTCTCGCCGTTCCCCGAGGACTCCACTTGAGGAGTCCCCGCGTTTTTGTTTGTCCCGGGAACTCACTCCCCGTATTCTCGCGAGTCCCCACGGACGGGGAATGCTCCGATTATCATCACCATCATAAAAAAGGACTCCCTTTCAAATTCGGAGGGGAATCAATTTTTGCTGTTGTAGGTGCTATGTAAAATTAATTAAAAACAATCAGAATAAACAAAACCAAAAATAAAGTGGATCTAGACTAATTTTTTCAGCTGCATATTCATTTTTCGAACAAAATCCATTTTATAAGCATTCCCCGTATTCTCGCTGTTTCTGTACGCTGAGTCCGCGTGGAGCGACTCCCTCTATTCTCGCTGTTCCCTTCGATTCCCCGAGGAGTCCTCGGGGAACGGCGAGAATATGCCTTATAGAATCACAAGTCGAAAGTCCCGGCTAAAGGACGCGCCCTTCAACCAAATAGAGAAAACGGTACTTCACGAAAGGCGGCGCAGGTGCAATTTTTTTAATGCACCTTCTTCTGGGTTCAGCTACTTCCCAAAGAAATTTTAGATTTTAATGTGACTGAAATCCGCAGCTAAAACTTCACCTAAATGACGCACCGCGAGCTAGATAGACAATAGGCTACAATGGAAGACGCTGCTGATGATTTTTTTTGAAGCATTTATGATCAGTCTTTTTGGGATCCCAGAACGTAAGTGGAGGGATACCTATGTCTTCGTTTGTCCGTCCGTCCGTCTGTTAGCATGATAACTCTCAAAGGAGTCGAGATATTTTGTTCAAACTTGGTACAGGGATTCTTTGGACCAAGGTACAGGTCAAGATCGTAGATGGGCTTCGTAGTATTCAGTGGTGGAAAGAGGGGGTTCAAATTAAGGGTCGAAAAAAATATTTTTAAATGCAAATAAGATGGTCCATTCAGGGGTAAGAAGACATGCTGAATCCATATCTGAAACTTATTTTATCGTCCGACAAATTGTTAGCCCGGAATCCCGTCGAAACCGGAAAACTGTTGAAAGACAAAGTTTCATCTGAAGTTGATTAGAGGTTGAATATAGGAGGGGTTGAATAAATGCTGATTCCGTTTCTGAACTTTCTTTTCCCGGCAGGACAGTAATTCGCCCAGAATCCGGCCGAAGTCGGAAATTAGTAAAAGTGAAAGTTCTTGCACTCGGCGCGCTTTGATTTTTAGAAAGCGAATCTGTGAGTATGCCCGAATCGCCATCTACCGGTATTCTGAGGCGACACCTGGCTTAGCGGGGCAAAGTCAAGCCTGAAATCAAAATTTGACCAGGCAGCACTTACGATTTTCTGGGATCCCAAAACGTAAGTGGAGGGATACCTATGACATCGCAAAAGTTGTCCGTCAGCCCGTCTGTAAGCACGATAACTCTCCAAGGGAATGAGATATTTTGATGAAACTTGGTGTGAGGATTGTTCGGGTCAAGGGTAAGGTCAAGTTCGTAGATGGGCTCTGTAGCCCTATATTTAGGGGTGGGGGTCCAAATTCAGGGACAAACAAAATATTTTGAAACAGCTAATGTGATAGTCGATTATGGAGTAAGAAGACATGCTGGGCACGACGGTGAAAACCATTTTCTCGCCGGACAACTAGTTCGTCCGGAATCCGGCAAAAACCGGGAAGTTGGTTAGAAGTAGAAGTTTCATTTGGAGTTGATTAAATGTTAGACTTAGGGGTAAGAGGACATGCTGAACATGATGGTGAAAACCATTATCTCGCCGGACAACTAGTTCGCCTGGAATCCGGCCAAAACCGGAAAATATGTTAGAAGCAAAAGTTTTATCTGAAGTTGATTAGATGACAGATTTAAGGGTAAGAAGAGACGGAGTCTGTAGATGACAATCATTTTTTACCCGGACATGTAATTAGTCCGGAATCCGGTTGTAACCGGATTTTTTTTAAGTCTATGTTTTATTTAAAGTTGATTAGATGTGGATAAGGAGGTACGCTGGATTTGTTTCTGAATTTTCTTTATTTGCTGGACTAGTAGTTCGCTCGGAATTCGAGCGAAACCGGAAATTTGGCAGAAGTCAAACAGGAAGTTTCGGTCAGTATCGTCAAAATAGATATGGCGTTTAGAGGTATATCTGAACTTGGATTTCTCTGATGATTAGCCTGGCGAAGACTGGATCTGGCGAAGACAAGACACAATTGTCTGGATCAAATATTAGATTTTTGGGATCCCATCGACACCGTGGTCGATGACCAATTGCCGCCAGACGAGCTAGAGGAACAATAACAATCACACGTGAGATGGGGGATAAGTTATCTGAAGGGTGAATAAGCGATTAGGCTTTCGCTTCATATCGAGTCGCGCATTAGCCCCGTTGAAACGTCAGCCAGCACACAGACTGGATAAACGTAAGCAAAGAAGTAATGTGTCCTTGTTTTCTTTACGATAGCGCACCTAGCGGCCAAAAAAGAACTAATCCGAGAGGAATTTTATGATGGGCGTATCGACGGACAGCACTCAACTGTCGTCACAGTACGGAGCATGCCATCTAACTCTGCGAAAGTAAATTTATTTGCAGGTTTCTCCGACTCCGGCTTCAAGAAATGATGTTGCTAGTTTAAAAGAAAAACTGCACTATAAGCTCAAACAGAGACAGGCAAAAGTATCAGGATACTGCATGGTTAGGCGGGAGATCTACCAACTGTGTTTTGGTAAGTTAAGGTGAGTCTTCACCGTCCGGAATCTGGGTTCCCAGATTTTCCGAGATTTTTGTTTTAATTTCTTCTGCGATACTTAAAAAATCCGGAAATCTGGAAGTTCAAAAGCCCCCTTTTTCCGGATTATTTTGATATACTTTTGGACCCGTTCATATTCCAGATACAATTTACAGAAGACGTCAAAGAATAATCTGGAAGCCCAGATTCCGGAAGGTGAAGACCGGACTTTACAAATAAGAGTTGCCGTTGGCGAGTGGAAAGACTCATCAGTGACACCATTCCAGTAAACCTTGGGGGGGGGGGGGGGGAGGGCGGGTAAAGATTAAGTTTGGCTTATATCCCGGGTCTGTTACTGTGACTCGAATTCAGTTACACTCTTTAAATTATTGGGTTCTCGACGTTTCAGGAACTTTTAAGCGGTAAAAAAAGGTTAGTGAAACACCCAAGGAATAATAAACAAAAAAGCTTCCGAGTTCACATCAAATTATAGGCTTCAAAACTTCGTGCGAACTTCTCTCAAGTTTCAGAGTTTCCCTCTAAAGGAATCGCACATCCTTTCTTTCCTTAGCAATAGATACACCTTTCTGAAACTTACAAGGTTTCGAAGGTTTTATGAAGGAGCAGTGTAGCATTTTAGCATTTAGATCTTAGATTTTTTTAATTTAAATCTCCGTATTTTTGCATTTAAGATCAATCTTTTAGTATTTAGCCCGTTTTGAATGCTAAAATTTTCGCATTTTAAATGTAAATTCCGGCATTAGATGCTAATTTTTTCGCCATTTTAAATGCTATTTTTCTTATATTTCGCCGTTTTACCACTATAACGTAATCCTATTCTAAATGTTCAAAGTTGGTACTTCGCCGTTTTACCCCTAGTCGAACCCCTTTTTAAATGCTTAAAGTTGGTGCTTCGCCGTTTATCCTAACCCATATTTAAATACTAAAATTTAGTGGAAGCAGGTGATGACAGTGATACACTTTTAGCTACGGGAATTTGCAGACGGCGCTGGGCCGCACTCGCACCTTGTTAAGGTGGGGCTTCACCTTTCCGGATTCCAGAGGCTTCGCCTTTCCGGATTCCAGAGGCTTCACCTTCCGGATTCCAAACAGCCGTTTCTTCGAGACGGATATGAAAGATGAAGCCAGGTCAAAAACATCTAGAAGTCTGCGGATGACTGAAAGCTGCAATAGAGCCAAGTCACTCGGAAAACGCGATAAATGTGCAAATGTAGGAATTAAACGGAGACTGATTGACAGTTGTGATTGGGATACAAAAGAAATACGAAGACATCTAGGATATGTTGAAGAATATCGACATTAGCTGTCATCATGACCATACAAATCTGGAAGGGTTGGCTTGACTGTGCCCTTGTGTCCACCAACTTTTAGCTTTTAAAATGGGGTTAGGGTAAGCGTAAAACGGCGAAGCACCAATTTTTAGCATTGGAAGCGGGGTTTGGCTAGGGGTAAACGGTGAAGTACTTGCAGCGTTTAGCGTTTAAAATACGGTTGGGTTAGGGGTAAAACGGCAAAACAAAGGGAAAATAGCAATTTAGGAAGGCGAAAAATTTAGCATTTAAAACCGGATGGTTTAGCATTTAAAACGTGAGAATTTTGGCATTTAAGACGGGCGATGCCAAAAACTAGCATTTAAAACGGGCTAGATACTAAAAAATAGATCTTAAATGCAAAAATACGGATATTCAAATGTAAAAAAATTTAAGACCTAAATGCTAAATTTGAATTTTACTGTCCCCTGTTGATCCTTCATAGTTTTCCGGACGGATTTTTTTGTAATCACACTAGTAGGATACCGGCTGGAAGAGTAAAAAAAAAACAAAAACTTTAGTCAACGAATCTGACGTGGAAATCCTGACAAGAATTCGAGTCCCTGGCCACCAGTCCCAGAATCATGTCCACAACATCAGGTCCAATTTTGTGTGAAGGCCATATTTAGTGGCCTTTACACTAAACCTTTACACCACTAAATCTGGCCTTGCTTCTTTTACTTTATGTTGTTATTTAATTATTAGTGCTTAATGAGGGTCTTTGTCACCAGAAGAAAAGTATTGAACTGACCTGAACTTAAATGTGCTTCAGTGCAAGTAATCGATGCGCTTTCAGATGAATTAATCAGGCAAACAGCTATCAACTGCGCAGAGACCGGGCAGCTTCTAGCAGAAGTTCGAGATGAAGTCAACGTCAGCTTGGAGGCCCTGGTGGCCTTATATGAGAGTGCAATAACGTTCTCAGCTCGCAAGCAGATACAAGTAGGTCTCTTTTCCTCCTCCTCTCGGTGACACGAGTGTGGCACCTATTCTTTCATTTTTATTTTTAAACCTTTACGTCCTTACTACTTCTAATCTTAAATATTCTTTGAGCCCAAGCTGACTTTGGAACATATATTCAAATAATGTATACAACGGATACGTCAGCTACGATTCTTCATCAGCGATATTTCGGCCCTTCTTGGCAAGGGTCCTCGTCAGGCTGTCAATCTTCTGGGTCAACGTCGGGGAAGGAAACAAACCTGTAATAAATAACTGAAGCTTCTACCAACTATAAATAACGATCAACTTCGGTTTTGTTCTTAAAGGACCACTCTTGCTTATTCTGCCTTTTATAAGATACTTAGCTCTCATATGGAATTATAAGCTTCTAAAATCCCCACCTTTCTCCATTGTTTCGTTTCGTAACTACAAATTTTTAGCGCTTTTTCGGCCTTGCCGAGTTTTCCCGTCACCCAACGAAAAATTTGCCGGAATCTTCATTGTTTGCTGACAACTCTTTCACAGACTAGGATGTGATAATCTTCTGTTTATTACTTCTTTTATTTGCTTAGTATTCCCACTTTTTAACCAAGGTACGTTTAGTTTTCAAATGTTTTGCGCCCAGCCGCCGCGTCGAAGAGCAAGGCTGGATATAATCAACAAGTGCTAACAAGAGAATCGCTAGTTTGAGGTGGAGAGTAAAGGTATTTTCGAAAACCTTTTTTCTGATCCATTTTAAAGGGAAAAGATCATTTCTAGTACTTTAATAAGGGACTGAAAACTTAAATATTATTTCATTAATAACCTCGGTCCACGTTTCTATTATGAAGTATTATACTTCTAATCTTAATTTTAACCTTCTCTTTAAAAACAAGAGGTACGAGCTCATGGCACTTGTTACGAGTAGGCGCTGCAAAAAAGTAGATGAGAATGTCAGATAACACCCCCTTCAATCCCTCTAGGACCGGACCTAGAAATAGGTTATCTAGTTTCACTCGAGTCTGAGCATTTCCGACAATTGCCTCGGATCATCTAGGGAATATGACTTTTTTACCTTCCACACGGGAACGAAAGAAACATAACATATAACATCCCAAAGTGTTATCTGTTGAAACCGCGCATCCTGCTTTTGTCGTTTTGTAACTTCTGACAGTGTCGTGTTTTTACCTATTGAAAGTGTTGTTGGAGATCTAGGCACGAAATAGTGTAAACTTAATTGGTCATAACACTTTTTCTAAGTGAAAAGGTGTTATCCCTGAAAGTGTTATGCGCAATCTGTTATTAAACTTCTGACAGTGCAAGTTTAGATTCACTCGTTTGATCCCTAGACATGTCACACTATTTCCGGTACCCTCCCTCCAACTCCCCCTGCCGAATCTGGTTGGGACACACAATCTAATCTTTATGTATTTTCGTAGTTACACACATTTGCGTTAAAATATTTAGTGTGGTATGATTTATGTATTGACTCGTGTGTTTGACGTACCTGCGCTAGCTAACGCTATTTTGGTAAAATAAAGCATTCATTCAAAGGGATCATCTAAAGCACCTTCACTTACCGCCTATCAATTTTCACTCGTATCTGAGCATTTTCCCGGAAATTCCGCCACTCCCGCCACTGTGCTCGGACTCGGTCCAAACCTTAAAATACGTCATAGGGCAGGTGATCTCTGTACTTTCAAGTTTCATTCAAATCGGCTCACTCGTTTGACCCCTATGCGAGCCACAACCTTTCCGGGACTCCCCTTCCAATTCCCCACACTATGGCCGAATACGAGTCAGACACGTAAACTTAGAATCTCTGCAAACGTCCAGTTCCCACTTCATCCTCCTCCCAGAGGCGTTACTAGCCAAAATGTTTGGAGGAGGGGGAGGGGGGGACGAGGCATTTACCCACTGCCTGGTAATTTTTACCGACTGTTTCTGCAGAAAAAACGACTGTTTTCAACAACAAAAAATTAGTTTTGAAAAAAATCGACTGTTTTCAGAACAAGAGCTGTAAGCTCATATGGCACTTGCATGGGTTAAGATGTTTTGATTGATCAAAAGTGATGGGCATCATGAAAATGCATATATTGCTTAAAAGTATTTTTTTTACTTTGCGGTCAAGATTGGTACTTTAAGGAATAATCGGATTTGGGAAGTAGCAATTTCTAAGCAAATGTTGTTGAATCTCCAATATTCCAGCGAAGTTTCATCGTCCTAGCACATCTGGAAGTACCTTAACGCGCGATCACCGGAATCCCAGACCCCCCCCCCCCCAACTCCACCCACAATACCCGGAGCCAATCCGGTTCTGTAAATGATTAATCCAGAGCATCTGTTTGTCATTCCCACGAAGTTCGATCCAGATCACACCAGTCTAAGCGGGTCAAGTATTTTCCGCCCTCCCCCCAATAATTGCTGGATTCGGTCCGGAAATGAAAAAGATCACCAGAGAAAAATGTCCTCTGTTTAATTATTAAATTTCACTCGAATCCGATCACCCGTTCCAAAGTTACGCATGACTCAATATTCCGGATTCCCCTCCCTCAACTCCCCCCTCAAGATTATCATATCGAGGATTTTTTTTATTCCTAGTCAGTTTGACCGATCCCTGACATGCGTTCCAAGTTTCGTCGTTAAAATCCCCCAAAACCCGGAATTCCGGGAAACCCCCTCCCCCCTGAAGTGTCCGGATCCAGTCAAATTATGTAAAAGATTTACATGGATCAAATGTTTGTTCTTCCCAGCAAGTTTCACTCCGATGCCATCATTCTAACCGTTTCTCGAGATTCCCCCCCCCCCCAGCTCCCCCACGGTGCCCGTAGCCAATCCGATTCAGTAATGATTTACCTAGAGCATCTGTTTGTTCTTCCCACAAAGTTCCATCCCGATCTCTCCATTCTAAACGGGTCACGTATATTCCCCCCCCCCCCAATGGTTGCCGGATCTGGTCCGGATATGAAAAAGATCACCGGAGAAATGTCCTCTGTTCAATTCTTAAATTTCACTCAAATCCGATCACCCATTCCAAAGTTACGCATGACTGAAAATTTCGGATTCCCCTCCCTCCACTCCCCCCACAATTATCAGATCGACAAAACTTTTATTTTGAAGTCAGTTTGATCGGGTCCCTGATATGCCTGCCAAGTATCATCGAGAAAATCCCCAAAATCACCATCACCGGAATTCCGGGAAACCCCCTCCCCCCCCATAAGTGTCCGGATCCAGTACAATGGTCTAAAGGATTTATCTAGAGCAGATGCTTTTTCTTCCCAGCAAGTTTCACTCCGATCCCTCCGTTCTAACCGTTTCTGGAAATTTCCGTTCTCCCCCCCCCCCCCAACTCCCCCTGGCTACCGAATCCGGTCAAGACTTTAAACGGGACATCACAGATATATAATCTATTCAGTTATTAAGTTTCATTACAATCCGATCACCCGTTGGAAAGTTACACACTTCTCAATTTCCCGGATTCCCCTGCCCTCCACTCCCCCCCCCCCAAATGGTTGGATCGGAAAACTGATTATTTCTAAGTTTGTTTGGTCGGGTCTCTGATATGCCTGCCAAGTTTCATGGTCCTAGCACAACTGGAAGTACCCTAACTCCAAAAAGTGTGACAAAATGCCCTAAATTTTCAAGTTTCCAGCGCCCCCCACTACCCCGCATATGGTCGGATCGGGAAACTGATTATTTCCAGGTTAGTTTGCTCGGGTCCCTGATATGCCTGCCAAGTTTCATTGTCCTAGCACATCTGGAAGTACCCTAACTCGAAAAAGTGTGACAAAAAAATCGGACCGACCGACAGACGGAATTGTGATCGGTATATGGCACTTGAGCCAGAGGCTGCATGTGCCATAAAAACGGACTATTTTGACGAAAGATCGACTAATTTTCAGAAAAACCGACTGTTTTCATGAAGAAAAGCAACTGTTTTTGCGAAAAAACGCGACGCTTCGCGCCGACTGGGTTATTTTTTAACGACTGGCCGACAGCATTGCGCGGGGGGGGGGGGTCCCCCTCCCTCGTAGTCGTGACGCCCCTGCCTTCTCCGGCGGATCTGGTCCGGACGCCAAATAACAAATCTAGGCCGTATAAACTCGGTACTGTCCCATTCGTTTGGTTTTTGTGCATGTCAAAAAGTTTCCGGACCCTTCCCCCCTCTGCAACTCCCCCAACCATTGCTGCAAGTGGTTATCTATCCCTGGCTTGCATATCCAGGTTATCAGTTCTTATCACCCGTAAAGTTTCATTCGAATCGGACCAAACGTTCGTCAGTAATTTCAGGATTCTCCCTCAGGGGAGATCAGGAACTCATCCCATCAGGAACTCCCTGAAAAATGGGCATTGTGTCGGGTAACTAATGTGCCTGCCAAATTTCATTGACCTTACCACATCTGGAAATGTCCTAACTCACAATCACCAGAATTCTGGGAAAACCCATCCAACTCCTCCCGAAGAGTCCCGATACGATCTGGTTCTGTCAAGAACGTATCTACGGCTGATGCTTGTTCTTCCCACTAAATTCCATCCCGATCCCACGACTCTTAAGAGTTTGACGACATTTCGGCTGCCCACTCCACCCCCTTCAACTCCTCCCACAAGTATCAGATCCGATCCAGACTTGACGTAGAACATCTTAGACGATAGCTCTTCCCACTTGGCAAGTTTAAATTTTCACCCGTTCAAAAGCTATGAATGCCCCGAGATTCCAGATTGCCAATCCCTACATTCCCCCACGGTAGTCGGATTGGGGAAACAACTATTTCAAGTCAGTCTGTTCGGGTCCCTGATATGCCTACCAAGTTTCTTCGTCCTGGTACATCAGAAAGTACTGAGCTCGCAGGATCACCGAATTCCGGACCCCCTCCAACTCCCCCCACAGTGCCCGAATCCGGTCCGGTTATGTCAACTATGTATCTAGGACTTGCGCTTGTTCTTCCCACCAAGTTTCATCCCGATGAAACTTGGTCGGAATGAAACACTCTTCACTCTATGCGTTTTGAAGTGGATTTGAAGTGGATCCGAGACACTAGGTCTTTCCAAATATTAAGTTTCACTAAGATCCGATCACCCGTTCGAAACTTACGCATACCTCCATTTTCCGGATCCCCCCTCCTTCCACTTCCTCCCCAGATGGTCGGATCAGAGAAGTGAACCAAGTTAATCTGGTCGGGTCCCTGACATGCCTGCCAAGTTTCATTGTACTAGCTTATGTGGAAGTGCCCGAACTAGCAAAACCCAGAACGACCGACCGATGGACAGACAGAAGTTGCGATCGCTAGCCTTTATGGCACTTGGCCGAAGGGTAAGTGCCATAAAATAGGTTCAAAAATAAAGTACGGGTCAAAGCATACACTTAGTTTTATTTGTAATTTTTTTCATTCAGTGTCTTTTTTCGAGGTTGCTCCCTGTTATTTCGTTTCTGAAACTGTATGGTTACACAGTAAAGAAACGTGAGCCTGAACAAGACAGGGACATTTCTGAAACGAGCTGCGAAACTAAACTTCAAGTGACAAAATATTCTTCCCAACAGCCTGTTCTTGGAAGACGCAAACTTTTACATGTTCTCGTTCTACAAAACAAATCTATTGCCAGGACGAAGAAAGAACGACAAAAGAGTCACTTCAAGTCGAAGAGCTGACCAAGAAAATGAAAGAGCTTGAGACCACGATTTTGGCACAGGATGTCATCTACAACCGAGAGAGGGTGGAAAAGGAAATGAGATTTGAACACAGAGAGAAAGAGCTTCTGTCACAAATAGAGTCGCTTAATAACACGAACCAAACCATCAAGGTAAGTTTCATTTTTCATGATTGATAGGGGTACCAAAACACAGAGTAATGAACCTTGAATAGAAATACTTTATATGACCAAGAACAAATAATCAGGTAGAACCTCCATCTCTGTAATATGACCATGCGGAGTCGAATATTTCCCCGTACTCTAGGAATCGAATCCGGATTCGAATCCGACCTTGACAAAAAATCAAATCATGTACATATCTTATAGTTCAAAAATCAGATATGACAAAAAGCACTGATATCTAAGGTAATCAGATAACGCGATAGATTACTGAGGACGGCTGGTGCGAGACAAAAAGTTGGATTGCCTAGCACACTGTGTAAAATTCGGAAATGGATACAGGAAGGATGAAGACTAGAAATTTGAGCGGATTTGTAAGATTGAGGGTTTGGAATCCGAGTTCGAATCCAGCCTGACAAGCAGAAGATTCGAATCCGGCCAAAAGAACGAATCCGGATTCGCTCATCTCTGATGGTGATTCGCGTCAAACACCTTAGCAGTGGAAAGCCAGGAAACTTCCACAATCCTCATGAGTCCCGATAATTAGCGCCTCCTGGCGGTTGGTCTTTGCCTAAAACAATGGCTCTATTGACACTTCGACCGATCGCTCTGCCAAATCATCGTCAAACTACATGTTGCTGTTTGCATAAAGCCAGGCTTCACCTTCCAGATTCCCAGACGTCCGAGGCTTCCACATCGTCAAGCCAACTCTTCCAGATTTTCATGATAATGATGACAGCTACATTTGCTGTTCTTCAACATTTCCTAGATGTCCCCTTTACATTTCAAATATCTCTTGTATCCCAACCACAACTGTCAATAACTTTCCCTTTTCTTCCCTCATTTCCATATTTGTTGTGTCTCTGGAACGGGTCGCCTCTATGGCACCTTCCAGACATCCGGAATCTGGTGTGTTCAACACCCTGGACTTCCAGACGTTTTGGGCCTGGAATTCACCTTCCAGATCCGTCTCGCCGAAAACAGCTGTCTGGAATCCGGAAGAAAAATCTGGATGGCGAAGCCTCACTTGTACCCTATTGTTTATTTTTTTATTTTTTACTCACACTTCCATCATTTAAAGCTGACAAAGACTAAACCGGGCAAGTCGGAGAGTGTTCCACGCTCCTGATAATGACTATTAGTTACTATTTTCCTTCCGACCTCGTAGAAAGTTACTACGCTGACCGTTCCAAACTTCTCGAAATAATAACTGCTTACTATGCTCGGGAGCATAGTAAGCGTGGTAACTACGTATCTCTGAAACGAGATTGGTCGGATTCGCCCGTACTGCGTGGCATGATATTCTGCTCGAAAATAGAAAAGAGACAAAAAGCCAGAATTCGTGACGTCATGCGTAGTAACTACGGTGGGACAAGCTCTCGATTTTCCACGACGCGATTTCATCGGTTTTCTGTCTTTCCTGCAGCTAAGGTGTTGCATCCACGTTGACTCCTATTTTCCGACTGGTGTAGTGAGGCCAATTGGTCCTAATTTGTTCGTCCGAATCCGCGATTTTCCGCAAGCAGTAGACTCCCGACGGAGAAAGTCTATAATACTTTTCAAGAAGCGTTTCTTTACGAAGTATTCGTTTCGCTGGACAGACCTAATATCACCTTCCACGAGAGGAAAGAAATGAACTGCTCGTAGGAGGGACATTTCTTGATTGATCCTCTCCTTTCAATCTCTTCGTGTCTATGAATCAAACTTTTTTAATGCCGACGAGAATCGGGATCATTCCCTAAGATCATTAAGTGCGTATAGTAGACACTATATTGTTGTAGACACTATTTATTTAGCTCTTGTAGTTTGACGATCTGTTTGTTTTTCTTTTTTTGTGGAAAAATCTTAGTCAGGTAGATATGTATAATTACGTGCAGTTATGGCGAAGCTTAACGCCAAATGTATAACTAAATATAAATATATATTATATTTTAGCTTGCCACTTGCTTTAAAGGACCTGTCGCACCTGTAATACAAATGCACCTTTTTCCGTATTCGCTCTATCCATTCTTAAACCTGGAGACCCGAATTTCGTTCGGTACACTCTAGCTCCCCTAATGATACCTCACTGATTTGCTCACTTGCCTTGTTTCGTTACCTTCGATGCATATCATGCTGTCGACAGTTGCTTTCGAGAAGTTTATTTGTCAGAAAAAGCTGTTATACAGATTCCCCCTATTTTTACCAGAAGTCAAGGGGCCTAAAAAGTCTTACAGCCAAAGCCGTGGGTAATTTGTTGAAAGTTCAGAAGTATTTAACTGTCTGAAAATGCTAGAATATAAAGAGTAGATAGTGCGAGGGGTCCTTTGAATATTTGCGTTTCACAAGCTTCCGAGAAACCAAACGCAATCTCTCAGTGTACTAAAGTTCAGACTTTAGGATGGTTTTCGCGAATCTCGGAATCACTTTCCGGCGAGCGGAGCGCATCGCGAAAATTGTGGGAAAGCGATTCCTGGAATAACTTTGCACTTTCCGGCTGGACTGATCGCGAAAACGCATGGAAAGCTGATATCGCCGAGGAAATGTTGAATTATAAACTTTTTCGACCAAATATGGTTCACTTAACGGTTCTTTGATTCTCCACACTTCTGAAATTCCCGCCGAAACATTCCACTTTCCGCGGAGCTTTCCACTTACCACGTGCAATCACTTTCCGGGAAAGCTGGTTTCCAAAGCGTGAAAATCGGGTTGGAAAGTTCGGCAACTTTCCGAAGTAGCGCGAAAACCATTGGGAAGTGATTCCGGCTTTGCTTTCCAGCTCGCGAAAACCCTCCTTTTGACACTTGGCTCATTTCCTTGCTTTTTAGGTTGCAAAAGTATATAAGAGAAAAAGAACAAGATACAACTAATTCTGAATGTTGTCGTTTTGAATTCTGAAGATCAATTACAGCAAAACAGCTTGTATAATTATGTCACAGAAACCCTAATTGACCCCTAATTGCAGTCTGCTCATTATCCCAAGCTGCCACAAAGCCCATCAAATCTCACGTCCCCTAGGGATTTTCAGTTGTTTGTCGAATAGGCGGCTTTTGAGCCCAGTGTGACCTAGCTCTCAGACATTTTCCGGTGGCCGGCGCATGGAGAGATGATACCAATCTTCGTAAGAAATCCGAGTCGTTGGAAAAAAGTACAAAAATACCAGGTTGGTTGTTTAACTGCGGAATCCCCATTTCCAGGCGACTCTACAGAGTGTTCTAACACCAGCGGCGAAGTGAGGTCAACTACGAAGGCTGCTAAGCTACCGGCCCAAACCAGGTGGCATAGGCGGAGGTATACGTCTTTTCTTCGCTTTCCCTTGCTGCATAGCCGGAATCTTGAATACGGTCCTGAAAATTAATACGAGTAAGCAAAGTCTGGTTCTCTTGGGCCATGTGTGGATGTTGTGCCTAGCACCACTTTTGTCTTTTTTGCGATTTGCTGAAGGCACTAACCCCTCGCGCTCGCCGTCGTGACTCACTATTGTCGACTGACTAGTGAGTGCAATTCATTCCGGTCTGTTTTAGTCACGGATCGACGAGCGATCTGGCCACATGCCGATCGCTGGCCACGGGCTCCTCTGTAAATTTGTTGTATTCGCGACTCAATAATTTGTGTTCGTCGTGTAATGAATAAACTGGAACGATTTCGCAACCACTCTTGGCCAAATAGGGACACGAACCTAAAAGTGGATAAAAGAAAAATCAAAAGAAAAAACATAGCTTACACCAATGCATATTCCTATATTATTTCCAAGCAACTGGGTCTGAATGCCAGCTCAGAAACGATAGCGAAATTCTTCAAATGTAAAAGCTGCCGCTACCCATTTTAACGTATCTCAACATACTTATAGACATAGTGCGGTATCGGTCTTTGCATTTCTTAGTTCACACTGATAATCGTTAAAGGACCTGTCTTACCTACAATTCTAACGCAACCTACTTCCGTAATCACTCCGTCCATTTCTAAACCTGGAGACCCGAATTTCATACGGTGCATTCTAATCCCTCAAACAAAACCTCGCTGATTTTCTCACTTGCCGTGTTTTGCTACCGTCGATGCGTATCACGCTGTGGACGGTTGTCTGCGAGAAGTTTTTCGATCAGAACAACCGGTTACGTAAATTTTCCCTGTTTTCGCTGTAAGCCAACAGGACTCGAAAAAGACTTAAAACAGTTAAAGCCGTTGGTAATTCGTTGAAAGCAGGGTCTAGTTTTAAAGTATTCAATTATTTTAAAATACTGGAAGTTGAAGAGTAAATAGTGCGAGGGGTCCTTTAACATCCCAACACAAGACATGTTGCCGGACCGGTTCAACCCCGACTGAAGATCATGCGTTCATAAATATCCATTTCTGCTATCTAATTCTCCTACAAAGGTAAACACGAAAAACTTACTGACATGTAGTACAGATGGGGCTGAACTTGCAGAATACTGCAAAATAAGTTACAATCAACAGAAAGTCAAGGCGAAACGCTAGCCGTGAACGTGGAATCTCTAACCAACTGGACTCCACAGCACTAGCGCCCACAGAATTCGAAATGGCAGGGGGCAGGGGTCATCGACATGGTCTTCAGTGCGTCGGTCCGAGAGGAATACTGGCAATCAGTTTTCTCCCAGGGTTGGTCACCAAGAACTAGGGTGTACGAGTTACTTCAGGATACTTTGGGTTACTCAGGGTTACTTTTTGTTACATTGGGTTACTTTGGGTTACATTGCATTGGGTTACTTTGAGATACTTTTGGGTTACTTTACAGGATGTACGAAGTTACTTTTGGTGACCAACCCTGGGTTTTCTCCATATCCTGCTGATTCTTCTCCCCAATTTTTACGTAGTGTCATCCCATCATTTATTTCTGGTCATATCTTGTATTAGTTATTTTGTTTCATGTCTGTATATTTCGTAAATATTTTATTCCTCTTCTAGCTTTAAACTATTTGGATAATAAACTTGATTGATTGATTGATTGTACAAATATTTACGGATTTGCACGCGAAAAGCCTCTAAAGAAAATAAAAAAAAATACTTTACAGAAAATTGGTGATGCGAGTCCCACCTGGACATGTACTGGTGGACACGCAAGTCCATTAACTCCGAATCAAAACTTGGGGTTCTTGATCTAATCTCATCTTCAACTCCTGTTTCATACCACCCTATCTGCCGTGGTTCAGGGTCACGACGAAACAACATTTCAGGCTACATTCCCATATTGAATAGCTACTATTTTCGTGAAGGAAGATAGTAAAAACGAAAGAAGACATTCAAAAAATTCGTGGGGATGAAGTGTTTACAAAATGACATCGAAAACTGATAAACATGACCTTAATAATTATTAAGATAGTGCAGTTTGAGAATACCAGCCTTGCGAAGCTACGGGATAGAGTGACGGGCGTTAAGCATTCAACATTCAACAGTTAAAAACCTGAAGTAAGGAGTGTTTGCGCAATTGTGTAACTGCTTATGATACTTCGAAGGAAGGACATGTTTGCACATATCCCAAACACGATACGATACGATACGAATTTATTAGGTCAAACAACATAATAGTTAAATAAGACCCTATCAATAATTTATAAAACATACTGTCACTTACTCATTAAAATGCTTTACAAAATATTGACGAAAAGAAGATCTATACCGGTTAAAAGCTGATGGTTTGCAGGGCTCTAATTTATTTTGATGCCTCGTGTTATATCCGGTTCGTGCCGGTTCCGGTAGCAAATCACGATGCTTACTTGATTCTAACATTTTATTCCCGCATGTCATAGTAAGCTGGTGACGCCGGGCAACAAGGTTTTCTATACCATGGAGCTTTATACCTTCTTCATAATTCGTGTAGGCTACTCCTGGCCCAATATCACCCGAACAGCTCGCTTCTGCACATTCTCGAGGTCATTGCTTTGTTCCTTACTCAACCCTGGATGCCACACAGGCAAAGCATATTGTAAAATACTTAATATATACAATTTGTAAAAATTTAAAAGTGAAGGACGACTAAAACCAAAACGCTTTGTAGTTACTAGACTCCTTAGTGCTATATTCGCCTTCTTAATAATATTATGTACATGATCCGACCATGACATCTTTGAGTTAAAGGTCACACCTAAATCTTCATATTATTTACAATTGGCACATTTAGATCTCCTTGACTAGGAATCTCATTTAAAAAAAATGAAACTCTCATAACTGCTGACTTTTTCCTGTTGATTTTGAGCCGTTTTTCTTCGCAGTCTGACTCCAGACGACGAATTATCCCATCCGTACTGATCAGGGATTCAAGCTTTTGAAGTATCAGCAACGTCAAATCGTCTGCAAACTTGGCTCGGTTTTTGTGCCATGTTGCAATCGTATTACACAGTATTAAAGATAACACAGGCCCTGTTTTAGTTCTTTGAGGTACTCCACAGAAAAGCTCAAGAAAGTCCGATAGTACCCCATCAGCACTAACGCATTGCTGACGACCGTGTAAAAAACTGTAAACCATCTAAACTAAAAAGGCTCTAAAATCAACATTGACTCGAGAATGTCCGGGTGGCTTGACTTATCGAAAGCCTTTTCCAGATCTGCTTGCAGGATTTCGATGAATGCATTTTGCATTTTTTTTGCATTGCATTTTTTGAACACAGGGTTGATCTGGTTTCAAGCAGAGACAGGGTAGGTCTATCTCGTGGTATTCTTTACAGGGTATTCCTTAATTCCCGGAATTCTTGAATTTTTGTCACGGAACATTCACACTCTAAACGACTATGCACTGGACAGAAATAAATGCTATCTGCAACAGGCTCTCTCTCTAAATACCTTCTTTCATTCCTGGGCAAAACATGTGCCATACTTGACTTATTTCTTCGCTATTCATGCCCGCTTAAACATGACGCCTAGGGTTGAGGTTGAGATTTGTTTAATCAACTTTCGTACATATAGCTAATCCGTAGTTTCGAAACAATCAATACACGCACATACAATTTTCTGGGAATGGTGGGCATCTTCTTGGTATCTTACGCTCTACGGCACCAAGAGTGATTATTTCTGTTGGTAATTTTGTGCAAAAAGCACTCGAGTTGAGAAGTGCTGTTTCTTAGTTTGTTATTTTGTTTAGTTTCCTATGAGTTGTTTGTTTATCCTGTATATGGCCTTTGGGTTTTTTAATACAAATATATATACATATATATAACGAAGACAGAAGTAGTAGCAAGTGTAGGCAAACCAGCTTGTTAAAAAGTCAGTCCCTTTCATTTAGAGCAACGATTCCCAACCTTTTCCGAGTCGCGTACCCCTAATTAAGGTTCAAAAAGGTTGCGTACCCCTTTTTGAAGAATCATTGTTCTATTATTCTAAAAACATCTGTCAAGATCTCGTCGTAGACTGGTCAAGGTCAGAAAGACACTTTGCGCTGTTCTTTGAAACTTCGTAAGCCAAAACTCTAGTCTCTTGACAAAAGCAGACATTTTCGAATTCAGAGATTTGGAATCTTCGCGTACCCCTTACAAGGGTCTCGCGTACCACTTTGGGTACGCGTACCTCCGGTTGGGAACCACTGATTTAGAGTAAGAGTTCAGACGTAAAATGTATTTAGGATTTTCGCCACGGAACATGCTACGGCACAAACTGTCTTCGTCAACTTACTTGATAAACAGACTGAACACACGTATCCAATCTCGACCAGCTGCCTATGGCAAAAGCAGGCAGCTCTGTAGTCGATGCGAGCAGGCGGAGGGAGAACTAACGTTTTTCGCTGATCTGGCGACGGCAGAAACACCCACTAAAAGCAAGACAGTACAGTAAAGTAAGTTGACAGGCAGGCCCGCTCGGGAACGGGAGCGACTACACAAAACCCAGCCGGGAAATCGTAAAAGGGTCGGACATGAGAGAAGGGCCGAGACCTGACAACGTTATCCCAAATTAGGATGAATCTTTTGATGCGAATCCTACTGTCAATTTTCACAAGAAGTGCCATAATTTAGTGTTTTCACTAGATAAGCTAGAATGCTCCTTCTATCCACTCCTTCTTCTGTAGAAAACACTACTTTGAGGAAAAACTGGCCCGATTTTTGTTGTACGAAAACTATATGGCCACTGAAATCTTGTGAAAACATTGGAGGAACTGGACCAGTCAACCACAAACCCCTGATATTTGATACCCTATGCCAAACGCTGAATACCTGTTGTCAATCTAACCATGACCTATCTCACTACAGATCTATTCTGATTGGTTGATTTCTGAGCTCCAGTCAAATCCAAATCATCAATATTTACTGGGTTAGAGTATCAAGCATTTGGCACAGTGTATCCAGCGTTAGGTATGGGGTATGTCAAACGCTGGATGTACCCAAAGTTTGGCATAGGGTATCCAAAAATCAGGGATTTGTGGTAGACTGAACTGGACAGCGCGAAAATGAACAAGAGACATAAAACCACCTTAAACCTGTGACAAAAATTACTCCAACTTACAGACTATCCTAATTATCAGCTACACCGTAAAAGGTTTTTCCGTATAAAGGTTAAAGTTAACTGCAGTATTTGCTACTTGGGTTATACTTATCTCTACGCAGATACGATTAATACCAAATAGAGATAGGAGGAATCCGAGTAGCAAATACTGCAGTTAACTTTAATCTTTATACGGATAAACTTTTTACAGTGTATACACGATCGGTCGGTCGGTCCGGTGATCGCGAGTGGGATTAGATGAGCCAGAAGGACTAAAGTTGCCTACTATCTTAGGGACCCGACTAGGCGTATCCGGAAACTATCATTCCTCTGATCCAAACATCTGTGGGTGGGGGAGGGAGGGGAAACCGGAATCCGGTGGGATGCATGAACCTCGAAGGAGTCACCCGATCTGGGTGAAACTTGACCGAGGGCAAAAGCAAATGCACTAGATCTCACATTTACACTGGACCCGGCAACGGTGTGGCGGTACCGGAAATGTTGTGGTACGCTTCGAGTGGAGGGATCGGGACGGAACTTTGCAGACAGGACAGTCTTAAGTCCTTATCGTGGCATTTGTGGATCTCACCGGATCCGGGCGCTGTTGGGGGAGTTGGAAGTGGGATCCTTGCGCTGCTGAGGGAGTTGGAAGTGGAATCCTGGAAATCTTATGGCATGCATAACTCTCGAACGAGTAATCTGATCCGATCCAATGGGACTTGAAAAGTTCAATGGTATTTGAAAGTCCACACTGATAGGGCCCTACTAGATCTGGCAATTTTGAGTTGAGCTGGAGGGGGTCCCGGATTTCTTACCTCACACTTAAAGTGCTGGTATCGGGACGCAACATGGTGGGTAGGGCGGCAATGAAACCCCAAAAGTCCCACTGACAGACCCGACCAGATGAGACCATCGTGGGGGAGCTAGCCGGAGATGTTGTGACACGCCTAACGACTGAGCCGGTTGAGGGGTCAGAACAAAACTTGATGGATCCGGACACGGCAGAGGGGTTCATATACATACTAAAGACACTTTCAAGTGCCATATGAGAAGAGACATGACAAATTCCTGTTTCTGTTCCACGGATTTGGAACGAATGAAAAACTAAAATTACATCTCAACTCACCAAGAGGTATTCTAGTAGGCCTTCCGGCTGAGGTACTTTAAGGTAGATTCCCCCTGTTATGTCACTGCCCTGCTGGAGAAGGTTGGCTTCACGTCCAATGATGCATGAATCCAAAACGACCGCCTAAAATCCAACATTCACATAAAACTGCATGACGGCGTCACTACCAATAACAAAGACTGTATTACATTTTCAAGGGAGGACTTCGTGGCAAGTTCACTATGGTGGTCGGACTTTACTTCCATCAACTTCGATTTTCAGCTGTCATACTAAACTGTATATGTTTACTTTAGTGCTTGGCTTGTCTGTGTAGCTTCCCTGAGGCAAGTTCCACAAGAGCTGTAAGCTCATATGGCACTTGCATGGGTCAAGATGATTTGATTGATCAAAAGTAAGTTTCGACTTTGCGGTTGAGATGCGCACACTAAAGGAGCTGGAACTTCATTTGTAAGCAAAACCCTTGAGGCAAAACTGCTAATGGGCTAATGGGCCTCACGAAAATGCATATATTGCATAAAAGTTTTTTTTTTACTTTGCGGTCAAGATTGGTACTTTAAGGAATAATCGGATTTGGGACGTAGCAATTTCTAAGCAAATGTTGTTGAGTCTCCAATATTCCAGCGAAGTTTCATCGTCCTAGCACATCTGGAAGTACCTTAACGCGCGGTCACCGGAATCCCAGACCCCCCCCCCCCCTCCTCCAACTCCACCCACAATAACCGGAGCCAATCCGATTCTGTAAATGATTAATCCAGAGCATCTGTTTGTCATTCCCACGAAGTTCGATCCAGATCACACCAGTCTAAGCGGGTCAAGCATTTTCCGCCCTCCCCCCAATTATTGCCGGATTCGGTCCGGAAATGAAAAAGGTCACAAGAGAAAAATGTCCTCTGTTTAATTTATTAAATTTCACTCGAATCCGATCACCCGTTCCAAAGTTACGCATGACTCAATATTCCGGATTCCCCTCCCTCAACTCCCCCCCCAAGATTATCATATCGAGGATTTTTTGTATTCCAAGTCAGTTTGACCGGGTCCCTGATATGCCTTCCAAGTTTCGTCGTGAAAATCCTCCAAAAAACGGAATTCCGGGAAACCACCTCCTCCCCCCCCCCTCAAGTTTCCGGATCCAGTCAAATTATGTAAAAGATTTACATGGACCAGATGTTTGTTCTTCCCAGCAAGTTTCACTCCGATACCATCATTCTAACCGTTTCCCGAGATTTCCGGTCCACCCCCCCCCCCCCCCCCCCCCAGCTCCCCCGCGGTGCACGTAGCCAATCCGATTCAGCAAATGACTTACCTAGAGCATCTGTTTGTTCTTCCCACAAAGTTCCATCCCGGTCCTTCATTTCTAAACGGGTCACGTATTCCCCCCCCCCCCCCAATAGTTGCCGGATCCGGTCCGGATATGAAAAAAACATCTGATAAATGTCCTCTGTTCAATTCTTAAATTTCAATCGAATCCGATCACCCATTCCAAAATTACGCATGACTGAAAATTTCGGATTCCCCTCCCTCCACTCCCCCTACCATTATCTGATCGACAAAATTTTTATTTTGAAGTCAGTTTGATTGGGTCCCTGATATGCCTGCCAAGTTTCATCGTGGTGAAAATCCCCAAAACAACCATCACCGGAATTCCGGGACCCCCCCCCCCATAAGTGTCCGGATCCAGTACAATGGCCTAAAGGACTTATCTAGAGCAGATGCTTGTTCTTCCCAGCAAGTTTCACTCCGATCCCTCCATTCTAACCGTTTCTTGAAATTTCCGGTCTCCCCCCCCCCAACTCCCCCCTGGCTACCGAATCCGGTCAAGACTTTAAACGGGACATTACAGATATATATTCTATTCAGTTATGAAGTTTCATTACAATCCGATCATCCGTTCGAAAGTTACACACTTTTCAATTTTCTGGATTCCCCTGCCCTCCACCCCCCCCCCCCAAATGGTCGGATCAGAAAACTGAGTATTTATAAGTTTGTTTGGTCGGGTCTCTGATATGCCTGCCAAGTTTGACGGTCCTAGCACAACTGGAAGTACCCTAACTCGAAAAAGTGTGACAAAATGCCCTAAATTTTCAAGTTCTAGCGCCCCCACTTCCCCGCATATGGTCGGATCGGGAAACTGATTATTTCCAGGTTAATTTGGTCGGGTCCCTGATATTCCTGCCAAGTTTCATTGTCCTAGCTCATCTGGAAGTACCCTCACTCGAAAAAGTGTGACAAAATGCCCTAAATTTTCAAGTTTCCAGCGCCCCGCACTCCCCCGCATATGGTCGGATCGGGAAACTGATTATTTCCAGGTTAGTTTGGTCGGGTCCCTGATATGCCTGCCAAGTTTCATTGTCCTAGCACATCTGGAAGTACCCTAACTCGGATATGTGGGACAAAAAACTCGGACCGACCGACAGACGGACAGACGGAATTGTGATCGGTATATGGCACTTGAGCCAGAGGCTACAAGTGCCATAAAAAAGAAGCGTGGGTCTACGTGACGCTTTTGCAAAATACCTGTCTTGGATTCTGAAGCGCAGTTTTTGCGTCCCTTATTAGCACACCTTTGTTTGAGCAAGCCTCTGCGCTCGCACAGCGACGGAGCTTCCAGGTTGCGTGTGAGCTAGCAGCTATACCGCTCAAGACGGGATCCAATCTCCTACCTGTAGTTCTAAAAATCTATCATTTTCGTTACAGCCTGGACTTTGACAATACAGAAACCGTTCTCACTATTTACAAATGACCAATGTCAACTGGTAGATAGTGGTAGACTAGTAGCTACCGAAATTTGAGCGGCAAATTAAAATTTCAGAAAATTAAAATTTAAATTGCCACCCCCCAGTTTGAAGAAACGAGAGGAAGAAGAAGAAAAGAACGGCAGAAAGGGACCGACAGCAGAGTTCGACCCAAAGCTAATATTCTCGATGACTGACTCGTCGTGCCGATAAACAATTGCCGCGTGCCTAGCGAATAGCCAGAACTGTCACTGGCACGACACGCAACACACATTGTTGATTGGTTGACATAGGATTTGAATCCAGTTTGAGTATTCGTTTGGGTGACGTTTCTCGTTCTTCTCGAGATTCACTGGCGTGTGCGGACTTAGACATATGAAGGATGAAGGATGTGAAGTGGACGCGAAAATCTTTCATCATCTCATGTTTCGTCAGCCTTGGTAAATTTTCTCGGTCGGAATACATAAGCAATAGTTGCGTTTTTGCAGATACCATGGTATCTGTTACACGGTAAATGGATTTGCAATTAGTCGTTTTTGCAGTTACCGTGGTATCTGATTTACGGTTGCTCTGCAAAACGACAATTGCCAAAATTGCGCTTTTCGAAGCCATCCCAAAAGAAAAACTGACATTCAGTCACATCACTAAGTGCCAAACTTCTTTCCCGCCAATTTGACAAAAACTTTTGAAAGTGAGATGACTTTTTCAGATTCCACGATCACTTACCACGGTCGGACCGTGGTATCTGAATACCACGATAACTGCAAAAACAACTTTAGACCGTGGTGTCAGATACGTGGTGTCAGACCGTGGTATCTGCAAAAACGCAACTATGTACTGACTTGATTGATAACCTTTAACACACAGTCCGGTTTTAACAGCCGGACAATTTCCTTCTTCGCTCCGAAATTTTGACACATCGTTACACAAGTTTGTCCATAAGGCGTTATCTCGCCGTTCCCCGAGGACTCCTCGCGGAGTCAAAAGGAACGGCGAGAATAGAGGGAGTCACTCCACGCGGACTCCGCGTACGGAAAACAACGAGAAAACTTACAAAGTGTATTTTGTTCGAGAAATAAACAAAAACAGAATAACAACGGAAACAACGAGAACACGGCGAATGCTTCCCAAATATTTTGTTCGAAAAAGAAACAACAACAGAAAACAACGCGAGCCCGGGGAATGCTTCCAAAATGTATTTTGTTCTAAAAAAAAAATATGCATCTGACGAAATTAGTATGGATCCACTGTATTTCTGGTTTTGTTTATTCTGATTGTTTTAAACTGATTTTACATTGCACCAACACCAGTAACAAGAGCTGTAAGCTCATATGGCACTTGCATGTGTCAAGATGATTTGATTGATCAAAAGTAAGTTTCGACTTTGCGGTTGAGATGCGCGCTATAAGGGAGCTGGAACTTCATTTGTAAGCAAAACCCTTGAGGCAAAACTGCTAATGGGCTGATGGGCATCACGAAAATGCATATATTGCTTAAAAGTATTTTTTTTACTTTGCGGTCAAGATTGGTACTTTAAGGAATAACCGGATTTGGGAAGTAGCAATTTCTAAGCAAATGTTGTTGAGTCTCCAATATTCCAGCGAAGTTTCATCGTCCTAGCACATCTGGAAGTACCTTAACGCGCGATCACCGGAATCCCAGACCCCCCTCCCCCTCCTCCAACTCCACCCACAATAACCGGAGCCAATCCAGTTCTGTAAATGATTAATCCAGAGCATCTGTTTGTCATTCCCACGAAGTTCGATCCAGATCACACCAGTCTAAGCGGGTCAAGTATTTTCCGCCCTCCCCCCGATAATTGCCGGATTCGGTCCGGAAATGAAAAAGGTCACAAGAGAAAAATGTCCTCTGTTTAATTATTAAATTTCACTCGAATCCGATCACCCGTTCCAAAGTTGCGCATGACTCAATATTCCGGATTCCCCTCCCTCAACTCCCCCCCCCCCAAGATTATCATATCGAGGATTTTTTTTTAATTCCAAGTCAGTTTGACCGGGTCCCTGATATGCCTTCCAAGTTTCGTCGTGAAAATCCCCCAAAAAACGGAATTCCGGGATACCCCTCCTCCCCCCCCCCCTCAAGTGTCCGGATCCAGTCAAATTATGTAAAAGATTTACATGGACCAGATGTTTGTTCTTCCCAGCAAGTTTCACTCCGATACCATCATTCTAACCGTTTCTCGAGATTTCCGGTCCACCCCCCCCCCCCCCAACCCCACCCAGCTCCCCCGCGGTGCACGTAGCCAATCCGATTCAGCAAATGACTTACCTAGAGCATCTGTTTGTTCTTCCCACAAAGTTCCATCCCGATCCCTCCATTCTAAACGGGGCACGTATTTCCCCCCCCCCCCCAATAGTTGCCGGATCCGGTCCGGATATGAACAAAAATCATCGGAGAAATGTCCTCTGTTGAATTCTTAAATTTCACTCGAATCCGATCACCCATTCCAAAATTACGCATGACTGAAAATTTCGGATTCCCCTCCCTCCACTCCCCCCACCATTATCTGATCGACAAAATTTTTATTTTGAAGTCAGTTTGATTGGGTCCCTGATATGCCTGCCAAGTTTCATCGTGAAAATCCCCAAAACCACCATCACCGGAATTCCGGCCCCCCCCCATAAGTGTCCGGATCAAGTACAATGGTCTAAAGGACTTATCTAGAGCAGATGCTTGTTCTTCCCAGCAAGTTTCACTCCGATCCCTCCATTCTAACCGTTTCTTGAAATTTCCGGTCTCCCCCCCCCCCCAACTCCCCTGGCTACCGAATCCGGTCAAGACTTTAAACGGGATATTACAGATATATATTCTGTTCAGTTATGAAGTTTCATTACAATCCGATCATCCGTTCGAAAGTTACACACTTCTCAATTTCCCGGATTCCCCTGCGGATTCCCCTCCCTCCACTCCCCCACCATTATCTGATCGACAATATTTTTATTTTGAAGTCAGTTTGATTGGGTCCCTGATATGCCTGCCAAGTTTCACCGTGAAAATCCAAAAAACCACCATCACCGGAATTCCGGGACCCCCCCCCCCATAAGTGTCCGGATCCAGTACAATGGTCTAAAGGACTTATCTAGAGCAGATGCTTGTTCTTCCCAGCAAGTTTCACTCCGATCCCTCCATTCTAACCGTTTCTTGAAATTTCCGGTCTCCCCCCCCCCAACTCCCCCCTGGCTACCGAATCCGGTCAAGACTTTAAACGGGACATTACAGATATATATTCTCTTCAGTTATGAAGTTTCATTACAATCCGATCATCCGTTCGAAAGTTACACACTTCTCAGTTTCCCGGATTCCCCTGCCCTCCACCCCCCCCCCCCCCAAAATGGTCGGATCAGAAAAATGGTTATTCCTAATTTTGTTTGGTCGGGTCTCTGATACGCCTGCTAAGTTTCATGGTCCTAGCACAACTGGAAGTACCCTAACTCGAAAAAGTGTGACAAAATGCCCTAAATTTTCAAGTTTCCAGCGCCCCCACTTCCCCGCACATGGTCGGATCGGGAAACTGATTATTTCCAGGTTAGTTTGGTCGGGTCCCTGATATTCCTGCCAAGTTTCATTGTCCTAGCTCATCTGGAAGTACCCTCACTCGAAAAAGTGTGACAAAATGCCCTAAATTTTCAAGTTTCCAGCGCCCCAACTCCCCCGCATATGGTCGGATCGGGAAATTTATTATTTCCAGGTTACTTTGGTCAGGTCCCCGATATTCCTGCCAAGTTTAATTGTCCTAGCTCATCTGGAAGTACCCTAACTCGAAAAAGTGTGACAAAATGCCCTAAATTTTCAAGTTTCGAGCGCCCCCACTCCCCCGCATATGGTCGGATCGGGAAACTGATTATTTCCAGGTTCGTTTGGTCGGGTCCCTGATATTCCTGCCAAGTTTCATTGTCCTAGCTCATCTAGAAGTACCCTAACTCAGAAAAAAGTGACAAAATGCCCTAAATTTGCAAGTTTCCAGCGCCCCGCACTCCCCCCCATATGGTCGGATCGGGAAACTGATTATTTCCAGGTTAGTTTGGTCGGGTCCCTGATATGCCTGCCAAGTTTCATTGTCCTAGCACATCTGGAAGTACCCTAACTCGGATATGTGGGACAAAAAACTCGGACCGACCGACAGACCGACAGACGGAATTGTGATCGGTATATGGCACTTGAGCCAGAGGCTGCAAGTGCCATAAAAATTGATTCCCCTCCGAATCTGAAAGGGAGTCCTTCTTGATGATGGTGATGATAATCGAGCATTCCCGGTCCATGGGGACTCGAGAGAGTACGGGAGTCAGTCCCTGGGATCCCTGGGAGTCAGTCCCTCCTCAATAGGAGTCCTCGGGGAACGACGAGAATACGCCTATAGAGTCAAAGGTATCAGAGAGACCCTATGAAGACTTGCTATGTCAATTTGAGAGAGCTTGTCAAATCACGTTTCCGCAAGGATGTGTAGAACTGGACTTTTGCAAACAGGATCGTTGGACCCTGAATCAGTCTTACCCGGGATGTAGTTAATGGGGAGGCGATCCCCTATTACGGAACTTCTTTCGTCTTTTATTTCCGGTCTAGCCTAGGCTATGCGGGAATAATTCTAGTCGAAAACTCATAAAGTATTCAGATCCAACACGTCCTTTATCCTTGTCTACCCATCACAGGCTATACAAGCCTACTGATCCAGCGTGTCTCCCTGTTGTGTCGGCCTCTATGTCAAGCGTCGAACTATCTCTATGTACATAGCGAAGGAAATAATCCTTCAGTATTTCTAGTTTTTAACGGAAGAGACGTAAGTTACAGCATGAATCATACCTTGATTTAAGCCTTGATTCATGCTAACTTCAAGCGCTGAACTATGTTCCTAGCTATTAATGGCACAAGCGATTGATCCAGAGCTAAATTCAAGAGACAACATGAGCACTAAATATAGCATGAATCACGCCTATATTTAAGCCTAGATATGCAATCTTCACTTGTGCGAACTGGAGTATATAAGCTCTTTCCAGTCTTAGCGCTGAGTCATTCGTCATTCATTATTTGTCTACGTTACTTACCAGTCAGTCATTATTTAAGACTGTCGTTATTATCAATAGTGATTGTATTTACCCGGATTGGGATTTACATTATATACAATAAGTCTGCAATAAAACTATTTGTATGTTAACGTAAAGCCTAGCTCCACTACCACCCTTACTCACCCACCGCCTTACACGCTACCTAAAGATAAAGTCCACTACCACCCTCGCTACCCTAAGACAACAGGGTACGGTCGATATTCCCCGTACAACATCCCTACCAAATTTCCGAGTCCCGGCTGACGAGCTATCTAGTTGTCCGACGAGAAAAAAAAAAAACGATTTCAGAGACGATTTAAGCAGGCCTCATTGCCCCTAAATTCACTATTTAATTAGCATTAGAAAAATGTGAATTTACCTCTTAATCTGAAATGCCCCCCCCCCCGAAAAAAAATAAATAAAAAAAAATAAAATAAAGCTAGAAGCCCATCTACGACTTCAACTGTAAGTTGACCCAATGAATCCTCACACCAATTTTGAAGAAAATACCTCAGCCCCTTCAAAAGTTGTCGTGCTAACAGACGGACAGACGGAGACACTTTACAAAGTCATAGGTAGCCTACCCCGTCACTAACGTTTGAGATCCTTACAAGACAAAGAAATGCTTACTGGCAGATGAAACACAATTAGGCTACTCGATCGACAGAAATAAAACTTACATGCTTCTGACAGGTGAAGAATACGTTCATGAAGGTCATGTATTGTGACGCACTTTCGCCTCCGTGGGTAACAACCAAAATCCGCGACTTGAGCTTTGTTCCAGCTTTCATAGTTTTTTCTATCCTGAAATACAGTAAGCATCTGAAAAGCCTCTATTTAGCCTATGTACTGAATTCCTCAAATTCGAGGAGTTAGATTCCCAGTATGCTGATTACAGCAATCTAAACAGCATATTTTTTTTAGGCTGACGCAAATGACACTTCGACTGACCACGCTACGAACCCGTTTCGAATTTTGCGGCACGTACTTTAACATAGGCCATAACCCAGCGGACCAACAGTGATACATGCTGAACGCTCTAGGCCTACCCGAATGGTTTAGCATCGAAATCAAGTCCGCGGCTACCATCCACCTCCTTCATTGCCTACCTCTCCAGCCTGCAGCCCCAAACCAAAGCCTCAATTTTTCCATAACGTAGGTCATCCTCCAAATGAACAACCCACCCAGTGACCACTCAACTCTTACCTATTGATGTAGCACAAAGCTCTCGTCATTGCACCCGCCAGCGGGAACTCGAGAGTTTGTCCATTTTCATTATGAGATATAGGCTCTGATAATTCAACTAGCTTCATCATTTCCTTCTTTAAGGACACGTCAATTCCGGAGAAAAGTTCATAGCGACCATCAGTTTGCTTGACTTCAGAAACATAGTCTACACCATCTTCTGATGGATACAGAAACCGACTGAAAGAAGAAACAGTTATAAAGACACATGTCTAGTTGAAACAAAAAACACTGGCAGACATGAATAAAAAATTCTTTGTCACGAGACTATTTTGAGCACGTTTCACCCTTCTAACAATAATAATTATTAGTTACTATTTTCGTTCCAACCTCGTAAAAAGTTACTACACTGACCGTTCCAACCTTCTCGAAATAGTAACTATTTGCTTACCATGCTTGGGAGCGTAGCAAGCGTGGTAATTACGCATCTCTGTAACGTGATTGGTCGGATTCGCCCGTTGCATGATATTCTGCTGGAAAATAGAAAAATCGTTCCAGCCTTGACGGCAAAAAGCCAGAATTCGTGACGTCATGCGTAGTAACTACGGTAAGTAAGGTGGAAGACGCTCTTTGTCCTCGGTCTGCAAACTGTCCTCACCGACGGAGCATTCCGGAACGGCAACACAAAGCATCAAACAGGAGCATATCGTCGCTGTCACTTATTAAGTGGTCAATAGACATTTTTTGTGAAAATAAGTGAGTTATTGATACCAAGACTACGGATCTTAACCTACTGTACATTTTTCAGGACCCTACCACAAGTCGTCGTTCACGAGATAAATGAGTTGCTCAAAAGATCTAATCACCACGAAAACGGTCAAAAAGAGCTAAACGACACAACAACCATTGGTATATCGGTAAACAAAATATCAAAAAAATATCTCCTTCTACCGGCTGTAAAGAAAGATGATATTCTACCGTTTTTTCTTCTCCTGAACATTATGAAAATCGTCACCTGACCTATTAATGCGTGACAGCGACGATATGCAAGCATAGGCATCAATTATCAGACCAAAAAAATATATCATGTAGAAAGAGCACCGGGTCACGAGGATCTACAAGCCGCTGCACAAAACAGTTTTGTCTCTCCCTTGTCCGACAGGAAATGCAATCACTACTGTTCGTTACCGCTTTCTCCATATGTTACTTTAGACTAGGCCTAAGGCTATTCCGGACGATTCTTTTACATTTTCCCGTCAGATGCAACTACCTATAATAATGGCATAGCACCGACCTTATGACAAGGCTGAATCCCGACAGTGTTAGTACACTGTCCACACTGTTAAGTACTCAGTTATTCGAGTAGCTGCAGGCGTCAACTCGCGCTGAGTGCTTTGTGGGCTTCCATCTTGCAAGTAATCTCCGCAATAGGATTTCGTTATCCATTACTTACTCCAACAGAAAGATCAACAAAAATAGTAGGAATAATCTTTAGATAGTAGCCTAGTCTTTATAGATGGGAAAAGTGCGAGTAAGCTGTAAATTAATTATTTTAAATATAATAAGTCTCGTTCTCAAACATATGGTCTTTTGTGGAACAATGGGTGTCAGAAAAGAACCTCTTCAGCTTGGGCAGTTCCTCCGATTACGCAAAGTACAAGCGAACTACAAATTTACAAATTGGACCAAACTCTAGAGGCGTTTTTCCCCGGCACAATTTTGTGACACACACTTTCGTGTAAACAAAATGTAAACAAAACGCGTGTGTCGCGGAAATACGATTGTGTGCCACACAGTCGAGCCACAAGTTAAGACTCGCGGAAACGCCGTTTGGTCTATTTTTTGGGCCGTAATTTCAATTGTCTGAAAATAAAAATAAAACTGAGATAAAATCTCAATAAATAGATTTTCAGGCTTTCATCCTTAACATCCTGTGCATAAAGAATCCTCAGTTTTATGTCTACAAGCTTGCGAAAATAGTTAATTTTTTTGCTTTGACATTATTTTGCTGCTAAATTTGGATTTTCTGCCAGAATCGAGCCACAAAATCGACAATCACCTCGGCAGTTGTTCGTCAAATTCGAGCCACAAAGCGAGCCACAAGAATCTTGTTGGTCGCGGAAACACACTTGTGAGCCGCTCAAAAGACCGCGGGAACACTCTTTTTGAGCCACAATCGACCCACAAACTGTTTGTGGGAGCACCGTAAAACGCCTTATATACCTGCCAGAGACGTGACATCCAACTATTGCTAGCAAATTTGCACTACTCATGGTGAGATGCGAGTTTCCAAAGGTTTCTATGGAGTCCATGCACTTGGTCAAGGAATACGATCCAGAGCTGCTTGTATACGACAAGCCAACTGTTGTGTCGACAACTACCAGGAGGAGGTCCATACATGCTGTATCTGCAAGAAGATAATGACGAGCATGTAGGCTTCTCTGCTTAGCAGACACGACATCAGCCAATCGGTATATTCCAAAGCAGGTCAGTATTCACTCTGCATTACGCTTCTTATCCAGTAAGAAACCAAAAGTGTATGGAAGTGAATATCTAGCTGGAGACCAAGTCTTATAGGCTACAATCCGTTTTCCAACAGGTTTCAGGAGAATTCTAGCGAAGTTTAGGCTTAAATAAAATTTGAAACTTTAGATTTATTTTTTTTCAATTCAATTCAATTTATTCTCAAAAACGACAAAAGGGTAAATCCGATTTTGTGGTTTTCGTCCACATCAACACTAAGATCAGCTTGGCAAATCAGAGCTTGGCAATTATTGGAACGGATTTCCTGACTCTTTCTTGAGAAGGTTCTAAACTGTTACCACAAAAGTGGAGTGTCACATTTATTGGCCCCTGACAACACCAGAAGCTGAACCACAACTTTTGGATCAACTATCGTAAGCTATGATGAGCAGCATTAAATTCAACAACAATTACCATATAACTGTCTAAGACAAGCCGAAGATCAGTCAACCACAAACCCCTCATTTTTAGATACCCTATTCCAAACGTTGGGTATATCTAGCATTCACTATAGCCTATGCCAAACGCTGGATACCCTCTGCCAAAGGCTAGGTAGCTATTGACACTCTAACCCTGACCTACCACACTATAGATGAATTCTGATTGGTTCATTTCCGAGCTTCACTCTAATCATCAATTTTTACTGGGTTCCAGTATCCAACATTTGGCATAGCCTATCCAGCGTTAGGCATAGGGTATCCAAAAATCCGGAGTTTGTGGTTGACTGCCCTAAACAACTTTTACTCAACTATGGCATGGAACTGTTGCAGTTTTTACTGAAAGCTGTAGTCCTAATCATACATTATCTGATAATATATGGATAAACCATTGATTTTATCCTTATCCTTGCGGATCAGTGGAAACCCCACAGATACCAGGTTAGAATTTTATGTGGGAAACCTCAAACTCAGGAGGCTGCCAGACATGCAGGTCATAGGAAAACTCACAATTAGGAGATTAAAAGAGTGGTCTGGACTGGTTCCTGACAGATTTTTTTTCATTTTGGTACAGGGTAGCCTATTTTTGTCAAAATACAGTGAACAAATGAAAACAATTTTATGCTGTCAGTTGATTCACTTTACGCTTAGCCTACAGCATATATTCGTCAAAATTTGCAGAACTGACAAAGAAAATGCCTATACCGTTTATGATAAACAAAAAAGTGTGTAGTGTGTGGTGTGTGTAGGGGTTCAGTTACGGTAGTGGTGTGTGGCGTGCGAGCATGATAATACTGGTTTGGGTGCGAATACACCGAGTCTTTTCGAATACACCGAGTCTTCTCGAAGGCGATACTCAGTTCGTAGGTCAATAACTAAACAGAGGCTTTATTACTTACACTGAATCAGGATACAGCACTGCACTATTAGGTAGAAGGAACTGAGGCTATGCCCCAACTTGAACTGACTGCTGACTGGGAAGTTGACTCTTTTTACTCACTTTTCCAGTAGCTTGCAGGGAGCATGCCCGAACTCATTCGTACTGTCCCATTGGAGGAAGGGTACTTTTCCAGGGTGGTCATAAGTTAGTCAGGATACAGAGGAAAGGATGCCACAATTTCATCTAGTATTCTTTTTGTATTTCTCATTGTATATCCCTATCTTCTAGGTTAAAAGACTTCACCCCAGTCTAGCTTGTCCTCTCTCTTAGATTTGTTGCTTTCTAACTCTACCCATTTAATTACTTAGACCGCTGGTGTATTCGTTCTAAACAGTCAGATATGATTGCAAGATGCAGTCAGCTTGGGGAGTGAAAGGGGAGCAGGGGCATCGCAAGTGAATTTTCGTTGGGGGGGGGGGGGGGGCAGAGCCAAAAATTTTAACGAATCTTTCAAAGAGTAACTCTAAAGGCAGCACGAAAGATGATTCACCAGCTACCCAGACGTCAGGGGATGGTGGTAAGTGACGTCCTCGTCGTGCCCCTGGGGGGGGGGGGGGAGTTATGCTTGGTACTTTTGGCTTTTGCTTTCGTTGTGCTTTCTTTGCTTCAATTTGCTTGCATTTGTGGCATGGTTTGCACTAAGCTTTAGCCCCCTGGAGAGGAGCGTGAAGTCTCCAGTGACCCTGGGCAGCCTTGCATAATGGTATTCATGCCCATGAATGCCACTCTCAGCCCGCTAACATAAACTTACCCCCCTCCAGCAGGGGCTGGAGGCCAGGCTGGCAGCTAGGGCAGCTGTTGGTGCCTGAATGTGGTCCACAATATGGTCCATATTTTGGATCTCTTGAATAGTCATCAGTGATGGAAACAGTTGCCTTCAAAGTTGTTTCAGTCCAAGGCAGTGAGGCTCTGTCAGCTGAGAAATGGCTTAAAAGCCTGTAAGGTCTTTCAGGTCCAAGGCAATTTGTGTCCAGCAACGAAGAGTCAATTTATTGACAAGATTGAGCTGGAACCCAGCAAAATGGCCAAGAAAATTGTCAAAAGATGCAGGAAGATCCTGCAAATCAAGCAATAAAGAATTTTCGAGGGAAAATCCCCAATAAAAGAGTGGTGTTTTCATCAATTGTGTTTAGAGTGATGGTGGTCACCATCAATTGTATTTAGAGTGATGGTTTCCCATCAGTTGTATATTGGGGGATTGAGGCAATGGGCCCATTTGTGGCCTGAGTTTCGGCCAGAGTTTTTGGCCTACCCCAGAATAATAATAATAAAAAAAAAAATACCCAGACGTCAGACACACAGACGTCCCACTTCAACAATATATTGCCAGGCACAATTGCAGTAAAAGCTTCTATTTATTACACCAAAGACAAAATTAAATCAAGAGTGGCAGGCGAAAACTTTATAAATCCAATTTGTTTGTTTTTCCTGTAGGTAACTGCTTCTCATACAAATTCTATCTTTTACCGTGGGTCACGAAGATCCTAAGAGTTTCCAGGAAATGGACCGAGTGACGTCCCAGCAGCAGCAGCTACTATTGGATAATCAGTACTACCCATGATCAAATAATGTGACCGCAGGCGAGATTTTTTGTTAAGTTGGCTTTTTCTGGCCAAATTTAAGTATTTCCATACAGATTCCAGATTTCAATGTTTCTCAAATCCCAATCCTAAAACTGGCTTAAAACCCCAGTTAAATGACATGCCCTTCCACAAGATAGAGAATATTACAAAAAGCGCTGCAGGCCGAATTCTTGAAACATTTGTGATTAGAGTGTCTTTTTGGGATCCAAAATAAAAGTTAGGACTATTGATGATCAGTTCTTTTGTTTGCAACAAGTGCTTCACTCGACCTCTTTGAGTTTTGAGGTTCGGTGTAACTACCCGATCCTGGCAATTTTTACCGAATCCCAGTTCTTATACCGAATAAGTTTGCTGATGGCCTAGGCTATTTGGGATTCTGTATAACTACCGAATCCCCGTTAGTTAGTTTTGGTATAGAAAAACTACCAAATAATGTTGGAATCCGGTATAATTACGTCAAAATTAGAGCAAAAGTAGGGATTTGAGGTAACTACTGAATCCTGAAAATTATCCCGAATCCCATTCATGATACCAAACAATTCTGGGCAGATATCCTATTCATGATTGTGTGTAACTACCGAATCTCCATAAATATACTGAAAAGTCCTGGTATAAGAAATATACCAAATAATTTCAGTAAATTTGCTCACAGAATTCCGGATAACAACCAAATCCTGGCAATTATACTGAATCCGGGTCATTATACGGAATAAATTTGTACTGATACTACCCCCTAGGGATTCTGTATAACTACGGAATCCCCGTAAATGTACCAAACCATTCTGGTATCGCAGAAATACTGAACAATTTTACAAAAATTTGGGACCTCCAAAACGAAGTATTTGTGATATTTGGCGGTGCAAATGGACAAGTCAGCAACATTTATGATTAGAGTGTCTTTTTGGGATCCAAAATAAAAGTAAGGACTAGCCGATCAATGATTTCATAGATCACTGCTACAATCATTCTAAACTCAAAAATTACAAATAAACAAACCTTCAACAGTTGACATTTTCAAGTTAAAATGTGTCAGTTTGTCTTTGCGCGTCAGCAGTGTAGGCTAAATGGAGTTTATGGTATTTCCAATTTCTCCATGTGAACAATTCATTTCAATTTTTTGCGCAATGCGCTTATTCACATTCGAGATTAGACCCCACGAGCCGGCGCCTCTCAAGTCTCGCTAAGGGATTTTCAAAACAAAAGAAGGGAGTTCGCCTGACAGCAGTAAATTCAAAAGACGAAGTCATCATGGCTCAAAACCGAATATTGACATTGGATCAGATAAGTTCTGATAGAGTGACACAAGTACGGTAAACCATATGCAGTGATTTTCTTTGTAGACATGCTACTGGGGCTACACTATTTCCGTTATAATTCAACTTGCTGAAATCCATTGCGTAGCTTTGGTTGTCTTTATCAGTCTACCACAAATCCATGTTTTTTGGATACCCTATGCCAAATGGTGGGTATGCCTAGGATTTGGCATAGCCTATGCCTAACGCTGGACACACTATGCCAAACGTTGGATACCTGTTGGTAACTTAACCCTGACCTACCTCAGTATAAAGAAGCAGTAAAGAAGTTCTGATTGGTTGATTTGTTAGGGGACACCACCATTCAGCTATTTTAAGATTGATCAGTTTATATATAAATGAAATGTATGTATCTGATTATACTATACTACCAAAAGTTCGTAGCCAGTTAGTTGGCTACTCTTGGTGTGCCCTTTACAAACAAGCTTAGTCTGGGCTACACATATCCCCCCAGAAACACTCTCAGTAGCCAACTATTTGGCTACACATGTCCCCCCAGAAATACCCTCAGTAGCCAACTAGTTGACTACACATGTCCCCCTAGAAACACTCTGTGAGGATACACTTAGTATAAACAAATATCTTGATCAAAACTTACTAAACAAGCTCTATCCTCAACTCTCTCTTTTTTCGGACTAGCTCTAATGCCCACGCTCTTCTCCAGACTGCAAGAGATTATTACCTTTTCCCCAATCAAGGAAAAAAGGACCTAATCAAACTTACTCTGTTGGTCACCAGCCCTTACAGACTGGATAGAGATTTGCTAGGACGTTTGACAGTCAACCCTATTGGTTGAGGCACTGTATGGACATTTGAAAATGGGATAAAAGGACGGACTGTCCAGTTTGGAAGGCAGTCCGAGTTCGAGTTTGACTTAGGGTTCGACCCGAGCCACAGTCCCGACACAGTTGACCTAGTGACAAGTGCTATTGACCTAACTCCAATGTAAGTAAATACGAAATAAAGGTGCTTTAGTTAAAAGTCGGTGCATTAACATCTATAAACCAGTCGCCAATATCATGCTTGCATGCCACACGCTACTATCATAGCTAACCCCTACACACAGCACAACACACGCTTATTTTATTATCATAACTCTCAGTAGCCAGTTAGTTGGCTACACATGTGCCCCCAGAAACACTCTCAGTAGCCAACTAGTTGGCTAGTTGGCAACACATGTCACCCCAGAAACACTCTTCAGCAGCCAGTTAGTTGTCTACACATGTCCCCATACAAACTTTCTCAGAAGCGACATACTTGGCTTCTATAAAGTGTTTCTGGGAATATTCTAAGCATAGAAATTGGCTTACTAAAATGTCCACCAGATAATGTTGATGAGCAGGAGGAACGTCAAGGATTTGCATTTTTTCTTTCGAAGATCTGATGACTTAAATACTAAAAAGACAAGAGAAAAGATGGAGGTTGGAAGAGTGTGGGGATTATATGACCAAGTTTAGTTCTTACGTTCTGGTCACGAGAGCACAGAAACTGACATTTTTTTGGGATCCCAAAACATAAGTGGAGGGATACCTATGACATCACAAAAGTTGTCTGTCTGGCTGTCCGTCTGTGAGCACGATAACTCTCGAAGAGAATGAGATATTTTGATGAAACTTGGTATGAGGGTTCTTTGGGTCAATGGTAAGGTCGAGTTCGTAGATGGGCTCTGTAGCCCTAATTTAGGGGTGGGGGTTGAAATTAAGGGGCAAACAAAATATGTATTAACGGCTAATGTGATAGTTGATTGTGCGGGAAGAAGACATGCTGAAAACGACGATGAAAACCATTTTCTCGCCGGACAAGTAGTTCGTCCGGAATCCGGAGAAAACCGGAAAGTTTGTTGAAAGCAAAAGTTTTACCTTAATTACCTTAATTCGCACTTCGGAGCGATAAGGTCCAATGGATCTGTGTTGCTCCGTGAGTGATAATGGCTGCCATCTGTTACTGATCTGGATCACGCCAACAGTATTTCCAGCTCTTGCATGACCACTCGCTATCCAGTGACTTCTTGAAAGTTACAGGTGAAGTTGCTGACACTGTAGACTCGGAGAGGGAATTCCAGTCGTTGACAACTCTTTCCGAGAAGAAGTTTTGACCCATTCTTTTTTTCACGTGGCATTTAGAAAGTTTCTTTGAGTGGCCTCTTGTATGGGATTGGTGGTTCAGGTTGAGAAGACTAGATGTGTTGTTGGAGAGTTTGTGGGTAAGCAGCATGTCACTTCGTCTGCGGCGGTACACCAGTGTAGGTAGTTTGAGTGTTTTTAGTCTTTCTTCGTAGGGGAGGTCTTTAAGCCCATCTATAACCTTGGTGGCACGTCTCTGTACACCCTCAAGAAGTCTCGTGTCGCCTTTGTATTGGAGAGCGGCTATGCAGCTTCCAAAGTCAAGGTTGGGTCTTACGATGGCTTTATATAGTCTAAGAAAGACTTTGGGGGATCTGCTCGTAATAGATCTCTTGAGTAGGCCAAGTCCTGCGTTAGATTTGGAAACCACGTTCCTTGTGTGGGAGTGAAACTTTAGCTGATTGTCTACGAGTACGCCCAAGTCCCTTTCTTCGTTGTGGGTTTCAAGATCAATCTGTGTTCGCTTGTCAGGATCCCACATTGAGTACACTGCGTTTTCATTCTTTGGTCCAAAGTATAAGACGCAGCATTTGCTGATGTTGAATGACAGTAGCCACTCTTCAGCCCACTCTTGGACAAGGTTGAGATCGGCTTGGAGGCTTGCGCTGTCTGCTGGACCGAAGAGCTTGGAATCATCGGCAATTAGTGTGATGTTGTTGCTGACCCTGGTGACTAAATCGTTGATGTAAATCAAGAAGAGAGTTGGGCCAAGGACTGTACCTTGTGGGACACCACTGATGACATCGCAAGGTTTGGAGTATATCTTCTGGCCACCTGATCCGAACAGTCTGACCCTTTGTGTGCGTTTTGTGAGAAAACTCATGAGCCAATTGACCGTCGTCTGGTTCAGGCCTGCAGAGAGGAGCTTGATGCGGAGTCTTCTGTGGGGAACTTTATCAAACGCCTCAGCTAGGCCAAGGAGGATCAGGTCAACTGGCACACCAGCGTCGAGGAGCTTGGTTATGATGTTGTAGGTTTCAAGTAGATTGGTTTCCACCGACTTGTTGCGACGGAATCCATGTTGGTTGTTTGAAAGTATCATGTGGGTCGTTAGATGGTCGTGGATTGCATCATTCACGATTCTCTCAAGCAGCTTGGCAACGGCGGATGTTAGGCTGATTGGTCGGTAGTTCTCTGCTCTGGATTTGTCCCCTTTCTTGAAAATGGTAGCCACATGTGCCTCTTTCCAATCAGATGGAATAATGCTGGAGTCGAGCCAAGACTGGAAGATGTAAGTAAGGGGTGCAGCGATGATGTTTGCAACTTCTTTCAGTAACCTCGGATGGATGTTGTCTGGTCCAGCAGATTAGTTGGCATCGAGGTTTGAAAGTCGCTTTAGTACGGCGGCTTCGTCTACGATTATTTCGGTCATTTGACTGGTGGTATTGGATTGAGGCGCTGGTGGTAGTTGGCCATCTGGTTCGGATCTAAAGACGGAGGCGAACTGTAGGTTGAGAATCTCTGCGATTTCTCCTAGATCGGTTGCTTCACTATTGTCTTCCCTCACCAGACGTTTGATGTTGCGGCGGTTATGATCTTTGCTTAAGACGTAGTTCCAGTATTTCTTGGGGTTATGTTTATAGTCGTCTGCGAGTTTGGACTCAGAGTCCAGGTGCAATTGCTTCGTCAATTGGCGCAGTTTGTTACGCGCAGTAGCAAACTTAGCATAGTTAGTTTTGTCCCCCTTCTTTTTGTACTTCTTCCAGTAGCGGGATTTTCGGTTCCTCTCTTTCCTGATCTCCCTGGTCATGTATGGTAGGGTCTTAGGTTTGGGGATCATCTTAACCGATGTGTGCCGTTTCTCCACATCGAGATGAAAGGTTTTGAAGATTTTCCATTTGTTTTCCACAGGTCCTTCGAGGATTGTATCCCAATTAACATTAGATAAATCAGCTCTAATGGATCTGTAGTCGACAAACATTTTCCTGACGAGTCTGTTGGTTATTTTCTTGATCGATGTCTGGATTTCTAGCAGCAGGTGGTCGCTCTTTCCAACTGGTGGCAGGTAATTGATTTTCTGGACTAATTCTGGGTTGTTCACGAAGGCTAAGTCGAGGAGTGATGGTTTCTGGTGCAAACGATACCGCGTTGGCTGGTCTACAACTTGGGCGAGGGAGAGATCGTGGATACATTGGATGAATGGGGATAACTCATCTTGCGGGAATTTCGATGGTGACATTGTATAGGGGAATCCATCTTTCCAGGCTATATCAGGGAAGTTAAAGTATTCCGGCAATGAGTAGGTTTCCTCTGAAGTTGGTGGTCGCTGTTTCGAAGACAGAGGCAAGTTCCCTCTCGCGTTCCAACATAGACGGTGACGAGGGACTGTAGATGCATCCCACCCTGATTAGAACATCATGTGAGTTCTCACCTTCACAAAGGTCAAACCATACTGTTTCGAGGTTTTTTGGTTTAAGTGATAGTCGCATAGGTTTGATGGAATACGAAGCTTTGACAATGGCTATAACACCTCGATGGAAATCAGGGCTTGAAAGGTTGGATATTAGCTGGTATCCCGGGATTTTAACATGTTGGTCAGTTAGTTGGTTCCGGCTATTTTTGGACAAACTTCGGTAAGGAGGATCAAATCATAATCTTTGTCATAAATTGCTAACCTGAGTTCGTTGATTTTGTTCGGTAGCTGGTCTATATTCGTGATGGCTACGCTGAGGTCGGTGGATATCCGCACTGCTTCTTCGCAATCTGCTTTCGAGTCACTTTCGCTGTCATCAATAGAAACAAAGGTCATTTCTTCTTCTTCTTCCTGGGAAGCCTCTGCAGTTACAAACGAGTCTGACGATTTATCACTAACATTGTCACTAAGGGTTACTTCATCATTTTTATTTTTACCAAAAAGAGCAGAACTATTTACACTGTACACTGATGGTGGGGTGACAATTGGAATCACACCACCATTGCTTCCGGGTTTTTTTGGACGATTTTGTTGCCTCGAATAACCAGATCTATTTCGCCATTAGATACACGATCACGTAGCTCTGCCAGTAGTAGTTTTCTGCTTTCCCTGTCCGCTTTAACCTTGTCGTGGTGGAACTGTACAGCGTCGTTGTTGTTTCTTCTTTCGTATGACGTATTCACGATTTTTCTGGGCAAGGAAGGGTCGTTAACAGTGAAGACAATTGGTACCGTGGTGTTGGACGGATCTTGAGCGGACGTTGAAGAAGGTTGCTTATTCAGCCGCCTTACACTAATGACAGTAACAGGCATGCCGTATTCTTTCTGTTGGTTGTTGATTAGATGTTCGATTTAGGGATAAGAAGACATGTTGAACGCTTATGTGAAAATAATTTTCTACCCGGACAACTAGTCTGGTAAACGGAAAATGTGTTAAAAGCTAAAGTTTTATTCTATGTTGATTAGATGACATATCTAAGGGTAAGAAGAGACGCTGAATCTGTGTATGACACTAATTTTTTTTATCCGGACATGTAGCTCGTCCGGAATAATTTTTTTTATAAGTTAAAGTTTTGCAATGCAAGCTGAAGAAGAAGAATATTCCCAGAAACACCTCACAGAAGCGAAATATGTCGCTTCTAAGAAATTTTGTATGGGGACATGTGTAGCCAACTAACTGGCTACTGAGAGTGTTTCTGGGAGGACATGTGTAGCCAACTAACTGGCTACTGAGAGGGTTTCTGGGGGGACATGTGTAGCCAACTAGTTGGCTACTGAGAGTGTTTCTGGGGGGACATGTGTAGCCAACTAGTTGGCTACTGAGAATGTTTCTGGGGGGGACTTGTGTAGCCAAGTAGTTAGCTACTGAGAGTGTTTCTGGGGGGACATGTTTAGCCAACGAACTGGCTGCTGAGAGTGTTTCTGGGGGGACATGTGTAGCCAACTAGTTGGCTACTGAGAGTGTTTCTGGGGGGACAAGTGTAGCCAACTAGTGGCTACTAAGAGTGTTTCTGTGGGGACATGTGTAGTCAACTAGATGTCTACTGAGAGTGTTTGTATAAGGCACACCAGGAGTAGCCAACTAACTGTATAGGGCACACCAGGAGTAGCCAACTAACTGGCTACAAACTTTTGGTAGTATAGTATGATCAGCTACATACATTTCTTATATATATAAACGACTAAATTTTACTTTAGCTGAATAGTGGATATCCATTTTTTTAGCTTCACTAAAATCATCAATATTTTACTGGGTTGCAGTATCTAGCACCTGGCATAGTGTATCCAGCGTTAGGCATAGGGTATCCAAAAATCAGGGGTTTCTGGTTGACTGGTCTTTATCTCACCACAGAAACTTCATGAAAAGGTAAACCGTATCTCAAAAGAAAGCCAGAATCTTCGTCTTCATTGTGGGTTTTCTCCCGATATAATAAGGAGGGTTTTCGCGAGATCTCGGAATCACTTAGGGGCGAGCGAAGCGCATCATGAAAACTGTGGGAAAGTGATTCCTGGAGTCACTTTCCACTTTCCTGCTGGACTGATCGCGAAAACACATGCAAAGCTGATATCGCCAAGAAAATGTTGAATTACAGACTTTTTCGAATAAATATGGTTCACTGGACGGTTCTTTGATTCTCATATATTCTATCGAAGTCACCTTAATTACGAATGCCATTTTTTTGAATTTATTAGTGACACTTGCACTGTTTTTTCTCCACACCTTTGAAATTCCCGCCGAAAGATTCAACTTTCCGCGGAGCTTTCCACTAACCTCGTGGAATCACTTTCCGGGAAAGCTGCTTCGGTTTCAAAAGCGCAAAAACCGGGTTGGAAAGTTCGGCAATTTTCCGAAGTAGCGCGAAAACCATTTGGAAGTGATTCCGACTTTGCTTTCCAGCTCGCGAAAACCCTCCTCTAGTGTGTACTAGCGTACAAGCTGCATTGCCAGTCAACCGCAAATCCTTGATTTTTGGACACCCTATGCTAAATGCTGTATATATCTAACATTTGGCATAGCCTATGCCTAACACTGGATGCCCTGTGCCAAACGCTGGGTACCTGTTGGTACTCTAACCTACAGGAGTACAGGTGAATTCTGATTGGTTGATTTCTGAGCTTCAGTCAAATCATCAATACTTTATTTGCAACAGGTATCCAGCGCTTGGCATACAGTATACAGCGTTAGGCATAAGCTATGCCAAATGCTAGACTCTAGCATTTCGCATAGCTTATGCTAGAGATATTCAATGTTTGGCATAGGGTATCCAAAAATCAGGGGTTTGTGGTAGACTGCTGCAAGGACCCCCATTTTTTTGGTGACTTTGTTACCGTAACGGCTGGCGGACGGCTGGTAACCCGAATTTTGTTTCTGTCACATCATCATTGTTAGGTACTTGGAAAAATATGAAAGCAAATTGCATAATTGTTAGAAATAAACAACAAGAAAAACATTTAGTTTTTTAAACAGAGAAAATCTTTGTCTTTCATGTATCAACATTGTACTGAAACAACGCGGGATGCCATGACTTCATTTCCGTCACAACAGTGCCAACATTTCTGAATTAAGAAAGATTTATCAGTGAATATGACTTGAAACACACATCTTCAACAAGTTTAACTAGTTTAGACAGGTTTTGGTGCATCTAAGGCATATCTAAGCTAGAAAACTAATTCGTAAGGTGCATACGGAAATAGAGACCAATGGAAATAGCATAGGCTCCAGTAGATTGTTCGACCATGTATAATAAGAGATTGTTTTTTTTGGAGATGCAATCCAACAGTTTGGGATATCCGCCATCTGCTATGCAGGGGCGTCACTATGGGGGGGGGGACTCCTCCCTCCCTAAAGGTCTTAGAGAAAGTACTTTCATCGGGCTTCGCCCAACGAAAGTTCACTTTCGTCACAGAAGAAGTAAAATTTTGTATGCTTTTGTCAGGCGTTCGTCGACTCGTCGGCACATCGGGTTCTTTTAATAAGCAAGAAATGAAATCTTGCAAATATTTTTCGGGCAAAACACTGAAGAAATTGAGTTCTGCATGCTTTTGTCGTGCCTCGGAATCCTCGTCGGCACATCGGGTTCTTTTTATACATAAGGAATCCAGAAGAAATAATTTTTTTTATACTTTAGTCGAGCGTCGGTCGACTCGTCGGCACATCGGGTTCTTTTTATACGCAAGAAATGAAATCCTGAAAACATTTGTCGGGCAAAACACTGAAGAAATCGAATTCTGCATGCGTTTATCGTGCCTCGGTGTTCTCGTCGGTACATTGGGTTCACAGGGTTCACAGGCAAACACAGTAGAAATAAAATTTTGTATGCTTTTCTCAGGCGTTCGTCGACTCATCGACACATTGGGTTCTTTTTATAAGCAAGAAATGAAATCGTGCAAACATTTGTTGGGCAAAACACTGAAGAAACCGAGTTCTGCATGCTTTTGTCGTGCCTCGATATTCTCGTCGGCACATCGGGTTCTTTTTATACATAAGGAATCCAGAAGAAATAATTTTTTTATGCTTTTGTCGGGCGTCGATGGACTCGTCGGCACATTGGGTTCTTTTTATACGCAAGAAATGAAATCTTGCAAACATTTGTCGGGCAAAACACTGAAGAAATCGAATTCTGCATGCTTTTGTCGTGCCTCGGTATTCTCGTCGGCACATCGGGTTCTTTTTATACATAAGGAATTGCTTTTGTCGGGTGTCGGTCGACTCGTCGGCACATCGGGTTCTACTTATAGGCCTACGTAAGAAATCAAATTCTGCAAACTTTATCGGGCGCACCCGGGAAGTTCAATTCTCATGGGCACAAGGGGTTATTTTTACATGTAAGAAATCAAGTTCTGTACAGTCTAGTCTAGCGAAACACAGAACAAATCAAATGCTCGATGGTTTTGTCAGGTGTCGGAATTCTCGTCGGCACATCGGTTTTTTTTCTACACGTAAAAAGTAAAGTTCTTTACAGTCTTGTCGGGCAAAACACAGAAGAAGTCGAGCTCTGAATGCTTTTGTCGGGCGTCGGTGTTCTTGTCGGTACATCGGGTCTTTTGTACATAAGAAATCAAATTCTGAAAAACATTTGTCGGGCGCGAATTTTTCCGGAAAAAATACAAAAATTTCACCGGCGTTGCTTAGTTCAACTTGTTCTGGGTACAGTCGTTGGAAGCTTCGCTTTTTAGCGAAAGTTGAAACGAAAAGCCGAATTTGTGAATTTAAATATATGAATTTTCATCCAGGAACAATCTCAACTGACGCGTTACAGTTAGTTTTACACAAAATGTCGCCTGCGGCGCATTTTTTTAGTATTCTCTATCTGGAAGAACGGTGTATCATTTAGTTTTCGTTTTATGATCGAAATTCTTGGGGTTTGAAACACGTTAAAAGCCGGAAATTGTATGGTACTATAGCTAAATTTTTCCGGAAGAAAGGCAGATTTAAAATATTGCGCCTGCGGTGCTTGGTTTAACTTGTCTTGGTACAGTCGTTGGAAGCTTCGCTTTTTAGCGAAAGCTAAAATGAAAAGCCGAATATGTGAACTTATATATGAATATGAATATACGAAATTATAACGAAGGAACAATCTCAACTGATGCGATTACAGTTAGTTTACACAAAATTTCGCATGCGGCGACATTTTGTAATATTCTTAATTTGGAAGAATGGTGTTTCATTTAGTTGGCCTTTTAGGATTGAATTCGTGGAGGGTCTGAAACACGTTAAAAGCTAAAACTTGTATAGTAGGTGTAGCTAAATTTTTCCGGAAAAAAGGTAGATTTAAAAAATTTCGCCTGCGGCGCTTACTTTAACTTGTTCTTGGTAAAGTCATTGGAAGCTTCGCTCTTTAGCGAAACTTTAAATGAAAAGCCGAATATGTGAACTTTAATATACGAAGTTATAACAAAGGAATAATCTCAACTGATGCATTACAGTTAGTTTACACAAAATTTCGCCTGCAGCGCATTTTGTAGTTTATTAATTTGGAAGAACGGTGTTTCATTTAGTTGGCGTTTTAGAATTAAAATTCGTGGGGTCTGAAACACGTTAAAAGCTAAAACTTGTATGGTAGGTAGCCTATAGCTAAATTTTTCCGGAAAAAAGGCAGATTTAAAATATTTCGCCTGCGGCGCTTAGTTTAACTTGTTCTTGGTACAGTCGTTGGAAGCTTCGCTTTTTAGCGAAAGTTAAAATGAAAAGCCAAATGTGTAAATTTTAATATAGGAAATTACAGTTTTACCCCGGTTCTATTCTGTGCTGGCGGGAAATTCGCGAAGTTTGGTCGGCACATTTTTTAGTCCGTCGGCACAAACCGGACGTCCCCCCCCCCCCCGAAGGTAAAAGGCTAGTGACGCCCCTGGCGCTATCTATTGAAGTGTCTTTATTTGTATTGACATATCCTAAGCTATTTTTATGTATTTAAAGATATTACGGATTAAATCATCATTTATTATTTTTTATTATTCAAAAGCCAAAAAATAGCAGTATTTCTTCTTCTTCTACTGGTTATAGTCGTCGGGATCCACTGATCTTTTGCGACTTCTTCTTTCTGGGCTAGACACTTCCCCCTTCACCAACTGCTAGACTTCGGTTTGGATGTGCTCAGACACGCCATGCTGGTCGGACACATCCATAGGGTTACTTGAAGGCAGAGGCATTACTAGCCAAATTGTTTGGGGGAGGGGGGCAAGGTATTTACCGACTGGCTGGTCATTTTACCTACTTTTCTTAGGAAAAAACAACTGTTTTACAGAAAAATCAACTATTTTTGCCAAAATCTGACTGTTTTTGAGAAAAATCGACTGTTTACCCCCCAAAAATAAACTGTTTTTATGAAAAACATCTTTTTTTCAAATTAAATTTGGCTATTTTCTACCAACTGGCAGACAACACTGGGGGGAGGGAGGTGTACTCTTAAAGGCACAGAAAACTTGACTACGCAACTTTCGGCCATCAAACCAACCTGGGGGGCTCAGATAAAGATACAGGGACTTATTGTCGCCAGGACCCCCCTTCTTTGTTATCTCGAACCCCCTCCTTAGTGTTCCCTAAGCTAAATGGCAGGCCCTTGCCCCTTATGCACTTACGCACTGTAAAAGTTCGCCTTTGGCCGTGTTTACTAACATATCGGGATAGTAGTCAAGAGGTCGTGCGTTCGATTCCTACTCGTGGCACACACACCTTTTGCTTTTTTTTCTACTAACTCAAAAGTCGAATTCTCGGTAACTACCCGGAAACTGCAATGATCGTAATGAGAATTTTTCTAACTCTCAATATCGACTCAGTGTACATTCTTGATATGTCAGCTATCTCCCCGAGTCAAGTTTGAGTCAAGTTTTCTGTTCCTTTAAGAAGAATAAAGGAGACCTAAGTAGAATAAAGGAGAAAAAAGTCGATTACAAGACTACAGTGGAGCAACAAAGTCGCTTATTTTTATCGGATCTTCACGCCTATTTCACTTAATAAGTAATGGGTAACTAGACTGTCATTTCTCAGCCCTATTCAGCTAAACTTTTACGTCGTCTGCTGTAGGATTTTCGATTTAGGGACTGAATTATCAGCGTTTGGTAACCATTCGCACCTTGCTGCATTCAAGACCACAGTGATGAGGTACTTCCTCGCAAAAGAGTAAGCAAGAGCCAGTCGTATTCTTTTTTTTTTTTTTTTTTTGGTATTTCTCCCCCATGTGTGATGCCCCTTAGTGAAGGTTGTTTAAGAAGTGGGAGATCTCAGTGAAGACTGATGATAGTTGAGGTTTGGTGAGAGCAGACTTATAGCTGATTGCCTCAATGGATATTTGCTCAGCCCATCAGATTACTGCAATCGGCCAATAGACAAGTGTTTCAGCTTTCTTCTGAAATTAAGAACAAAGACAATTACTTTTGCTGTGATTTATTGTCCATTTTTAATTTCACTCTCTCCTGTTGGGATATTTCAAATTGTTGTGAAAGTAATGCAGCACTATTGCAGTTCCTTCAAAGCTGCAACGTGGCCTGCTGGCAGTACTAAAGCAACTGGGCAAAAGATTAAGAATGATTTTGTGATCGGTATTGTGGATTTAGTGGTCACCCCCAGGACAACCTGGGCGCCCGGGTTCTCGGGTGACTGGTTTATTTGAAGATGTATCGTTTAGTTTTTGTGTTTTTTGTTACAAGTTGTTAACTGTGATTTTGTGTAAAATAAAGAATAACCTAACCTAACCTAACCTAAGAATGCATGGCTTTAATTTTACTTTATTTTATTTAAATTGTTGTTTGCGCTCAGTACCGTGCCGTGCATAGATATCTGCTTGGTTTGTATTCCATCATATTCTTTGGTGTTGTTACGTTGTTCAGAGTTAGACATTCTCCAAAGTGACCATCTTTACTATAGGCCACTTTTTTAGCTAGTCTAGTGATTCACACCTTTGTTGGAAATATTTTTTTTACAGCTTGCAAACAAGTATTGGGCTCCCCATTCCTCGAAAAATCATGTCTCATACAATCCAGATATTGTCGAAGATATCTATATGCTTGAGCTAAGAGGATCAAAGTAAGTTGGATTTTTTTTTTTTTTAGCAGGCCTGAGCTTGTATTTTGACTCCAGTTAGTTTATCTGGGTTCTTTGAAGGTACTGAATAATCAATATCTTCAGTAAAGAAAAGGAAGTCTTGGGGGAAGTCTTTTCCTGTCAGTTTTGTTCAAAATATTTTTTTTTTTGTGCTGGGATGATGCTGTTGTATGTCTTTAATGTTGGCTAGAACACACTTTAATTTGACAATCCCGTGCATTTTGTTTTATCAGAATTTTGGGAATAAATGAATTGTAATTGTAAAAAATATTGTAACCAAAGTGACCATCTTCAATAGACCATATTGCGAATGTCATGTCAGAACATAACCACTGGTAGCCAAAATAATCGGACAACATAATGCAGTAGACAAGGTGGTGATTGTGGTGTTACTGTTTCAGTTTTTCCACCAGAAGAGTAATGATGTTGGAGTTCAGTCAGTACTTAGAAAACTATTTATGGCCAAACTTTGACCCGCAGACCGCCACACATGCACATATTATGTCAATTGTCATAATGGTGAACGAGAAATTTCGTGAGAGAGTTCCTGCCTGGTCAGTAAGTATTTTTAACATTTGTAGGCCTAGATTTGGTTCAGGTTTGTGTACATGCTTTTAGAGCTCAGAACTCCTTAGTCCTGATTAATTGTTGCTTCCTACTGGCTTAGAAACATTTTTTCTTAAGAAAAGCTGAACATCTACACTGTTCAGTGGTTCGTTTCTCAGCAACCAGCCCCTCCCTCCCCCCTAATATTAATCTTTTTAACCAGTACTTTGTGCCTTATAGCAATCATGTCCACTTAGCGAATCACAACCAGCCCTTACACAGTTCATCCGAACTGCAAAGAATGCAGCCGGACGACAAATTTCAGACGGATTTTGGTTTTGAACGGAAATCGAATCCAGATATTATTTCTTAGGACGGGCCTCGGAGCAGCATTCTCGAAAGCCCGGCTTCCAAATTCTCTAGCTCCTACTGATGTGTATGGATTTGTTTGTACGATTGGAGAAAACGCTTCCAGTAAAACTAGCAAGATGACAAGAGAATAAATGGATGGACGTTTTGCCGCGGGCTTGAGTCTTTCGATTAGACTTCGTCAAACATTAGTTGCGTTTTTGCTGATACCATGGTATCTGTTACCACGGTCCAAAGTCGTTTTTGCAGTCATCGTGGTATCTGATACCACGGTCAAAAGGCGTTTTTGCAGTTATCGTGGTATCTGGCCAGTTATCGTGGTATCAGATATTCAGATACTACGGTCCGACCGTGGTAGCTGGCCGTGGTATCTGAAAAGTCATCTCACTTTCATCAAGTTTTGTCAGATTGGTGAGAAAGAAGTTTAGCACTTAGTGATGTAACTGGATATCTGTTTTTCTTTTGGGATGACTTCGAAAAGTGCAATTTCGGCAATAGTCGTTTTTGCAGAGCACCGTGTATCAGATACCACGTAACTGCAAAAACGACTAATTGCAGATCCAGTTACCGTGGTAACAGATACCATGGTATCAGCAAAAACGCAACTATTGACGTTATGAATATTAGAGCCCTACGTTAAACTACAGAACGCTTATAAGCTGTGTATTAGCGCACGAAGACTGTCACACGCTTCAGTAAACAGAGGATTGTTAGATCTGTTGTAGGGTGATCCAACCTCCCTTAAAGCACAACTCTTTCTAGAAATGATCTTTTCGGTATACAGTGGATCAGAAAAAAAGTTTTCGAAAATACCATTACTTTCCACCTGAAACTAGCGATTCTCTTGTTAGCGCTTGTCGATTACATCCAGCATCCCTGCTATCCGACGCGGCGGCTGGGCGCAAAAGATTTGAAAACTGAACGTGCCTTGGGTAAAAAGTGGGAAAACTAAGCAAGTAAGAGAAGTAATAAACAGAAGATTATCACATCCTTATGTGTGAAAGAGTTGTCAGCGGACAACGAAGATTCCGGTAAATTTTTCGTTGGGTGACGGGAAAACTCGGTAAGGCCGAAAAAGCGCTAAAAATTCGTAGTTACGAAACGAACCAATGGAGAAAGGTGGGGATTTTAGAAGCTTATAATTCCATATGGGAGCTAAGTATGTTATAAAAGGCAGAATAAGCAAGAGGGGTCCTTTAAGTAGCTACTAAAACCTACCACCGTCGTTCCGATCTCCTCAAAACAGATCAGTTAAGTTAAGATGGCATTAAGAGAACTGTTAGAAGATGGGAGAAAAAAAAAATGCATGGACCAACCAGGTTAAATAAGTTTTGGATAGTTGTGGTCTGAGTGAATGTAGGAACAACGGATTAGGGAAAGGACTGAAAGTTAGCTAGTCTAGCAAAATATAGGTTAGATAGCCATGAAATACAGAAATGACAAAACGAGAAAGATGCATCACAGTCTCTGATCTGGTATCAATCAATCAATCAATCACGTTTGATCCAAATAGCTAAAAGCTAGAAGTGGAATACAAATTTACGAAATACAGACACGAAACAAATCAACTAATACACTTACAATATACGACCTGAAATAAATGATGGGATAAAACTACGTAAAAATTGGGCAGAAGAATTAGTTGGATATGGATAAACTGATTGCCATTATTCCTCTCAGACCGACGCACGGAAGATGGGAGGGGAGGGGGGAATAGATGAGCCATCTGGGGACAACACATTATCTTAGCTCCAAACTTATTTGAAAGAGTATTTCTGCGTTCAGTCAATTTAGGAACGTCAAGTTTAATTAGAGCCTCTTCAGATGAAATATTATGATCGCCCAGAATTATTCTCACTCCTCTCTTTTGGACATTTTCCAGGCGATCAGAAGGCTCTGCAGAAAGAGAAGAATGCCAGACCGGAGAAGCATATTCTAAATGAGGACGGATATAAGTTTTAAAATAACAGAGGAGGCATTTAGTATTCAAACCGAAAGATCTAAGGGTGGAGAGGGATTTAATTAAAAAGTTGGTTTTACGGATAATATTGTCAACATGAGAATTCCATTTCAGATCGTCATCGATTAATACCCCAAGCAGTTTAACGGTTTTACACTGCCTGAAAGACGATGGATATTCAGCAGTTTCTCTTCGCAGTCTGCTAAACCGCATAACCGAAGACTTACTATCATTAATTTGCATTTTCTTGCTTGACAGTTGAGTTTTAAGGGAAGTTATGGAATCTTGCACCGGATTTGAACTGTTCGGAAGTGTGAAAGAAAGCTTAGAAATAACGAGAAGGGAGAGATCATCTGCAAATTTATGCCTATGACGGAAATCTTTAGCAACATTATTAACAGAACAAAGGAAAATCAGAGGACCCAACTTAGTACCTTGGGGGGTACCGCAAGTTATTGTTTCAACTGCGGAGACGGAACCATTCAGTTTAACAATTTGGCTCCGGTCTGAGAAAAAACTGGCAATCATAGACTGAGAAAATTGACTAGCACCCATTTCAGAAATGGCTTCCAAAGCAACCGCGTGATCAAGGAGATCGAAAGCTTTTTTTTGGTCATCGAGGATTAGGTCAATGAACGAATCGTCTTCCTCAAGAGCAGTTAGTATGGCATGAACCAGGCAAACCAAATAATGTGAGGTGCTAATACCTTGCCTAAAACCAAACTGATTGGGGTCAAAAGGGTCACATACTTCAGAAAGAAGCCAATCATATGGTATAAGAGGATCAAAAAAGTTTGGGGGGGGGGGAATTGTATGTAAAAGTGGGGGTAAGGGCAGAGGATATTAAGTGGATTATTTCGCTAAGGGGACATTTTTTACCATTGGGTGAAAGAAGAAAGTATCTGTGAAGGGTTAAAGTAAGAGATGGTCTGTATTTTTGCCCGATGTGTGGAGTGAAAGATGAAGATTTGTTTAATTTTTTTGTTGAGTGTGAGGAGCTGGGAGGGTTAAGAAAAGAGATTTTAGAGTTGAGAAAGGGGATGAGGATTGGTTTATGGGGATTTTATACAATAAGAATTTTGTTACGATAAAGAGTTGTGCTAGGTACATCCGTGTGGGTATGGCACATAGTGAAAGAATTTTGTGGTGGTATGATTTGCGTATTTATTGTTTGTTTTTGTGTTCTTTTTTTTGTATGTAGTGCCATGGCCCGAAAGGTTTTTTTGGTGGTTAAATATCATATAGTATCATATCATAAATATCATATAATCATATCATCACTTCACACGGGTTTGAACGACGGCAGTGGCTGTTAGTAACCATTGACTGGAGATTGGATTGGAACACACCCGGAATATCCATACTGGTAGGATAAGAGTAGCCTGAGTGCCTCTGCACCCGTCCTTGTTGTACTGTGCAGTGGTGAAACAGAAGAAATTTCGTCTAGGTGTTCCAGAAGAATTCTGAGCACTTTGCGGGCTTCTTTCGAAAGTTGATGGAAGCAGCCATTGACGAAGGACCGTTCGCCTACCTGGAGGAGCAAACCGCCATTGTCATCTTCTTGAACCACTGCTTTAACGGACTGGAAGTGGATATCATCAGGGAGCAAGTTCAGCGACTAGTATCCCTCCCTATGTGGATTTGTTTGCAAGAGGTATGAGAAAATTCGCTTATAGTTGACGGAGACTCCTGACACAGGATTCTAGAACAGTTGGTCACAAGACAACTCGTCACAGAATTGCACAGGGACACTTCGTCACATGACAATTGGTCACAAGGACGACTAGTCATACGACAATTCGTCACTAGGACAGTTAGTCACATTTTAGAAAATTTGATATTGGAATGGTAGTTCGGATCAAAGCAAAACTGCCACACCGTCACAAAAGGTTGTTTAAATCCATCTTTGATTCATTATTTTTAATCCCTGAACCAATCTCACGTATTTAATCCTCAGTCTTTTTGGGACACATTCTTGATTGGAGTCAAGGTGTTTCAGTCAAATATGGAACTCACAGAGACTGGGAGAGGTCGTGATAAACACTGTTATATTTTCATATATACATAATACAGAGAAACTGAATTCAAGGTAATCGTGAGTTCTCTAATATTGCGAAACTTCGACTGCTCGTTCTGTTCTGATAGTTGAAGCATTATTTGCGATCTTCACTAATTTTTGGTGTGGTATGTGTGGGTTCTACAAGCTCGGGAATTAAAACACTTCATAGGAAGCGAGAATGGAAAAATCTTAGCACGCTACACAAATTATTTTCTAACAACAGTGTTGAAGGATGGCATTCAGCTTTCAGTAAACGCGTTGGCGCAGCTCGACAAATATTTGGAAATTCATGTCGTTTCTGCCATAGAAGCACAGTCGTATTGAAATGAGTGTTGAGGGGGGTTCCCTGGGTGCCCCAATCCACCCGAGAATAGGAAGAAAAAAGATTGCAATCTGCGAATGAACCCATCGTAGGGAAATATCGATCTGGTTATACTGACGTACTCGAATACATGCGGGGCATTGTTCAGAACCACATGTTTTTAGTAAGTAAGTAATTTATTTATAACCCGCCATTTCGAAAAAAGCTTAGTAAATGAAAGAAAATAAGTAAAACACATAAAGACACAGAAAAAGACACTAGTTTTCTATCTTCGGCCAGGAAGCACTTGTTTTCATGTAAGTGAGTATTGGATAATATACATTTTATATGAAACCGAACTTGAAAGTAGGCTCGTTGTAACGAAATATCGTACGACAAATTGTCTGCATGACGAATTGTCCTTTGACGAATTGTCCATATGACAGTGCCCTTGTAACAAATTGTCCTGTGACGAATCTTCTGTGACGAGTTGTCCTGTGACGACACGTGACAAAGCAAAGTCTCCGGACTAGCCGAACTCCTGTCTCTTTGGCTATTTTTTCAGAACCAGTAAAACAAACCGGTTGCCAAAAACTCTGAACAAACATACGAGATGGCTAACTACATCCGCTGCAGCGAGAGACTAAACGGAATCGTCATGCTGGACTTGAGGCAGATACTCTTGATGAACAACAACTCTCCTTGCCGATGAAAGTCGCCGGGTACCTAGCGGAGGAGCCAGAAGCGGTATCACCTCGGGACCTCGTGTATCACCCTTGCTCCCCATTGTTTGACACAAGATTTGAGTTGTTGAGTTTGAGTCGTTACGGAGACGTTTACTCCTTCTTCCTGAGGAGCACTGGCGTGTTTTGGACTTAGTCATATATAGTATTGAAATCGTTAAGCGGGGTTTCACGACTGATTCTCAGCCAAAGTCGCATGTGTCGCCGAAATAGGAATGATGAGCTATTCGTTTGACTATTCAGAAGATGCAATAATTCCGAGAAAAGGTTACTTTCGTTGACTTTCGGGTGATAAAGATGGCCTGTCGGTCGGAAATCGTTTTCAATCAATCAATCAATCAATTTATTTAATTCGTGATATTACACATCACATAATAAGATTACACTAACACATGAATTTTCTTACTAAATATATACAATCATTTTAACCATTCGGTGGCTCGGGGCAATAGCACAGTCGACGGAAAAGTCGGTAAGAAAGTCCAGAACGGCATTCTGCATTCTCACGAATTGCCTTTAAAAGTGGATTATCGGAAACTTCTAACCTTGCAACAAAACTAACTATCGCTTTCCGGTGACCTTGGATCAACAATTGGCCTTCGCAGAAGGTCGTGCTGCAACACAACGGAAATTTAGAAACGTTTTCAGAATTTGAAGTCAAGGAGTTAACGGTAGAATTATAGTTGGAAGATAAGTTGCGTTTTTTCCAGATACAATGGTATCTGATACCACGGTCTAAAGTCGTTCTTGCAGTTACCGTGGTATCTGATATTCAGATACCACGGTCCGACCATGGTCGTGGTATTTGAAAAGTCATCTCACTTTCGTCATCACCAACAGTAGAGATTAGGATTTGTCAAATTGGTGGGAAAGAAGTTTGGCACTTAGTGATGTGGCTGGATTTCAGTTTTTCCTTTGGGAAGACTTCGAAAAGCGCAGTTTCGGCAATTAACTGTAGTATCAGATACCATGGCAAAAACGACTAATTGCAGATCCAGTTACCGTGGTAACAGATACCATGGTGTCTGGAAAAACGTAACTGTAGTATCCGTCTGACGCTCCGCTTGACCGAGTACACGGAAACTCTCCCCATGTGCGTGTTTGGCCCGTTCAGTGCCGTTTGTTTGAGCTGATCAAAAAGTTTCTTCTCTCTTTTTTGCCGTTTCGACCAGAGGGTCTACGATGATTTCTCACACAAGTTCTGCAAGAATAATAGTTGCGTTTTGCAGATACCATGGTATCTGATACCACGGTCTAAAGCCGTTTTTGCAGTTATTGTGGTATCTGATGCCACGGTCGAATGGCGTTTTTGCAGTTGTCGTGGTATCTGAAAAAGTCATCTCACTTTCATCAACTTTTGTCAAATTGGTGGGAAAGAATTTTAGCACTTAGCGATGTGACTGAATATAAGTTTTTCTTTCGGGATGAATTCAAAAAGCGCAGTTTTGGCAATTGTCGTTTTTGCAGAGCAACCGTATATCAGATACCACGGTAACTGCAAAAACGACTAATTGCAGATCCAGTTACCGTGGTAACAGATACCGTGGTATCTGCAAAAACGCAACTAATATCTATGTTGAGGATTTCCTTTCTGCTAGGGTCGTCGAGAACAGGAGTTGAACAATAATCCTCGATGGAAGAAGTACTGGAAAGCGTTCTTAAAAAAAGACGCAAGAACTTCAGACGAGGAAAAGCCAAAACTCGAATATGAAAGACGATTTCTCCATCAGATGATCCACAAGTTTTTGCGAATTTTGGACAAAATTCCACCTAGAGGTAGGTTGCGCGGACAAAAGGTTTTTACGTGATCATGGGCAAAGTAGCTATCAGTGTACTCGAGCAGTGCCGTCTTTACCCTTGGGCCGGTTAGGCCGGTGCTGGCGGCCCAGGGCAAATGAGAGGCCAAACGGCCGGAGTAAACGGTTGATGAAGAAAACATTGTTTTGAATTCGATTGAAATGGATGGTGTTATTATTATTTTTCTGCCACCTAAAGTGCTAAACGTTGGCGGATGATCACTGCTTTTATTTCTTAAAGGACCTGTCTTATTTATAATAATAATGCAACCTAGTTCCAAAATCACTCCGTATATTTCTAAAGCCGGAGACCCCAATTTCGTACGGTACATTCTAACCCCTCTAACAAAACCACGTTGATTTTCTCACTTGCCGTGTTTTGCTACCTTCGATGTGTACCACGGTGTCGACGGTTGTCTGCGAGAAGTTTTTCCATCAGGAAAACTGGTTATGCAAATCGTTTCCCTGTTTTCGCTACAAGTCAACAGGTCTAAAAAAAGGCTTAAAACAGCCAAAACGGTGGGTTATTTGTTGAAAGCACAGCATAGTTTTAAAGTATTCAGATATAATAAAATACTGTAAGTTGAAGAGTAAATAGTGTGAGGAGTACTTTAAAGTTTAACTGAAAAGGGCTTAGATAGGACAATCTAGTTACCCATCACTTATTCACTTAAAGAAGCTTGAAAACCCGGCGAAAATGCGTTACTTCGTTGCTTTGCTATTCACGAATAATCGATTTTCAAATAGTGGAATTTCCTTGTCTGATTTGTATGCTCTATGCGCTTGTATCTGTGTTGTATGCTCGACGAAAACGATTTATGAAAAACAAGTGTCCACGCAGTAAGCTACCTTCCGTAAGCTGATCACTGGCCACTGAAACGCCGCGTACGTATTGAGATTCAGTTTTTCTGCGTCATAGTAGAAATTTGCGCTGTGAAGACGTACGTACATATTCTGACCGTCATTCTGGAGCAAATAGTGAAAAATAAAAAAAAAACCTTAACAAAATCCAAAAAATGCAGTGTATTGAGTTAAATGATCCAAAAATAAATTTGCTTTTCAGTTAAACTTTAATGGTTTTATAACTGTTAATACACCAAGAATCGTGTTTGCTAATGTGCTGGCGTTTCGACTCATGAAAAGGGGCAAAAAATCCATGGATGGCCTAGGGTCCATTAAAATTAAAAGACGGCACAGACTTGGAGGGACACCTATTTCGAAGACATATGTTCATGTTTTTTGCAGTCCTTCGGCTTGGTATATGTTACTCATACCATAAAATGGAATAATCATAAACTGGAAGACGTTGACGACAGATCGTCGATTCTTAATTTATCTGTTTTAAGGATTGTAAACTAATCCTATTTTTGTCAAAGCTGGATTCGAAGTTGGATTCTGGACTGGAAGCTGGATTCGTTACTTTCTGTAATAAGTATAATTAGTAGTCTGGGCGAGAGAAGGTATTTCTGAAAGCGCGCTAACGAACAAACAGATTTCTGTCTGAAAATATAGTTTTTGTACTTTTTGATATATGTATTCAAACACACACGAAAGTTCTCAGCCGTATCGGAAGGATGTCCTGGTGGCCGCCCACCATGAGAGGAGACTGGCGCCTATTCGTGGATCTAAGGTTAAAGACAAGGTACTTTTCAGTAACATAATTGCCAATATAGTTTCGCGGCCAATACAATTGTTTCAACCCGTAGGTTGAAACTGTGCACGGCTTCTGGTAAGAAAATACTTGCGCATCCTATTCATAAGTATATTCTTCCGCCACCATTCGATACTGCTCGGGAAAGACCTCGGCGGCCTCAGTGGTGATCCCAAAACTTCAGCAGGTAAAATGTGACCATGTGCGGTATGAAAAGACGTTTGTACCGTCTTTCGTTAAAATTTTTAATCTTATTTAGTGTTTACTTTTATATATGACGTTGACATATTTATATTGACATATTTATATATGAGTGTTTACATGTGTATATGATGATTTCGACAAATTCGGATTTCACCATGATAGTTCGAAAAGAATAAAAGCGATATCTATCTATCTATCTATCTATCAATAGGTCACTGTTATTATTCGACGATACAACTGATGAACTTTACCGTATTTCAGGAAAAATAGACGGCGCCTCCCTGCGATATTGCGAGCGATTTTTAGAGCTATTGGTCGACTTGGAAGCACTTCTGCCAACTAGGCGATTCTTCAACACTGTTCTTGATGACAACCATGTTGTCGTCAAATGCACCTTGAGCAGTCTGAACAAAAGGCCTGAAGGAGAGCTTTTCAGTCAGGTAAGTTGAAATTTTATTTATTTATTTATTTATTACCCGACGGAAAGAAAAGCAAAACCAAAGAAAAACAAAACACTTTCACAGGAAAAAAAATAAACAGATACAACTGAAAAACTTTCTGATTGACAACTGAACACGATTACATACCTAGACACTTAGACTCTTGAGAATTTTGCTCCAGTGGATGGACTGGACTTTTGAGTTGTACTTGTTAATCAGGTGAGCAATAGCAAGCTCAGGGTCTCTTATGTTATATAATTTCATAATTTTGGTATTGTTGCCCAAGCGGGGAGACGAAGTAAGTATTTAGAGAATCTGAAGAAGCTGGAACGGAGTTTTAGCTGAGAATGTTTGCCAGAAGGGAGCTAGGTAAAGAAATTTGGGTATTGCAGCTGTAAATAGTATTCCGTCAGTTAATCTGAAAAGCAGGACACTTCCGATATGGTAGAATCTTGGGACTTCTGATCCTTTACATATTAATTTTTACAAACCCCTTCAGAATTAGTGAAGCGTCGTTTTTTATGCCACTGGCATGTCTGATGCTTTTGAGAAACTCCAGGTTTATTCATATTTGCTATTAAAATTGTACCTTACCTTACCTTACCTCGCAGTCTTTGCGAACAAATATTCGTTGGGATTGACTTTTGGATACGGATAGTTGTCTTATAATGCTTTGTAGGCGTATTGTATCGGAGGATAGCCGAAAGCTAGCCAGGATGAGTTTTCCAACGCAGTGTCCTGGAGTTTGGGACGAAGAATCTATAGGCATATTCTCGCCTCCCCCGAGAACTCCTTGCGTTTTTGTTTGTCCCTGGGACACACTCAGCGTATTCTCGCGAATCCCCACGGACGGGGAACGCTCCGATTATCATCACCATCATCAAAAAGGACTCCCTTTCAGATTCGGTGGAGTATCAATTTTTGCTGGTGTTCATAAAACAATCAGTAGAAACAAAACCAAAAATACAGTGGATCCAGACTAATTTCGTCAGCTGCATATTCGAACAGAATCCATTTTGGAAGCATTCTCCGTGTTCTCGTTGTTTTCCGCACGCGGAGTCCGGAGTCCCTCTATCCTCGAACGGCGAGAATACGCCTTATCTTAAATAATAAAGGGTTAATGCATGAAATGGTCGATGCCTATATATTTGTGTGAGGCTAAGAAGCTATAATCTTATAGCTATATACCCTATACCAGAGGCGTTACTAGCCGAAATGTTTGGGGGGGGGGGGGGGGACGAGGGATTTACCGACTGGCTGGTAACTTGTACCGACTGTTTCTGCAGAAAAAACGACTGTTTTCAGCAACAAAAAATGACAATTTTTTGACCGACCGACTGGGTAATTTTTTACCGACTGGTCGATAACAGTATAGTGCAGGGGTGCCCCCCCCCCTCCCCCCCCCAGTCGTGACGCCCCTGTCCTATACTGTTATCGACCTTAATCTGCAGACAATACCGCAACACAGCTGCTTTTATTCATTCCCTTTCTTTTCTAGCTGTTAGAGATGCTAAAGTTCTATGCCCAGTTCGAGATAAACGAAGAGACGGGAGACGCGCTTACTGACCGCGACATGATGGAAATTCACTACGGGCGAATCACATCACTGCAGCGAGCAGCGTTCGTCAAGTTCCCAGATTTGAGGCGATTCGCGTTGTCGAACGTAGCCAGCGTGAACACGCGGGAGACGCTTATGAAACACTTCGAACCTCTATCGTAAGTATACTCTTTATGACCAAGTCCAAAACCCGCCTGTGATCCTCAGGAAGAACGAGGAAACGTCTCCTTAAGGACTCAAACTCAACAACTTACATCCTGTGTCAATCAATCACGGCGATCGTTAAGGACAGCTGTGGTGCCGCTTCCGGCTCTTCCGCTAGGTACACGGCGATTTTGCATCGGCAAGGAGAGTTAGTCATCAAGAGTATTGGCGGGTCTTCCTTTGGATCAGATGCAATTGTTAATTAGCCTGAGAGCAGGTTGTTTACCGGTAGGATTAAGAAGAAAATATTTGGGTAAGGCTAGAAGGCTCTGTGGTCCTTACTTTTGTCCGATGTGCGGGAAAATGGATGAATGTATTTTCCGTTTAATGAGTGAATGTCAGGAGTTAAAAGATTTGAGGAAGGAAATATTTGGGGTAATCGTGTAGGCGGAGGAAAGATTTGAAAAGTAGAAGTTTTAGAGATGTTAGAAATTTGCGAAGATTCCTTAATGTGGCTATGATCCACAGGGAATGTTTTGTATAGTTAGTTCTGTTGTTGAGGTTAGGGTTCGTTTTGGTGTTGTTTTATTGTTTCCCTGGTCATTTGTGCTTTTACGGAAATAAATCTTATCTTATCTTACGTATAAATGTCCAAAACGTCGGCGTGACCCAGAGTATACGCTCATTGAAAAGATAGCGATATCCTAAAAACGAGTATCGTTACACGCCAGGTGGAAGCTCCATTTTTTCTCATCCTCTGGTACTGATTGAGTTTAGAAAACTATCTGCTATAACGTTAAAGATTTCTTTCTTGGTGCTGCTGTCGCTAAGAAAACTTTCGGCTTTTTAATTTCTTTTCTTCCGTCTGCACCGTGTTAAGGAACAATAAACCATAACCCGGTCAGCTTAGGATACAGATTCAATGACATGAATACATTAACATGATACCATGAATACATTAACAAAAATATACGGGAAGAAAATAGTTGTCCTTAGTGCAAATCACCGACTCATCGACACCGTCTAAAGCTTAAATGACCCCTCTTGCTTAATCTGCCTTTTATAGTATACCTAGCTCCCATACACAATTATAAGCTTCTAAAATCCCCACCTTTCTCCATTGTTTCGTTTGTGCCTACGAGATTTTGGCACTTTTTTGGCCTTGCCGAGTTTCCCCCGGACCACGACGAAACTTTTGCCTGGATTTTCAACGTCTGCTCACAACTCTTTCACACATAAGGATCTGAGAAGCTTTTGTTCATTACTTCTTTTATTTGCTTAGTTTTCAAACTTTTTAACCACGGCCCGATCAGTTTTCGAATGTTTTGCGCCCGGCCGTCGCGTCAGAGAGCAGGAAGGCTGGAGATAGTCGACAAGCGCCAACAAGAAAATCTCTAATATCAGGTTGAAAGTAACGGTATTTTCGAAAATGATTTTTCTGGTCCATTTCATAGGGAAACATCATTGCTAGTAAGAGTTGTGCTTTAACAAGCTTTCTGCTATGATGTTATAGCTTTTTTCTTAGGACCCGATGACATACATTAGTGTTTACCTTACACAATAAATATATAGATTCTCCCAGTTTTTTTAAACACATAAAATGTATAGGATTGTTTCGTAATTTTTCGATATCCTTAATATCCTTAATCAAGAGTGTCGATATATTCTCCCACGTTACAAAATCTGTGAATGGGAATGTCTGGAGTGTTCAGTTCAATTCAGTTCAGTTTATTTCCAAACCATTCACGGACTAGCCGAATTTTCGGTTTTTTGTCAACAAAAATAACTGTATCAAGATAAAATGACGTCAAACGTAGAGTGAATAAATACAACAACAACAATGATGATGTCAAACGTAAAGTGAATAAATAGAACAACAACAATAAAACAAGATTCTCAGACAGCAATAAAAGCTAGTAAAAATTTAAAGAACAAATGGAAATTTTAGACGTATGTTTAGATGCTGGCAGTTGTTGAAACTGCTTCAGAATTGAGCCGGCTCACGAATGAAGGCACGAAGCTACGCTGATACCGAGCATGAGAGCATGTGACCGGTTGTATTACCGGAATCGGTTGGGAAGCTGGTCTGCCAGGCCTGACTCGAAAAGCGGCGAAATCAGGGGGCAGGATGGGGAGTAGGGTTGGGTCTTGTAGGATTTGTTTTCCAAGGTTAAATGACAGGGTTTCGCGGCGTCGGGAAAGGGTTTTTAAATAAAACATATTAAGAAGAGTTAAATACGGCACCTTTGGGGATTTAGCAGCAATTAAAAGGGCTCGATATTGAATCCTTTCCAACGAGCCCGACTGCTCATTCGTCAGCCCAAAATGCCAGACGGGACAGCAGGACTCCAGTACAGGTCGAATAAACGAAATATACACTCGGAGTAAATCCTCGGTGGGGACGCCATACCTTGCCAGCAGTTTCAGGTACAAAAGTGCCAAGTTACCTATTTTGAGCATCAGTTCTACCTGGTCATGCCATTTCATGTCCGCCGAAATCCATACGCCGAGAAGTTTTATTTTCTCGACGAACTGTGGCGAAAGTGGTCGAGAAGTGATCGAAAGTGACGAAGGTCATGGCATAAATCTATTTCTGATGGCGTTCGACGGCTGGAACTCGTTATGTAGGCTGCGGTAGGAAGGCTAGAAAATAAAGGCTTACTTATAATAGTAATCTACTTCCTTAAAAGCCTGTGTTACACACGCTAGCACTGGATCGTCATTCACGCAAATAACACATGACAATTACATAAGTAGTCATTCCCTCTATACGTACAACTTAAAAATATAATTTGACTTATCTAGAATTAAAATATTGTGTAAAATAAGGTACAAAGGATTTCAGGTTACGATCAGTCGAGTTTATGGGTGGTCTTTCTAGTCTCTGGAAAGCAGCGTCCCTCTGTCTATGTCGCATATTCGGCCTGCTATTTGCTATGGTCTCGAAGTCACGTAGAATGGCACGATGCGCATGTGATGCCAGACACTTGTTCCCGACCACATTAAACTCTACCTCCATTCACCCTCTCAGGCCAAGTTGTTCTACCATCTTTTGTTTAGAGAAACTTCCCAGACTAGCGCGGTTTTGGTTCATTTAGGTAAATGCGTCTGAAGTTTCCACAGACGATACATGTATGATTTCGTGGACATGAGCGGTACCACGGTATCCATCAGCCGAGACATTCGGGACGTCCGACAACGTACTAATATGTAGCAGTAACAGTAATGTTGTACTAGTAAGTTGCAGCCAATCAAATCTGCCCACCAGAGGTTAGCAAAGAGTTTTGACCCTTCATTTCTAATGTTGTATAACGAAGCATAAGTTGAGCTGCTAGTTTAAATTTATAATGTTATTTATGACCGTTATTCATATACGTAGGCCTATTATGATTTATGTATGTGCTCATAAGTTGTATCCATGACTAGGTACATCAAGCAAATTTGGCGTGAGCCATGATAAGTTTTTGGTGAATAATAAGATTTATCTATTGAAGAATCCTGCCATGCACGCTTGCATCTGTGCTCATTGCTATGTTGCGTTAAATGCTTGCTTTGCTTATGCTTGCCTTTTTGTTATAGGTGCTTGGGTTTCAATAAACCATTAAATTGAACTGAAGATTTTGCATGGTGTCAGAAGTAAACAGAAAACATGGACAGTACACCGCACCCATCCATCGATTGGTCATCACCCAACCTCAAATCAGCCTGGAAAAGGTTCAGACAACACTGTGAGCTGATGTTCTCAGGACCTCTGGAAGGGAAATCTCAAGCTGTCAAGTGCTCTTACTTGATGATATGGGTAGGAGAAAAAGGGAGAGATATCTTCAACACATGGGCCCTAACAGCAGAAGAGACAGACAAGACAGCCATCTACCTTGATAAATTCGGAGCCCATGTTGAACCCATCTCAAACCCGATAGTGACAAGATTTACCTTCCACAAGCGTGACCAAGGTGTGAATGAAAACATTGAACAGTATGTGACTGAACTAAAACTAATTGCTAAAGACTGTGAATTCGGCAGCAGCAGTGACAACATGATACGAGACAGACTGGTTTTTGGAGTCAAAAACAGCAGAACTCAAGAAAAATTGTTGAGTGAGGGCAGAACCTTAACTCTCGCCAGAGCAATAGAAATATGCCGTGCCATTGAATCAGTGCAGGAAACCCAAGCACAGATGACAGCAGCCAAACAACAACCATCACCGTTGGTGAAACAAGAAATAGACGCTCTGAAGCGAAATCAAAACAATCAAGATTGCTATTTCTGTGGAGCACCAAACTACTCAAGGAACCACAAGTGCCCAGCCAGGGGAAAAACTTGTTCAAAGTGCAACAAGTTGAATCACTTTGCCAAAGTATGCAAAAGCAAAGGAATAAACGAGATCAGCCAGCAGGAGGCAGGAACCACTGCAAGCGAATTCATGATAGACACTGTAAACAGTCTTCAAAAACAACATCTGGAGGGACCTGATGCCAGTATCAGAATTGTTGACCAGAATCTTAACTTGGTCTTCAAGATTGATACTGGGGCTGAAGCAAATGTGCTCCCTGCCAGTGAATACAGGTGCATGGTTCCAAACCCACAACTACAACCGACTAGAGATGTGCTTATAAGCTACACAGGAGAAAAACTGGAAGTCATGGGCATCATACAGTTGCGAATCAGCTACAAAGAACGTGAGAACCAAATACATCCATTATATGTGGTGAACACTGACCGCAAACCCATCCTGAGCAGGAAAACAAGTCAAGACATGAAGCTGATCAAATTCATTCTCAACGTAACCCATGACAGCCCAACTCCCAGGATGAGAAATGAAACAGCCAAAATTTTGGACGAATACAAGGACGTTTTTGAAGGAGTAGGGAAACTTCCAGGGAAGTGCAAAATCCACCTGAAAGAAGGTGCAGTGCCCACAGTACAACCACCAAAAAAAGTTCCCTTTGCCCTTCAAGAGAAACTCAAAGAGGAACTGGACCGCCTGGAGTCAATGGGCATTATTGAGAAAACATCAAGACCCACTGAATGGGTAAACTCAATAGTAGTAGTTCAGAAGCCAAATGGATCCCTCAGAATTTGCTTAGATCCCGTTGATCTTAACAAGTGGGTACAGCGCCCACACCACCCAATCCCATCGTTCGACGATGTAGCATCCAAATGTTCAGCAGCCAACAGATTCTTCAAGCTAGACGCCAGAAATGGATATTGGTCCATGGAACTTGATGAGGAGTCATCACTCCTAACCACATTCAGCACGTCCTTTGGCAGGTACAGATGGAAACGTTACCCATTCGGAATCAAGTCAGCTCAGGACGAGTTCCAAAGAAAAATGGAGGAAGTTTTTGAAGGCTTGGATATAGGCCTTATTATTGATGACATCGCTGGAATAGCAAAGGATGAAGAAGACCATGATGCTAAGCTGAGAATGGTCTTGGAGCGAGCCAGAGAAAAAGGGGTCAGGTTCAACCGAGAAAAGTGTGTTTTCGATGCTGAAAGTATCCCCTACTTTGGACACTTACTCACCACCGAAGGAATCAAAGCAGACCCACAGAAAACGAAAGCGATTACAAACATGCCAGCACCAGAATCACACGAACAGCTACAGGTGTTACTCGGCATGTACAACTATTTAGCCAGATACATTCCGAACCTATCCACCCTCAATCATCCATTGCGCGAGTTATCGAAGTCCAAGAATTACGAATGGAATCAACGCCACGAAAATGCAAGGAAACAGATCCAGTCGTCCATCTGCGAGAACCTTGCGTACTTCGACCACACGAACAACAACGTAGAAGTCATAGTAGATGCGTCACAGCATGGGCTTGGAGCCCAGCTAGTTGTAGGCGAGAAGACAGTAGCATTTGGATCACGGTCTCTCAGCGAAGCAGAAAAGCGATACTCACAGATAGAGAAGGAAATGCTGGCTGTAACATACGCCTGCAAACACTTCCACCAGTACGTCTGTGGAAGGACAGTCACGATAACCAGTGACCACAAACCACTGGAATCGATACTGAGGAAACCCATATCCAAGGCCCCACCTAGACTTCAAAGGATGATGGTAGCAATCCAAAATTACGACATACAAGTCATATATCGCCCAGGATCAGAAATCCCAGTTGCAGATGCCCTGTCGAGATTGCACTTACCCGAAACAGATCCCGACACGCAACGCGACTCGGAATTTGCAGTACTCAGCTTCCTCAAGTCAGTCCCGATTCGTGACAGCAAAATCCAACAAATTGCAGAGCAAACAAGTAGCGACAGAGAACTACTTATCGAAACCATCACAGCTGGCTGGCCAGATCACCGTCACGAATGCAGCACTGCAATCCTCAAGTACTGGAACCATCGCGACGAGCTAACTTACCTAGATGGCCTTATTCTGAAGGGTGATCGAATATTAATCCCTGCCACATTGCGAAAGAACATACTGGAGCAACTACACGCTTCACATCTGGGCATGGTTAAAACCAAAGAACGAGCAAGGATGGTCGTATTCTGGCCCAACATCACCAAAGATATAGAGAGCATGATAGGGAGGTGCAACACGTGTGCTTCCATGGCACACAATCAAGCCAGAGAAAGCATGATCACCTCTCCTATTCCCTCATACCCATTCGAACACGTCGGAACTGACATCTTCGAATTCATGGGAACCGAATATCTGGTTACTGCTGACTACTATAGTAGATTCATAGAAGTGGACAAGCTCACTACCAGCACATCACAGCAAGTGATTACCAAACTCAAAGCTCATTTTGCCAGATACGGCATACCGAAGACCGTTACGTCAGACAACGGGCCTCAATTTTCATCGAAATAATTCAAAGATTTCACGGAGAGATGGAACATCGAACACAAAACATCGAGCCCCAAGTATCCCCAGTCTAATGGGTTCAGCGAGAAGTCGGTACAGACAGTAAAACGGATAATGGCGAAAGCCGTAGAACACCAATCAGACCCATATCTGGCTATGTTGGAGTACCGGAACACGCCGGTCGATGGACTGGCTTCCCCAGCTCAGTTGCTGATGAGTCGACAGCTACGGTCAGTCCTTCCGATACTTCCCAAACGACTGGAATCAAAAGTCGTTCCACGGTCAACATTCCAGAAAAACAGAGAAAGACAACAGAAACAACAGGAGAAGTCGTACAACAAAAACGTGAAAGACCTGAAACCACTGCTCAATGGTCAAAATGTTTGGGTGAAGCTGGATGAAAACGCTAGGTGGCAAAAAGCAGTGGTCTTGCAAAAACACGAACATACCCCGCGGTCTTACATCATTCAAACAGAGAATGGTAAGACGTACAGACGCAATAGGCGACATATTAGAGAAACGAACCAGTCCTCTCCCACTTACCTTGATTTTGAGCACACGAACCAGCAAAGCGATATGCAGGCACAACAAGCGCTTTCACCAGCATCAATAGTCGGAGCAGGAACAGCGCATTACTCACATACGAGCCCAATGCTACCCCCAATGTCACCTCTTCCCGCAGCTACACCTGCAGAAAGATTTACCACTCCGCCAGATGATGACAGCGCTGCAATGCCTCCCGTGCGATCACCAGTCCGATCCAGCGTACCAACTGGAGCCCCGACCATACGCACCACACGTTCCGGCAGACAAGTGAAGGAACCGAAGAGGCTCAACCTCTAATTCCAACAAAGGAAAGAGGATGAAGAATCCTGCCATGCACGCTTGCATCTGTGCTCATTGCTATGTTGCGTTAAATGCTTGCTTTGCTTATGCTTGCCTTTTTGTTATAGGTGCTTGGGTTTCAATAAACCATTAAATTGAACTGAAGATTTTGCATCTATCTATCATCTATCTATCTAATGTAATTGTACTGAACAGGCTCGCCTCCGTAAAAATCCCCTGGTGCTGATAGAAGCCTGGAAAAAAAAAAGAATGAATGGAAGGTCAATAAGGTAAACCTGAAGGCTTCCGGTAGGGTAGCCGACGCTTAGACCGTTAGTGGCCAACGCTGACCCTTTTGGGGGGTACATGATCGTTACGGTTTGCCCTTGATGCCAGGCACGGTGGATAGATCTTTATTTATTGCAAAAAGCCAACTGGCGATAGCAACCACACAAACAAAATAATGTATAAAAATAATAATAAACTAAAAGAAAATTCTAAATATAATTCAATACCACTTACATTAGATCCTCCCGATGCTTCGCTGCTAGCCGGACGAACACCGCCAGATCTCTCCTTACTGCAAAGCACTTATCTCCAATTTGTTAACCCTTCCTCCTCTAAAACACTCCTCCTAAACGTTTCCTCCCTTAGTTCCCCCAGCTCACCACATTTACACATAAAGTGTAAAAGATTCTCGTCAATTGCACCATTGCACCACTCATAGGGCAGAAGTAAGTTGGTCTGACTCCTGACGAGTTTAAAGTAAGTTCCCGCCTGCTCACCACTCACGGTTTTTGCAGAGCGGAGGTTCTTTACGACATCGCTGCTTTCCTGAAGCTTGTCCCTCCACGAAACCTGCGCCAAGGAACTGACATCGGAATTGAGAAGCTACTAAACAAGGACTTTCTCTTGCAGCTTCTGGTGAGTTGACCGTACTTTCGTAGTTGCCTCATGGATGCCATTTTTTTTTCTTGGCATACGGACCCCCCTCGCCCTCGCTTGTCTTTTCCATGGAATTGAAGAACCTCCCCTATCAATTAATGTGCGTTACCACTTCTTTCAGGTTGTTTACTGGAACATACTAACATTAAAAGGAAAGCGAAGTTAGGCAAAACGTAGTTGCTGTGAAAGTTTAACCGAAAAGGGCTGGGATAGTACAATCTAGTTACCCATCACTTATTCACTTAAATTAGCTTGAAGACCCGCTGAAAATGCGTTCCGTGGAATTTCCGTGTGATTTGTGGTACTTCTATGCGCTTGTATCTGTGTTGTACGCCTTACGAAACAAAATTTATGATTTTTTTTTTGTTCAGGCACTAAAAGCGTATTCTCGTCGTTCCCCGAGGATTTCTTGGGGAAGTGAAGGGAACGGCGAGAATAGAGGGAGTCAATCCACGCGGACTCCGCGTACAGAAACAGCGAGAATACCGGGAATGCTTCCAAAATTGATGTTGTTCAAAAAAAAATATGCAGTTGACGAAATTAGTCTGGATCCTCTTTATTTTTGGTTTTGTTTATTCTGATTGTTTTTAATTAATTTTACATTGCACCAACACCAGCTAAAATTGATTCCCCTCCGAATCTGAAAGAGAGCCCTTTTTATGGCACTTGCAGCCTCTGGCTCAAGTGCCATATACCGATCACAATTCCGTCTGTCGGTCTGTCGGTCTGTCGGTCTGTCGGTCGGTCCGAGTTTTTTTGTCCCACCTATCCGAGTTAGGGTACTTCCAGATGTGCTAGGACAATGAAACTTGGCAGGCATATCAGGGACCCGACCAAACTAACCTGGAAATAATCAGTTTCCCGATCCGACCATATGGGGGGGAGTGCGGGGCGCTGGAAACTTGCAAATTTAGGGCATTTTGTCACTTTTTTCTGAGTTAGGGTACTTCTAGATGAGCTAGGACAATGAAACTTGGCAGGAATATCAGGGACCCGACCAAACGAACCTGGAAATAATCAGTTTCCCGATCCGACCATATGCGGGGGAGTGGGGGCGCTCGAAACTTGAAAATTTAGGGCATTTTGTCACACTTTTTCGAGTTAGGGTACTTCCAGATGAGCTAGGACAATGAAACTTGGCAGGAATATTAGGGACCTGACCAAAGTAACCTGGAAATAATAAGTTTCCCGATCCGACCATATGCGGGGGAGTTGGGGCGCTGGAAACTTGAAAATTTAGGGCATTTTGTCACACTTTTTCGAGTGAGGGTACTTCCAGATGAGCTAGGACAATGAAACTTGGCAGGAATATCACGGACCCGACCAAACTAACCTGGAAATAATCAGTTTCCCGATCCGACCATATGGGGGGGAGTGCGGGGCGCTGGAAACTTGAAAATTTAGGGCATTTTGTCACACTTTTTCGAGTTAGGGTACTTCCAGTTGTGCTAGGACCATGAAACTTGGCAGGCATATCAGAGACCCGACCAAAGAAAATTAGGAATAATCAGTTTTCTGATCCGACCATTTTTTTTTTGGGGGGGGGGGGGGGGGGTGGAGGGCAGGGGAATCCGGGAAACTGAGAAGTGTGTAACTTTCGAACGGATGATCGGATTGTAATGAAACTTCATAACTGAAGAGAATATATATCTGTAATGTCCCGTTTAAAGTCTTGACCGGATTCGGTAGCCAGGGGGGAGTTGGGGGGGGGGAGACCGGAAATTTCAAGAAACGGTTAGAATGGAGGGATCGGAGTGAAACTTGCTGGGAAGAACAAGCATCTGCTCTAGATAAGTCCTTTAGACCATTGTACTGGATCCGGACACTTATGGGGGGGGGGGGGGCGGAATTCCGGTGATGGTGGTTTTTTGGATTTTCACGATGAAACTTGGCAGGCATATCAGGGACCCAATCAAACTGACTTCAAAATAAAAATATTGTTGATCAGATAATGGTGGGGGAGTGGAGGGAGGGGAATCCGCAGGGGAATCCGGGAAATTGAGAAGTGTGTAACTTTCGAACGGATGATCGGATTGTAATGAAACTTCATAGTAATGTCCCGTTTAAAGTCTTGACCGGATTCGGTAGCCAGGGGGGAGTTGGGGGGGGGGGGAGACCGGAAATTTCAAGAAACGGTTAGAGTGGAGGGATCGGAGTGAAACTTGCTGGGAAGAACAAGCATCTGCTCTAGATAAGTCCTTTAGGCCATTGTACTTGATCCGGACACTTATGGGGGGGGGGGGTCCCGGAATTCCGGTGATGGTGGTTTTGGGGACTTTCACGATGAAACTTGGCAGGCATATCAGGGACCCAATCAAACTGACTTCAAAATAAAAATTTTGTCGATCAGATAATGGTGGGGGGAGTGGAGGGAGGGGAATCCGAAATTTTCAGTCATGCGTAATTTTAGAATGGTTGATCGGATTCGAGTGAAATTTAAGAATTCAACAGAGGACATTTCTCCGATGATTTTTTTCATATCCGGACCGGATCCGGCAACTATTGGGGGGGGGGGGGAAATACGTGCCCCGTTTAGAATGGAGGGATCGGGATGGAACTTTGTGGGAAGAACAAACAGATGCTCTAGGTAAGTCATTTGCTGAATCGGATTGGCTACGTGCACCGCGGGGGAGCTGGGTGGGGTGGGGGGGGGGGGTGGACCGGAAATCTCGAGAAACGGTTAGAATGATGGTATCGGAGTGAAACTTGCTGGGAAGAACAAACATCTGGTCCATGTAAATCTTTTACATAATTTGACTGGATCCGGACACTTGAGGGGGGGTGGGGAGGAGGGGTATCCCGGAATTCCGTTTTTTGGGGGATTTTCACGACGAAACTTGGAAGGCATATCAGGGACCCGGTCAAACTGACTTGGAATAAAAAAAAAAATCCTCGATATGATAATCTTGAGGGGGGGGGGGGAGTTGAGGGAGGGGAATCCGGAATATTGAGTCATGCGTAACTTTGGAACGGGTGATCGGATTCGAGTGAAATTTAATAATTGAACAGAGGACATTTTTCTCTTGTGACCTTTTTCATTTCCGGACCGAATCCGGCAATTATCGGGGGGAGGGCGGAAAATACTTGACCCGCTTAGACTGGTGTGATCTGGATCGAAATTCGTGGGAATGACAAACAGATGCTCTGGATTAATCATTTACAGAACAGGATTGGCTCCGGTTATTGTGGGTGGAGTTGGAGGAGGGGGAGGGGGGTCTGGGATTCCGGTGATCGCGCGTTAAGGTACTTCCAGATGTGCTAGGACGATGAAACTTCGCTGGAATATTGGAGACTCAACAACATTTGCTTAGAAATTGCTACTTCCCAAATCCGATTATTCCTTAAAGTACCAATCTTGACCGCAAAGTAAAAAAAAATACTTTTAAGCAATATATGCATTTTCGTGATGCCCATCAGCCCATTAGCAGTTTTGCCTCAAGGGTTTTGCTTACAAATGAAGTTCCAGCTCCCTTATAGCGCGCATCTCAACCGCAAAGTCGAAACTTACTCTTGATCAATCAAATCATCTTGACACATGCAAGTGCCATATGAGCTTACAGCTCTTGTTTATGATGGTGATGATAATCGGAGCATTCCCCGTCCGTGGAGACTCGCAAGAATACGAGGAGTGAGTCCCCGGACAAACAAAAACGCGGGGACTCCTGAAGTGGAGTCCTCGGGGAACGGCGAGAATACGGCTTAAGCTGTCTTCACGAAGCTCACCACTGCCCACTGAAAAGCCCCGTTTGCGTTGAGATTAAAATTTCCGGGGTCACAGTAGAATTTTCGTTGTTCGGGCGGCCGCAGATATTCTGAACGTCGTAACTAGAGCAGATAGTGGAAAATAAAAAAAATCCCTTAGCAGAAAGTGAGTTCAGTTAAATGACACAAAAATAAGTTGGCTTTTCAGTTTAAACTTCAGTTGTGTTTTATTGTTGTATTTTTGTTGTTAAACTTCAGTCGATCGGGTCCAAAGTTTTCTGTAGGGTTAAAAGGGGTATGGCTACTTCTTGGGGCCATAAAAGGCACTGTATTGAGCTGAAATACACGATATAAGTGATGTCCAGATAAAGTAAATCATGTCTGGAAAATGTAAAAGCCTGACGTGTTTGCGTAAAATAAACAATAGGGATATCACAGGTGACTATCTGCTCGGCAACTTTTTATGGCACTTGCAGCTTCGCCCAAGTGCCATATACCGATCACTTTTCGGTGTGTCGGTCGGTCAGGACACTGTGCTCTAGTTAGGGTACTTCCAGAAGTGCTAGGACGATGAAACTTGGCAGGTGGATCCGAGACCCGGCCAAACTTACTTGGAAATAGTCACTTCCCCTATCCGACTACCATGAGGAGGGGAGGGAGGAGGAATCCTGAATCTTGAGATATGTAAACTTTCGAACGGGTGATCGGATCTTAATGAAACTTGATATTTGGAAAGAGCTCGTGTCTCAAATGTCATATTTCAACTTCGGACCTGATCCGATGAATGTTGGGGGGGGGGGGGGGAAGGTTAGAACTGGAAATCTTGTGACACGATTAGCTTGGAGCGATCGGGATTGAAGAAGAAGCACAAGCCCTAGATACATCAGTGACAGAACCGGACCGGGTTCGGGCACTGTGGCTCGGCAGTTTATCTGTGATTGATACCTCAATACCTGAACGCTCATTGAACTATCGGTCTTGCCTGATTTCGCTTTGCAAATTGCTCATGTTCTAGGTATCGCGACACGAGAAGAGAAGTTCGCAGCTACAAGCCTTAAACGAAATGCCCTTGTATCCGACAGAAGAAATAATCTGGAATGAAGCTGTTGTTCCGTCGGAGTACTTCTCCGGCGACAGGTGCCTCGCCCTCCCGAAACTTCATCTCCAGTTCCTGACGCTCCACGACTACCTTCTCCGGAACTTCAATCTCTTCCGCCTTGAAACAACGTGTGAGTTTTCTTTTCGAGCGTGGTCCACCCTACTTACCGTAGTTACTACGCATGACGTCACGCATTCTGGCTTCTGGCAGTTACCACGCTTGCTAAACTCTCGAGCATGATAAGCAAATAGTAACTATTAGTTAGTATTTCGAGAAGGTTGGAACGGTCAACGTAGTCACTTTTAGTGAGGTTGGAACGATAGTAACTAATAGTTACTATTGTTAGAAGTGTGGAACACGCTCTTCATCTTAACACCTTTGCTTCTTTTAGAGTGTTTTCCACCCTTCTAACAATTGTAACTAATTCCAACCTCGTGAAAAGTTACTATGCTGACCGTTCCAACCTTGTCGATATAGTAACAAATAGTAACTATTTGCTTGTCACGCTCGGGAGCTTAGTAAGCGTTGTAAGTGTTGTAACTACGGATCTCTGTGTTGTGATTGGCCCTAGCCCGTGGCACGATATTTTGCGGAAAATGGAAAAATACGTTCCAGCCTTGACGCTAAAAAGCCAGAATTCGTGAAGTCATGCGTACACCTTGAAACAGGCGTGAGTTTTCCGTTAATCTTTGCATAGGCATATTTGTGTTTTTTTTTCAACTTAGCCCTGCTAGCCAGTTTATTTATGGTACGGATTTAGGTTACGACCAGAGTCATAGAAGTTGAGGATTTTCCAACTTAAGCTAAGAAAAAAAAATTCCGCCGGGAAAAGCGGATTGTTAGTCCGCACCGGCACCAACCGTTACCTTTACCGCTCCACGTAGCACGATATATTGGCCATAAAGAAGTTGCTTCAGTATGTAAAGTTGAGATGTGTCAACCAAGGTTCATTTTTACTATCTGTCCTGCGGAAAGTAAGTCATGTTATTTTTATATTGATTGACGAAGGAAGATTATTGTTTCATACCATATTACACATATTTCAGATGAGATACGACAGGACGTCGAGGATGCTTTGTCACGCCTTCGACCTTGGTAAGCTGTGTTATGAACCCTTAAACGTTAACCCACTGTTACGAACTGTTTATGCAACGCTACTCTGTACATGGCCCCCGAGCGTTCTGGACCATGCTTAACAGTACAAAGTAACGGGCAAGCAAACTAGTGTCTACCTCATTAATACATATATATATATCGTTTATTCACCAAAATAGCAAAGATAGCTAGCAAAGGTAAGTCAACATAGCACTTTCAACGGGATATAAAATGGCCAATGGCAAATGACAAATAATACAAGATAAACACGCCTAAGAACTATTAAACGAACGAACAAAGTACGACACAAACGAGTTAACATATCTTTCAGTTGCATCCGCTGGATAATTTGTTAATTTAGTTTTGTTTGAGTGGGTTTGAGTACGCGTGTTGGGCCTGTTTTTATTTTGTTCTACATTACACTCAGGCAAAATTGATCTGTGAAGTTCAGAATTTAGACATTTGTGGCCAAAACTTATTGTTAAATGGTGCCTACGGTGTCTACGTATATAATCAGTTATAGGAAACATAGATGTGTATTTACACTTGAGAAATGAAGGTTCAGAAGATATGTATATAGCACTTAGCTTTTCATGCTCTCCGGCAACGACCTTCCACAGGTCCAACTCAAAACGAACTGAATTACATTTCTTCCAATTCTCTACCTCAAACTTGAATGACTGAGATTAGTCATTGCCAGGAACCTGAATGTTACCTGACGGATTCTGAAATAACCAAGGTGTAGCCAGCTCCCTGGTGAAAGTACACCTTGGTTACAGCTGTTGATTCTGTGAATTTTGATTTTAGGGTGAGGCTCAAGATTCATGAATGTCCAACTTTTGTGCCAGTTTCCTGTACGCTAAGTTAGTCGATTAAAGCTGAAAACGTTTCTGGGAGCATTGATTTCATTCATTGAGCACCTCATGTTAACACATATGAGCGTAATCATTACCCAAGACCTTCACATTTGTATTCTTCCCTTCTTTCCACTTTCTATTTGAAGAGACGATGTTGAGGGCCCAACTAGTCCATCTTTTCTGTTTTGCCTCGTTGCCCAGATAAGTCATTTTTCAGTGGCAAACTTCTGCCAAGACAAACTAGACAGTTGCCTAGGGGCCCCAGCCTCGGCCAGAGGCTGAATCGGTGATTATAATGTCTAAAAATTGGTAGCCTACTTGTCTATTTAGTTTCTAAGTCTGGTTGTCTTTTTTCTAAAGTCGAGTATCGACGTTAAAGGACCCCGCTTGCTTATTCTGTCTTTTGTAATATACCTAGCTCCCTTATGAATTATAAGCTTCTAAAATCCCCACCTGTCTCCATTATTTCCTTTTGTTCCTACGAATTTTTAGCGCTTTTTCGGCCGTGCCGAGTTTTGTCCATTACGCAGCTCAAAGTTTGCCAGAATCTTCAACGTTCGCTGAGAACTCTTTCACATTACACAAGGATATGAGAATCTTCTTCTTTTTACTTCTCTTATTTGCTTAGTTTTCCCACTTTTTAACCACGGCGCGTTCAGTTTTCAAATGTTTTGCGCCCAGCCGCCGCGTCGGAGAGCAGGAAGTTTGGATGAAATCGAGAAGCGCTAACAAGAAAATTGCTAAAATCAGGTGGAATGTAATGGTATTTTCGAAAAACTTTTTCGTGATCCACTTCAGAATGAAAGCATCATTTCCAGTAAGAGTTATTAAGCTTTAAGTAAATAAAAAGTATGTATTTTTTAAAGTATATTTCTTGTAAATTACAAAAAAAGGCGGCTCCGACTCGGTCTCCTGGGGTCTGAGAGTTGCTCCCATTCAACCAGAAAATGGCCCTCGTCCTCTGTTAAAGCACAGGGGGCATTGTCGCTTACTATTTGGGATCTTGTTACAACTAACTAAACTAATTTGTTTCCCACTTTAGGGTTGACGAGTACAAGCAAGTGGCTTTCGCTGGTTGGTCTCGTATGGCGCAGCCAGTTGTCAATTTCGCAGTTGTTGAAGTAGGAAAACCGAATATCGGAGAACGCCAGCCGTCGAGAGTTCGAGCTGATGTATCCGTCGTCCTGAACGTTAGGAATGAAATCAAAGCCGAGTGGGAATCTCTTAGGAAGCACGACCCATGTTTCCTGATTACCGTCAGACCTACTATGAGTCTTGGTAAGTTAGCTCCCGTGTTCCCTGAGACCCTGTCCCTGCCGTAGGGGAGACCGTGGGTGGTTTTCGCTCCAGCTCTACCTCTGTATGTGTGCTAGCTAGAGCCGTGTTTTTGGGATCCCGAAACATAAGTGGAGGGATACCTACGACTTCGTAAAAGTTGTCCGTCTGTCAGCACGATAACTCTCTAAGGGAATAATATATTTTGATGAAACTTGGTGTGAGGATTCTGTAGGTCAAGGGACAGGTTGAGTTCGTAGATGGGCCCCATCAGGGCCGTATCCCGAAACATACAAAAATTATCATTTTTTCTAGGCTTTTCCTTCTGATCTATGTCTTTTTTTGTCGCCCTCCCCCCCCCCCCGAAATAAATTCCTGGATACGGGTCTGGGCCCCATAGCTGTATACTTAAAGGACCTGTCTTACCTATGATACTAATGTAACCTACTTCTATGATCACTCTATATATTTCTAAACCCGGAGACCCCAATTTCGTACGGTACATTCTCTAACAAAACCACGCTGATTTTTTCTAACAAAATCACGTGTTTTGCTACGTTCGATGTGTATCACGCTGTCGACGGTGGTCTGCGAGAAGTTTTTCGGTCAGAAAAAACGGTTATGCGAAATTGCTTCCCTTTTTATGGCACTTGCAGCCTCTGGCTGAAGTGCCATATAACGATCACAATACCGTTGTCGGTCTGTCGGTCGGTCCGAGTTTTTTGTCCCACTTATCCGAGTTAGGGTACTTCCAGATGTGCTAGGACAATGAAACTTGGCAGGCATATCAGGGACCCGACCAAAATAACCTGGAAATAATCAGTTTCCCGATCCGACCATATGCGGGGGAGTGCGGGGCGCTGGAAACTTGAAAATTTAGGGCATTTTGTCACTTTTTTCCGAGTTAGGGTACTTCTAGATGAGCTAGGACAATGAAACTTGGCAGGAATATCAGGGACCCAACCAAACGAACCGGGAAATAATCAGTTTCCCGATCCGACCATATGCGGGGGAGTGCGGGGCGCTCGAAACTTGAAAATTTAGGGCATTTTGTCACACTTTTTCGAGTTAGGGTACTTCCAGATGAGCTAGGACAATGAAACTTGGCAGGAATATCAGGGACCCGACCAAACTAACCTGGAAATAATCAGTTTCCCGATCCGACCATATGCGGGGGAGTTGGGGCGCTGGAAACTCGAAAATTTAGGGCATTTTGTCTCACTTTTTCGAGTGAGGGTACTTCCAGATGAGCTAGGACAATGAAACTTGGCAGGAATATCAGGGACCCGACCAAACTAACCTGGAAATAATCAGTTTCCCGATCCGACCATATGCGGGGAAGTGGGGGCGCTGGAAACTTGAAAATTTAGGGCATTTTGTCACACTTTTTCGAGTTAGGGTACTTCCAGTTGTGCTAGTTGGCAGGAATATCAGTGACCCGACCAAACTAACCTGGAAATAATCAGTTTCCCGATCCGACCATATGCGGGGGAGTGGGGGCGCTCGAAACTTGAAAATTTAGGGCATTTTGTCACACTTTTTCGAGTTAGGGTACTTCAAGATGAGCTAGGACAATGAAACTTGGCAGGAATATCAGGGACCTGACCAAAGTAACCTGAAAATAATATGTTTCCCGATCCGACCATATGCGGGGGAGTTGGGGCGCTGGAAACTTGAAAATTTAGGGCATTTTGTCACACTTTTTCGAGTGAGGGTACTTCCAGATGAGCTAGGACAATGAAACTTGGCAGGAATATCAGGGACCCGACCAAATTAACCTGGAAATAATCAGTTTCCCGATCCGACCATATGCGGGGAAGTGGGGGCGCTAGAAACTTGAAAATTTAGGGTATTTTGTCACACTTTTTCGAGTTAGGGTACTTCCAGTTGTGCTAGGACCATGAAACTTGGCAGGCATATCAGAGACCCGACCAAACAAACTTAGAAATAATCAGTTTTCTAATCCGACCATTTGGGGGGGGGGGAGGGCAGGGGAATCAGGGAAATTGAGAAGTGTGTAACTTTCGAACGGATGATCGGATTGTAATGAAACTTCATAACTGAATAGAATATATATCTGTAATATCCCGTTTAAAGTCTTGATCTGATTTGGTAGCCAGGGGGGAGTTGGGGGGGGGGGGGAGACCGGAAATTTCATGAAACGGTTAGAATGGAGGGATCGGAGTGAAACTTGCTGGGAAGAACAAGCATCTGCTCTAGATAAGTCCTTTATACCATTGTACTGGATCCGGACACTTATGGGGGGGGGGGGTCCCGGAATTCCGGTGATGGTGGTTTTGGGGATTTTCACGGTTGGCAGGCATATCAAGGACTCAATCAAACTGACTTCAAAATAAAATTTTTGTCGATCAGATAATGGTGGGGGGAGTGGAGGGAGGGGAATCCGAAATTTTCAGTCATGCGTAATTTTGGAATGGGTGATCGGATTCGATTGAAATTTAAGAATTGAACAGAGGACATTGCTCCGATGATTTTTTTCATATCCGGACCGGATCCGGCAACTATTGGGGGGGGGGGCGGAAAATACGTGACCCGTTTAGAATGGAGGGATCGGGCCGGAACTTTGTGGGAAGAACAAACAGATGCTCTAGGTAAGTCATTTGCTGAGTCGGATTGGCTACGTGCACCGCGGGGGAGCTGGAGGGGGGGGGGGTGGACCGGAAATCTCGAGAAACGGTTAGAATGATGTTATCGGAGTGAAACTTTCTGGGAAGAACAAACATCTGGTCCATGTAAATCTTTTACATAATTTGACTGGATCCGGACACTTGAGGGAGGGGGGGGGGAGGAGGGGGTTTCCCGGAATTACGTTTTTGGGGGGATTTTCACGACGAAACTTGGAAGGCATATCAGGGACCCGGTCAAACTGACTTGGAATAAAAAAAATCCTCGATATGATAATCTTGGGGGGGGGGGGGGAGTTGAGGAAGGGGAATCCGGAATATTGAGTCATGCGTAACTTTGGAACGGGTGATCGGATTCGAGTGCAATTTAATAATTAAACAGAAAACATTTTTCTCTGGTGACCTTTTTCATTTCCGGACCGAATCCGGGAATTATTGGGGGGAGGGCGGAAAATACTTGACCCGCTTAGACTGGTGTGATCTGGATCGAGCTTCGTGGGAATGACAAACAGATGCCCTGGATTAATCATTTACAGAACCGGATTGGCTCCGGTTATTGTGGGTGGAGTTGGAGGAGGGGGGGGGGGGGGGGTCTGGGATTCCGGTTATCGCGCGTTAAGGTACTTCCAGATGTGCTAGGACGACGAAACTTCGCTGGAATATTGGAGACTCAACAACATTTGCTTAGAAAGTGCTACTTCCCTAATCCGATTATTCCTTAAAGTACCAATCTTGACCGCAAAGTAAACAAATACTTTTAAGCAATATATGCATTTTCGTGATGCCCATCAGCCCATTAGCAGTTTTGCCTTAAGGGTTTTGCTTACAAATGAAGTTCCAGCTCCCTTAGAGTGCGCATCTCAACCGCAAAGTCGAAACTTACTTTTGATCAATCAAATCATCTTGACCCATGCAAGTGCCATATGAGCTTACAGCTCTTGTTTAATGTAGATAGTCAGCGGGACGAAAGCATTTATTTTCCCAAGAGGTTTGGGGTGATTGCCATCAGAGGCTGCGAGATTGAAGGAATGCTGGACGAAAACGGACGTGTCATTGAAGAAGGTCCGGATCCAAGACCCGCGCTACCTGGAGACATGCGATCATTTAGAGTCTGGCTGGACTGCAACCAGTACAGGATCGATATGGACAAAGCCTCAGCCGGTGGTCCCGTAAGTTATCATTCAGTATTCACAACATTTTAAGCCTTAGTAGTACATTACATTCGTGAGGATTTTGGTGTAACAGCAACAAATAAGAAGACGTGACGTAGTTTAATCTTTAATGAACAGTTGGAAACTGGACTGTTTTGTCATATGATCGATGAAATGCCGTTCTTAATGAATTCTGCCAAAGGGGGTATTATTCTGCTACCATTTGGTTTATTGCATTTGCTATCACCTTGCTAATGGAAAAGAGGGTTAAAGGGTCGGACTGGCTGGCTGACCATTGTTGGGACTCAAGCTATTCGGGCAAGATCTTCAGCATTTCTTTGGATGTATACTTGCGGTTTGTTTACTTTTAAAGCTTTTAAAGTGGGAAGATTACAAATTGGGTTATTTCAATACTTGTTTGGTAATTGGGGATGTGAAAAGTCTTGGTTCTAACGTTGTTTGTATATAAATGCGATAAACATTTAGCTTTCACACTCCACGTTTGAGCGCTTGCGCACTTGTTTTATGTCCTACCTGCAACTTTTAAAGCTGTTTCGGTCGCAACGCAAACTTCGCCGTAAGCTTCAAGGTCCGCCGACAAATCTTTCGCACACAAGGACATGAGAAGCTTAAAAGTGTTGTTTTTCATTTTGGAAGACATAAATCAGGCCTATCTTCTGCTTTGGTCTTCTTTTCTTTTGCTTGATTTTCCCAAATTTTAACCACGGTGCGTTCAGTTTTCAAATATTTTGCGTCCAACCGCCGCGTCAGAGACCATACTCTATATAACTAAGTCCAAAACGCCAGTGATCCTCGGGAAGAACGAGAAAACGTACGACTCAAACTCAATAACCAAATCTTGTGTTAACAAATCACGGCGATGTTTTGAAGCAGCTGTGATACCGCTTCCGGCCCTTCCGCTAGGTACAGGACGATTTTGCATCGGCAAGAAGAGTTAGTCGTCAAGAGTATCCCGGTCCCGGCTGGATAGAGTTGACAACTTGACAAGCGCTAGGAAGAAAATCCTGATTCCACGCGACAAGTAATGATCTTTTCGAAAAACGATATTTCTTAGCCGTTTTTATCCTGAAAAGATTATTTCTAGAAAGAATTGTACTTTAAGGACCATAAGAGATGGATTCTAGAAAAGATAAAACTTGCTTGTTTCACCTTAGATATTCCTGTTGCTACGGAATGTGCTATTATTTGTTAAGTAATGAAGTACACTGAATACGCATTGGTCATGCTAACCGTCTTGCTGTTCTTAACCGAGGCTCATGTAAATCCCCCCCCCCCCCCGGAATGTTCCGTCCTTGTAAACCCCTCTGTACGAAAATTCCAACCCCTGGGGATTTAAGTTTACAACAACATGCGACCCACCGAGAAACCATTTTTTCATGATTTTTCTATTCCGCGTATTCGTAAATTAAGAAAAATAGCTTATTATGACGTTACTTCAGAATCGAGGTAACCTTCAATAGCAAATTTTCTCCCACCATTTTTCTCAAGGGCAGTTGGAGATACAGTTGAAATTTTCATTATAGGGTAGTTATCTTTCAGGGTTGTGTTTTTCTGGGGGGGGGGGAACTTATTTATTTCCTTTGTTCATTTTCGGGGGGGGGGGGAATTTCCACAGGGAAGAATATAATATCAGTTTTCTCCATATCCTGCTAATTCTTCTGTCCAATTTTTACGTAGTTTCATCCCACTGTTTATGTCTGGTCATCCCGATGAAAAATTTGTAGCCTGCATAGTAGTATGGTAGTAGTACGAAAACGTTGCATGTAATACTATGTAATAGCAAAGAATAATATCATTTAATGTGCCTCAGACTGGTCCAATCTTATGTAGTAGTATCTAATAGCATCCTGTCTTGCCATAGTAGCATCCAGTCTTGCTAATAGTAGCATATAGTAGTATGCAGTAACACGGTAGCCTTGAAGTAGAAGCATGTAGTAGCATCGTTAGTACTGCGTGCAACTTTTTCGTACTACTTCATAGTACCATTTTGAGATAAATTTTCATCGGGATATCTTGTAAGTGTATTAGTTAATTTGTTTCGGGTCTGTGTATTTCGCAAATATTGTATTCTACTTCTAGCTGTAAGCTATTTCGAAATAAACATGATTGATTCATTGAATAAACGTAATTTTTCAGGATATCTACGACACTTTCAGTATCATCCTGAGAAGACGACCGAAAGAAAACAATTTCAAAGCCGTTCTGGAAACAATTCGAGATCTGATGAACACAAACTGCGTTGTTCCAGAATGGCTTCATGATATCATTCTTGGCTACGGAAATCCTGGAGCAGCCCACTATGCCGAGTAAATATGTTTGGTTTATTCTTAGTTCATTTGAATGAATGAACGATTTATGACGCACTGCCCAAGGGTGTAAGTGCAGTAGAAAAGGACAAAAGATTGTATAAGTAGTGAACTGATAGACAAAAATGCTCCTCAGCCGGGATTTGAACCCAAGACCCCTGCTTACAAGGCAGTCGCTCTACCAACTGAGCTACCGAGGTGCTTGTGAGCTGAGTTCGCAAACCACTACAATAGTCTGGCAGAAGCCGGCTATAGGAACAGTGATCCCGCTCGAAGGCAAATTCATCTAACCAGTTCACATCCCCATGTCATGGAATTATTAATACATAGATGGCACTTTTCACAAGGGACTTGTACTGTGACCAATAAACCATAAACGTTTTTTTTTAATACATTTTAGAAGTCTAGGACCCATATTCGAAAAAACCGTTTATGGTTTATTGGTCACGGTACAAGTCCCTTGTGTAAAGTGCCATCTATGTATTAAGGACAAAAGAATATAAAATAATCGCAAAAACACTCAATAAATATTATCCATAATGGTTCCCCTAATTTACTGGACAAGTAAGGTTGCAATCGGAGAACACAAATTAGGGGAGAGGGCTTCAAGCGTCAACAATGGGTAGGAAATTAACAAACGGCGAATCAGGTAGCGGTTTGTGTATTGTAACCCGCCTTTTTGGGACAGCGAAGTAATACAAAATAAAGTAAAAGGCATGAATGAAAATAAAAAGAAGAAAATAATGAAACGTGTTTACGTTCTTTATGATTTTTTTATTCTAAGCAAAGCTAAACTATCCTTCATGATGACGGCGCTATCAATTCGCTGAGCTGTTTGAGAAATGCAACTGAACATCCTGTAGGTACACCACGTGATCCATCCCACAGACCCATGTCGGCATTCATCTCCTGAGGAAGTCCACAATGTAAAAAGTTTCTCCGAGAAAGGATTAAAGTTAACTGCAGTATTTGCTTCTGGGGTTAACCTTATCTTTACTGGGATAAGATTAATCCGAATTGGAAATTATCTATGTCAGTAGAGACAATATTAATCCCAGTGGCAAATACTGCAAGATTATTTTTTTTTTACAGTGCAGAACAGGCACAATACGCACGTCCAGTAGAAGTTGAGAATTTGTTTTTGATTGTAAATAAATATCTTATTTACCTTTTTTCATTAATGTAAGACGTTAGAACACCGGTAGTACGTTAGTAACTAAGTTATTGAAGTTATTAATTTGTAAGTGTCAAATATTACTTAAATTATAACTTTCGTTGTTAAGATATAATGAAATTATTGATTTTGTGAGCAGAAACTGTTTTGTGAGAAGTGGCTGAGGACGGTTCGCGCTGCGCCTAGAACCACCATTCCAATCCTCATACCAGCACCGAAGTTTAACGAGTGGTCATCACCTAATGACCCTACCGAACCGTACCACCCTCTTACTTACGACCCCCTCTGTATATTATTACCATTTTTTGAAGTGAAACTTCTGCAACACAAGTATTCTCCGCAGAAAATCTATATACCCTTTGCCACCCCTAAGATCTTGATCTTGCCAGATCTCCAGATCTTGCCCCCTTTATTTTCTGGTGTCATACATCCTAATCCAGGGCAAATATTCAGTTTGTTTGACAAATTTAGCAGATATCGTGGCTTACAACACTCCTCGTTCAAACCCAGATACAGCGCGATGGTTCAGAGGCGCCTGAGCTTAAGAGCTTCTAAAACCGAAAAATACTGTAACTAAATTCTGGGGCACCACCACAGACGCTTTGGGTGTGGCTGGTTATGGTGTGGCTGATGACATAGACGCCTAGGCACAGCGCTTCGCTTCAAATTATTAGTTTTGTGAGCGGGAACCAAATATCGGCTGCGGCAGTTTCCGTTTTAGAATAAATTATTGATAAATTTAAGTTGATATAGAAGGGACAGCAATTGGATTAATGGTTTCTTTGGGGGCTTGGAAACTATTCGTTTCGTCACAATGTTTGGCTATACATGAAAATCGTAGATGGGAAGGAATTCTCATGATTATCATGTGACGATGCGTGTCTTTGCGCCTGGAAGAAGGGATTCTGGGATTGCGTGAAGCCACTCCGCTAGATTGCCTATCTTGTCTTGTTCCTGCTTCTTGCGAGGGATGAATGGTTGCTTCGGTCAGAGGCGTCACTAGCCAAAATGTTTGGGGGGGGGGGGAGGGGCAAGAATTTACCGACTGGCTGGAAATTTTTACCGACTGTTTTTGCAGAAAAAAATACTGTTTTCAAGAAAAAAACGACATTTTAGAAAAAAAAATCGACTGATTTTCTGAAAAACCGACCTTTTTGACGAAAAACTAACTGATTTCCAGAAAAAACGACTGTTTTTATGAGAAAAAAATCACTGTTTTGACGGAAAATCGCGGCGCTTTGCGCCGACTCGGTTACTTTTTACCGACAGGCCGACAACATTGGGGGGCGTCCCCCCCTCCCCCCCCCCCCCCAGTCGTGACGCCCCTGGCTTCGGTTGCGTTACTGTACAGTTTACTTTCTCTCAGGTGATTAAAGTTTAACTGAAAAGCCAACGTATTTTTGTATCTTTAACTGACTACACTGGATTGTTTGGCTTTTGCTAAGTGATTTTTTTTTTTTTTCCTCTATCTGCTCTAATATAGTGAGGAATTAACGAAAATTCTACCATTACCAAGTTCTACCAAATTACCATTACCAAATTCTACCATTCTACCATGACGCAGAAAATTGTAATCTCAACACAAACGTGGCTTTTCAGCGGCCAGTGGTGATCTTGGTGAAGGCTGCTTAGTGCCTGAACGCAAGTTTTCGTAAACCTTTTTTGTCAAGCATAGAACACATGTACAAGCACATAGGGGACTACAAATCCGACAGGGAAATTCCTCTGTATGAAAATCGATTATTCGTGAATATCTGAGCAACGAAGTAACGCGTTTTATCGGGTCTTCAAGCCTATTTAAAGTTTAACCGAAAAGGGCTGGGATGGGACAATTTAGTTACCCACCACTCATTCGCTTGAATTGGCCTGAAGACCCGCTGAAAAGGCGTTACTTTGTTCAACTTTGTTGTTCCGCTATTCACGAATAATCGATTTTCAAATAGTGGAGTTTCCGTATGGTTTGTGGTACTCTATGCGCTTGTATTTTTGTTGTATGTCTTACGAGAAAGATTTCTGATTTTGTTCAGGCACTAAGCAATCTTCACCAATCTCCACTGCCCACTGAAAAGCCGCGTTTGTGTTGAGATTAAAATTTCCCCCGTCATAGTAGAATTTACTGAACGTCATAACTAGAGCAGATAGTATGGAAAACAAAAAAAATCCCTCTGCAGAATCCAAATAATTCAGTGTATTCAGTTAAATGACACAAAAATAAGTTGGCTTTTCAGTTAAACTTTAAGAGCTTTTCGTAAATCTATTTCGTCAAGCATACAACACATGTACAAGCACATAGGGGACCACAAATCCGACAGGGAAATTCCACTATATGAAAATCGATTATTCGTGAATATCGGAGCAACGAAGAGCGTGTTCCATCCTACTTACCGTAGTTACCACGCATGACGTCACAAATTCTGCCTTTTTGTCGTCAAGGCTGGAACGATTTTTCTATTTTCCAGCGGAATATCATGCCACGGGTTAATCCGGCCAATCACGTGACAGAGATTCGTGGTTACTACGCTTACCATGCTCCCGAGCGTGGTAAGCAAATAGTTACCATTAGTTACCATTTCGAGAAGGCTGGAACGGTCAGCGTAGTAACTTTTCGTGAGGTTGGAACAGATTTAGTAACTAATAGTTACTATTGGTACGAGGGTGGAACACGCTCTAAGTTGACTGCGAATCATATTTTGTGACACAAGACGGCTAAGTCAGCTGACATTCATTCGAGCGATATTTCCGCCCTTATGGCAAGGGGCCTCGCCACGTTGCAGCTAGAAGAAACTATGCAATACAATAAATGAAAATGGCCAAAATATTGCTAGAACAAATCTGAGTTGACCTTTAATCAGATATGATTCAGGTGACGATTACGTGCGAAAATAAAAGCTTAAAGGGCCCCTCGCACTTTTTACTCTCCATCTTACAGTATTTTAAAATATTTGAATACTTCAAAAATAAGGTGCGCTTTCAATAAATAACCCACGGTTTTGGCTGTTCTAAGCCATTTCCAGATTGCAGGTTTGTTTCCCTCCCCGACGTTGACCCAGAGGATTGACAGCCTGACGAGGACCCTTGCCAAGAAGGGCCGAAATATCGTTGATGAAGAATTGTAGCGGACGTATCCGTTGTAAACATTGTTTGAATAAACATTTCCAAGACCCATTGACTTTAAGTGAAAACAGGGAAGCAATTTACGTAATCGGTTTTACTGATGGAAAAACTTCTCGCAGACAACCGTCGACAGTGTGATACACATCGAAGGTAGCAAAACACGGCAAGTAAGAAAATCAACGTGGTTCTGTTAGAGGGGTTAGAATGTACCGTACGAAATTGGGGTCTCCGAATTTCGAAATAAATGGAGTGATTATGGAAGTAGGTTGCGTTATTATTTTAGGTAAGACAGGTCCTTTAAACAAGCTAGGTACAGGAAGGCTAGAATGTTAGGTCTTCCCCCTCCCCTACCGCGTTCGCAGAAACCACCCTGGGTAAGCTAATGGTCCGTGGCGTGCAGGACCAGAAAATGCCGTCGAGCCGGTTAAAAATTAATCTTCTGATTTTAGGATGCCCAATGAGATCCCCAAGCTGAATTTCCGTGATACATTCCTTGATTTCGAACATCTCGCGGGGAGTTTCCCGGGATACGAGGTTAAGGTGAAAACTGAGGACAAGGACGCCCTCGTCCCACCATTCAGGTAAAGCTTATTGGTTCTCTCAGAATTAACAATTAGCAAGTGAATAATGTAGTACGTAAACGATTGTAATTTAGTTGTCGAAGTCATGTGTATTTCTTATAGTATTTATATGTCGTTGGATGGATCAGTTGGTTTAGGCATAGTTGTGTTTTATACATTATACTTTGTACTCCTTAGTTCTGAGGGAGATAAATAAAGGAAGGCCAGTTTGCGCTTGCTAGCCTTTCGACGTTTTTAAGGGCTGCTTCAGCCCTCTGTATACGCATAGTTCAAATGACCACGTTGCTTCGCGCCATCCCTTTCTTTTCCAATGGTCTGACAATGTGCAGACATGCGTTGTGGTCGCAGAATTTTGTGCAAGCAGGCAGTAGCAGATAAGTTGTCCTCTAACTGAAGAGAATTTGGCTGGTAAATCCAGAACGTTGTAAACAATAGTTTTGGGTGAATAGCTGTCACAAGAAGCCGTGAAAGGTTTCTTAAAGGACCCCTCGCACTATTTTCTCTTCAGCTTACAGTATTTTAAAATACATGTATACTTTAAAACTAGGCTTTGCTTTCAACAAATAACCCACGGTTTTGGCTGTTTTAAGCCTTTTCCGAGACCCGCTGCTTATAGCGAAAACAGGGAAACAATTTACATAACCGTTTTTTCTGATGGAAAAACTTCTCGCATACAACCGTCAACCGTCACATCGAAGGTAGCAAAACACGGCAAGGGAAAAACTCAGCATGGTTTTGTTAGAGGGGTTAGAATGTACCGTACGAAATTGGAGTCTCCGGGTTTAGAGATCTATGGAGTGATTGTGGAAGTAGGTTGCGTTAGTATTTCCTTTATAATAATCTTTGTTATAGACTGACCTTTGAAGAGGTGGTTGCCAAACGGGCAAACCCAGACGCTGACAGCACACGAAGGGAGCCCAAGGTGATCACTGTTGAGCCCTACAAACCTCCACACCCCGGACCCTACCCCTTCAACCAGCCGAAAACGTAAGCAATGCTTTTCAAAGCCTGAGTGTGTTTCCAGTCTAAATTAACAGTAGATCGTGTTTTTTGCTGTTCTGTGCATGATGCGGCTGAAATTTTCCACTTGTTTTTCGGCCCTCTTTTCAAATGTGTTCGTGTGGCGATACCGTGAAGAACCCCTTTACATTTATTACTACTTAACTATATGTTCCTAAAAGAGGCGTCCCGAGGGGGACGCCTCTGCCTCCCTTCGTTTTGGGCATTCTATAAAATTTTCGCCGAATGCGAAAATTCCGGTCGAAACTCTACCAAGTTTGAACTTGATACTTGCAGTGGTTAACCTGTTATGGGCTCCACAAAATACGGTGAAAACCGGAAACCGAAAGCTGCTACAGCGCTGGCAATAGTGGAATGTTCCAGGGAACACTCCACTAAAAATAAAAGTGGAGGAGCGTGCAAAACGCGCCAAATTATCTCTTCAGACTCGGTTTTGGACGTCTATACAACTTTTAGAAAAAAAAATAATAAATTCTGTAAAAATCAGGTACCGATTCGATCAATTTTACCACGTTTGCCCCCCCCCCCCCCCCTCCAATGAAGTAAGGCGTGGGACGCCCCTGGTTCATAATCCTTCCATCTGCTCACATTTATGAGACATTGGAACTTCCTATGCAATATTTATTTTATTCTGTAAGCACAAACCGCATTACGCTAATTTTCTGGAACATGCGGCTTCGCTCAAACGCGATATACCGATCAGTTTTCGGTCGGTCCACTGTTCTCGAGTTAGGGTACTTCCAGATTTTATTACGAAGGATGAATCTGATCGTATAGAGAATATTCAGAAACGTGCCCTAAGAATTGTGCACAGGGGCCCTAAAATCCCGTACTCTGGCCTTCTTTCTTTATTTGGACTGGATGCGCTGTCTAATAGGAGCAGAAGTTGTGTCAAAATTTTGGACTAAAACTTCTTGAACACCCAACTCTCCGATCCCTTTTACCCCCCTGATTTTGAGGTTGAACGCCCAAGGCCACCAAGGCAAGTATCCACCAAAGTCCCGAAGCTCATGTCGATCGCATGTAACCAGGAAAGATATTGTAATTGCTTCATTCCGAAATTTGTGGATTTGTACAATAATGTTGTTTTGTCTTAGTTATTTTGTTAGAAATTTTATTTCGGGTGTTGACTTCAATGGTTTACCTTTTATTTTGATTATGAATTTGATTTCAACAATTGTTGTATATATTACCTGACAAAGGTCAAACAATTTGGTTGAACAACCACGAAATTTTGTACCTGAATTATACAATAAATCAATCAATCAATCAATGTGCTAGGACGACGAAACTTGGCAGGCGTATCAGGGACCCGACCAAACTAACTCACCGATCAAGAAATTTTGTGACACGCTTAAGGTGGAGCGATCAGGATGCAACTTGTTGGGAAGAACAAGCACAAGGCGTAGGTACATCATAGACAGAACTGGAACGGATTTGGGCACTGTGGGGGAGTTTGAGGGGGGTCCCGGAATTCCGGTGATCCGGAGTTAAGGTAGTTCCAGGTGGGCTAGGACGATGAAACTTTGCAGGCATATCAGAGAACCAACCAGATTAACTTGGAAATAGTCAATTCTCCGATCCGACCATCGTGGGGGGGGGGTGTGGAGGAAGAGGGAATCCGGAATCTTGATGTATGTATAATTTTCGAACGACTGATCGGGTCTTAATGAAACTTGATATTTGGAAAGATCTCGTGTCCCGAATGTTTCAGAATCGGACCGGATCCGATTAATATGGGAGGGGGGGGGGGGGACCGGAAATCTTTTGACACACTTAGAGTTGAGCGATCGGGAAGAAACTTGGTAGGAAGAACAACAAAGAACAAAGTACGCCAGTGACAGAACAGGACCGGGTTCGAGCGCTGTGGGAGGAGTTGGAGGGGGTCCGGAATTCCGGTGAGCGCGAGTGAAGGTACATCCAGATGTGCTAGGACGATGAAAGTTGGCCGGCAAATTAGAGACTCGACAAGATTGGTTCAGAAATTGTCACTTCCCAGATCCGACTGAAGTACAAAAAATACTTTTAAGCAAAATGTACATTTTCATGATCCCATCAGCCCATGATCATTTTTGCTTCGAGGGTTTTGCTTATAAATGAACTTCGAGCTCTTTTGATTAAATTATGCAGCTAACCGCAAAGTGGAAAATTACTTTCGGCCAAACTATACATTTCATGATCCGTGAGGGTCCATGATCATGTCTTGCGCCCTTAAAATGCGCATCATCACAGCCTAGTGCAAATAAAATACTTTGTATCGAACAATTTGCTACATTCTCGTGATTTTCAGAGGTCCTATCATTCTTATTTCAAGGGTTTTGCTTACAAATGATCAGAAAAAAAACCTCGAATTGGAAAATTCCTACTTTCATCCTCTGACCCAGCCTTGCAAGTGCCATATGAGCTTCTAGCTCTTGTTACGTTTGGCGTGTTCATGTTCTTTTCGTGCAAGTTTTTCTTTGTTTGTCGTCAAAACCAAGGGAGCCGAGCGAGGATGAAAACAGACGGGACGGTTTTGTAATCTTTGAGACATCCAGCAGAAATTCAAAGGGGTCACATATGTTAGAATATTGGAACAGAAGCTGCATTGACTGTAACTTATAATTTCAGTCGCTAGTTTTTTCGCTTGTGAAGCTTTAGCTTGAAGAGCCTCATTCCACGGAGGACGTAATCCCCCCCCCCCTCCGTTCGCTAGAATATTTATCTCTTCCCAAGATTTTACTTCCCTGATTCCAGGAATGCTGTCAGATTCACGCCAACCCAAGTTGAAGCTATCAGATCAGGAATGCAGCCTGGTTTAACCCTTGTCGTTGGCCCCCCTGGAACTGGAAAAACTGATGTCGCTGTGCAGATCATTTCCAACATCTACCATAACTTCCCCGAGCAAAGGACACTGATCGTCACGCATTCAAATATGGCACTGAATCAGCTCTTCGAGAAAATCATGGCGCTAGATGTCGACGAAAGGCATCTGCTGCGTATGGGTCACGGCGAAGAGGCGCTGGAAACCGAAAAGGATTTCAGTCGGTATGTCTGGCTCCCCTCCACTTTCCCTCCTATTTTTTCGTTGGTATTTGCGGCCTAAACCCTAGTGTTTTTGCCCCTAAGGTCTTTGACTGTTCCCGTGGGCCGTGTCAGTGTCATTCCGTCGGAGTTTTAGAAGTTTACTTTGAGAGTTGTTCCAAGTTTCCCAGAATCTTTCAGATTCCTTTGCTTGGGAATCGACGAAGCGCATGCGTTGTTGATGGAACTGTGTATTTTACCATAGAACGTGTTACATCTGGAATCAGTGAATTTGTTTAGACAAATAGCTTACAGCTAGAGACGGCAGTCAGAAGTCTCCCACTTTTGTGCCACTTTGGTGGCTTCCATTCGGGATTTACTTTCCACAGATGGAACCCATTAGCAAGGTATTTGTGGCACAAACCCTAGTGTTTTTGTCCCTAAGTTCCCGTTAAGTTACCTCTTCCCGTTTGTTCCTGTGTCGGTTTCATTTGGTCGGAGTTTCAGGAGCTTACTTTGAGAGTTGTTCCGAGTTTCCCAGAATCTTTCAGATTCCTTCGACGAAGCGCATGCTTTGTTCTTGGAATTGTGCATTTTCCCATAGAACGTGTTACGTCTGGAATCGATCAATCTGTTCAGACAAATCTAGAGACGGCAGACAAAGTCATACGAAATGTTTACAGTTGACGTTGATACAGGAAGCAAGAATTCCTTAATACAGTTTACAAAAAACCTCCCGAAATAAATGCTCGTAAAAAAAAATGCCTAAAAAACTATAGCTACTAAACTTGCTTGCGGTAGAATGTTTCCCCAATGGATTTCCGGTTCTTTAAAAAAAAATTAGTTTCATTCCTGTGGGCATACTTGAAATCAGCATTCCCGACAAACCGAGTTGGCTAATTGTCAATCTTCATAGCTAAACGGATTCACAGGTTGGGATGGTGGGAGGTTTTTGTGAAACCATCCATACTCACAACGATATCTCTTTCTTTCAAGGTATGGTCGTGTAAATTACGTTCTATCAAAGCGACTGGAACTTCTAACTGAAGTGCAGAGACTGCAAGAAAGTCTCTTCGTCCCAGGAGATGTTGCCTACACCAGTGAGACGGCTGGATACTTCTACATGCAACACGTACTCGCTAGATGGCAGCAATTCCTTTCTGTCGTGAGACCTACATCACCAAGGGTAGGCTGATTTGTATGTGGTGGCCTGGAGGGAAGGTGAAAGGAGCTGCAGATCCCTCTAACTCGTTAAAAATTCGGATCGAAGCCCGCTTCTCTTTTGCCATTTAACTTTCTCTTTAGCATCATTTGCTCGCCATTTTTTTGCACTTTAGTTTTAGACAACGTTTTTACCAGCCCCCCCCCCCCCCCCTCCTGACAACACTGAAAAATCTCCAACAAAATGATTTCAGTTTACCATGAGCGTGTTCCACCCTTCTAACAATAGTAACTATTAGGTACTGATTCCGTTCCAAGCTCACGAAAAGTTACTACGCTGACCGTTCTAACCTTCTCGAAATAGTAACTATTTTATGCACGGGAGCTTAGTAAGCGTGGTAACTACGAATCTTTGTAACGTGATTGGCCGGATTACCCGTGGAGCTGCCGTGGAGGGATATTTTACCGAAAATTTAAAATGCGTTCCAGCCTTGACGCCAAGAAGCCAAAATTCGTGACGTCATGCGTAGTAATTACGGTAAGTAGGGGGGAACACGCTCTATAACTAACGTCAGTTTCTTCTGTCACAGAAGCAAGTTTAATTGTTTTCAGTCTGTCCTTATTTGATATCCGAAATCAGCGTTCTCGGATACTGTTGCTTAGCACCAGAATTATTGATGGCCGAAAATTTGTATGCATGTCCACGCCGGTCCTCGAAGGGTTTTCTGATAATTTAATTTATACAATCTCAGTAGGATTTCGGTTTTTGGCTGAATTTTGTTTCGGAACGTTTATTTCCTTAATAGCCTGTATTACACACGCTAGCACTGGATCTTCATTCACGCAAATAACACATGACAATTACATAAGTAGACATTTCATCTATACGTACAACTTAAAAATATAATTTGACTGAATTAGAATTAAAATTTTGGGTAAAATAAGGTACAAAGGATTTCAGGCAACGATCAGTCGAGTTTATGGGTCGTCTTTCTAGTCTCTGGGAAGCAGCGTCCCTCTGTCTTTGTCGTGTATTAGACCTGCTATTTGCTATGTTCTCAGAGTCAGGTAGAATGGCACGAAGCGCATGTGATGCCAGACACTTGCTCCCTTTGGCAGGTTGAGCTTGACCAGGCCATCCCCGTAAGAAAGATCACCTGGGCCGAGCATAATCTTAACAGCCCTTTTTTTGGATGGCTTCTAGTCCATCGGTCTGTGCGTTGGTGAGTCCTGGGTGCCAAGCCGGACAAGCATACTCCAGGCAAGGTCGGATTTTCGGAACTTGGCAGAAAGGTTATTTATATAGATGTATATCAGATGAAATATTACATTTTGTTCTGTCAGTGAGTTAACCTTATCTGTTGTGTAGGTCGTCTCTGTTGGAGACATTGGAAACCACTTCCCTTTCACCGTGTATTTCGCTAATGCTCCCCAGCCTCTGTTCCGTGGGGTTTCATTTGATGAGGATATGGAGATTGCTGAAGGATGCTTTAGACATATCAATAAGATCTTCACTCAGTTGGAGGAATTCAGAGCCTTTGAAATGCTCCGTAGTGGTCTTGACAGGACCCGGTATCTTCTGGTCAAAGAAGCAAAGATTATTGCAATGACCTGCACCCACGCAGCGCTGAAAAGAAGGGAACTCGTAGAATTAGGTAAGCACACTCTGCAATATCGCGATGAAAATACGCAGCTACTTGGGCAGTTTGGGCTATGCCTTAAAATTTTCCATTCGAGCCGTTAGAGTGGCCGTACCATTGAACTCCCCAGAGCAAAATAACACTAGGGAGTAGCGTCAAGACCTATGCTTTCCTTGCTTCCCAAACGGGCCATACTCATAGCGCCGCCCATTACGTTTGCGACTTATAAGCGAGACAAACTTGCGGGTTTAGAAATTTCTAGTAAAGCTAAGATGCGGTCTGCATACATCGAGGAAACTGGGGAGGTTGTATCTTTTTTTTTGCTTTGTTCAGGATATGAAGTTATTGGAGCCAGGGCTGGTGCATGACGTATTGAGTTTCAGTTGGGACGTTCACTATCGGCAGTGGTGCTAGTGTCGCTGTTATTCGAGAGTGCGTCACTTTTTCGAGTCTTGGCGCTACTCTCTATAGTGTTATTCTGCTCTGGAACTCCCTACCAGAAGGTGTAGTCGGTGCGGAGGGGGTCAACGAGTAAAAAAAAAACGTCGATAGTCTGCATCTGGAAGACGTGTTTTCGGTCTAAAAATTGCATAGAGAGCTTTATTTTAGATAGATTCCTGGCATCAGAATTTATTTGTAAACGAAATAATTTTTTGTTTTGAAGCAAGAGGCATACGCGTAACAATATGGCGTTAAGTTCGTCCGTAAGAGTAATGCGTCTTTCACACTGAGAACGCAAGACGCTTGCGTAGAGTCAGCGTTTCGTCTGTCTTGCGTCGGGATTTTCACACCGTGAAGGCTTGTGCGTTGCGTTTTCAGAAAATGGCTAGTTCTGATGAAGACTTAAAATAATTCCTGGTCTGAACATGGAGCCTATAGGCAAATTCAGACAGTTTGTAGAATGTTTATAGGTAATTTTTTATTGTTACTATTTGCTACTTGAAGGAGACAAGGTCCAATCAAATGTAATGTGATACAAAGTAGGGTCAACTTACGAGTCACGCTCTTGCTAAACTCCTTATTGATGATTTCACAAATTGATAACCATGTATTATTAAGAAAAGTCTTGTTGTGATAGTCAGGGACCACCTTTTTATCATATAGTCCAGGTCTCTCTTGAACTAGTTTTTCTTCTAAAACTTCCATTTCACTGAAAAACAAATTGAAAAATCTGATGCGTACGCGTCGGACGCAACGTAAAAATAGAGCTCAGTTCTATTCTTGCGTTGCGTCAATTTTTTAAGCGCAAGCTCCGCGTTGCGTCGTCGCAAGCGCAACGCAAGGCTTGCGTAGCTCAGTGTGAAAGGCAAACGCATCAATATGAAAGCAGCTTAAAGAGACTGGAGCCCGTTTCTGGAGTAATTATTCTTCTGGTTCTTCTATTCCAATAATGTGTACAACGGATACGTCAGCTACGATGCTTCATCAGCGATATTTCGCCCCTTCTTGGCAAGGGTCCTCGTCAGGCTGTCAATCTTCAGGGTCAACGTCGGGGAACGTCTTCCTTGCCAAGAAGGGCCGAAATTAGCTGACGTATGCGTTGTGTACATTATTTGAATATATGTGTGAAGTCAGCTTGGGCTCAAGGAATAAATATCTTGTTTTTGACATATTTCGCCGAGTTTCGGAGCCTTATTTTGCTACGCTTGTCGCCATTGCTGCTGGATTTTCGGCGGAAAGGACGTATACGATAGATACTAATGGTAGTTCTTGAGTACAGTATCTTCATGTAAGGCGAGCTTTAAGCTTACGTCATCAGATCGAAGATGTTAGTGCTAGTAGTTTGGTACTTCTTGTCATATCCAGTTGGTCTGACCTCTAGTATCATACTGTCAGTCAAGTAGTCACAAGTATTGTAGTTAATCACAGTTAACTTGTACACATACATACAGCTTTTACAAGCTTTGGGAAGAGGCTCGTTATGGAGACATCCCATAGCACTTTGCTCTGAAATAGTCCTAGTTATTTCCTCCCTCTGTAACCTACTTTTCTATATATCTCTTCGGTTTCCGTCATCATCATCAGTTTCCCGGCACCGTGACATAGTTCACTCGGTCTTGATCCCCCAGATCCAGTTAGCTGCTGTGCTAATCCAAGGTCAGGCTTTGATCCATTTCATTAAAAGTATTCAGAATGTCTTCAGCCCACACCCCAGGAGCCCTATGTTCATTAAATCTTGCCTACCATTCGTTCAACCTTACAACAGGCTTATACTAGTGACAACGGCCTAGCATTAGAAACTGAATTTTCTTAGAAGTCTATAATCATTTTGATTTATTCAGGGTTCAAATACGACAACATTCTGATGGAAGAGTCAGCCCAGATCTTGGAAATCGAGACGTTCATCCCTCTACTACTTCAGAACCCCGAGGATAACTTCAATCGGCTAAAGCGTTGGATAATGATCGGAGACCACCATCAACTGCCTCCTGTGATAAAAAATATGGCCTTCCAGAAGTTCTCAAACATGGAGCAGTCCCTCTTCACTCGATTTGTTCGGTTGGGCGTGCCGACAGTAGACCTCGACGCTCAGGGTCGTGCTAGGCCAGGGTAAGTTTGTGCCGTCAACGCAGGAGGAATGACTTACAAAGGTGCTTTCACACTGGCTTAAGTGGTTATATGGCCTCCTCATACTGGCCTACTTAAAGTTCAATGGGCGGATCAAACAATCATGATACCACATTACCATCCCCTAGAATACAATGTTACGTCAGAAATCAGCAGATTCCTCGACAACTTACTTTTGCTAATATATCATGACGCCGTTTTTTGCTGACTGCCATGCTCCGATTTACTAGCTTCAACAAATATAAGTGGAGTTTCTTTTTTCATATCTATTCGTTGTTATTACATACTCCGAATTATTTGTATTGTTGACAAATATTCATATTAACGGTTTTAACTGAGAATTCCTTGTAAGCTCTGGAATCAGCTGGAAGTAGGTCGGTTATACTTGTACATTTTTGGCAGTGTTGTAACTTTACATCCAGAAAGCAAAACTTTGTAGAGCACTGGAGCAATCTGCCAGCTACAGAGACGGTTTATTTTAGCAGCCACGGCACTCTCATCACTCAGCTCTACAAAATGATTGATATTCGTACGTGACCGAGAGTTTTTGAATTTCCGCGCCTTGCAGTACAATGCTCTGAAATCATCTCCGCCGATACGCCGAAGAGTCAATGACAAGCGATAACAAGAAAACGGCTTATTTTTGGGGCGCTATCCAGCGGAAGTCAGAAATGTGTATGTGTGAAGCATTTTTATAAAAAACAAAGCATAGTTAGTGCCCATTGTGCTTTAAAGGACTTAAGGCCGATTTCTTTTCATAGCGTAACAGCGTAACGACGTAACTTAGGCTACATAAGACAAATTTCGTAAGTAGACTTCACCTCTAGTTAAGGACTTGCGCTACGGATGACAGTTCAGAACTTCAAAAACGTGGAATTTCTAGATGAGAAATTCACTGACTTTGTGCAAGAAAGGGCATACTTGTATAACCCCGAACATGCAGATTACAAGAATAAAATTATGCAAATAAATGCCTGGGAGTAATTCACCAGGCAGTAGCCTACCACAGGAGTGTAAAGAAAACTGTTTTTTATTTACAGTATTTTGTATTAAAACAACCATCAAACTCATTTTAAACCACACCAGTCTCAAAAAGAACCCTGCAATTCTTTCTCTTTCTGCCAAGACACAGACCCTGGTGGACTAAGAAAGTAATCAGCAGGTTTGTCACGCAGCTCCCTGGTTTCACTGGCGGAAAAATCGGGTGGAGCTTAGTTTGAATGTGAAAGGTTTACGTGAGGTGTGAAAGGTCCACGTAACGTAAGATACTTAACGTAAGACCTTACGGATACAATGTGAAAGCACCGTTTTTAGCCGTTGTGAAAGTCCATTGCTTGGAAAACAAATTCTGTATGTCCTTTAGGAAATGCAATTATAGAGAAGTTTCTTTCCCAGTGGTCGGACATTTTTTGTTACTTCAGTGAATCGATTTGCAAAATTTGAACTAATGGTTTTCATTAAAAATATTCAACAGGATAGCAATGTTCAAATGTTGCTCAAATATTCAACAGGATCGCACTAAAAATTAAATTTGGATTGCTCGTCTGATTTTGAAAATCTTGACCTGACTTCCCGGTGTGTGACTATGAAGGTACGTGTGCTACAGGAGCCCGTAAGGTCTTGAAAAGAATCGATCATGATACAAGCATGACTCAGGCAAATGTCCGTAGAACGGATTGGGCATTTGGGAAGAGCAGTTGACCAGTGTACTGCATTTCCTTGAAAACAGAAACATGTCAGGTGTCACCTGTATTTCTTTATTTGTAATTTAAATTAAAGTTCACTTTATTCATCCAAAAATTCTTCATTGCGAAAAATAGCATAGGTAAATGTCAATAAAGATTCACTAAGATACAAGTACATAATGTACTATTACTTTACAAAATCTTCATGCAATATACAATTTTGGTTTCTTAATTTGGTCCATAATAAAGTTTTACTAATATTATGTACAATTTGTTTTGTTACAATAATATTTGATCGTCGGGTCAAATTCTGAGAAGAGCAGGCCTACGTCAGGGAACTACGGGATTTAATTCTGTAGGCTATTTTTTTAGGAAAAAGTAGGGGCGTGTTGATGAGAGGTAAGCACATCTTACATTAAGTTTTCTTAGGCTATGAGATACGTCCTATGCCGGAATTTCCAGAATGTGATTACTTATGAAAAGTTAATGGACTTGTAAGATACGCAATTTAAACTGATGGTACATTATTTGACAGCCTCTGCAACCTGTACAATTGGCGGTACAAGAAGCTTGGAAACCTGGATCACGTGCTCAAACTACCGGAATATCGTTCAGCGAATGCTGGATTCGAGTACGATTTCCAGCTCATCGACGTTGCTGACTTCAACGGTGTCGGCGAGTCAGAACCAAGCCCCTACTTTTACCAGGTTAGTTTATCACCTCACCAACCTAACATGTTTTTCCATGTTCCAAAGCTTTCTTGGGGATTATACAGAACCAGCCACCAGCTATTTTCACAGCTAAACCAAAGCCTTACGAAAGATGTGTGTTGAATCAGATGGCGACAAGCTAAAAGCTTAAAGGACCCCTCTCACTATTTACTCTTCAGCTTACAGTATTTTGAAATATTTGAATACTTTAAAACTAGGATGTGCTTTCAGCCAAAATCCAACGATTTTGGCTGTTCTAAGCCTTTTTCGAGACCCGTTGGCTTGTAGCCAAAACAGGGAAACAGTTTACATAACCGGTCTTTTTTATGGAAAAACTCCTCGCAGACAACCGCCGACAGCGTCATACACATCGAAGGTAGCAAAATACGGCAAGTGAGAAAATCAGCGTGGTTTTGTTAGAGGGGTTAGAATGTACCGTACGAAATTGGGGTCTCCGGGTTTAGAAATATAGGGAGTGATTATTTGATTAAGACAGGTCCTTTAATGGCAAATGTATTAACAGATAAATGGATAAGAACACTTTTAAGGCATTGCAGGGGTTTTCAGTGCGTCTCCGTGAAGTAAGGGTAAGGGCAAGGTAAGTAAGGGTAACACAGTCCGGTTTTGGTATGAGTGGTATGCGAATTTCCTCCTTTGTTAGGCATCGGGTTAATCGGGTGTTCGGAGTTTTGACCCAGGGGTAAGAAGAAATCCAACTCGTTTATCCTGAGATATCTTTGTCCAGTGTTTCGTGTCGAAATGGGATAATAATTTGTTTGACTGTTACCGGATAAATGACACGATCTAGACTATATTATCTCGTAATGTGGGCTAGACCAGAAATTAAAGACAGGAACGAATTACATAATGGATGCGCAAGTACAATTAATAAAACCCTTTTGGATCCCATCGGAACCTTTGGTGTTGTTGTCGAGTGCAGAATATGTTCGATGATCCGCGGTCGCGCTCACGCGGAACTCCAGTGAGATTGGGTCAGTAATTTAGGGTTGTGAACACTTTTAAACCACGTTCATCATAACAATAGTAATAGTAATGTGATTGCACCGAAAAGGCTTTCGCCTCTATGAATTGTATACATCATCATGAACCGTCATTTTTTTTCTTTTTTAGAACTTGGCTGAGGCGGAGTACCTGGTCGCTGTCTTCACGTATATGCGGCTTAGTGGCTATCCTGCTTCGAAGATCTCAGTCCTTACAACATATAATGGACAAAAAGCCTTGATAAGGGACATCATTGAGAGTAAATGTGCCAAGAATCCTTTGATTGGCAGGCCGCACAAAGTAAGTTCTCCCCTAAACCGGCAGAGCAAAATAACACTAGGGAGAAGCGCCAAGACTTGACAAAATTAACACACACTCGAATAGCAGCGATACTAGCACCACTAGCGATGGAGAACGTCCCTACTGAGACTCATTCAGACGTTCACCAACTAAACGCTGGCTCTGATAACTTCATCTTCTGAAAATTGCAAAAACAATGATACTGCCTCCGTTATTTCCTTGGTGTGTGCAGACCGCACCTTTGCTTTCCTAGAAATTTCGAAACCTGCAAGTTTGTCTCGCCCTAAATGCCGCAAGCGTACTGGGTGGCGCTATGAGTATCGCCTGTTTGCAGAGCATGGAAAGTATAGGTCTTGGCGCTACTGCTGAGTGTTATTTTGCTCTGCTAAACCGGCCTCATTCGCAGTTATCAAGCGGCTTGGAAAAATTTGACAGTGCAAAACGGATGCGTCAGCTGAAATTTTATTAGAGCTATATTTCGGACCTTCTTGGCAGGGGTCCTCTTCAGACTCAAAGCCTTTTAGGCTTGGAAAAATCTCCGTTTTATTCACATGAAAATCATCACAAAAAGTTGAGTCGCGAATACGGCATATTTGTAAATGACCCTCAGGCTATAGTGATGTGCCTGGTCACGTTTAGACAAAGGCGGAACGAACAGTTTAATTCGGCCTAACGGGGACCATGGCGGTGCGTGGGAGGGGTTAATTCACTTCATCAGACGGCTAATGGTAGATCTGTAATCGTATTCTTTTCTTCTTGAGACATTCAAATTATGTAAATGTTTCTGTTTTATACAGACATACAGCACTGCTTTTGCTTTTTTTTAACGTGAAAGATTATGGGCTGAACCTGAAGGTAGCCTACTGCACTAGTATGACCGAAAATCCAAAGGGATGACTCGTCAGTCAGTGAGCGTGTTCACCCTTCTTACCATAGTCACTACGCATGACGTCACGTATTCCGGCTTTTTGCCGTCAAGGGTGGAACGACTTTTCTATGTTCCAGTATAATATCATGCCACGGGCAAATCCGACCAATCACGTTACAGAGATGCGTAGTTACCACGCTTACTATGCTCCATAGCATGGTAAGCATATAGTTACTATTAGTTACTACTTCGAGAAGGTTCGAACGGTCAGCGTAGTAACAGTTTAGTTTAGTAACCAATAGTTACTATTCAATTCAATTTCAGTTTCAATTTATTTTGTCTAGCCGATTTGGTGGTTCCCGTCCATATTAACACTAATTATATACAAAAAATAATTCCATACTAGTTTGGATATAACCAAGACTTGTCAAACATAACTCAAAATATTCAGATCTATATACAATTAATGATGCGAGTTAAAAAGGTTGAGGGAAGCGGGAACAAAACTTCTTAGGTAACGAGTCGGTGTGTGTTTAATTGGCTGCAATTTGGGTATTGGCTGGGCTACCACTCTCTCAGGCCTTACTCTTGTCGCCGAAAAATCTGGGGGGAGGATATCACGTAGTGCTGGTGTATTCAAGATTTTAGTTCCAAACACTAACGAAAGTTTTTCACAGTGCTTCAACAGGGTTTCTAAATTATGAGTATTAAGGAGGTCTATATACGGTACTTTAGGGGACTTGGAAACTACAAGGAGGGCTCTATACTGTATCCTCTCAAGCGAATCAGACTGTTCACGAGTAATTCTAAAGTGCCACACAGGGCAACAGTATTCCAGAAGTGGGCGTATGAAAAAAGATAAACTGTTAGGAGATGCTTAGGTGGGACTCCGTAACGGGATAGTACTTTGAGGGAACGGAGGGACATGTTACCTCTCCTTAGCATAACTTCAACCTGTCTATCCCACTTCAGATCCGCCGTTATGTGAACTCCCAAGAGTGTAAGTTCCTTAACATGCTGAGAGTGAGGAAGTGGAGGGAAAAAAAACAGGGTTACTTTTTAAAAAGGACATTGTCAGAACCACTGATTTCTCCATGTTAACAACGATTTGCTCAGCAGCGGCTCCAACACAAATATTATCTAACAGTAATTGGGCATTGCTTGTTATATCACTACGACATATCTCTAAAATGGACAAGTCGTCTACAAACTTCCATCTGTCTTGGAAAGTTACAGCAAGCTCTTTGATCATCACAAGGAAAAGCAAAGGGCCAAGAAGATTGCTTTGTGGTACACCGCAAAAAATGGGGAGGCTATCCGAATAGGTCGACTTATATTTAGTACGTTGCGTCCGATCTGACAGGAAATTCGCAATAATTAGTTCAAGGAACACGTCAGTTATAAATTTATTTAATAGTTTCTCGACGAGCTTGCTATGACTAATCAAATCGAAAGCCTTTTTTATACTATTGTTAGAATGGCGGAACACGCTCAATTTTAGTCTTGATTCTGATGTACATCTTCCAGATTGACACTGTGGATAAGTATCAAGGTCAACAGAATGACTACATCCTGCTATCCCTGGTGCGGACGAGGAACATTGGTCACTTGCGAGATGTTCGTCGGTTGGTTGTGTCAATGTCTCGCAGTCGACTAGGGCTTTACATCTTCGCCAGGGTGGACTTGTTTGCCAACTGCTTTGAACTCCAGCCTGCTTTTAACTTGGTAAGTACGTCATGATCCCCGAGGAAACCTCAGGCTTGCAGAGTTCCGTAATTTCCAGTCCTTCGGTAGCGTAGTGCAGTCTACCACAAACCCCTGAGTTTGGGAAAGTCTATGCCAAACGCTGGGTGTATCTAGCGTTTGGTATACCCTATGCCTAACGCTCCCTAAACGCTGGATACTGGGACCCAGTAAAATATTGATGATTTGAGTGAAGCTCAGAAATCAACCAATCAGAATTCATCTGTGATGTGGTAGGTCAGAGTTAGGGTGCCAACAACTATGAAACGTTTGGCATAGGCTATTCAGCATTAGGCCTAGGCTATGCCAAACGCTAGATATACTCAGCGTTTGGCATAGGGTATCCAAATGCACGACGACTAAGTAATTGAGATGGCCGAAGTGATATCCATTCCTTTTGAAGAAGCTTTTTAGTTTTGATTGTCCATGTATTTTTTCTAAACGCACGTTATACCAAAGAGCTTCGTTAACAAGCCCAGAATGACGTTTCGCAAACACCTTTTCTATAAAGAAGAACGATGGCTTTCGACACAGCTTCTCAGGTATTCTAACAACGAAAGTCAAATATTACACCGGAAGTCAGTTTTACGCGGTTAACGAACAATCTGACCTTTCTCGGCTGTTCTGAAAGGCGCTGATCTTTTTTTGTTGCTTCCTCTTATAGTGCGAACACACGGTCAGGATTGGGCGCTCTCAGGCTGGAATTCCTGCCCGGGTTTTCGGCACCATCATCATCATTTCCATATGGAAAAGTTGAAATCTTTTCAACAGGATGATGAAAGTGCAGGAAATCCGACCCGGGGATCCTGATCGTGTGTTCGACAAATGTAAACGGACCAAGCCAATGAAGAGTGGTCGAGCAATATTTCTTGTTTAAGGCAAACTTGATCAAATACTGTTTCTGTTCTGTTTCTAAAATACTACTTTAAAATACAGTCATGTTTCCAATGAACCACAAATGACTCCCGATATTTTTAGAAAAGTTCTTGATAGCTCTCCGCTGCGATCGGAACTATGGAAGAATTTGCGTAACGGGTCTTCCTGACCCCAGAACCCCAGAAACACTATTCGGAGTCTGATATGAGTAAGAAAGTTCCGTAATTGGCAAACCTTTAAACAGTATGTTGCTGTTAAGTTGGATATAAGAAATACCGAATGCAGTTCGAAATTTCGGGTGTGTCTGTAATAGATAGTGTGATAGCAAGCTAACGACAGGTACTTTAAAGGTTAACTTAGTTTTCCCATAAGGCGTATTCTCTCTGTTCCCCAAGGATACCTCGGAGAATCGAAGGGAACGGCGAGAATAGAGGGAGTCACTACACGCGGACTCCGCGTGTAGAAAACACCGGAATGCTTCCAAAATGATTCTGTTCGAAAAAAAAATATGCAGTTGACGAAATTAGTCTGGATCTATTTTATTTCTGGTTTTGTTTATTCTGATTGTTTTTATTTTTATTTTACATTGCACCAACACCAGCAAAAATTGATTCACCTCTGAATCTGAAAGGGAGTCCTTTCTCATGATCGTGATGTTAATTGGAGCATTCCCCGTCCGTGGGGACTCGCGAGAATACGGGGAGTGAGTCCCCGGGACAAACAAAAACGCGGGGACTCCTCAAGTGGAGTCCTCGGGGAACGGCGAGAATACGCCTGGAACCTCCCGAGACTCTAAGGAGTCTCTCTGATCTTGGCCATTATTTCTTTTTAGTTGCTCAAGCGACCGACGAAGCTGCACCTATACCCTGATGAAGCTTACCCCACAGTCCGTCCTGTCGATTCGAAGTTCCCAGCTCCGCCTTTCGTTCTGAATGACATGCCAATGATGGCCAAATTCGTGTACGATTTCTACGCCCGAAAGGTGGCAGCCATGAAAATGGCAGTGGAGGTAAGTCATGCGCGTCCCCGCCATATTTTCATGCCTTACTCTACGTGAACACTTAAAGGACCTGTCTTACCTTTAATACTAATGCAACCTACTTCCATAATCACTCCATGTATTTCTAAACCCGGAGACCCCAATTTCGTACGGTACATTCTAACCCCTCTAACAAAACCACGCTGATTTTCTCAGTTGCCATGTTTTGCTGCCTTCGATGTGTGTAGCGCTGTCGACGGGTGTCTGCGAGAAGCTTTTACATCAGAAAAAACGGTTATGTAAATTGTTTCCCTGTTTTCGCTATAATTCAACGCGTCTCGAAAAGGCTTAAAACAGCCAAAACCGTGGGTTATTGAAAGCACAGCCTAGTTTTAAAGTATTCAAATATTTTTAAAATACTGTAAGTTGAAGAGTAAATAGTGCGAGGGGTCCTTAAAGTTTTTACCTGGTGCCAGAAGGTTTTTCTTATTGTAGTTGTAACAAAATACCAAAAAGCACTAAAATCAGAAAACAGTGCAAAAATTACTGGTGTCATTACTGCCTGAGACAGCTATCCCAAAGTGATCCTTAAATTCTGTAGTGCCGCCAGCTATACACTGCCAAAGTTGAGGTCCTTATATAGACCTTCACTTAAAGGACCCGTCGGACCTATAGTACCAATGCAACCTATTTCCGTAACTACATTCATTAATTCTTAAACTCGAAGACCCGAATTTCATATGTTACATTCTCAACCCACTAACGACCCCTGACTAATCTTTGCGCTTGCCATAGTTCACTAGTTTCCATGCACATTATGCTCCCGTCGAGTGTACGAGTTTTTGCTGGAAGTCGACGGATCACACAGCCAAAGCCGTGGATAATTTGTTAAAAGCAGAGCTTAGTTTTACAGCATTCAGCCAAGTTCTGAATACTGGAACATAAAAAGTAAATAGTGCGCGGTGTGCTTTAATAACCCTCATTCAGTCACCAGCAGCTTTTGCCCACCAAATACCGCCCTCTGGTTTGTTCCACAATGGAAATATGAGCAGATTTCAGACCATGAGTTTTGCAGTTCTGAAAAGAAACCCTATTTCAGCAAAGACAGGCCAATAGTGACAAATGAAAGATGACATTCGAAAATGTTCGTAGGGGATATTAGGTAGATTACTGAACTCACATAAGGTATATTCTCACCGTTCCTCGGGGAATCAACGGGAACGGCGAGAATAGAGGGAGCCACTCCACGCGGACTCGGCAAACAAGGAGAACATGGGGGATGCTTCCAAAATGGATTTTGTTCGAAAAATAATTTATTCAGGTGATGTAAAGTAAAATCGTAACCTCAATGAAAAATATGCTTTTTTCTCAAAATCAGCTTTAAACCATAATCAGACTTAATATTGATCTCAGAAATTTTTATTAACCATCTCTAAGATCTATTGTTCAAAAACAAGAACACCAACAACTCCTAAAGTCGATTCATCACCGAATCTGAAAGGGAGTCCTTTTTATGATGATCATGGATAATCGGAGCATTCCCCGTCCGTGGGCACTCGCGAGAACACGGGGAGTGAGTCCCTGGGTCAAACAAAAAGGCGGAATGAGTCCTCCAGGAAAGGCGAGAATAAGCCTACATACGTTGCTCCTAACTATTCACAGATGGTTCAATCATAGTCGGTGAAGGAATTCAAGAATTGCCTTAGTAGTACCTTCATTAAACACTTATAAAAGGTTTCAAGGTCCACAGTTGCAGCCTGACGTAAGGGAATACTGTTGAAATGCAGGATTTTGGGTCCAACTTAAGCACAGGCAAGCTATTCGGATTTATCATGCCTGCTGTATTGTCATATTTGACGGTGCGAAACGGATAAGTCGGCTACTTTTATTAGAGCTATATTTTCCACTCCCCCGCATATGGTCGGATCGGGAAACTGATTATTTCCGGGTTTTTTTGGTCGGGTCCCTGATATGCCTGCCAAGTTTCATTGTCCTAGCACACCTGGAAGTACCCTAATTCGAAAAAGTGTGACAAAAAACTCGGACAGACCGACAGACGGAATTGTGATCGGTATATTGCACTTGAGCCAGAGGCTGCAAGTGCAGCCGTGTTGAGAATGAAATCACAGCACCAACTTTAACTCTAACCATTTATCAGAGAAGAATATTTAAGATATTTAAGGAAGAATCTTTAATTGTTTTTCCACAAGTTCATTTCCAGCTTGAGCCTGAAGAGGAGCCTTGCCAAGAAGGGCCGAAATATAGCTCTAATAAAATGTAGCTGACTTATCCGTTCCTCACCGCCAAGTATGATTCGCAGTCAGCTTGGGCTGAAGGAATATCCGTATTGTCATACATTTATTTTCCCAGGCTCAGAAACCTAGCTGGTTCGAACCAGGTCTGTTCGAAAAGCACCCCCCTCCCCGACGCGCCCCCCAACATCCCGGCGCCGACGAGGTCGACGATGAAGATGACAAAACGATTTACATCGTCAATGAGGTTGAGATGGACACGACGGTGTCTGTTGAGAAGAAGGAAGACAAAACTAGCGATTCTTAATTTTGTACAAGCGGAAATTTTAATAATTTTTTTTCAACGAAGCTCTGACTTATTAAGACAATCCCATCGGAACGCCGTAGCCATTCGTCCATACAAATTTAAGGCACATACAAATTTTTCTGTATCAAAAGCCTCCGCAACTCGGATCGAAACTTTACCCGACTAGTTGAATATTTGTCAATTGACTGTACCAGTTTATACAAGTTGCGGTTTTGCAGATTCCATGGTATCTGTTACCACGGTAACTGGATCTGCAATTGGTCGTTTTTGCAGTTACCGTAAACGACAATTGCCGGAAACTGATATACAGTCAACTTCTTTCCCACCAATTTGACAAAAAATGATGAAAGTGAGATGACTTTTTCAGATACCACGGTCGGACCGTACCACGGCAACTGGCCAGATACCACGATAACTGAAAAAACACCTTTGACCGTGGTATCAGATACCACGATAGCTGCAAAAACGACTTTAGACCGTGGCATCGATACCATGGTATCTGCAAAAACGCAAAGTTACAGTCGGGCTAGCTAGATATTTATTGAAGCCTGGGAATTCCTCCTCCAGTCAAATAGTCGATTTCCTATATTTACTTTCCTAGGCTGGTCGACTAGTGACCCCACCGTCTTAACCCTAGGTTAACACTGCAGCGTTGTATGCAGCACTGTTTTTCTTTTTTTTTTGATTTTTCAACGTAGCCTAAGAGAGAATCGCTTAAATGTTCACCTCGCAATGCCGATGAAAAAGAAAAGGGAATGAGTGATTTAAGAATTTGTGACGTACAGCCCAAGGGCATAAGTGCAGTAAAAACAAGAGCTGGAAGCTCATATGGCACTTGCAAGTGTCAGATGGAAGTGATGGTCAAAAGTATTTTTTTCACTTTTCGGTTAAGATGCGCACTTTAAGGGTGTTAAAAATTAATTTCTAAGCAAAACTCTTGAGACAAAAAGGATCATGAGCTCATGGCGATCGTGAAAAAGTAAATTTTGCTTAAATTTTTTTTTGCACTTTGCGGTTAAGATGAGTTCTTTAAGGGATGGTCGGATCTAGAAGTGACGATGTCTAACCCAATGATGTCAAGTTTCTAATGCTCCTGCAAATCTTCCTAGCACATCTGGAAGTACCTTAACTCACGACCACCGGAATTCCGGACACCCCCATACAGCTCCCCCCCCCCCTCGATACCCGAATCCGGTCCGATTCTGTCACTGATGCACCTAGGACTTGTGACTGTACTTCCTACCAAGTTTCATCCTGATCGCTCCACTATATGCGTGTCACGAGATTTTCGGTTCTCCCCTCTGCTCCCCTCTCACCATTCATCGGATCCGGTCCTGAATTGAGATGGAACATCTGGGAAATGAGGTCTTTGAAGATATCAAGTTTCATTAAGATCCGAAAACCCGTTCGAAAGTTATGCATATGCCACTAATTTCCAGATTCCGCCGTCTCCCCTCCCCCCACGGTGGTCGGATCGGGCAAGTGACTGTTTCCAAGTTAATCTGGCCGGGTCCCTGATATGCCTGCTAAATTTTATCGTCCTAGCCCACCTGGAAGTACATTAATGACGGATCGTCGGAATTCCAGAACCCCCGTCGCAACTCCCCCTACAGTGCCCGAATCCAGTCCAATTCTGTCAGTGATGTATCTGGAGCTTGTGCTTGTTCTTCCCACCAAGTTTCATCCCAATCGCTCGACTCTGAGAGTTTCACACGATTTCCGCCCCCCCCCCCTCCGACTCCCCCCAGATTCATCGGATCCGGTCCGGACTTGAAACGAAAAATCTGAGACACGGGGTCTTTCCAGATATCAAGTTTCATTAAGATCCGATCATCCGTTCGAAAGTTATGCATGCCCCTATTTTCCGTATTCCGCCACCTCCCCCTCCACCCACGATGGCCGGATCGCGCAAGTGACTATTTCCAAGTTAGTTTGGTCGAGTCTCTAATATGCCTGCCAAGTTTCATCGTCCTAGCACTTCTGGAAGTACCCTAACTCGAGAAGAGTGGACCGACCGAAAAGTGATCCGTATATGGCACTTGAGCGGAGCTGCAAGTGCCATAAAAACACAAAGAATATAAAAATAATGACAAAACACTCAAAAATATTTTCATCGAGGCTATTCACTAATTTAGAATCCCATTGATGAAGTCGGGGACCGGGGATAGTTAAATTTACAGTCCAGTTCTCCCCCCCCCACCCACACTCAAAATTCGCATGCGTTTTATCGGTCGAATTGAAATTTTTAAAAAGCGTCCTACACTCCGTCAAAACGCATGTTCTGCGTTCCTACTTGCTTGTCGCACCATCTGTGTCGTATGTTGCAAAACACATAAATTTGCGCGAAATCGCAGCTGTGTGAACCAACCAAGGGTAATTCATCAACAGTTGCTTTTTAGCAGATACTGTGGTATCTGATACCACGGTCTAAAGTCGTTTTCGCAGTTACTGTGGTATCTGATCCCACGGTCAAAAGGCGTTTTTGCAGTTATCGTGGTATCTGGCCAGTTACCGTGGTATCTGAAAAAGTCATCTCACTTTCATTGTCATCAACAACAGAGCCTAGGATTTTCTCAAATTGGTGGGAAAGATTTTTGGCACTTAGCATGTGACCAGTCCACGAACCCACGCCGAATTTTGGCAGCGTTTGCTCTACTTTTAGCATTTTTCAAGGTATTCTTGCAATTTTCCAGCCAATTTTTTCAGTTTTTCCCCCAAAATCGTCAGCGTTGTTATGTTATTATTGTATTATGGCATTAGCCTTCTGAAAGTGCCATATTGCGATCGCATTGTTGGTCCCTCTGTCTTACTTTTGCTAGTTCGGGCACTTCCACGTAAGGTAAGACGACGAAACTTGAGAAGCTTCTAAAGGACTCGGCTGAATGCCCAGCGAAACCATGCTTTCGCGGATTAATCCCATCATTCGTGTGGGGGTGGAGGAGGGGGGACACGGAAACTTGTGACCCGAGTCGAAGTAAACTTTATGTGCTGTTGGAGCAAAAAGATACGATGACCACGGGGGGTGGGGGTGGGGGGTTGGAGGTGGACTTTTGGAACATACAAGGGGCCAAAGTAATGTAGGGATTGGATGAAACTTGGACGATACAAAGATCATGGGTCCCAGATGTGTGATTTTGAAGTGAAGAAACTTGTTCGGTAGTAAGTGCCGTAGATACAAAATTTGCGGGTCCGAATCGCATCCGATGGAGGATGGAGGGGGGGGGGGGATTGGTATCCTGCATAGGGACCAAACGGATGGAGAGAATGGAATGAAACTTGGTCATGTGTCCAAGATCCGGAAGTGCACGGTGGCTGATAGGAGCAAATGCCCTAGATTTGACATTTATGTGTCCGAATCGCATGTGGACACGGTGGAGGGGGTTCCGGAAATGTGTTGGTCCGCATAGGCACCAAAAGGAGAAAGAGATGAAACTTGGACGGCACAAAAGTCATGGACCGGATGTGCCATTTGATATCTGGGCCAGATACGACCAAATACTACGTAGATGGAGATGGAATATAATTCAGGTGACTTTACCATGACAAATTCGCTGGTTTATTTGTCACGGTACTAGTCCCTTGTAGAAATTTCCTCTACATAATACCTGTCTAGTCCTGTGACATGGGGATGTGAAGTGTTTAGATAGATTTATCTTCGGCTGGATCACTGTTCCTATGGCCCGCTTCTTCGTGACTATATTAAAGTGGTTTGCGAGCTGTGTTCTAAAGCCCCGCTTTATCTCAGTGGCAGAGTAGTCGCCTTGAAAGTCGGAGGTGATGGGTTCGAATCCCGGCTGTAGAGCAATTTTGTCTTTCAGTTGACTACTTATAAACGGATACGACCTCTTCGGGATAGATGAAAGTTGGTTGAAATTTTTGGAAGTTTTCATGAAACTTGATGGGTTTTAGATGCAAATGCTCTGCATGTGACATTAATGTATCTTTATCGGACAGAAACCCAGTGGAGGATTGTGACGCGGAGTACCGGAAGAGCTGAAGATCATATAGCTATTGCAAGGGTAGGTAGCATGTATTTTAGCTCAGGGTCGCATACGGTCCGGCCATACAGATAGAACATTTTGGTCATTTGCTCTCGCCAGCTGGCAAGTTCCTCCTCATCGGATCACGAGTTCGAGATTTAGACGTGTCACGAAGGAGAAGACATCCAGAAATCCCCTCAAACTCCCCACCAAAGCCAGATTCCGTCATGGCCCAGAGTTACATATCTCTAGGACCCATGGCCTTGTACCGTTTGCGATATACGCGGGTCAAGATCAAGGATTGCTCACCCCCCCCCCTCCCACACACACACACGGATGGTTGGATCCGGGAAAGAAGGATTCGTTGATTATCGGTCGGGTCCTTTCCATGCATGCCAAATTTCATGAACCTAGCTTGTGTGGAAGTGCCGAAACTAGCAAAGTGAGACAAAGGGACAGACGAACCGACGGAGGGACATAATGGTCGCTGTACGGTCTTGAGTCAGAGGCTGCAAGCTACGAAGCGGCAAAAGGGGACAATTAAAAGCAAGTGTCACACAATCCTTTAACCTATATTGGCTACCTGCTGCTTTACTATGAATAAAACTTGTGTAATGGTGAATCCTCAGCACTTGAGGGGATTTTTAGGGAATTTCGAATCTCAAGCAATCGAGGTGATTTCAAGAGAATTAAAACGTTTTCCGACGTTCAGGGAAATGGCGCTACTGTCCGTAAAGAATGGCAAGTTCCAACGCCATTAGCTTGTCCGGAAGTGTCTGAACTAGCAAACTTTGGACAGAACGACGGACCGACAGGAAGTGCGGTTGCTATTGGTTGCTTTGTTTACGCGGTGTGGAACTAGCATACAATTTTTGGTAATAAATAATACTCCTGCACTGCCGCCGCAACCTGGAGCCTTTGGAAAATAAAGCTAAATAGAAAAAGAACTTGAAACATTTCACCTAAATAGATTCGGCGGCATTATTATATCGGCGGGCCGCCGGCCCCGACGGCGGCCAGCTGAGTTATTTCTGCGCGGCTTTGGGGACTAGTTGTGACTGGTTACCAATTTTTCCTTTGGGATGACTTCAAAAAGCGCAATTTCGGCAATTGTCATTTTTGCAAAGCAGCCGCTGTATCAGATGCCACGGTAACTGCAAAAAACAAAATGCAGATTCAGATACCGTGGTATCAGATAAATGGTATTTGCGAAAACGCAACTGTCGAAATCCAGTCCAAATCCAACTGTAGTTGTCCCCAATCTGAACGGTACAGTGCCGTTCAGATTGAGGACAACTAGATACTGTAGTCTGTAGCTTTTTACCCCTGTACTTTCCTTGCGGCATTTCGGAAGAAACAGAAACATTCGTTGGCGTGGAATTTAAAATTGGAATCCAATCCAACACAAAAACTGGTCACATTGACAGAAAGCCCCATCAAATCGTGTTCTGCATGTCTGAACTGAAAAGAAACGCTAATTACAGTAAAACTGAAGAAAAATGTTGAAGAGGCTTATGCATAGGTAAGTAAGAAGTGAAATAATGCTTTCAGTGTCAATATTTCAAGCCACAAGAAGAAAATCAGCATCATGCATTTCTTATACATATAGATTGCTATTTTTATTTTAGATGAATAGTGGATATCCAATTCTGCAAAAAAAAAAAAAAATCAGTTTGGGCTTAAATAGAAGTAGGCTATGACACTCATGTTACTCTGATTAAATACTTACAGATATCTGATTGGTAGCATCTTGTTATTCAGAGCGGGTTCCATCCTGCTTGTTTGAATAACAATAACTATTAGACTACCGTACAGGAGGGGTATGCTTATGTGAACATTTTTTTAAAGTTTAACCGAAAAGGGCCGAGATGGGAGAATCTAGTTACTTATCACATATTCGTTTAAATGGGCTTGAAGACCCGATGAAAATGCGTTACTTGGTTGCTGCGCAATGCACGAATAACCGATTTTCGAATAGTAGAATTTCCCTGTCTGATTTGTGGTACCATTATGTGCTTGTACCTGTGTTGTATGATTGATGAAAAAGATTTACACAAATGTTTGTTCTGCCACTAAGCAGTCTTCAGCAAGATCACCACTGGCCATTGAAAAGCTGCGTTTGTGCTGAGATTCAGATTCTCCGCATCATAGTAGAATTTGCATTGTGGGGACGGCTGTAGATATTCTGAACGTCACTACGAGAGCAGATAGTGGAAAATCCAAAAATCCCTTAGCAGAATCCAAATAATTCAGTGTATTCAGTCAAATGATACAAAAATAAGTTGGCTTTTCAGTTAAACTTTAACTGTTACACTACCTTGCTTTTGTCAATTGCGTATAAAAAAGTAAAATGGAAAAGAAAAAATACAAACTTATTATCAGTTGATAGCCAATTATTTCAGGGTTATCCTAGCACAAAGTTAAAACAGAAAGTCAATACACTTTCTTTGATTTTGAATTTCAAAAAAATCTTCTTCCTCTTTTGACTGCATCTGGAGGTTCGGACCGCCATCTTTTCCATTGAAGTTGCATTCCACTTGGCAAAATTTTGAAATTAACAAAGGAAAACAGCTTATAGTTCAGTCACTTTCATCAGTGAATTAACAAAATATTCTAAAATTGCAAATGGGTTGACTGGTTATCATCAGTATTTATTGAAAAAAACGCCTTGTTTGGGTTTTAGTTTTTTCTTCAGCAATCGTTCACATTTACCAGACGTTCACATAAGCATACCTCTACTGTACCTGGAATTTATATGACCTCGAACTTGGCCTGAGAACCTTACAAGCCACAAGGACATTTCTGTCTAAGTTACTATAAAACAGGTCCTAGGCTGGTCCTAGGTCACTTAGGGCTGACTCAGGGTTTCCTTCTTGACAGTGACAGAACTTGTCAGGACTGCATTGAATTTCCTTTCAACCTTTTATAGGTTGGGTTTGAGGTTGTGTAGATTTGAGGTTGGATACCCCTCCTTGACCCCTCCTGTATAGTTAGGAAATTAGTAACTAATAATTACAGTAATTACTATTCTGCTTCCAACCTTGCAAAAAGCTGACCATACCAAGTCCAATGTTCTCAAAATAGTAACTTGCTTACCATGCCTGGTCAGAACTCGGGAGTTTAGTAAGCAAGTATCTCCGATCTCTGTGATATGATTGCAGTGGGATTGACCCAATTAGCATGTGCTGTGGCACAATATTTTGTCAAAAATAGACAAATTTGTCCCAGCCTTGATGCCAAGAAGCCAAAATCTGTGAAGTTCTTATGCATAGTAACTACAGTACCGTAGGTAGGGTTGAATACTCACTCAGTTGATCACTTTGTTTCTGTTTTTCTTGTTTTTGGAGCCATCTTCAGTCAGTCTTCAGTTGGTTGGGTGCCAGGCCAGTTGTATAATTTTCATACATAGGCCACTGGAGAATCTCCTACCCAGGAGAAAAATAATACCATGTGTAGGAGAATGTGGCTTGAAAGAGTTAAAAATAGCTCAATAGCTATTCAAAATTCTTGGCATAGGCTACTTCACTGGAATTTTCAGTTCCATATTTTTTAGCATCTAGGCAACATTAGACTTCAACAACATTTCCCCCTCTCCACTCTAACTTGACTCCTTAAAACTGGTAAAAAAATTGTAATTTTAAAAGCCAATTTTTCTAGGATTCTCCTTCAGTCCAGGAGAGCTTTATGGGCTAGTATGTATGATCACTGTACAGATGAAACTTTAATGAATTATGCCCTACCTTTTGCCTGCCTTTTGCTGGCTTTCTAACTTTCCCATAGAGAGTATCCGCCCGTAGGTTCCACCTGAGTGGAAGAATTCCCTTGGACAGCAGGTGTCACTGATGAAGTCGGATTCACTTGACTAGCAGCATTTACCTGATCCCAGTAATTCAGTTGAGAGGGTTCTCACACTGATTCACCCAGTGCATTTTACTTGAGTCACTGTCATGCTTCAGGTGTACAGATCCGGGATATGTATGCTGTTTAGTTGAAGGAGTTAGAAATGGCCCTTGCAGCTTGTTAGATTAAGGACGTATTTTTTTTTCTCTGGATTGGAGGTTGCTGATTAATGTACTATCTTCTCCTCTTGCTATACTTGGGAAAATTCATGATTCTTAACAGTTGTCAGGCATTCGAAGAATTCCCTTGGACAGCAGTTGTCCTTGATGAAGTCGGATTCACTTCACTAGTAGGTATCATTCGCCTGATCCCAGTAATTCAATTGAGAGGGTTCTCGCACGGGGCCACCCAGTGCATTTTACTTGAGTCACTGTCATGCTTCAGGTGCATAGATCCGGGATATTGTATGCTGTTTAGTTGAAGGAGTTAGAAATGGCCCTTGCAGCTTGTTAGAGTTAGATATTTTTTTTACAAGCTCTGGATTGGAGGTTGCTGATTTAAGTACTATCTTCTCCGCTAGTTGGAAAAATTCATGATTCTTAACAGTTGTTAGGCATTCAAAGAATTCCCTTCGACAGCAGGTGTCCCTGGTGAAGTTGGATTCCCTTATTCACCTGATTTAGGTAATTCAGTTTATGGGTCGCACCTGGGCACCCGGGCTACTTTGTTCGAGGGGTTGTTCACTGTCGTACCCCAGGTAGGCTATATCATTTTAAATGTTATTAGGTGAAGGAGGAGTTAGAAATTGTCCTTGAAGCTGGTGTGAGTGAGAGAGAAATATATTTTTTTACAAGTTCTGTATTGAGAGTTGCGGATTTCTTATAAATTACGTTTTGCAAGGTTACTTCAAAAGTGGAGTCATCTCGGCAAATCTCAAAGCACACCTCGCACTAACTACTGTTTATGTTTCAATATCCAGGAAAGAAACACTTATGTTAATTGTTACAATTGGTTCGTCAATCACTTTAATCTTATTGCTTCAATTATAACGATTGCCAACAATAGACAGGAAAAACAGCACCACAGACGAAAAATATAAGGAATTTCAAAAAACAATAACACCATTTTTTAAAAGATTACTAGAGAAGGCCCGGTCGGGTAAAACAATCTAAAAGTTCCTCTGGTAAAATTGTACCGACGGATTGCCTCAGAAGTATTCCTTTTACACGGTTTGAAGAAACAAAAGCTTAGCTGCAGGACTTGGGGCAGTCCTGTTTGACATAGACTATCAAACATTGAAGAATATGGGTCCTTCACAAGCAAAAACCATACTTTGGGGTCTAGGCAAAAGTTCCATGAAGCTGAAATTGCGGCATCATAATCATCTATCCGGTCTGAAGTCAAGACTTTCCATGGAAACCACAGAGGTTAGACTTCTAGTCTACCATCTTCTAGCACTAATCAGAAGGGTACCGTACTAGAAAAATAAACCAAAGAAGGGGAATATTTGTTTGTATTTGAATGCTGTACGATGAATAGGCCAAGAAATTAATTGAGAAAGCTAAGTTCAGGTATGGTTTCAACGTGCATAGCCCAGCACGACCAAATCTTTTTTGTTTGTTTTTTATTCTGGCCGAGTATCAGTCCAGTAGCAAACAAAGCATGTAGGCTGTTCTTAGGCTACTCTTGTTTCGAATTCTAATCGACTTCGTGTTTCGAGCATTTCCAGTTTTGGCCGGATCCCGGGTGAATTCTTGTCGAACACCGTCTCGTCAGCATGTCTTCTTATATCTGTATCAAACCAACAACTTTTACGAACATAGATATCCCGTCACTTACGTTTTTGGATCCCAAACATGGGATCAAACCAAAGTCAGAAAGAAAACAGGAAAAATATACAAATGGACTAGTGACCCAAAGAAGGCTGGATAGGTTAAACAAATTCTGTGGATGAGAGCACATGCTCTTTTCAGTCCTACCTTCGTGGCTGAGCTTGGTTGTGGATCTGTGGAATAATAAGGTGGGGACCCTAGGGGAGTTCACTCGTTGGATGTTAGTAGCTTTTGAGTTGAATTTTAACAAAGAGAAGCAAAACTAAAAATATGTTAAAGAACCCGTTTTACCTGTAATGCGAATTCAACCTACTTCCAGAATCTAGCCATCCTAAAAAAGGTTTATGTAAATTTGTCCCTGTTTTTTTGGAAGTCAATGGGCCTGGAGAAGTGCTTAAAGCAGCAAATCGTGGATAATTCGTTAAAAGCAGACCCTGGTTTAAATGTGTCCAACTATTTTAGAAAAGTTGAATATAAACAGCAAATAATACCAGGTGCACTTCAAGGAAAGAGCACAGCTGGTACTTTCTTGGATGTCTACCAAGCGGAGCTAGTCTGTCTGTCCGTCTGTGATCACGATATTTCTCGACCGGGCTTAGATATTTTCAGGGATTTTGGGATGGAATATATATCAAATAGATCAGTATACTGTTTTTAGTTACCAGCAAGGAGCCATGCTCTCAGGGGCGTCACGTATGGGGGGGGGGGGGGGGAGGGGGGACGCCTCCCCCCCAGTGTCTATTTTTTTCCCAAACAGTCTATTTTTTCTTGAAACGGTATATTTTTCTTAAAAGCAGTCGGTTTTTTGTAAAAATAATAGATTTTTTCTTAAAAACAGTCGGTTTTTCTGAAAATTACTCGATTTTTCTTCAAAACAGTCGGTAAAAATGACCAGCCAATCGGTAAATACCTTGCCCCCCCCAAACACTTTGGCTAGTAACGCCTCTGCGTGCTCCTGGTGTGGTATTTTGCTTCAAAACCAAATTACCAAGAGCAACGTCAGCTCTTAACTCGTAATTTACAGTGGATATTAGATATTAGAGCCGGGTCTACAATGCAAGATGATGATTTTTATGGCACTTGCAGCCTCTGGCTCAAGTGCCATATACCGATCACAATTCCGTCTGTCGGTCTGTCGGTCGGTCCGAGTTTTTTGTCACACTTTTTCGAGTTAGGGTAGGTACTTTCAGATGTGCTAGGACAATGAAACTTGGCAGGCATGTCAGGGACCCGACCAAACTAACCTGGAAATAATCAGTTTCCCGATTCGACCATATGCGGGGTAGTGGATGGGCGCTGGAAACTTGAAAATTTAGGGCATTTTGTCACACTTTTTCGAGTTAGGGTAGAGTTGAGTAGTGTCTAACTTTCGAACGGGTGATCAGATTGTAATGAAACTTAATAACTGAATAGATTATATATCTGTGATGTCCCGTTAAAGTCTTGACCGGATTCGGTAGCTAGGGGGGAGTTGGGGGGGGGGGACCGGAAATTTCAAGAAACGGTTAGAATGGACGGATCGGAGTGAAACTTGCTGGAAAGAACAAGCATCTGCTCTAGATAGATCGTTTAGACAATTGTACTGGATCCGGACACTTAGGGGGGGGGGGGGGGGGCGGAATTCCGGTGATGGCGATTTTGGGTATTTTCACGATGAAACTTGGCAGGCATATCAGGGACCCGATCAAACTGGCTTCAAAATAAAATTTTTGTCGATCTGATAATGGTGGGGGGGGGGAGTGGAGGGAGGGGAATCTGGAATATTCAGTCATGCGTACTTTGGAACGGGTGGGGGGTGCGGAAAATACGTGACCTGCTTAGAATGGAGAGTTCGGGATGGGACTTTGTGGAAAGAACAAACAGACGCTCTAGGTAAATCATTTACTGAATCGGATTGGCTACGGTCACCGTGGGGGAGTTTGGGGGGGGGGTGGACATCTCCAGAAATGGTTAGAATGAAGGGATCGGAGTGAAACTTGCTGGGAAGAACAAACATCTGCTCCATGTAAGTTTGACTGGATCCGGACACTTGAGGGGGGAGGGGGTTTTCCGGAATTCCGGTTTTTGGGATTTTCACGACAAAACTTGGCAGGCATATCAGAGACCCGGTCAAACTGACTTGGAATAAAAATAAATCCCCGATATGGTAATATTGGGGGGAGTTGAGGGAGGGGAATCCGGAATATTGAGTCATATGTAACTTTGGAACGGGTGATCGGACCCGAGTGAAATTTAATTATTGAACAGAGGACATTTCTCTCTGGTATTTTTTTTCATTCCGGACCGAATCCGACAATTATGGGGGGGGGGGGAATACTTGACCCGCTTAGACTGGTGTGATCGGGATCGAACTTCGTGGGAATAACAAACAGATGCTGTGAATTAATGATTTGCAGAACCGGATTGGCTCCGGTTATTGTGGGTGGAGTTGGAGGGGGGGGGGGAGGGGGGGGGGGTCTGGGATTCCGGTGATCGCGAGTTAAGGTACTTCCAGATGTGCTAGGACGATGAAACTTTGCTGGAATATTAGAGATTCAACAACATCTGCTTAGAAGTTGCTACTTTTAAGCAATATATGCATTTTCATGATGCCCATCAGCCCATTATCATTTTTGCCTCAAGGATTTTGCTTACAAATGAAGTTCTAGCTCCCTTAGAGTGCGCATCTCAACCGCAAAGTCGGAACTTACTTTTGATCAATCAAAACATCTTAACCCATGCAAGTGCCATATGAGCTTACAGCTCTTGTTCTTCTACAACTTTGCACATCAACAGTTGAACTCGGCGTTCTAATGAAGCATGCTAAGCGCGGTTGAAGATTCATCAATCTCATCTACAAAAAACACGACAACATATTATTAGCGCTTTCAGTCTTTATTTTCGAGCCTGTCTTAACTAAAGAAGCTGTCAGGGAAATAGTAATTGTGAGACGGTACTCCTGGCCGCGCCATAACGTGGCTGCCTGTCTTCCTACTCATCATTAATGGATAACTAGATTTCAGATGAGTCGATCGTTCCTAAGTCGGTCTGGAAGTTGTTTCAACTCAGTTAATTTGCTTATCCAGATTACAGTGTTAGGTTAGACTCATTTATTTTTTTCGTTTTAATTTATTGTGTAAACTCTAGTCTGACCAAAATAAGAAAAACGTTAAACATCAACCTTAATTAACATTTTTTTCCAATCAAAGTCTATCGACAATTTAGTTCTGCTCTTCCGGTACTCAACCTTCACACACCGCATACAAATTTCCAAATCTGTGCTAAGAAAATGGAAAGATAAATAAAAACACGACTAACTAACAAGATCACTTTAAAAACACAAAATCATTGAACTGTTGAATTTTTAACAAATATATTTATCAGTAAAAAAAAAACAATAGCCTACTATTATACTATTACATTTATGCATAGGCGTCGCGACACCTTCGTGATAGGGGGGGGGGGGGGGCGGCTTCAGGATTTTACCGGAATTTTTCGAGGTTTTATAGGAAATTCTCCGTAGTGACCATCTCTGCAGAAATACAACAATACTGTTGTGTTCTGACTTCGATTATGTGTTACAAAACAATAGTAACACAAAAAATAGGGCTCGTTAAAGTTTAACTGAAAGGGCAAGCTTGTTTTACATCTGATATTTGAATACACTAATTCGACTCAGTTGAGGGATTATGTATTTTTCCAGACGGGGCTTTAATAATAGCGTTAAATTGGTGAGCTGCTTGCACGACAAACCAGAATCCATCCAGAAGCGGAGAATTCGAATTTAAACAAAGGCCTGCATTTCCAGGGCTAGAGGTGCGACATCGGAGAAGTTACGTCTGTAGAAAAGTAGGAAAATAATTTAGGATATGTCTTGCAATGAATCTGACATTTGTGTTGCGAGAGCAACACTTTGTTTTTGTCGTTGTTGTTTTTTTCCTAATACCCCGATTTCAGCTTATCGCTAGAAAATGGTAAGGATCTAACCTCTGCGGCTTTTACGGAAGGTAATAGACCTTAGGCCGGATTGATGAATATGACATTACATTTTGAAAGCTCCGTAGAACAATTGCCTAGCGCTAAAAGGATGGTTTTTGCTTGTCCTCAAGCCAGAACCCACGGTACCGTATTTGAAGTGAAGTGGAGTTGTGCAGCCTATGTCATAGAGGACTATCTGAAGTTGTGCAGCCAAGCTTTGTTTGATTAAACCATGTTTCTGCTTACAGTGGAGAGCTCCTTTCTAGCAACCAAGCAGGCAGACACCAGTTTCAAATTGAAGATGGACTCAAATCCATAAATGCTGAATATGAGCGGTAGTTTCCCGACCCCACAGCCAATATATCTTCTTCCAGTGATAATAGAAAAGTTTACAGAAACAAAAAAGTGGCATTTTCCCACGGGTCCGAAAGTACTGCCATCTATTATTTCTTATCCATTTCTGTTCGTGATTTCTGCTGAGTTTATCTTTCCATTTTTTGCACTTGGGACTTAAGAAGGGAAATGGCATCAGATGTGCCTCTTGAACTTTCTCTCATTGCTAAAGAAATTAGAGTTTATCCTTTGCTCCTTTCTGAGTTCTGATATTAGAAAGTTGGCCTACGGCAAAATAGTCAACTTTTGAACTAATACTGACAGAATTTTACTGTCATTGGTTCATGAGATGCGGCAACGACAATCGATAGGCCTTGATGAGCTGATCAAAGCGTATGTCATCCGTTTTTTTTGCACAAAAATTCCTTCATGAGGTACACACACCGTTTTGAAAGTTTTGAGGGGTTGACAACAGCAGAAGTAAGGTAGGCCTACACACTGAAACAAAACACAGGCCGATCCCGAATGTGAGATATGTAGTGGACTTATAAGCAACAGTCGGCTGCTAGACCATAATCATCGTCGGCGATGAGGGGTTTGCAACTTTTGCTAGTTGGTATACCTACTTATCTTATTTTTTGTTTCCGGTGTATTTGATGGCAAGAACAGTCTGGTACCATGTCTGTCGGAAGGAGAGGAACTCATTTGCTAGAAGGGGTTCATGAGCTTCTAGAAACCTGTGCAAATTAGTGCACATTTTATTTGATTTCAATAAGTTTGAGGGTAAGAAAATCAGTCTCCAGGGTCTATCACTGTAACTTCGAATTTAGTCTTTACGCAACGGATACCAGTGATAATGTAAACAAATATAACGTAGTTTCGCAATTATTAGTAGAGTGGCTTCTATGGTCTTTTGATCCTGAAAAGTTACGGATAGTTTTATAATACCGACTCCGACAATTTAGTCCCTACTTCCGATATTCTGTTTTTATGGCACTTGCAGCCTCTGGCTCAAGTGCCATATACCGATCACAATTCCGTCTGTCGGTCTGTCGGTCGGTCCGAGTTTTTTGTCCCACATATCCGAGTTAGGGTACTTCCAGATGTGCTAGGACAATGAAACTTGGCAGGCATATCAGGGACCCGACCAAACTAACCTGGAAATAATCAGTTTCCCGATCCGACCATATGGGGGGGAGTGCGGGGCGCTGGAAACTTGAAAATTTAGGGCATTTTGTCACTTTTTTCTGTTAGGGTACTTCTAGATGAGCTAGGACAATGAAACTTGGCAGGAATATCAGGGACCCGACCAAACGAACCTGAAAATAATCAGTTTCCCGATCCGACCATATGCGGGGGAGTGGGGGCGCTCGAAACTTGAAAATTTAGGGCATTTTGTCACACTTTTTCGAGTTAGGGTACTTCCAGATGAGCTAGGACAATGAAACCTGGCAAGAATATCAGGGACCTGACCAAAGTAACCTGGAAATAATAAGTTTCCCGATCCGACCATATGCGGGGGAGTTGGGGCGCTGGAAACTTGAAAATTTAGGGCATTTTGTCACACTTTTTCGAGTGAGGGTACTTCCAGATGAGCTAGGACAATGAAACTTGGCAGGAATATCAGGGACCCGACCAAACTAACCTGGAAATAATCAGTTTCCCGATCCGACCATATGCGGGGAAGTGGGGGCGCTGGAAACTTGAAAATTTAGGGCATTTTGTCACACTTTTTCGAGTTAGGGTACTTCCAGTTGTGCTAGGACCATGAAACTTGGCAGGCATATCAGAGACCCGACCAAACAAAACTAGGAATAATCAGTTTTCTGATCCGACCATTTTTTTTTGGGGGGGGGGGGGTGGAGGGCAGGGGAATCCGGGAAACTGAGAAGTGTGTAACTTTCGAACGGATGATCGGATTGTAATGAAACTTCATAACTGAAGAGAATATATATCTGTAATGTCCCGTTTAAAGTCTTGACCGGATTCGGTAGCCAGGGGGGAGTTGGGGGGGGGGGGGGAGACCGGAAATTTCAAGAAACGGTTAGAATGGAGGGATCGGAGTGAAACTTGCTGGGAAGAACAAGCATCTGCTCTAGATAAGTCCTTTAGACCATTGTACTGGATCCCGACACTTATGGGGGGGGGGGGGTCCCGGAATTCCGGTGATGGTGGTTTTGGGGATTTTCACGATGAAACTTGGCAGGCATATCAGGGACCCAATCAAACTGACTTCAAAATAAAAATTTTGTCGATCAGATAATGGTGGGGGAGTGGAGGGAGGGGAATCCGCAGGGGAATCCGGGAAATTGAGAAGTGTGTAACTTTCGAACGGATGATCGGATTGTAATGAAACTTCATAACTGAACAGAATATATATCTGTAATGTCCCGTTTAAAGTCTTGACCGGATTCGGTAGCCAGGGGGGAGTTGGGGGGGGAGACCGGAAATTTCAAGGAACGGTTAGAATGGAGGGATCGGAGTGAAACTTGCTGGGAAGAACAAGCATCTGCTCTAGATAAGTCCTTTAGACCATTGTACTGGATCCGGACACTTATGGGGGGGGGGGGGTCCCGGAATTCCGGTGATGGTGGTTTCGGGGATTTTCACGATGAAACTTGGCAGGCATATCAGGGACTCAATCAAACTGACTTCAAAATAAAAATTTTGTCGATCAGATAATGGTGGGGGGAGTGGGGGAGGGGAATCCGAAATTTTCAGTCATGCGTAATTTTGGAATGGGTGATCGGATTCGAGTGAAATTTAAGAACTGAACAGAGGACATTTCTCCGATGATTTTTTATGGCACTTGCAGCCTCTGGCTCAAGTGCCATATACCGATCACAATTCCGTCTGTCGGTCGTCGGTCTGTCGGTCGGTCCGAGTTTTTTGTCCCACATATCCGAGTTAGGGTACTTCCAGATGTGCTAGGACAATGAAACTTGGCAGGCATAACAGGGACCCGACCAAACTAACCTGGAAATAATCAGTTTCCCGATCCGACCATATGGGGGGGGGGAGTGCGGGGCGCTGGAAACTTGCAAATTTAGGGCATTTTGTCACTTTTTTCTGAGTTAGGGTACTTCTAGATGAGCTAGGACAATGAAACTTGGCAGGAATATCAGGGACCCGACCAAACGAACCTGGAAATAATCAGTTTCCCGATCCGACCATATGCGGGGGAGTGGGGGCGCTCGAAACTTGAAAATTTAGGGCATTTTGTCACACTTTTTCGAGTTAGGGTACTTCCAGATGAGCTAGGACAATGAAACTTGGCAGAAATATCAGGGACCTGACCAAAGTAACCTGGAAATAATAAGTTTCCCGATCCGACCATATGCGGGGGAGTTGGGGCGCTGGAAACTTGAAAATTTAGGGCATTTTGTCACACTTTTTCGAGTGAGGGTACTTCCAGATGAGCTAGGACAATGAAACTTGGCAGGAATATCAGGGACCCGACCAAACTAACCTGGAAATAATCAGTTTCCCGTTCCGACCATGTGCGGGGAAGTTGGGGCGCTGGAAACTTGAAAATTTAGGGCATTTTGTCACACTTTTTCGAGTTAGGGTACTTCCAGTTGTGCTAGGACCATGAAACTTGGCAGGCATATCAGAGACCCGACCAAGAAACGTCAAGAAACGGTTAGAATGGAGGGATCGGATTGAAACTTGCTGGGAAGAACAAGCATCTGCTATAGATAAGTCCTTTAGACCATTGTACTGGATCCGGACACTTATGGGGGGGGGGGGCCGGAATTCCGGTGATGGTGGTTTTTTGGATTTTCACGATGAAACTTGGCAGGCATATCAGGGACCCAATCAAACTGACTTCAAAATAAAAATATTGTCGATCAGATAATGGTGGGGGAGTGGAGGGAGGGGAATCCGCAGGGGAATCCGGGAAATTGAGAAGTGTGTAACTTTCGAACGGATGATCGGATTGTAATGAAACTTCATAACTGAACAGAATATATATCTGTAATGTCCCGTTTAAAGTTTTGACCGGATTCGGTAGCCAGGGGGGAGTTGGGGGGGGGAGACCGGAAATTACAAGAAACGGTTAGAATGGAGGGATCGGAGTGAAACTTGCTGGGAAGAACAAGCATCTGCTCTAGATAAGTCCTTTAGACCATTGTACTTGATCCGGACACTTATAGGGGGGGGGGGGGGGGTCCCGGAATTCCGGTGATGGTGGTTTTGGGGATTTTCACGATGAAACTTGGCAGGCATATCAGGGACCCAATCAAACTGACTTCAAAATAAAAATTTTGTCGATCAGATAATGGTGGGGGGAGTGGAGGGAGGGGAATCCGAAATTTTCAGTCATGCGTAATTTTGGAATGGGTGATCGGATTCGAGTGAAATTTAAGAATTCAACAGAGGACATTTCTCCGATAATTTTTTTCATGTCCGGACCGGATCCGGCAACTATTGGGGGGGGGGGGGCGGAAAATACGTGCCCCTTTTATTCAAACAATGTTTACAACGGGTACGTCAGCTACGATTCTTCATCAGCGATATTTCGGCCTGATGAAGAATCGTAGCTGACGTACCCGTTGTAAACATTGTTTGAATAAATGTTTCAAAGTCAGCTTGGGCTCAAAGAATATTTAAATACGTGCCCCGTTTAGAATGGAGGGATCGGGATGGAACTTTGTGGGAAGAACAAACAGATGCTCTAGGTAAGTCATTTGCTGAATCGGATTGGCTACGTGCACCGCGGGGGAGCTTGGTGGGGTGGGTGGGGGGGTGGACCGGAAATCTCGAGAAACGGTTAGAATGATGGTATCGGAGTGAAACTTGCTGGGAAGAACAAACATCTGGTCCATGTAAATCTTTTACATAATTTGACTGGATCCGGACACTTGAGGGGGGGGGGAGGAGGGGTATCCCGGAATTCCGTTTTTGGGGGGATTTTCACGACGAAACTTGGAAGGCATATCAGGGACCCGGTCAAACTGACTTGGAATAAAAAAAAAATCCTCGATATGATAATCTTGGGGGGGGGGGGGGTAGTTGAGGGAGGGGAATCCGGAATATTGAGTCATGCGTAACTTTGGAACGGGTGATCGGATTCGAGTGAAATTTAATAATTAAACCGAGGACATTTTTCTCTTGTGACCTTTTTCATTTCCGGACCGAATCCGGCAATTATCGGGGGGAGGGCGGAAAATACTTGACCCGCTTAGACTGGTGTGATCTGGATCGAACTTCGTGGGAATGACAAACAGATGCTCTGGATTAATCATTTACAGAACCGGATTGGCTCCGGTTATTGTGGGTGGAGTTGGAGGAGGGGGAGGGGGGTCTGGGATTCCGGTGATCGCGCGTTAAGGTACTTCCAGATGTGCTAGGACGATGAAACTTCGCTGGAATATTGGAGACTCAACAACATTTGCTTAGAAATTGCTACTTCCCAAATCCGATTATTCCTTAAAGTACCAATCTTGACCGCAAAGTAAAAAAAATACTTTTAAGCAATATATGCATTTTCGTGATGCCCATCAGCCCATTAGCAGTTTTGCCTCAAGGGTTTTGCTTACAAACGAAGTTCCAGCTCCCTTATAGCGCGCATCTCAACCGCAAAGTCGAAACTTACTTTTGATCAATCAAATCATCTTGACACATGCAAGTGCCATATGAGCTTACAGCTCTTGTTTTTTTAAACGCTGAGGGATAGCCATGTGAGTACGGATTGTGTCATCACTTCAGAAAAAAATTCTTCTTAGAACGTTCATACCATTTTGAAAACCTCGATGGGTTGACAACTTCAGCATTTAACCGATAGCGGTGAAACAATACTAAAGTGTTGCCATTGAGCAACACTTTAGTCGGAGAAGCCGAACAAAGGTTGCTGCAATACTTCACGTTGCCCAGGCAACGTAGATATAGTTTTATTTTATTTTTGGGCAATGGCTTGCATTTATAATAGGTAAATGCGTCAAGTCTAGAGGGAAAAGCACAGAGAGGTACTACAAATCCGAAAGAATAAGTTCATTCTATGAAATAGTTTGTCCCTGGATAACGGATAAACGAAGTGAACGCCTTTTTATCGAGTTTTCAGGAATATTTAAGTGAATAAGTGATATATTACTGGACTGTTGGATCTCTTCCTTTTCGGTTGAACGTTAAGAGTGTCACTTAAAACTAAAAAGTCTTCGACCACAACACATCCAATTTCACATTCGTCATTGACGAATCGTCAACTAGATCGGTTTCACGTGCGGTCAGGGGCGTCCCGAGCCTTTCTTCATTGGGGGGGGGGCGAACCTAGTAAAAGTTGACCGAATCGGTACCTGATATTGACCGAATTTATAATGTCTTTCTAGAACACAGCGAGTTGCCTTGAAGAAGCTCTAATGTAAAAAGTTGCAGAGTATGTACAAACTCAAGTCTAAAGAGAAAATACGCCGTCACTAGCCTTTTACCTTTGGCGGACGTCCAGTTTTGGCAACAGGACTTGAAAGTGTGCCGACAAAAAACCCAGTTGCTACCAAGCGACAACGTCGTGAACGGCTGTACCCAGGAAAAATTAAAGCGCCGCAGGAATTTTTTGAATCCGCCTTTTTTCTGGCAAATTCTAGCTTTTAACGTGGCTCAAGCACCTCAAAATTCCAAGCCTCAAACGCCAACTAAATGACGTACCCTTCTTCTAAATAGTGAAGACTGCTAAAATGCGCCGCAGGCGAATTTTTTTAGAAACACTCATGATCAAAGTGCCTTTTTGCGATCCCACGGCTACCTATTAAACCACAGAGCTGACTGGCGAAAAAAGGGTGCATCTAGGGTTAAATTGATGTAAAGTACATTTATTCCGAATTTACAGCAAACAAAAATAGGGTAGTTTTCACGTCAGGAGACGTGCTTATTCCTGAAGTTTTGCAATGATTAGAATGTATAAGTTAAGCAATGAATGGAAACCAGTTGAAGCTACCGTTAAATGGTAAAGAAATTTTTATCAGTATATATATCAAAGAAATGCCACTTGAATTACCAAGCACAGTAACTGGGGTGAACTAAATCATGAATTCGTACTACCGAAAAATTAACTAAAAAATAAGGAGCAGATCGAGAGCGGTATAACGACCGAATTTGGGAATGGAAATAAAAACTCTTGGGAGAATGACCTAAAACAACCGAATGTAGCAAGTCTGGTAACAGATGCGGACCAACACAAATCAGGTGAATTACCGAATTCGGTAACGAACTAGAACCAAATGAATCTGATTAATCACCGAATTATGAAATGGATTGACCGAATGCGATAGAACAGATACGAACTTGAGATAAGTCCGGTGAACAACCGAATTCGCTAACGAATGTGACCAAATAAATACGTTAAATCACCGAATTTACGTAGGGACGTACCGAATGCGGTGAAATCGACTCGGACTGAACAAAAGTTGGATGAATTGTCGAATTCGGTCACGATCAGAACGAAATGAATCTGATTTATGACCAAATTATGAAGTGGACTGACCGAATGCGATAGAACAGATACGGACTTGAGAAAAGTCCGACCGAATTCGCTAACGAATGTGATAAAATAAGTACGTTAAATCATCGAATTTACGTAGGAACGCACCGAATGCGGTGAAATCGACTCGGACTGAACAAAAGTTGGATTAATTACCAAATTCGATAAAGAATGGGAACCAATAAACACGTTAAATCGCCTAATTTGGAAATGTGGGTACTAAAGATTTTATAAAACGGGCATCACGGCTTCGCCGCGACGCCCGTTTTGACCGAATTTTCGCCTTCGGGGGGCGAATTTTGAACGAATGCCCAAAACGTGGGGGGAGGGGGGCCGCGCCCCCCCCCCTCGGGACGCCCCTGCGTACGATTGGTAACAGGTTTTCAGACGCTGGTCAGCCATTGTTGAACGCAAGGTGGTCTAACCCAACTCTACCTTGCTAAAAATTCTTTCCCCTTTTGCTCAGGTAACAGGGTAGTCGTTTTAGGGGTAAGGAGGCACGCTGAATTCAGATCTGAACTTTGTTTTCTTGTCGGACAAATAGTTCACCCGGAATTGGGACAAAACCGAAAATTTGGTTGGGTTTCGAAGTTGTTTCTGAAGTCGATTAGAGATTCGACATCGGGGTAAGGAGACATGCTGATTCCAGTTTTGAACTTTATTTGAAATTTGCCGAAGTCGGAAATTTGGATCGAAAGGGCTCTCAATGTCACCAACTCTTTTCCTTTGTATGCAGTTCGCCGCGGATAGCCTACTGCTAAAACGAGAAATTTGGTCAAAGTAAAAGACGTTTTTTTAAGTCGATTAGGAATGAGATATGGGAGTAAACATGCATTCTGAATCCTCTGAACTTGGTTTTCTCATAAAAAAAACACCAAAAGGGTAAATTTTTTTTTTTTTAATATACAAGCTGTTGACTTTGGATAAAGAACAAAATGTTAAATATGTCTGGCCAAGACCCGTAAATCTACAAGATTCGATTGTGGATCAAGAAGTACAATAAATATTTAACTTTTGTGATCTCATCCAAACCGTTGGTCTTGTTCTCAGAGGCGTCATTTAGGGGGGGGGGGGGGCAGCTGCCACCCCCTGGCTTTCCAAGGAGGCCCAAAGCTACCCATGGAAAATCATAAAATCAACAGGAAACAAAGTTATTTGACAGCATTACGACAGTTGCGTAAAACGAATTTTAAGAAGGTCATCCCAAGCTTTGACCTTTATAAGCCGGGCTAATGACCCATTGTTCAGGGAGTATTTTCGGGGTAGGTGAGCATAGTTCGGTTTTTGAGGTCAGATGTGTGTCGGAAGAGGTAGAGAAAGGATAGGAAATTTGCATAATCGTGTCCAAGCCCCAGTTATCAGGAGTGCAGAAACGAAAACTATCAGCAGCAAGAAAAGACGAAGAGAAAAGTTCCGAGCCAAAACTCAGTGCCTTCTTCAAGAAACCAAAGCTGGATTTAGTTGTTGAAATGGTAAGGAACGCTTTCATTTGTCTTGCTTTTCTCCAACAGTAAATATTCAGCTTTTAGGCCCGTATAGAGAGGTACAGGGCCCTCGGGGCCCCACCTTTTTAAGTAGTTTTGCTTAAAACATACTTTTTTTTGCATTTGACATACCTTAACGGCAATTAGACAAGCAGACTTAGAAATGAAAGAGACGAGTACCGTCTGTAATTTTTTACGTTTGGATATAAAACAATATCACACTGCTACGTGGCAATGTTGCAGTTATTTCTACACATTTTCTACAGTAGCTGCGTTCGTTGCACTCCGGGCTGTCTCTCTGGTGTTTAGTCAGGTAAGGTAAGGGGCTAAAGGTAAGGTGGAATTGCGATATGAGTGTACTCCTGGTGACGAGCGAATCTGCAAACCCAGACGCTGCGGCTGGGGCGCGTGGTTTCAGAAAAAAGCTTGAGTCTTTTCGGTTCGTCGTGCAGCTTCACATCGCAGAAAGCATATCGAGCGCAACAAATTCGTTGTCTGAGCGGCTTCAAGCCACAGACTGCTCATCTCGAAGGCGTATTCTTTGATTAGAACCACTTTGAACGAGCTCCGTGAAATGCGTAGAGAACAATCTTTTCGCTCTCTCTTTGCGAAGTCTCGAGTGTTCGCTGCGAATCTGGGCATTGAAGTTGAGCAAGATGAAGCCGTCCTAACCAGCAGCAAGAATAAATAAGGGATTACCCTTATTTATTCTTGCCAGCAGTGGGGCTGCCTCTCAAGGCAGACCCAAGCAAGCACAGAAAATAGACTCTCACCTCAAAGGCTTTCTGACCACATCAACCCTGGGCAAGAACTTCATCGATAGCGCCGACCGTACGATTTCTTTCGAGGAGAAAATTCGAAAGGAATATTACAAACTTTTTGATCGGTTCATCACAGAGTTTGAAAACCGGTTTTCAAACAATTTGCCCCTTTTGGAAGCGATCACAGCCCATGACATTGAGTCTCCTCGTTTTATGGAATCCGATCTGCTATGTCAAATTTCTTCTCACTGTGGGGGTCTCGAAATAGACGAACTACTTCTGAATTGTCAAGCGTCTGTTGCAAAACGATTCCTCGCCGAGACGCCTGACAAACCGAAAGATCTATTTCAGCTATACTTTAAGCTGAAGGATCTCTCGGTTGCGTATTCGGAGTTACTGAAGATCCTGGAAATCGTGATAACTCTTCCCGTCACTACAGCCGGAAACGAGCGTTTCTTCTCTGTGCTGAAGATCGTCAAGACATACCACCGGACAAGCATGGGGAATGATCGGCTTAGCCACCTTCTTCTGAACTTTTCAGAAAAGTCTTTGGTAAAGAGTTTAAACTTCGAAACTCTGGTTGACAACTTTGCTGCCAAAATGAAACCCAGGCGTTTCCCCCTATTACCGTGATTTTTTTCTGCTGTTCTTTCTTTCCAGATCATCTTAGTAAAGCCTGCCACCAGACCATGGAGCCTTGACGAGGAGCGAATCCGAAACAGACTACACTGCTTGAATACAAAAAGTAAAAGTAAAAAAAAAAGTTTTTGGATAAAATATTCTTGTAAAATATACCTTATGCATGTTGTTAGCCACTTATGTATTTCTGGTCTTACCTATGCAGTTCCGAACATGAAAATGGCAAGAGGGGCCCAGAAGGATGTCACTGCCACCCCCTAGATTTTCGCGAAATGACGCCTCTGCTTGTTCTCAGTCCTGTCAAGCTGGAGTAGGAGTCTATTCCCGACATTAGTAAATACAAGTGGTTAAGGAGACAGGAGAGATAAGTAAGACAATTGTTAGTTAACTAAGACTACGAATGACGTCATGGTTGGTTTGGCCTGCTGGGAACTACAATGTAGTTTACAGAAAAACGATGTTAACAGTCTGCGTCTGACATCTGAAAGTTCCTCATCTTTTAACACCCACCATCTGTCTCGGTAATTAAAGTTTAACTGAAAAGCCAACTTATTTTTATATCATTTAACTGAATACACTGCATTTATCGTGTTGCGAGAGGAACACTTAGCTTTGTACTAGTTTTTTTTTATGGCACTTGCCCTTCGGCCAAGTGCCATATAGCGATTGCACTTTCTGTCCGTCGGTCTGTCGGTCGGTCCGGGTTTTGCTAGTTTTGGCACTTACACGTAAGCTAGGACGATGAAACTTGGCAGGCATATCAGGGACCCGAAAAGATTATCTTGGAAACGGTCGTTTCCCCGATCCGACCATCGTGGGTGGAGTGGAGGGAGCGGTTATATGGAATCTTGATGTATTTATAAGTTCCGAACCGGTGATCGGATCATAATGAAACTTGGGATTTGGAAAGAGCTCGTGTCTCAGACGCCCCACTTCAAATCCGAACGGGATCCGGTGACCTTGGGGGAGGGGGAGTGGGAGGGGGGAACCGAAATCTTGGGAAACGCTTTTGAGTGAAGGGATCGGGATGAAACTTGGTGGGAAGAACAAGCACAAGTCCTAGATACATCATTGACATAACTGGACCGGATTCGGGCACTGTGGGGGGAGTTGGGGGGAGGGATTCTGGTGGTGTAGCGAATTTGGTACTTCCCGATGATCTAGGATGATGGAACTCGGCAGGAATATGAGGGACTCCAATAGACCTACTTGAAGTCGTTTGAACGATTCGAACATCGTGGGGGAGTGGGCGGATGCCAAGTCCGGACCGGATCCGATACTGACGTGGGGGGGGGGTGTAAGGGGCACTGGGGTTTTTGTGAAACGCTTAGCGTCGAGGGATCGGGATGGAATTTGGTGGGAAGAACAAGCATATGCATTAGATATGTTCTTGACAGAGTCAGATCAAATCGCTGCTCTTTGGGGGGAATTTGAGGAGGTGATCGCGAGTTAGGATACTTCCAGATGTGCGAAGAAGGATAAAACTTGGCAGGCATATTAATGACCCGACCAAATAGACTTAAGGACCCAACACAATGCCCTAGGAAGACTTCCGTTCCTGGATCCGACCATTTCTGGGAGTTGAGGGAGGGGGAATCCGGAAATTACTGACTTCCGTACGCTGCGAACAAATGGTTCGATTCAAGTGAAAATCTATGGGTGATACGAATTGATGACCTAGATACAAAAACAGTATCAGATTCCATTAGATTTGGTTACGGGCGTTTGGTCCCAAATAGAGGAAAATATTCCTGCAAGGCGCTCGGAAGGTTGTACAGTGCTTGTTCTGGCCCGTATATCCACAGTTGTTCCGGAAATTACCATATCTTAAGGAAAAAAGATGTGAAAAATTTGAGAAGTTGTTTCTTTAAGTACTATTTCTGATGTATCTTCCAAAACCCTTTCGTAATCGGAAATTGGTTTCGAATTTTAACGTTCATGATAGTATCAAGAAATTCTTTCGTTAGCATTCAAATCTATTTACCCTCCACAAACATCCTGCCCTCTCAGCCCACGACAATATTGGCCAGTTTTTCATTCCTGAACCCGTTTAATGTGCTTGTCACTGTGTAAAAATTTAAGTCTATATAGCGTGTTTTTAAACTATTTGAAAATAATGTAGTCATGTTTATTTACATTGTTTTGTTTAGTGTTTTAATATGTGTATTTTACTTTGTTTATTTTACTCATACTCCGCTGTTATTCAAAAAGCGGGTCACAAATAAATAAATAATAATAGTTCTAGTATCGAAAAAATACCGAACAACTTTGGTGAAATTTTGGGCCTCGGCCCAAAATTTTACCGAATTTCAAAAAGTTGGGGGGGGGGGGGGGTGCTGCACCCCGCGCGTGACGGGCACATTAAATGGGCCGTATCTTGGGGGGGGGGGTTAGGGGGTTGACCCCCCCCCCCCCCCCCCCCCCCGAAACTTACAAAAATAGTCATTTTTATAGGCTTTTCCCTCTGATTTATGTCTTTTTTGTCCGATCTGCAGGCAAACCCCCCCCCCCCCCCCCCCCCCCGAAAGGCAAACCCCCCCCCCCCCCCCCGAAAAAAATTCCTGGATACGGGCCTGCACTCTACCAATCTTTTCCTCGCCGTATAGATGAACCAGCAGAAGACTGACAAAGCTGCCACGGGGGGGGGGGGAATCGTCTCCTGCAAGTGGTCCGTTCCGTTTCCCAGCAAATCAAGCATGGAATAAGAAAGTTTGGGATCTCTCCGAAATCTTTGCTCTTATTCCATCATCTGCTTCGAAACGCGGAGACGTTACCACTTCGCTCGGACCGCCTTTGATTTGTCGGTCCGCCCATCATGCTGCAGTGTTGGCTAGAAGAAGTTGATGGCTACAGTTAGTAGTCAGGTGAAATGGTATGGTTGCCTACGACACTGCGTGTGTGTGAGAATTCGTCTAATGAGGATACATTACAGACTTTAGAATGACGGAGAAAAGGAAGCAACTATTCTGTATCGCGGCCCTGGCGGCATTGCTTGGGTTGTTCCAGGTCTGTAGTCCGCACTTACCTTAGTAGTACGAAGGGTATGCAGCCAAAGGAAGTAGGTTACCTATGTAGTTTTTTCAACTGTTTCACTGCTCATAGTAAATTACATGCCCGTTTTTTCCTTCTAACTCTTTCACTGATTATGTAGGCCTACCCCTACCCAGCTCCCTTTAACCAAGGCGCCATTTCAGTAATTTCTAGGAGGGGGATAAAGAACAGTTTTGGGCTCACATCTCAGTTGTAAGCTTTTTACTCAGACTTAAAATTCAGTTCCTGTAAATTTGAAATAGATTGTGAATGTAGCCTACCTTAAAACAACGTCATTGCTTTGCCTATTTGGGGGCAATATAATACCAAGATGGAAAATGTTGTGTCTCTCCAGAATATAGTGGGGATTACCCTCCTCCCCAGAACCCTAGATGGCGCTTCTGCTTTTAACCCTTTCACTGACCTTCTTTGCCGATTGTAATGCCGGTTTTCGTGTCCAACGCTAGAATTATAACGGGGCTGATAGCTTTTCATTGCCGGTATGGTTACTCTTTGCTGCTCTTCTTAGCCGATTGCAAGGCTGGGTTTTCTTGTCGGATGCCAAAATTATGACGGTGCTGATATCTTTTGATTGTTGGTTTTGACTACTGAAACCCTACCGTGAAGGCATCGTCGACAACTTACACTGAGCTGTTCACTGGGAAGAAAAAATTGATCCATCTCCAGTAATAATTCTCCAGCTCATTACTTTTTCCCAAGGAGTCAGTTTGCTACCTCAGTCGTCTCCCTGAGAAAGGAATTGTCTGACTTCTTGCTGAATGATCGGGAATCGTTCGAGTGCTTCCTGAAAATATGCAAAGCTGGTCGTTATTTTCGGTCTATCTGTTTCTTCCTCTGATAACCATTATATGGCCTTGTAGAGGTTATTGGAGGCGACCTTACTTAAATGGCCTTCCTAACGTTCCTTTGAGCGTTCATTCTTGTCATACCTATTGTTCTAAGGCAGGTAGGGCAGTTTAAGTTGAAAATATTGTTGGGGGATACGTCAGCTACGGATACGTCAGCTACGATGCTTTGACAGCGATGTTTCGGCCCTTCTTGGCAAGGGTCCTCGTCAGGCTGGACCTTTGCCAAGTAGGGCCGAAATTTCGCTGCCAAAGCATAGTTGCTGATGTACGTATCCGTCTTATCTATTGTTTCGATATATGTTTCCCAATCAGCTTGGGCTCAAGGAGTATTTAAAACACTCAGTTTCCGCCTAAGCTGTATATAAAGTGGCCTGATCTTTAAAAATCCCACCCATGGGAGAAATGGGCATTCTCACGGTTCCGCATTTTTTCCGCTAATACAGCCGTTTGGGAACCCCTGTCACACTTGAGCCTTTGTCAAGAAGTTCGTCTACCGAGAACTGGGCAGTATTTTTGTAATTAAAGCCACGGTGTTCCTCATTATGGCTCCTTATATCTTGGTGACCAGGGTCCGTCATGCCTGATTAAGATTCAGGTATTGACAGGTATTTGTGTCTCCGTTGACAAACCCAGTTTGTTGGACGTGTCGGCTTTAATGATCTTGCGGTCGAATGTCTTTTTACACACATTTTTTAAGTCAGTGCGATTTTCAGAACATCGAAGGGGTGTATGAAGGGGTATGTCTTAGATACATATATTTATTATTGACTTAAGCCAAAGCTATATAGAAAACGCATACGAACAACGAAATGTTTACACTTTAGCGTAAATAACTAAAAATTATCGAACAAGTTCATCATTTGAGTCTTTTTACAAACATTTTTTAAGTCAGTGCGTTTTTCAGGAGATCAAAGAGGTTTAAGAAGGAGCATGGCTTAGATACATTTGTTTATTATATTTATTGATTTACTTCATTTAAAGACATAGAAAACACATACGAACCACTCAATATAGGCTACAATTTAGTGTAAAGAAGCCGAAATTATCGAAGAAGTTCATCACTTCACTTTTTCCGCAACGGTCGAGAAAGTAGGACATTTTAGCGGAAAGAGTCTGGAGCAGGCTATTACACTATCAGAAGGCGGCCTTTTAGTGACATCACTGCTTTTACCTGTTATGTTAAAATGAAGGGAGATGATTATTCGCGTACATGCACGAAGTGCTAAAACGGAACGGAAATCGATGTAGTTTCTATAACGTTTATTGCATGTGTCATTGGTCAAAAATTGTCGCAGAAATAAGATAAGATATTGTTTTAGAAGCTGAAAGAGCCAAAGGCCATGATAGATAGCCTACTGCAGGGGGGGGGGGGATAAAATCCTTCGAGGCCAAACGGTATGACTGGTAGGGGAGAGTTTCTAGAAGGCTGAGGTAGAGCCGACAGACCTCGGACATAACTCGTTGACACTGGATGAAGTGCACAGCTGGAGATTAAGTTCTACAGCTTTTCCGTGGGGTCTTGGAACAGAAATTTCGTGATAAAGCGGTGCGTCGAGGCAAATGAAGAAGGAAATAACAATACGCGTGTAAAGATTAGTTTAGATTGTGCCATTTAGTGTTACATCCAACTTTTTCCTGGTACTTCTACATTGTTTCTTCCACTCCAAAGAGTTATAAAGAATGAAAAAATTGCGCAGAGCTTACATTCACGTCTTTTCAGTTTGTTAATTGTAGCGTCTCTTTACCCCTTTGCTCATCGTCTGTCGTTCTTTTTCCTGACACTGCGATACCAGAATTCCTAAATTCCTTAATAAGATTAATGAGCCATCCGTGAGTTTTTTGCATCAACTTGCAAACAGGTAACCCTTAAGAGAGGTTTCTTTCGTTTTTATCTTCTTTGTTGCTTGAAATATGTTGCTATTTATTTATTTATTTCCCTCAGAATTGAGGATCACAAAATAATCTATAAAACAGAAGTATGCCTAAACCGGCTGGTCCATTCAGTAACACATAAATACTATAAAAACACACACGATTTCGACCACTAAATTAGAACTATTTACGCACTATCTTACCAGGGTTAGAGAAGGGACCAGGGTTAAAGAAGTCCATGTTTGGATGCTGTCTTTAAATTGTTTAGGCCCAATAGCCTTCCTGCCCGAATCATATAATGTCGCTCAGTGTTGCCAGATACATTGTCGCTTGTAATGGTGGTAAGCCAGATTTCGGACGGCAAAGAATTTTCAAGACTGCCTAGAGACGCCCGAGCTTGATAATTGAACTTTATACATGTTGATTTGTCTCCTGTTCTTGCATTTTGTAGAACCAATTAGACAGACACAAACACTCACCAGGGTCAAGCCTTTAACACTTCCTTCACGTTCCCGTTGAAGCCATAACTGAAATTCTTAGTGGACAATTTAAGCTCTAAACCTGTCATTATCTCGGCAATCCGTCTATTTTGTTGGAGAGAACAGACGCTAATTGGTGCTTTTCTTACAGCCAGTTACATCTTCGGGACAGTTCCAGTTGGAAATCCAGGAACTTCAGAACCCCAAAGGTCACCTGGCCGTTCATCAGTGCTGCGGCGGGTCAGAACCGGGACTCAAGGAATGCCGACGACCGTGCAGGACCTATATTCGCCTGTGTTTGAAGGAATTCCAGAGTAATGTGACGACCACGGGATTTTGTTCTTTCGGGAATTTGTCAAGTCCCGTTCTCGGTGGGAACAGTTTTGTGATTGCACCAAGTACACTCGGTGCGAGGCTGGTGCTGAACTTCCAGTTCCGGTGGACGGTGAGTGTCTTTTCCTTCGTTTCTAGAAGAATTATTACCATAAGACCCAATGGGATGAGAGGGAATGGAAATCCCATGCTCGAAATTGAAACTCTTTACAGTAAGGAAGAACGTTGGAGAGGGACCTGTTTTCTTCTTATTATAGGCTAACTTGGGGTTGTGACTTCATTTGGGATTTCTATGATGACTTTTGCAGTATGAAGAGAGGAAATCCTAGTCACATTTTTTTAAGCAACTGGAATTAGATTCATTTCTAGAGCAAAACAAAAATATTTCCTTTCTTTAAAACAATAGTTCTTTTTCTTTTAGACGCTATTTATTTTAGAACTTTTCTTTAGAACATACTTTTCGTCAAAATATACTGCAAGACCCATGGACAAGATGATGTATATATATTGCATTTAATTGTGAAAAACTAGGTCTACAGACCTACTTTTGATCATTCTGCCATACTGAAACTAATTGAACTATCCTTCCTCTTTGTTTTTCTGTAGCTTTTTCAGTTATTTCTTCTGGTATATCTTTTTACTTAAATTTATTTACTCAGTTTCATCCAAAATTGCGAAAACCCGCATTTAGCCAGGCAAGTCAGATTGAGGTACCATAAGTTATTCCCTAATTTTCTAAATGCTTCATCCCTTGTAAGACGTATTTGTAGGTCTATGTGAGGAAGAACGTTATTCTCCGAGGGGTCTTTTATAGCTGAGGTCACCGAGGTCACGCTTATGAATAAATGAATGAATGAATGAATTTATTACATGCAGCCTATTAATAAGGCATTTGCACAGTACATACAGAAGAAAAGGTAAATGAACGCTTAACAAGAAATAGAGAGGGTACACAAAATCTACAACGACAACAAAAGGTGAATAAACGCAAAACTAGAAATACACAGCGAAACACGAAAAGAACAATAAATTGACTGCATTAGCTGGCGCATTTTGGCTAAGGTCACATTTGACTTCGATGACGCATTTGTTTTACGATGGTGAGAATGTTGAAATTGTAAGGGCTTAGGTACACAGTCGAAAACTCGACGGAACAAAATTGACTTCTTGCTAGTCCCGACCGGCCCCATCTTATTACTCCCAGCGAAGTGTGTATAACGGAAATGGTACTGACGCGGAATCAGTTTGTTGATATGCAGTGCAGAGATGGGCGAATCCGACTATGAAAGGATTCGAATCCGCACCCAGGGCTAGGTACGAATCCGATTCCGAATCCGAATCCACCATTTCATGCTGAGGATTCGAACCCGGAATCGAATCCGGATTCGAATTCGACCTTAACAAAAACAAATCATATACATAGGTTATAGTTTAGAAATGAGAGCTGACACAAAGCAGTGATATCTAAGGTAATTGGATAACGTGATAAATTACTTAGGATGGCTGGTGGCGGAGATCAAAAAGTTGGCTTGCCTAAGGCCACTGTAAAAAAATTGGGAAACGGGAACTGGAAGGATGTAGATACTAGAAATTTGAGTGGATTCGCAAGATTGAGGGTTTGGAATCCGAGTCCGAATCCGAGCGTGACAAGCAGAAGATTGGGATCCGGACTCGAATCCGGCCAAAAAGGCGAATCCTGGATTCGGACACCCATCTCTGATGCAGGGTAGAAATGGTGCTGCAAAGGTCTCTTCCCATGTTTTCAATCACCAGCAACTAGCAACACGCACTCCTGCGGTACTGATTATTGGCTAATGGTAATGATTGTATCTTATCAGACCACTGTTTTGTTCATTAATTATACCCGGCAGCTACCCAAGACTACCCTCGCGTACCCACCCGGGGTGTTTGATCAGAATCGCGCACTCGATTGCATTTTCTTACTATCTTCTTAGTCCTGTATCACCAATTACGGGCCTGTCATAACATATAGGAAATTACAATCCGGCACCCTATGGTCACAGGCCTACCCTTTAGTCTCTGTGAGCCTGTTGATCATCATGAGTATTCAGAGGACATTTCTTTGCTTGAAGTTGGGTTGTGCTGGGAGAATTGCAGCCAAAGAAGCCGAGTCTGGCGAGCTGAGTGGCAGACTGTGTGGTCTTCCTTAAAGTCCGTGTCAAAACAAGAGTGTCTGATGTCTGAAATGCTGCCTTTTCTTAAAAGCGACATACGGCAGAGGGTGGGTTTGAATGAAGCAACAGCGAAGATAGAATAATGACTGAAAAACGTGTGATGATCTCCTTGACAGCTGCATCAAATATGTACTCACACAAGAATGTCCGATTCCTGATATGTTGTCTCTTCTTAAAAATTACAAACATCAGAGGGTGGGTTTGCATGAAACAAAATTGAAGATAGGAGTGAGATTTAAAAGTGTTAACTTGTCCTTAATCCTAACCCACCGTTCACTTTTGCTCCATACAAACACACCCTTTATTGGAAATATATCACCGTCAAGCCGATACAACATTCAGGCATCAGTCATGTTATCCTAGGTAGCAGCAGTTTTCGAACAAGAAAGAGAGTAAACATGAATGAAAGCGTGCGTACATAATATTCGTAAGGATTAATTGTTTACTACTTCTAAAATCTAAACATACGATTATTGCATTGCCGTTATTAACTGAGGATTCGTTTTGCTCATAAATTCTCATCAATGTTAGGGGGAAACTTTTGTTTTGTGGCCAGTGATATAGCGAACGTCTTTTCTGTCCGTCTGTCGTTCTTGTCTGTCCAGCTTTTCGGGCATCACACAAGCTAGGACTCTGAAAATTGGCAGTATACCGCGATCCAGTGTTCTAGGAACTTTCCTTTCTCGGATCCGAATATCAGTGGGGAGGGTTTGAGGGACGGGGAACTGAAGGTTTTGTGACATGCTTAAGTTGCAAAAGGATGATCCGATTCAAGTGAAACTTAACTGGTGGCAAGAGCAGATCCCCTAGAATCTAGATGCTCTTGTTTGTCCAAACCGTGTTGCGCGATGTGGGGGGAGTTAGAAGAGGGGACCAAACAGATCGAAGGACTGAGACGAAACTTGGATGATACATAATGAACCCTAGATATGCCATTTTGAAGTCCGAACAGGATCCGACCTCGGTGGGGAAAGTTGGAGGACATTTTGCGAAAGTGCCTCGATTTGAGTGAAAACTGATTAATGGTAGGAATAATTGCCTTAGATAAGATAGTTATGTGTCCTTACCGCATCTGGCCACGGTGGGGAAGTTAGATTGGGGCTCCCAGAAATGTGTGACAGGCGTAGCCTGCTAACTACTTGTACTTTTGTCAGACGCTAGCTTTGCAGGTCTCCCTGGCGATTGAAGCTTACGGACCAAGTCATTCCACGAATCCGTGTCTTTAGTGAAGAATTGGTGACGGGGGGGGGGATACCACCTAAACAAAAAGTTTATTTTCTTGTTTTTTTTACTGCCTTTGTTTCTTGGAGATATGTTTGCACGGTAGGGTCTCCAGCCCTCTGGGCACCCTGTAGCGCTAGTTGGGTTTGTGATGGGGGCCTTTTTTTCGGGGAATTTTTTTTCTGGGACATTATGGAGACTTTCTCGGGATAATAATAAGCCGCTGTCTTTTCGGATATGTCGATATGTGTACTTATATTTTCACATTAGAATCTATTTCCTTCATTTATTTTGTTCAATTAGTGGTCATGGCGAAGAGAGCTTTATTCTGTCCCTGTACCAAGAAGAGAGTCATCGATAGCCAGTGTTTGCATATCATTACATCCATGTATACACTTAAAATCCGCTTATACATGTAAAACAGAAATTGCAGGTTTCATCTGAAATCTTTGGCTATTTGAAATTTTGGAGATAACTTAAAAACTTGTATGTTTTTTGAAGCTTTAGCTTTCAATCGTTAGTTTTCAGTGCTCTGCTTGTCCATCATCGTTTTTGTTGGATCCAAAATAAAGCAATTTGTATAAATTTGACGATTCAAACATTTTCATTATGCGCAGACCGAGCTCAGACAATTTCATCCCAAGGTTTTCTGGACCACACACTGATAGAACACACAGAGATGGATTTCAAATAACTTTGAAAACTGCTATTACGTTGCATATTATCTATCAATGTAGATTACTTCCTTTGGAAAATTGAGATTACATCAAGTCTTCGATGTTGAAGAAATAACAATATGCTGATTGTTTGCTTTGTCAGCAACAGAGCAAAATAACACTAGGGATTAGCGCCAAGACCTATGCTTTCCTTGCTTCACAATCGGGCCATACTTGTAGCGGCCACTACGCTTGTGGCATTTAAAGCGAGACAAACTTGTGGGTTTAGAAATTTCTAGCAAAGCTAAGATGCGTTCTACGCACATCGAAGAAACAGGTGAGCTTGTATCTTTCTTTTGCACTGATCAGAATTTTGAGTTATTGGAGCCAACGCTGGTGCACGACTGATTGAGTTACAGTAGTGAAGGTCTCTATCACTAGTGGTGCTAGTGTCGCTGCTATTCGAGTGTGTCACTTTTTTCAAGTCTTGGCATTACTCCCTAGTGTTATTTTGCTCTGGTCAGCAAGCACTAAATCGAACCAACTTTACAGGGTTCCCTAGTAGCAGAAGTACCACGAGTATTAGCTTGAAAATCCCCAAAATCTGTCCGGCGACTGAATCTTTTCGTTTTTGCGGTCGGAACGGTGCTTTGTCCTTCTAAAGCATCCCAAGGAAATATACGCCTCCCTTACTTGTGTGCCTGCTTTGCCAGATAATAAATCACAATCAGCTGCAGCATAGTGGTATTGAATGAGTTGACTCCTCTGCGGTTTTAATTTATTGCTCTCCTACAGAAGTTTACTATTTCCCTGCCATATGCCTTGCCTTGTAGTAAATTGCCGGTTATTAAAGGACCCATGCTAGTAATTGTGCTTATTCTTCTATTAATCCCTTCGTCTATTCTCAGCTCCAGACTATCATTTTCATAGAATTCCCTTGCTAGTTTGTATTGGAATCAGTGGCGTTTGCTGCCATATCGTGCTGCAGCAAAAAACATGCAATAAATAGGGCACCTGTGGGATCGAGCCGTGACGCGTCTAGATTTTAAGACAAAAATTCATGGATGACAAGCCCATCTGGACCTAAATCTACAAAAATATTATTTCTAAAAACCCATTGCTCGCGTATTTTTTTTTTCAGGTTTGAATTATTTTATCATGTGAAGACAAGTGCGAAGTAATTTCGGACCACCAAGAAGCTATTGTAAAGATTTGTCTTCAACAGAGGCAGAAATCAAATTTTGCGTTGGTACAATAGTAAAGGTCGAGTTTGGCTTAGTTTATAGTATATGCCATAACAGTAAATAGGCAAAACAATTAGGACTTGTAGTCAGCATTGGCAATTTTTGAAAACATTTTTTTTTTCATCTAGCGATCCAGAGCCCACGGGAGCCCACTGTGTGGTTTACTTCGAAACTAGTTGTCATTGTAGGTTTTCTGCAGAAGCGAGGGTAAATCTGTTGGCGTGAAATTCAGCATCACCTGTGCTTTAATGATATGCTGTGAGGTTGCGACTAAATAGATTCGGAAAGTTTAGTTTGGCTAGGTTAGAAGTGGCTGTGCAAACTTTGCCATTCTGAAACCAACTGTGTCTTGTCGCAAACATGTGTAGAGCAATGATCTTCGGCTCTTGAAATGTGTACCCATCATCGTCTGGCTGACGGCTCGAGAAACATCTTGGGAGTTAATGATGCCAGTACAGATCATCACCTATGTCATTATCACGTTAGATGATACTTGAGCTCTTGAGAAATCAGAAAAAAAGTAGTAGTCCTGGCAAGGCGTAGACTTCGTCGTCGTAACGTTCAACTACTGTTCCGTATGATACCTCGGTGTTAGACCGACTGTGTCCGGTGTCTACATTGGTTGGCTTTCCCTTATCCAGAGAATATCGAAGCTATTCGACCTGCTCATTCCTTGTTTAGTTTAAAACTCGGGCCTTCCTGCTTTCACTTTCCTTATACATAGCCTCAGTTTTGGCGTGCGCTGCATCGATATCCACTTAGAACTCTTGCACAAAATCTTCGACAGAATACGCTGGGATCCGGGCGATCGCTCGTCTTGTCCATGCTGTATATGTAGAACATTCTGGTCGTGATTACCTGCCCTCTTTTTCAATAAGTAATCTCATGATCGGCTATATAGCCAGTTGTTTAATCAACATCATATCATTAGCTGTATGATTCAGCAAATAAAAATGCGGCAACCACTGCCACAGCTGCGTCAGCTGGTCAGTAGATAGTTGTCGTCATAATTTGCAGAAGTTTTGAATGAAATGTCAGCCTTTCATTTCGTCTCGGGTTTAGTGATATATGTATCATTCACGGGATCACATACGATTTATGTTTTATTTTATTGTTTACTGGTGGACTCTTGAATGATTTTGTTTCACAACCTAATGTGATGCTGAATGTTTCTTGGGACATTAAGATATCCTCACCCCCACACTTCTTGACAAATTGCGAAGAATTTGAGAGTCTAGAGGCGTATTCTAGCCGTTCCCCGAGGACTCCTCGGGGAATCGAAGGGAACGGCGAGAATAGAGGGAGTCACTCCACGCTGACTCCGCGTACTGAAACAGCGAGAACACGGGGAATGCTTCCAAAATGGATTTTGTTCGAAAAAAAAATATGCAGTTGACGAAATTAGTTTGGATCCACTTTATTTTTTGCTTTGTTTATTCTGATTGTTTTGAATTAATTTTACAATGCACCAACACCAGCAAAAGTTGATTCCCCTCCAAATCTGAAAGGGAGTCCTTTTTGATGATGGTGATGATAATCGGAGCATTCCCCGTCCGTGGGGACTCGCGAGAATACGGGGAGTGAGTCCCCGGGACAAACAAAAACGCGGAGACTCCTCAAGTGGAGTCCTCGCGGAACGGCGAGAATACGCCTTAGTTCATACAGATCAAGAGCGAGTTCCACACTTCTAACAGTAGTAATTAGGAGTTACTATTTGTTGGTAAGTTTTGCATCTCCGAACCGTAACGGTTGCTATCTTAGCGCTAATGGCAACCTGTCACGTTTGTGCACTGGTCGTATCAAGGTTTCCCTCCTCCCTTTGATAACTTGTCCAAACTAAAGGATTATGTATAAAATTGAAAAAAAAAGAGAAATGTAGCATGGAAGTGAATAATTCGAATTTTAAAATAAATGACGATTGTTGTTCGGCCTAAAAGCCGAAAACCATTTCGGCTTTTAGGACTTGAGATAATAAATCCAGAATAGGTAGCGCTTCCGTCGATTAAATATCGTTTATCCATAGCGGACCAAGGATCATGCAGATGTTTAGCAAATGCTTTCAGGAAGGACACCTTCGAATGAACCAACAATTTTTGACGTGTCCCTTATTTTCCGAGGTTGAAATTATTGGAGGTAATTTGGCCTTTGGAACGCCTCATCCTCTTCTAAAATCTACAGTAGCTTTTGATTTCCAATGTACATGGTCGTAAGTAGGGTGCTCCCCCGACAGCGCGATAGACTTTCTCACGGATGATTTTGATACTTTGTGGACAAACGACTTTGGAGCGTGTTGAAAGATGATGATTTGGAGTTTAAACTAACTGTCTCGTTCCAAGAACCGTTGGAGATCGTCTATCTGAAGGAATTTGAGACCAAAGTAGCTGTGCCATCCTGCCTAAGGCACGCAGAAGTTGTAAACATATTCACACGTGGCGACATACCCGGCATTCGTTGTTATTACAGAGCTCTGTTCGCATTAAGCTTGTTCACTAGGGGGGGGGGGGGGATTTAACATTTTCAGTCTGGGCCAAAATGTTCAGATTTCTACCCTGGCGAGTTTTATGTCACCTGTAGGACTGCTTAAAGTTTAACTGAAAAGCCAACTTATTTTTGTGCCATTTAACTGAATATACTGGATTATTTGGATTCTACAATGGGATTATTTTATTTTCTACTATCTGCAAAATTTGTGACTTTCAGAACATCTGCGGCCGAGACCACAGCGTAAATTCTACTATGAAGCGAGAAATTTTAATCTCAACACAAACGCGGCTTTTCAGTGGGCAGTGGTGAGACTGGTGATGATTGCTTAGTGCCTGTACAAAAAAGAAAATCATAAATCTTTCTAGGTACTTACTAGGTACAAATCTTTCGAGGTACCACAAATCACACGGAAATTCCACTATTTTAAAATCGATTATTCGTGAATCGCGGAACAACTAAGTAACGCATTTTCAGCGGGTCGTCAAGCCAGTATAAGTGATGGATAACTAGATTGTCCTATCCCAGCCCTTTTCGGTTAAACTTTAAAGTATCTAGGCAAAGTAGGGGTGGTCTTTTCCCTTGCCGTTTGTGTGGTCGGGAGAGGCGGTAGGAAAACAGAGTATTCTTTTAAGGCTTGTGAAGATAGTTGTTTTTCGGATTTCCACTTCTGGTAAATGCCTGATTGAGAAAATATTCTGTGGGCACTTAAAAACCTGTGAAGTTCTTTGGTTAGGGAATGTCGCATAAGGAGCATTTTTTCTAGGTTTTCTCCGCTTTTCGTGTTTCCTTCTTGTATTATGGCACTTGCAGCTTCTCTTTAGTGCCATATACCGATCACTTTTCGGTCTGTCGGTCGGTCAGGCCACTGTTCTCGAGTTAGGGTACTTCCAGAAGTGCTAGGACGATGAATCTTGGCAGGCATATCAGAGATCCGACCAAACTAACGGTTTTGCTTACAAGTGAATTCCTAAAGTACAAACAATATTTTTTGAGCAAAATATACATTTTAATGATCCCGATGAGCTTATCATCATTTTTGCTTCAAGAGTTTTCATTACAGATGAGTTTCTAGCGCCCTTAAAGTGCGCATCATCACAGCCAAATGCAAAAATAAGATAGTTTTTACGAACGATACATTCTAGTGATTTCCAAGGTCCCATGGTCATTCTTTCGGTATCTCAAGGGTTTTGCTTACAAATGATCACAGCAAACCCACGAATTGACGAACTCCTACTTTCATCCTATGGCCCAGCCTTGTAAGGGCCGTATGAGCTTTCAGCTCTAGCTGTTCTAATGTAGATTTCTTTTCTTTTGCAGTTTACGATGGACGATAAGGCTTTAGTGTTAATAAACTTATATACTTACTTAATAATCAAATACCGTGAATAGTTAACATATGCTGTCTAACTTGGAGCCTTTTAATAGTTTTCACCGAGTAGAATTAAAGACACTTTAACTCTTTCATTCTTGAGAGCCGACATCAGGAAGTTTGATCTTCTGTCATGCTGTGTGGGTCGCCAGATATTAAAATTCCGTTGGACATAAAGTTTCGTTGGAAAATGACAACTAGGAGTCGTTATCCGTTTCGTAAGCTGCCTTGATGCTTATCGGCTACGTATTTAATTCGGAATGCGTTTGTCACCCGTGGGTATGGGTAGTTGAGATGCCGTTGTGCCGTAATAGGGAAATTTATCTCCGGATTTATCTGGAAGGTGCTAGTTGTCTGAATTGTGAGTAGACCATACGTTACTGTTAGGAATCCCCAGACTTCGCTTCATTTTTATTGAACCATTGCCCTTTATAAATGTCTGTTGGTATTTATTTCTGTTGCTGCCGTTTTCGCTAGATGGCGGAAGTCCGGGACAAAGGGTAAACTTCACGCCCATTACATGAGCTTCGCAACTTTTCTTGTTTGTGTCCATCAGTCTTTGCAACGTTTGTTTGAGGTTTGTGGTTGCTGTACGCTTGTTATTCTCATCCAGGTAGGACTGATAAGATAGAATGATCAGTTTAGGGCTGTCAGTTGTCCTCGATTCCCTTCTCTCGCCTTGTAACGAGAAGAAGCTACCCGCAAGCCACTTGAACCCTTCCCCAAAACTTCGCGAAGTCATTACTGCAAGTTCGTCTTTTTTGGGATCCCAAAACGTAAGTGGAGGGATACCCATGACATCGCAAAAATGTCCGTCTGTCCGTGTGTCTGCGAGCACGATAACTCCCGAAGGGAATGAGATATTTTGATGAAACTTGGTGTGAGGATTCATTGGGTCAAGGGTTAGGTCAAGTTCGTAGATGGGCTATGTATCTCCACATTTAGGGGTGGGGGAGGGGGTTCAAATTAAGGGACAAACAAAATATTATCAAACAGCTAATGTGATAGTCGATTATGGGGTAAGAAGGCATGCTGAGCACGATAGTGAAAACCATTTTCTCGCCGGACAATTAGTTCGCCCGGAATCCGGCCAAAACCGGAAAATCTGTTAAAAGCAAAAATTTGAGTAGATGACAGATTAAGGGGTAAGAACAGAGGCTGAGTCGGTATATGACAATCGTTTTTACACGGACATATAATTAGTCCGGAATCCGGTTGTAATCGGATTTTTTTAAAGTCAAACTTTTATTCAACGTTGATTATATGTTCTTTATAAGGATAAGCAGATACGCTGGATTTTTTTCTGAATTTTCTTTTTTTGCTGGACTAGTAGTTCGCTCGGAAATCGGGTGAAACCGGAAACTTGGCAGAAGTAAAGCAGGAAGTCTCGGTCAGTATCGTCAAAATAGATATGGCTTATAGAGGTATATCTGAACTTGGTTTTCTCTGATGGTTAGCCTGTCCAAGACTGGATCTGACGAAGACAAGACCTGATTGTCTGAATCAAATATTAGATTTTTGGGATCCCATCGACACCTTTGGTCTTGTTTTTTCTGAGATACTTCTGTTTCTCGGCGTTGACGGAACATAGTCGCTGCGGATAAACAGTTAAAAGCCGCTTTCAGATTGACTCGTAGATGCGATGTGTTGCGTATACGTTGCGTACAGGTTATCTTTCACACCTGCGCGAGAAGCTTTCACGCTGGATGCGTATTTACGTTTTCCTTCCTCGATTTCTTCAACTGAATTTCGTTCTTTGATCATTAGTAAGTTTTCTTCCCCATTAGTAGTTTTTTCTCCAGTTTCTCTTCAGAAACTCACTGAAAAACCTGATGCGTACGCGTAGACGCAACGCAAGAATACAACTTGGTCCTGTTCTGGCGTTGCGTTTTACTTGTCTGCGTAAGCTATGCGATGCGTCTCCACAAGCGCGAGGCAGATGTTGCGTAGCTCAGTGTGAAAGGCCAGCGCATCAGTGTGAAAGCAGCTTAATGATGTAGTTGATTCGAAGAGCCCCCATGATTTGAAAGGTGTGTTTTTCTAATGTGTGTGTTTATGCTTGGTCATGAGTTGCGTGCCTGTGATTATTTATTTTTGTACCTTATTCTTTTTCTTACTGTTATGTACTCTGTCGATACGAAGCCCATATGCTGGATTTAATGGTTGGGGGGGGGGGGAATGTGGTAGAGCTCTTTCGAACGGCGGCTTCTGCAATCTCTTCATTTTAGCATAGCTTTATTAGTTCATTTCTTGATTTTAGCTACTTTTTGGTTCGCTTAACTGAACGGTTCTGTATCGAGTTAAATATGGACCTGCAGCTCTTCAGGTTGACCTGTTGGCCGAAGCGATTGTACTCACATACATCGCGGTGCCGTTTCATACCCATGCCTGGGTAGGGGGTACGTTGAGTCGTATGCGTCTCATCTGGTAATCCATGTAGGGGGTCCCGTGTTGGTTTCCGATCGTTATAGCTAGTGTTTCCCATCCTTGCTGATTGCGTCGATTTTGATCGCTACTGGGTTACCTCTGGCTGAATAGCTTCTGACGGCTTCTGTATCCACAATGGCTTTAGACGTCTGCAACTTCGCGAGACCTCTGAAAAGTCTCTAAGGTTCTAGATTCGCTTGCGCAATCCATTGATAGCGTTTTTGTTCGCCTTTTCACTCGCCATACCGACGGCTTTTTACTTTTCCGCGTTTTCGTAAAATGGTCCTAAGCGCTGTTTGAAAATTTCCCGTTTTTGTCAAAAAGCCCAGTGCTGACTTTCCCCTTTTCCCTCGCCGCCGTGCAGAAAGGCAAACTCGGTGGCTGACCAAGTTACAATCTCCTTTTCGCTTGCCTCACCGCTTTTACCAGTTTAATTAAAATCCAATAAAAGATGGATTTGAATCAGAGTGCTAGCAGCATTTGTAGACAGTTCTGGATATAAAAGTAAAATAAAAGTAAAACACAAAGACAAGTAAAAATTTATTTTTCAAAAAATGTATTTTTGTCGAAGAAAATCGAAAAGTTCTTAGCAAAAACGGCATTTTACAGAAAACGTTAAATTTTTCAAAAGGCCTGAAAAAGGCCAAAAGCTACAGAGGAAAGGGGAAAGGCAAAAACTGAATAAAAATGAAACTATTATTTGCAGGCTTTTTCTTATCGTTTGTGGGGTTTTCCCGTGTTTCGTGATTTGAAGAACAAAATGAGTTATTGGACCGACGTCTTCGCACCAAGACGCACCCATACACTAGCCCAGTGGACACACATTAAACAAATAACCTAAGAGTTTTCGTCCCGGCAACTTTCAGTGTCGACTCTCCTGCCTTCTTTGACGGCAGAAGTAACTGCCAGTCGCCTTACCACGACGACAGAATGATATTTCATCCTAAGCATTGGGGCTTGTCATCTGTTCAATTAGACCGTTGTCGCAAGCCTCGTTTTCTGAAGATGCGCTAGTCGCAATGATGCTCTCCTGTTAACGAGGTTGGAACCGGTCGAAATTAATTGTGTCGCGTTTTTGCGCGAAATGCGCTGCAACGGCTGTCTCCAGTATTTGATAGCTCTGAATGAAACTCGGGTCGTTGTGATTGATAGCGTTTATTAAGCAAACGATTGCATCTTGTGCCGACATGGTGTGCTTTTTGCAATTTTAACACGGTTTGGACAATGCTGTATTGCGAGCGCTGCAGCCGCCTTTCGGTTCCCGTTTTTGGGATCCCAAAACGTAAGTGACGGGATACCCATGATTTCGTAAAGGTTGTCCGGCTGTCCGTCTGTTCTGTTGGCACGATATCTCTCGAAGCGGTTGAAGTATTTTATTTGAACTTGGCACGAGGACTCTTTGGGTCAAAGTACAGGTGAAGTTCGAAGATGGGCTTTGTAGCCCTAGATTTATCAGTGGGGGAGGGGTTTCAATTTAAGATGGGAAACAAAATATTCTTAAAAGCTAATGAGATAGTCGATTTAAGGATAAGAAGACATGCTGAATCTGAATTCGAAAACTCTTTTCTCGCAGGACATGTCCTGCAGACAAGAATCCGGCAAAAACCGGAAAATTTGTGAAAAGTAAGTTAAAGCCGAAGTTGAATAGACGTTCAATTTAGGGTTAAGGAGACATGCTGAACCCGAATACGAAATTTATCTTCTTGCCTTACAAGCCGTACTCTCATTCGGGTCTAGAATTGCTTAGTCGAGGCAAGGTTGCCTTAAATGAGACAGTCTTTACTTCTGTAATAACTTGTTGTATATCTGAAAAAAAAAAACGAAGTGCGACTGGGATCTTAAATTTGGATTTTTCTGCCGGAATCACTATTGTGGTGAAGGTCGACGCTTTTGGTCGTCTTATGGCGGCTCTTTTGGTGTAAAAGCGATACTGCATTGAGCTTATAGCTACGGCAATCATGTGATGATGTAAACGCGTAACGTTCCTATTCAATAGTCGTTTTGCTTGGCTACTTGTTTTGAATTATTTGCGTACAAATATGTCTGGCATGAGTTTACTTAAAAAAACTAAAAGCTCACTGCAGCACCGTTTTATGGCCCCCAAAAGCCACCATTTCGATACAGAGGGATGGAAAATTTACACTTGATTTCCTAACAGAGTCCCTGAATCTTTTCGGTTATGTTTTACTGTTTTCACGTCATTGTCAGTGTTCTTCAGATTAATACTGACAAACACATGAGTTATGCTTCGTTATAACCATGAATGGGTGCAATTGAGGATCAACTGAGTAATAAAAAACATCCCGTAACTGGAGAGGAGCGTTATGATGCTATATAACACCGCCGCGGCGACTGGCTGAGGAATGCATCAACAGTGGCTTCAAACTGTGCCCCTTCATCATACGAAGACAGCGTCATTGACAATTGTCCTCATGGTGGACAAGAACGGGAGGCATTCTGCGATGCTTCGTCGAATTTATCGCATGATCTGCCGTTTGTTGCACCGCGGGAACTCCTTTAAAGGGATGCCCAGTGATATTACAGCATCTAATGATTCGCATCATGTAATTTTTCGGAGCTGATGAAAAACCTGTCGTTTGTGCAAATAGGAAGTGGAGACTGTGCATTTCGGGAAGCTTAAGAGCCTGCCAAGACAAACAGTGCATATTTTGCGGTTGCTTGATGATGGAAGCTGTTTGATTACGGACGAAGATGACTCTGCTAGACAAGTGATCAGTGCAGACCTTGAGGGGTTGAAATGGTTCCTCCTGATTCCTCGTCATGATCAGTTCCAGACCATACGGGAACGGCTTCCACATTGCTCTTTTCAGTCGTGATAGCTTGCTGTTTGAAAATTTTCAGGACTAGGATGAAGGGTCTAATGGTCGAGAACAAAATTGGTGCTTATTTTTGTGTGGTCGGGGAATTTGTTAGGAAAACCTGTGGGATGATTCGTGGTAATATAGGAAGGTTCATTCGTCCCTGTTGCTTTGGTTGAAATTCGCTGGTCACTGTACTTACAATCAGGCTCTTTCCAAAGCCTTCCGTAAAAATATGCGACTGGTCGATAAAGGTTTATTAGATTCACTAAATATTAGAAAAAAAACAGTATTATAACATTACTAGCGCAAAGTACGGGGTTTGACCAAGGTAGTTTGAATGGTTTAAACCCTTCGAAAAAAATAATAGAAGAAAATAATAAACGAAACCGTCTCAACGCTGGGTGTGAAACCACCGCCCGCAGCCACCAGCACAGGGGCCAATTCAACACTACTCCCCCCCCCCCCAAAAAAAAAAACCCGGTAGGGAAGGATGAATGAAAGCCGACAGTTCAAGAGGAAAACAAAATCGACCGAGTTTAGTGCGAAGGCTACGCCCCGTCGGAACTTTTGGTAGAGGCCCGATGAAATTTCGGTCCTTGTCCGATCGGTTTCCGGTCAATTATCGGTTCATGCCGTCTTTGCGTATATAGTTTGATAGGGGAGCGATTTGGTCCTCGAAAATATGTAGCGGGATGATTCTTCGTATGGGATAACTGCGAAAGTTTCAAGTCCTCTTCCGTTCTCCGTTAGGAATTGCCCCGTCACTCCCCACACTGCCTTTGTGAATGGCTCTGGCCCTCTCAGTTACGGTTCACTAGCCAAGAGTTTTGTCATGATTCCGTTCCTATTCATCTGCGCGAATGAAAGCGTCCACATTCCTCAGCTTCTTTTCTTTGGACAATCAGCGGCTCAAAGCGAGACGAAATGCTTCTGCATGCAACTCTGAAAGCCTCCGGGCTGCCAAAAAACCTTCTGCCACTATTGATAACCTAAAGATACCCCGGGAGGGAACCTGCTGAGCACAATTAGAACTCACGGAAACTTATTAGTGGCTACCTGATGCTACCATCCAAACATAGCTGGTTGCGTGCAAAAATATTCGAGCACCAAACGCTTTTGACTTTTAGATTTCACACTGCCCGTAAAAATGCGTGGCCGGTCTCTCGTCAGTATATAGGGCTATACGCAGGTGGTTAAAAGGAAGGCTAATTGACTCACGCCTTCTCTTATTAAAGGAATTCTGAACATGAGTTGGCCGTTTTCTTATAACATGTTTGCTGATGCGAAGCTGTTGTCTCGAGTGCTCTTATGGAAATTGTTTCAGTGGTTTTCTGCTGTTTGCGATATGATGCCATCTCTCGCCGCTGTATTGGCCCCTTCGTAGTAGTGCGAGAAGCTTGATAATCGCGTGGTCCTGCTGAACTTTTTTCTCTGATGAAAGCGATTACCCTATTTGTTGTTGTCGTCGAGTCGACCAACCTTCTTTATCATCGTACAAACAACAGCAACCTTTGGCATGTAGTTCCTTTGCAGTTTCAGAGGGACAGGCGCTCTTTCTAAATATTTTACTGCGAATTTTCTCGTTCCCCCCCCTGGAGATTTGGTTAAGTTTAGTAATTTGCTCTTTTCGTCGTCGACCTGAGAGTTGTCGGGAGCTCAAGTCACAATTAAGATCTTCCGCATCGCTATCACTGACTGGAAATGAGCCTGTGCTAGGGACTGTCGCTCAGACCCTAGCTCTCGAAGGGCTCTCGCCTTCGTCACATTAACATGTTTATTAAGCTGGTCTCCTAGGAAACCTTATCACTTTTGCAACTGACAGGAATGGAGGGTAGCCAAAATGATTACGGCGTTGTACGTTTCCGAATTTCAAGAAACTGTGCTCGCTCCCAAGTGAGGTTGTTTGAAAGTAATGACAGGAAAATCACACGAGTGGCTTGACCGTTCGTTAATATAGTTCGTTATAAATAGCCGGTGAAAGAAAAGAGGGTTTCAAAATGTTCCCAAACTCCGCACCAAAGTAGGGCAATGTATTTCAAAGCCCAAGGACCATATGTAGCCTACAAAAGAAATCAACAAAACTAGCTTAAACGCCGAACTTTTCCTTCTTTCCAAACTTTGATCAGTGTACACTCACTCGAGTAGTCACGTTTGGGTTTCCAGTACGCGAAATGCCTGGGAGTAACAAGTCAACCCCATCTGAGGAGGGTTTTCGCGAAATCTCGGAATCACTTTCTGACGAGCAAAGCGCTTCGCGAAAACTGTGGGAAAGTGATTCCTGGAATCACTTTCCACTTTCCCGCTGGACTGATCGCGAGACGCATGGAAAGTTGATATCGCCGAGAAAATGTTGAATTACAAATTTTTTCGAATAAATAACGGTTCTTTGATTCTCATCTATTCCATCGAAGTCACCTTAATTAAGATTGCCATTTTTTAATTTACCAGTGACACTTGCACTGTTTTTTCTCCACACCCTTGAAATTCTCACCGAAAAAGTCAACTTTCCGCGGAGCTTTCCACTAACCTCGTGGAATCACTTTCCGAAAAGCTGCTTCTGTTCCAAAGCGCGAAAACTGGGTTGGAAAGTTCGACAACTTTCCGAAGTAGCGAGAAAACCATTGGAAAGTGATTCCGACTTTGCTTTCCAGCTCGCGAAAACCCTCCTCTAAACAAATTTCCCTTAAATCCGAAAGCACTGGGTACCGACGGAAAAAGATCCAAATCGTCTCCTTCCTCCTTTCTGAGGGAGAAGCATACCTCCAGTCAGAAAGCACACTACCTCTCTCAATACAGAAGAGGGCAGTGTCAGTTATACTAGCTCAGCAAGTAACTTCCAGTTCCTATGATTCTCTTCTAACAGAATTATCCCTCCCCTCACTACATGAATGTCGTAACATACTAATTCTTAAAGTTTAACTGAAAAGCCAACTTATTTTTGTGTTAATCATTTGTATACACTGAATTATTTGGATTCGGCAAAGGGATTTTTTTTTTATTTCTACTATCTAGTCTAGTTATGACGTTCAGAATATCTGCAGCCGTCCCCACAACGAAAATTCTACTATGACGCGGGAAATTTTAATCTCAACACAAACGTGGCTTTTCAGTAGGCAGTGGCGAGGTTGGTAAAGATTGCTTAGTGCCTGAACAAAAAAAAAATCGTAAATCTTTCTTGTAAGGCTTACAACAAAAATACAAGCGCATAAAGGTACCAAAATACCACGGAAATTCCACTATTTGAAAATCGATTATTCATGAATAGCGAAACAACGAAGTAACGCATTTTCAGCGGGTCTTCAAGCCAATTTTAGTGAACAAATGATGGTAACTAGGTTGCGCTATCCCAGCCCTTTTCGGTGAAACTTTAAGTTTGGGTGTAAAATTCTTGCATCTGTCCAACACCGAACTATCCTCCCGCCTGATGCACCAATAAACAATCGTACGCGTTCGCGGCTGAAACTAAAAACGGTTAAAATCAAAACAAAGAGACACAGTAACACATTTGTGCCATTTTTCGTTAACATGTTGAATAAAATGTCAGTGTAATGTTAATATTTGTAGTATTTAGTAATTTTGTAACTCGTGAGTGTTTAAAAGAATGAAATTTTTGTAAAGACAATCAAATTAACTATTAGCTAGCAAGTGTCTGTCTAATAAACCTTACTTACTTTTACAATAGCCTTCTGCCTGCACTGATTCGGAAGGCAGTTTGCCGTCAGTTGGATCCAACGACTTAAAATCTTCCCGGCAGATCGAACGGAAAAATACTTTCTCTACGAAACTAACTCGAGACCGATTGATTCTTGGGCCGAAGTAGTTTGTAGGAGGACGGTCAGGTTGGTCTTCGCTTAGTTCATGGGCAGGTGCTCTTTTCTTTAACGTTGAACTGCATTTACTCAGATCCTGCGTCGTAGACGGTCTTCGCGTTTTACCACCCCATAAAAAAAAATGTCCGGCTTCTTATGCCCTCGTCACTTATTTTATAGTCATCAAAGAATCCGTTAATGACTTTGATTACATCCAACTGTTACAACGTATACTAAAGAAAATTAAACAAAAAGTGAAGATTTTGGCGAACCTGTTTGGAAATTATAGGGTCTGTTGGTCTCAAAAGAAGGATCCTTAGTGCCTCTGCGGCTGTGGGAACCCCCCGAGGCAGTCGTGATTGTCACCAGACAACCAATTGAAACGTTCTACCTCCGCAGAAGCCGTGTCATTATTTTGGTCTACCGTTGACGACCTGGTGCATCGGTAAATGACAGGAAGATTGGTATCAAATTATGCATTAATATGTGAGATGCCGCCCCCATTGTCGAGAAGGGCTGCATGGTTGATAATAATAGACGGCAGTGAAGGAGCAAATGAATGCGAGCGGTGCATTGTTTGTTAATGGAGAAACCAATACTCGTTCTACCGTATCATTAAATGAAAACAAGCAGTGGCTGGACTGCTTTAAGCCATAGTTTTATGTAGATTCGCTTTTCTTTGCTTATCTTAGATCTGGACTAAATTAGCCATCAATACCTGGCCCAGATGGGTATGCGGTACGAAAAACAGTTTTCCTCTCATCAGCGCCAGACCACCTCTTTCATGTACTTCTTTTGGCTGTGAGGAAGTGCACAAAGCTTCTTACAAGATTATAAATTCGTTAAGGTTACTACATAACCGTTTTTCACACGGCACCATAGTAATTCACATGACGATATTCGCATTGTTTAGTCGAGCGACGTCATTGATGACCAGTTTGTTTCTTCTTGTGGGATCCACCGGAAGAGAATGGATTGATTGATTTATTAATCTTTAGTGAGGCAGTAATAAACACAGAGTTTGAAATAACAGAGGTTCCAAGCAGAGTGTGTGGGTTAGGCAGACCTGCCAGTCAGTGGGAGGTATATCTGGAGAGCACTCCTGTCCTTTTTGTTGTGTTCCTTAGGAAGTCATTATGAGTTCTGGCGATAAAAGGAGGAGCCAGCTATTGTGGTAGTTGGTATTTTCGCGTTTCTCATTTTATGTTTTGTTTGTGTTACTCCGTACTTTGTGTTATTTACACTTTTACGGATGATGAAGTTCAGTCAATAAATCAATCAATTATCCTCCGTGTAACGAAAAGAATAATATTTCGGACTGACGGTACGGACTCTGCACATCCTGACGAGAATTCCTGCTGAATAGATAGTTATTATTACTTACGATGCTCCCGACCTTCTTTAGATGGAACAGTGGAAAAACAATGTAACGATCTTAAGTGATTATAAGTCCTTGGAACGCAACCTATGCTTCGGCTAATTAGCAATCTCGTGGGTGGAAAATAGTCCGGTAATCCGGTTAGTGGAATAGTTGCGAACTATGTAGTTCGTATTGTTATTTGTTAGTTATTTTGGATATTAGTAGTTTGCTGCGCAATTGCCATTAGGGATTGTTTTATACTTCAATGATCTTATTATTCGCTAAAATAAAAAAGAACCTAACCCCCAGAAAAGCTTAATCATATTAGCCCACGAGAAATAAACAAATAGTAATTCTTTTTATGACGGTTTGAAGACCGTACGACAAAAGCAAAACAAAAAACAGCATAAATGTGGACAACAATTGTTTTAATGGGCCTTGATCTATAGAATAATATCAGTTTTAAAATGTGCCGAAAAATGCAATAGCAAATATATGTGCAGAGTAGCCTACTCGGAGTAGCCTACTACCTTCTCCATTGTTGAGAAACTTCGTACGAAAACGGAAGAAACGGAGTCGTGTTTTACGTTGTGCAGTTTCCGAGTCACAAAAAAATCGTGTGCCCGAGTAAAATTGAAATTCCCAGTTAAGCCCTTCAGTTGGCTTCTGACGTTTGTTTGGTTGATTTATTTCAGGCCTCTTGAAATTGAACTCCGTATCAAAACCTAGAGGTCCTAGTCCTAATTCAATCGTCAGCATCTGCTTGATACGGACACCAACTCTTATGTGTGACCATCAGTACCAGCCAAGATATCAGGCATGAAACATTCTTCTCTTGCAAAGAAACACATTCCATGCAAAAATAAAAATAAAAATGAAAAGAAACATTCAAAATATTCGTTAGGATGAACTTATTACAAGCTGATATTTGAAACTCCAACATATGATATTGCTAATTATTCTCGGATGATTCATTGTGCGCATGTAAACAGTTTTAAGAACCCCGGCGTCATAAAACTGAAAGCAGGTTTTGAGCAAAGGAGTTAGATGCTTCGAACTGTCTGATGAAATTGGAAGAATGAGCAGTTTAATCAATGTTTATGATACCTTCTTGCAAGAAAAAGGTTGCATGTATCATGACATACAGAGAGGAATTGGTTTTTCGAAAATAGCATATTTCGAGGCTCTGTTTAATCTTCTAAAAAATCTGCCTGCCCCCCAAGGTGAGCGCCTTATCTTCGTCTTCATTTGGTAGTCTGGGACCGCACAAGTTACGCCTGTGCTTGTCACTTGAACTACCAATGCTAGCTTTCGTCAATCTGTGCTCTAACGGAATGCTGTCGTCGAGTCTAGATCTTTCCGATTGATATGACAAGAATTATCACCCTGGCCGGGACCGATGAAGTCGTTCCGGCTAATGAAGGCCTCACAGCCTGGTTATCTTGACTCGGAAAATTATTGCCTGGACATTCCGCAACCGGGTAGAGTGAGTTTACGGAGTTTTCATGAAGGGACCACCCAAAACTTGAACACTCGCAGTATTTAATTGGTCAAGCCGAAAGACTACCGTAGTTTGGCGAGTTTTCGGGATATCGCCAGTCTACCGTGACGATCGTCATTGCAGACAATCCTGATTATACAGTCGTAGTTTTCAACCTTTTTTTCTTTTTTAATAAGTGATAAATAATATTCCTTCCATTGTGATAAACAGTAGGAGACGTGAAATGAGGTAGCCGTCAGCAAGATGTAGTTCTTTGCCTGTAACTCGGGAAGCTTCGGAATTGAACATCGTTTCAACGTAACCGACTTTGGATGATGGATGATAACAGTCATTGAGAAACTCTTGACTTAGCTCGGCTTCCGCGAGAATTTTTTGTCCTACCATGACCGATAGTCCCGTGCGAGAAAAAGGACAAATAACTTCAGTCTCCGACGGTAAAACCCCGGCACCATCCATTGACAGACCAGTGTCCTCCCCCAGGGTCACTGTTGTCCACTCTCTGGTAAGGTTGCCTCGCAACAAATTTAAAGGACCCCTCGTACCTATACTGCCGATGCAACCACCTCCCGTTAATGCATTCAATTAATTTTTAAGCCCGGGGAGATCCAAACGATCCGCTAACGAAAGGCGCTTTGTTAATATGACTCAGAACAGCTCATCGTGGGCCATATTTAATGGTGCGAAACGGTAACGTCCAACTATATTTCGGCCCTTTTTGGCCCGATGCCTCTTCAGGCTGTAGCTAATGAACTTGCAATCACGTCTCTAAGAACACCGCTGGAACAAAGCTCAGCTGACTTTTCGATTTCGATAAGATTTTCAGTTACCTTGAGCCGAAGGATTACATAGGCTATCATCGTCGCCCCTTACTAATACGGTCGTGTTCACATTCATTCCGGAACTGAATACCAAGTCCGTATGAATCTTCTTGATCCATCTTATTCATTTCTGGATGGGAGGACCTTTCGCTACTTTGCAGCTGAGCGAAAGTGCGTCTTATTGAAATAAGGCCGAGACGCGTGCTGCATTTATGATTTGCCTCGAAATTAGGGATCCCCCAAGGTCTATGGTATCATACACCCACACTCTTAAGTGATTATACTTTTCGTTTTGTTTTCCATACCGGCTTGTTAGGCAAATGAAGCAGTGGGGTTTTAAGTGATCCATAATTGTAAGTGTCAACATACCTTCGGAAAGATGAGATTCCAACATAGCATGGTACCCACAATCTTGGATTTTAATAGGTGGTGTGTTCGCTTGTATTCTTGCGAGGGCTCAGATCTCAGATCCTTTAAGTGTTAGATCGCCCATACGATTCTCTTGTGTGCTAAATATGTTTTGGCAAAAAATGTAGCGGCTACCACAGGTAGAACTAGGACCACGAGTCACCACACACGAGGTATGCTAGCATTTAGGGTACCGGCACCTAGGGATTTATAGCCTTATAAAAAGAAAGCGTCTCACAATTCCCAAAATTAACCCCCCTCAGATAAAATATAAATAAATAGATTGGAATTGAATTGAATAGTAGACTTGAAGTTGCTCTCTGTTTCTTTTATCGCAATTCTAGATTTTTAGCTACGGACCGAAAAGGACTCTAATAATGTCTGTTTTTTTGTTTTGGAAAGAATTCGCGACGGGAAAGAGGATGACAAAAAAAATTACATCAACGATTGGAGGAGGAGTCGTAAGTCCCTAAGTGCTCGTACCTAGAATTATCTGTGAAAGTGTAAAAACTATCTAAAGATGTTTGTTCGGTGTGCAAGCTTGACATTCTCGTCCCTTCTCTTTTGTATACGAGGGGTTCCCCACCCCAAGACACTTGCTGTGAACCATTTCCCGGCCTGCCGAAATTAGTGGTGTCGGAACCGGTGCCGGCCTTAAATTTGATGAATCATATTTAAACATGTTCAGTATTCTAACACGTGACAACCGGTGCCGGCATTGGCTGGGCACCATGGCATTAGGCACTTGCTGCACACCAATACCAGAGAGGGCAACCCCTCATTTGTAGTAGACTATTGTGTAACCTACCCGTTCTTAACTTTCATTGTGATTTATCCACTAAATGCTGGTATCCAGTTGTGGCGAAAACCCTATTGACCTGACATTTATTATCCGTTCCTGAGCGACGTAATACCCTTTTGTGAAGTCCGCGAAACACCAAGTTTTATACCAGCGAACACCACTAAGAGCGTGTTCCACCCTCGTACCAATAGTAACTATTAGTTACTAAACCCGTTCCAGCCTCACGAAAAGTTACTACGCTGACCGTTCAAGCCTTGTCGAAATAGTAACTAATAGTAACTATTTGCTTACCACGTTCGGGAGCATGGTAAGCGTAGTAACCACGAATCTCTGTCACGTGATTGCTCGGATTCACCCGTGGTATGATATTCCGCTGGAAAAATACAAAAATCGTTCCAGCCTTGACGACAAAAAGGCAGAATTTGTGACGTCATGCGTGGTAACTACGGTAAGTAGGATGGAACACGCTCTAACTGTCACCTCCGGTCATATATGTTCATGTACATCGTTATTGATCAAAATAGTAAACGTAGCTTGCAAAGCCACGTCAACTTAAAACCGCCATTGGGTCATTGGGTCTGCCCAGACATCCATTCATTGAGGCTTTCCTTTCTGGGGGAGAGCAAAGACACTTCACTTAGGTTGCCTCTCCGGCTTCCAGTCAGGCCCAGACATTGAGATCCAGCGACCCTAGGGAGTTAACAGCGTCAGGGCCCCTTTTTTGTAATTTAGCAGCAAAATAGCTTTTATCTTTTTATTGAACTTCGACTAGAAAATTTAGAAGCAGACTTATAAATCAAATAAACAAGTACCAATTATTAGCGTGTTCAGCCCTACTTACCGTAGTTACTACGCATGACGTCACGGATTTTGGCTTCTTGGCGTCAAGGCTGGAACGTATTTTTCTATTTTGGGCAAAATATCGAGCCACGGACTAATCAGGCCAATCATGTCACATAAATCGTTGTTACCCCGCTGCCGAGCGTGTTAAGCAGATAGTTGCTGTTAGTTAGTATTTCGAGGAGCTTGGTGAAGAAGTATATTGTCTTACACATTCTAATTACCACTTCGGCTCCGTCCGAGGTTGGGGCCTAGCTGCCTAGTTAGCCTAGGCAAAAGTTTGGCACTCCTTCAGTGGCCTGAAGAATAAATTTTGGACGTATGAATGGCTTTGACTGCAACACAACTTTGCCATTTCAAACATCTGTTGGTCACTGTCTGAGGAAGATCTTGCTGTAATAATTACATTGTTACGCTGCGCGGTAAATCTCTTCCATTCATTCCTGAGATGGCTCATTAAATTTTCTTTCTTGCAGAAATCCTTCACTCTGATTTTGGAAGCTCTGGATTATGACAACAGTTCATCCACAGGTGAGTGACCATAGATATCAGTGCAGTTTCTGTAGAGGCAGACGCATGCCTCGCGAGAGAAATGGTCTCATGGTGAATCAGCGTCTTCTTTTCCGCTCTTTCTTCCTTACTCCGTTGTCTTCTGCGTGAAAAATACTGGATATAAACACATAAGTTGCGTTTTTGCAGTTACCATGGTATCTGTTACCACGGTAACTGGATCTGCAGTTAGTCGTTTTTGCAGTTACCGTGGTATCTGGTATACGGTTGTCCTGCAAAAACGACAATTGCCGAAAGTGCCCTTTTCGAAGTCATCCCAAAAGAAAAACTGATATTCAGTCACAGCACTAACTGCCAAGCTTCTTTCCCACCAATTTATCGATGAAAGTGAGATGACTTTTTCAGATACCACGATCAGTTACCACGGTCAGGCCGTGGTATCTGAATATCAGATACCACGATAACTGGCCAGATACCATGATAACAGCAAAAACGCCTTTTGACCGTGGTGTCAGATACCACGATAACTGCAAAAACGACTTTAGACCGTGGTATCAGATACCATGGTATCTGAAAACACGCAACTATTACTTCTATTCCTTGCTTACATCCAGGATGAAAAATTAATTCGATTCTGGAACCAGCATATTTTTTTTTCACACCGAAATCAGTCTTTTAATCTTTTCGTCTGGAACAGTTTCCATCACTAAAGTTGTAAGCCACTCCCCAAAAATGTAGGGATTAAACGAGACTTACTTAAAGACCTAATCCAAACATTCGGTTTACCTTCTCTTAGTGATCGCAGGCGACGGGTTTGTTTAGATTTGAACTCGATTGCCGAGTTGCTGTTTTGGCTCGAGAAAAAACCCACGCACGACGTCTTCTTTTCTGGATGGCGGAATTTTCCAGGATTGATTAGCAAAGAATTATAAGACCTAACTGATAATTTTTGTATGTCTTCAGAGGTACCACACTGGTCTTGGTTTTTATAATTTATTTGTATTTGTAATAAACAGTTGGAGCATTAGATGGAAATTATTATTTTGACCCTTGGCTCCCTACGTTCCGTAACAGCTGTCCGGGATAATCGGCTGAGATTTAGTCCAGACAGAGTTATTTCAAACCTAGGAAATTTGGTGGGTTTTTTTTAATTTGCTCATTGTTTTACGGTGTTTTTAGTGGTTTTGAACATTCGTAGTGACAGTAGGGATGGTTAGCATTGTGTGTGTGTTAGAAAGACCATTTTTTGTGGCTCGCTTCAAGTTGAAGTTTGGCCCCAATTTTACGCATCATCTCGGGGGAGTTCGAAACGAGACCAAGACTCGTCGAGGTAGAATGTCGAGATACAAAGCACATTCGCGGAATTCTCCATATTCCCGTTCAGCGCTTCCAAGCGGACTAATTTCTGTTAATCGCCCTTGCCTCACCATCAGCACTTTCTGACAGACATAGTAAATTAGATTCACAGGTTTGTGAGTAGAAAATCTGCAATCTGCTGCCCAGGTAATGGAAGTTTTGCATATATCTCAGTAGTAGAACGTGAAAGTTTCCCCCTTCCTTATGGATCCAACTTTTTACCATATCTACACAAGTGTTGATTATGAGACAACGGTGGACTAACAGAAGCTAGTCCACTTGGAGCGCTTAACTGGAATTAGACCAATTTGACATTACGCTTTAAGCTGACGACTATAGGCTAACATGTTTCGTCAAAATATGTCGATACTTTCGGGAGTTACGGGATCGGACAGATGGACGGACAGATCTGTACCACACAGCCGGATTTTCGTAGTCTTATACGAATTTCCCTTTCGCTCCTAAATTTTGACGCATCGCTCGTGGATCCCGCGTGCGTATTTTCGGATGCGAAATCTTATCGGGCTGTGTGTAATAGCTTACTCTAAACACCAGCAGATGGAAGTAGAGTAGTTTCTCATTTTTGTAGAAGAAAAATTCGTGTTTCCAAGAACAAAAGCTCTATCTGAAACGGTGACTTCATTGGTTGCGTTTTGTAGATACCATGGTATCTGATAGCATGGTCTAAAGCCGTTTTCGCAGTTACCGCGGTATCTGATACCGCGGTCAAAGGGCGTGTGTGCAGTTGCTGTGGTATCTGGCCAATTACCGTGGTAACTGATCGGGGTAAAAAAATTCATCTCGCTTTCATCATCACCAACACAGGAGCCTGATTTTTTCGTCAGATTGGTGGGAAAGAAGTTTGGCACTTGTGATGTGAGTAGATATTAGAATTTCTTTTGAGATGACTTCTAAAAGCGCAAATTCGGCAATTGTCGTTTTTATAAAGCAACCGTAGTATCAGACACCACGGTAACTGCCAAAACGACAAAATGCAAATCGAGTTACCGTGGTATTAGATACCATGGTATCTGCAAAAACGCAACTATATTAGATAAAACAAGAGCTACGAGCTCATATGGCACTTTTGACGAGTAGGCTAAGTGATGCAAGAATGTAGATGAGAACGTCACAAAATCCCCCCTTCTACCCCCTAGGGGCTTTAGGTTCGGACCTAGCATAGCTGACATCGCCTTGTATCATCTAGGGCAAAATGAATTTTTTTACCTTCCAGTTTAGATCCACACGCTTGGTCCCTAGACGTGCCACACTATTTCCGGTACCCCCCCCCCCCCTCCAACTCCCCTGCCGCGGCCGAATCTGGTTCGGTACGTATAAATGGATCATCCAAAGCTTCTTATCTTACCACGAATAAAGTTTCACTCGATCTTAACATTTTTCGGGAAAGTCCGCTCATCCCCCCACACCGTGCTCGGATCCGGTCCGGACCCTAAAATATGTCATCTAAACATATGACCTGTTCTCCAGTCCAAGCGGACTTCGAATCATGTTTGATAGTGCAAAATGGATACGTCAGCTGAATTTTATTAAAGCTATATTCCAAGGTTCTATTTTCCAAGTTTCGTTCAAATTGCTCCACTCGTTCGACCACCATGCGAGCCACACAACTTCCGGGACTTCCCCCACTGTTTCCGAATACGAACGGTCATGTAAACGTCGTTTCTCTGACATTTTCTCTTCCCGTCCATCAAGTTTTTCTCGAATCGAAGCATATCTGCCAATATCGTGCGTTCCCGCTTCACCCTCCTCGTACCGTGGTCGGATCCGGTCTTGACGCCAGATTACGAATCTAGGCCGCATAAACTCGGTTCTGTCCAACTTGCATCCCATTCCGCCCATTCGTTTGGTTTTAGTGCATGTCACAAAGTTTACGCCCCCCCCCCCCTCCAACTGCCCAAACCATGGCCACATGTGGTTCGGACACATATTTTGCATACCTAGGTCATCAGTTCTTATCGCCCATAAAACTCCACTCCAATCGGACCACCGATTCGCAACCTGCGGAGGTTAGTAATTTCCGGATTACCCTTCCCTCACCCTCGCCCCCCCCCCCCTAAAAGGCTGGATCCAGGGACGGAAGTTTTCCTAGGTCATTGTGTTGGGTCCTTAAGCCTATTTGGTCGGGTCACTAATGTGATTGCCATGTTTCATCGTCCTTAGCACGTCTGGAAGTATCCTGACTCGCGATCACCGGGATTCCAGGAAACCACCTCCAACTGGCTCCACCCCCCCCCCCAAACAGCTCCTATAGACAGTGTTGCCAAGTTTGACACTTTCTGTGCTTTTTGTCTTTGGTTGACACTGTGACACTTTTTCTCTAAAAGCGACACCTTTTTTTACGAATGACACTTTTAAGGTAAAAAAAACACTTTTTCACTACTTTGCTAAAGTAACGGATTACCAGGGGGCACTGCCATAACATGTACTTCACTTTGATTTTATACACAAAACAGTTTGAAGCCTTAAATAAAGCTCATTTCTGGTTACATTTTGTTACAAAACTGTGATGTAACATTCAAGAAATGTTTTGGAATATGTTGTTACAGATTCAGTTATGACCAGTTATTCGCATTTTACGCGTTGCGCAGCGGAATGCACACACAAAATTCGAGGTGTCAAAAAACACCTTTTTGTCAGCAATTGTGATACTGTTATGAGTCGAGCTCTTGTCAACCCTGCCTATACAATCTGTTATGTCAAGAACGGATCGAGGCCTGATGCTTGTTCTCCCCACCAAAATTCCATCCCGATCCCTCGACTCTAAGCGTTTCACCAGATTGCCGGTGAATTGAAATAGAACATCTGAGACGATAGCTCTTTCTAGTTGCCAAGTTTCATTCAGTTCCGATCACCCGTTACAAAGTAATTCATGCAACTAGATTCCAGATTTCCCATCCCTCCACTCCCCCCGCGATTTTCGGGTCGGAGAAACGACTATTGTCAGGTCAGTTTGCTTGGATCCCTGATATGCCTGTCAAGTTTCATCGTCCTAGTACATCAAGAAGTAGCGAACTCGCGGGATCATCGCCGAAATTCCGGACCCCCCTCCAACTCCCCCCACAGTGCCCGAATCTGGACCGGTTATATTAGCGATATGTCTAGGACTTGTGCTTATTCTTCCCACCAAGTTTCATCCCGATTCCTCCACTCTAAGCGTTTCTCAAAAATCCCGGTTCCTCCCTGCACCTCCTCTCAAAGTCACCGGATTCGGTCCGGAATTGAACTGGGTCATCTCGAGTTACAAAATCTTTCCAAATGTCAAGTTTCATTAAGATTCGAGCACCCGTTCGAAAGTGATACATACTTCAGTTTTCCGGATTCCCCTTCCCACCCCCCACTCCAGATGGTCGGATCGGGGAAGAGACTTTTTCTAAGTTAATCTGGTAAGGTCCTTGATACGTGTGAAGTGCCCGAACTAGCAAAACCCGGACCGACGGACGGACAGAAATTGCGATCGCCATATGGCACTTGGCCGAAGGGTTAGCCAAAGACGCTAAAGCAATGAATAAATAAAAATTTGACATCTTTCTTAACCATTTCAATTCGCACATCCAGTCATTCATAATTTTTCGCAAGTAATCTCTGTGCCGGTAAGCATTTAGACCAGGATCCGAATTGGCAGTTAATATTCAATAGCTTTCTTGTTCGCTTAGATTAATGAATGTTTATGATCCCGGCGTGCAGGTAGAAGATTTGATCTCGCTTCCGGGTGCTCAATTAAGCTGTAAAGAAACGCTGTAAAGTTCAGAATACGGTCATTCTTGGCGACTGGGGATGCTGACTTGATACTGATGGATTCTGTTTTGTCGTTTGACTATTCCTCCCTAATATTTTACGGAAGAGGCTTACATTCGACTATTTGCCATATCCCAGTCCAGTGCTTCCATTTATAATCCATCTTCTGCTCATTGCCATAATGGATCCATAAGGTAGGCTAAGGTAAGGTACAATTTTAATGGCAAATATAAAAAAGCCTGGAGTTTCTCAAAAACATCAGACATGCCAGTGGCACTAAAAACGACGCTTCACTAATTCTGATGCGTTTGTAAAAAATATTAATACAATTCTAGCCTAAGGCATTGTGAAGAAAAAACAAACAAACAACTGTCACACATCAACACCAAAATTTAAGGACAACACGAGAATTTACGACAACAGAATTATGACTAAAGAAAAAAAATGAAAAATAAAAAAGGTTTGAGACATGGGTCAGATTTTCCTCCGAGCACAAACGAAAATAAATCAATTAAATCAGGCAGAAGAAATATAATTGCTAGATAACATAAACCTTCTTAGAGCTCTTTAAAAACTTTCCTATCTTCGGACACTCTTAACAGTTTCAGGCAATGAATTCCATACTTTTACACCTGTATGACGAATAGAAAAGCTAGACCTTGTAGAAGGATAACAAATGGTAGAAAGATTGGACCGCCGTATTGTGTTATAGTCATGAAATTGATTGTTCAGGCAAAAAAGATTTTTAAAATCAGCAGGTAGTGAATCTTCTTGAACATAACGGTAAACATGTGTTGCAATATTCCAGTCTCTAATCTGACGGACATTTAAAATAAAAAAACGAGGCAGAATATGAGAAACTGATGAAGAAAATGGAAGACTATAAATTGTTATAGTTGATTTGTTTTGTAGGATTTGAATCCGATTAATATGTTTCGAAAAAGTAGAAACCCAAGCTGAAGTACATGATGAAAGATATGAATGGACCCTAGGAGAAATAAATCAATCGAAGGATGAATTGTGGAAGACAATGTTTGAGGCAGGAGAGCATACCAACACTTCGGCTCAACTTAAGAGCCAAAGCATCGGTGTGCTGCATGAAAGAAAGATTTTCATCAAGGATAAGGCCAAGATATTTAAAATTAGAAGATCTTAGAAGCTCAGTACCAGAAAGAATAAGTTTACCAGAAACTGAAACTGAACCAGACCGGGAGAAAAGCATGTAGCGACATTTTCTCGCGTTTACAGCTAGTAAATTAGATGTAAACCAGTCAGAAGCAATCGAAAGAGCTGAATTAAGAACACTAAACAACTGAATCAAATATGAATGCGACCCAAAAATCACAGTGTCGTCAACAAATATTATATATACATATTTTACTGTTTGTCTGTTACAAGTGTTAATAATAGTTGCGTTTGTGCAGATACCATGGTATCTGATACCACGGTCTAAAGTCGTTTTTGCAGTTATAGTGGTATCTGATACCACGGTCAAAAGGTGTTTTTGCAGTTATCGTGGAATCTGGACAGTTATCGTGGTATCTGATATTCAGATACTACGGTCCGACCGTGGTAACCGATCGTGGTATCTGAAAAGTGATCTCACTTTCATCAAATTTTGTCAAATTGGTGAGAAAGAAGTTTTAGCAATTAGTGATTTAACAGGATGTCAGTTTTTCTTTTGGGATGACTTTGAAAAACGCAATTTCGGCAATAGTCGTTTTTGCCGAGCAACCGTGTATCAGATACCACGGTAACTGCAAAAACGACTAATTGCAGATCCAGTTACCGTGGTAACAGATACCATGGTATCTGCAAAACCGCAACTAACGAGACAAGGGGGACTTCCAGAAACTAGGCCACTTGGAGCGCTGAACTGGAACAAGCAAGTTCCCAGTCTTGTGAGCTGAATGGGGACTGAAGGTATAGATAGATAGATAGATAGATGGTTTATTGCTATGAGCAGCCCGAGGGCCCCATGGCGAAAGTTTAACATACAAAAAAACAAACACTAACATATAATAATACTCATTTCCGTTTATTTGTTTTACTTATTCCAAAAACCTACTTCTGTGTTCCATCGCGAGCCTCAAAAATCGCCCCATTTTCTTTATACCAGCAAAACACTCATCCTTAAAAATTCTTTTTAACCACTCTTCATCAAATACGCACACATCATACTCTTCTTTTCTCCAGTCTATGATCAGTTGTCAAGTTCCGGAAGTTAGATGTGAATAAGTTCACAGGAAAATTACTTGGGGACGGGCATAGAGAGTAATTAGGATTTCAGCTGTAAGTATACGAAGAAAAATACACGGCATCTTCAGATGTATCTATTTCCTTCTTAAAATTAGTCGAAGGCCTGCATTTACATCTGCTTTAACTTCTGCATAATTATGATATTGAATATGCCTGTAATAGATGTTCATATTTAGGGGAACCAGTCGTTGATTGATTAGAGCACCAGCTGTTAAAATATTTTTACGAAACTTTTATTTTTTGTTTAACTGGGCGGTTTGTTCAACGTCATTCGCGTTGATGATAAAATACAGAAGATCACTGTAGGCCTATAGCAAGCCTTTCCGACCTATGAGCTCCTCGGACGGATAAACATGACATCGGAAAACGATTAGAGTCGTAGAGTGAGCATATCACATTTCTAATGATTTGTGTCTGGATTGCTAAGTTAGTAAGAAGTCAAGCTTGTAGAAAAATTAAATGCAGCACTACTGTCACGTAAATGGCAGACCTTTCTGTCCCTAAGCATATACCTCACCTACTCCCATCTTTTCTTTTTACCTACGTGTACGCCTGAAATCTTTTCTGTGCGCGATACTGCGACGTGAACATCCGTCCTAAGCGTCATTCTAGTGCGAATGCACAAGACCCACCTTGTTAGATGGTAAACAAATGAATTCAAGTTCTCAAAAGGAACAAAACAACTGACAGGCTTCAGGATTTGCGAATTGAGAGTCAGTTTGTCTAATCAAGCTAGCAGCAGTAACGCCCTAGACATTTGGGTGGAGTGTAATACCGAACGATAGAGTAAAACAGACTTAGATTTGACGTCGCGAAATGGACAAGTCAGTTCAAATTTATTCTAGCGGTCTTTCGACCTTTTTTGGCAACTGTACCCTTTCCGTTTTGAACCTGAAGATGATCCTTGCCAAGAAGGGCCGCTATCGCTCATCTTATCTGTTTAGAGCCATCGCATATGATTCGCAATCAGTTTGGGCTGAATGAATACTAATGCAATCGGACTTGTTTTTCTGACTTCATCAGTCTTAATTTCTGCGACAAAGTTTTCTGAATGATTTGGAAAGTTACAGCCAGTATTGATAAGTGCTCTGTTGAAATCATCTTTTCATTTCGTTCTTTCAAAGTTTTCCGGATCAAACTTTATAAATATTTTGTTTGACCAGATCGGGGAGAATATTGAAAGAACACGCAGTAACGTATAATAAGACGTAGTCCTAGAACATAATAAAATATAATGTAATAGCTTAAAAGACCGTGCACATTACAATTTTGTCACGCAATAATAAATCGAAAAAAACGTAAATCAAAATTCTATATAAATCAGATTTGATCTTGTGATCTTTCTCAGTGGAAAGGCTCTTTTGTCTAAAGTAAATTTTTTCTGTTTAAGAAATAGCCCAGATGTAGCTACTTCTTAAGTAGGAAAGTAGCTACGTTTTGTAGCTAAATTTGTATTCATTTCGGGTCTCAAGTTTTGTTTTTGAGTTTCCACTTCTGATTGTCGTCCCACGGTGTTACGCTGTGAAGTCCATGATCACTTCAAGATAGGCTTCCTCTTGTGTCTTTTCCGTATGGTACTGACTATTGTGCCGGAAAATCCGGCAGGAATTTCAGCCCCGACCATGACTTAATATTTGAATAGATACTATAACTGTTAGTGGATTCCATGTGTGCGAAGTAAATCCCGAATGAAGAATATCCCTTGCATTATTTAAATTTATGATGAACGTGAAAGCCTGATTGTCTGTAGTACAGTACTGGTGTTTCCGTCGTAATCTGGGCTAGACCGTCAATCAAAGACAGAAAGGAATTATCAAACGGATTTGGTTAAGTGGTTGATTAGGGATAAATAACATGATTACGGGATCTAGTGAAGAGTGGAAATCTCATGAGACCCGTTTAGTCTGGATGAAGAAGTCCGATAAATATTGCCTTTGGGATCCCATCGAAACCTTTGGTCTTGTTTTAGTCTCTCTATACAGAAAAATTTGTAAGGAGGCATTTCTTTAGTTAGGTTCGTGCGTCCGTGCTATTAATGGGATTCCAAAATATGTTACCCTTTCTTTGAATTGGTAGTAGATGACACAACCGAGTACCCGTGCGAAAAATTGACTAAACTACTTTTTCAGCTATCTCGAGACTGATTGATCAGACGACCTATTCCGGCTTGCTTCTTCCTAGTGATGAATGGCACACTTTAATCCAGCCGGGACGAGTGGCCGTTTTTACTTACCGAGTTCGAGTCCAGTGTGATGAGCATTATTATGACGACACTTGTATGACGTTGTGCAGGCCAAGAAATGACCGATTTGGACATTCGACTTGCAACGGAAAAGGCCAGAAAACGTGTTTAGACGGCTGGACGGGAGATGACTGTAGTAGTGGTAAGTTAATGGTTTGACCGAAGACTTTTAGTCGGATATTGTTGTCATAAAAAGGGTTTAGCTATTAGGGGTGGAATATTTCGTAATAGGCCTACTGGTTGCGCGAATAGAAAATATAAACGAAACATGTCAGATCATGACATCAACCCTCCTATTAATGTCCTCTTCTTAATCCAACTGGTCCAGCAGTCGACTGGTCAAGCAATGGTTATTACCAGAAGAAATAAACATATGGACAGAAGGTTAAGCAAAAAACGTTTCCATTGCGTAGAAACTTGTGGGGTCAAGCACTGATCATCAGGGGCGTCAAGATTGGAGGGGGGGGGGGGGGAGGCGCCCTCCCCAATGTTGTCGGCCAGTCGGTAAAAAAAAACGCGCCGGGGCGAAGCGCCGCGATTTTTCGTCAAAACAGTTGGTTTTTTTTTCATGAAAACAGTCGGCTTTATACTGAAATCAGTCGACTTTTTTCAAAACTGTCTTTTTTTTCTTGAAAAATGTCGGTGAAAATTATCAGCAAGTCGGTATATGCCTTGCCCCCCCCCCCAAAAAAAAAACAACAAAAAAACAAACAAAAACATGTTGGCTAGTAACGCCTCTGATTCCAATGGGTGATTCCAATCTCGCGAAAATCTTCCTTGAAAGGCGAAATTACGAAACCACTCAGGCACTGTCAGCATCTAACTGATTCAAAGCTGTAGACCCACTATTGAGACTGCCGTTGCCGCTCAACCCCCTGCTGGCAAGAACTGTGAGATATCACACTGCCAGCAACCAGAACAGAATAGACCCTGAGAAGGGACAATAACTCACTGGTCTGTTGCTGGCCGGTACTATTTTCTATGACAGCGTGATCTTCTACTCGTTAGTCGTCACCTCTCTGTACCAACCTTTCCGCCTAATATGTATCACCCAGCCTTTGAACATCATCCAGTCTTCTACTTCGCCCCTTCATATTTCCTTCATCTTCTGGGTAATGCAAATCCGGTGAATCGAGGTGGAGCTAGGCGTAGCGTGGAAGGTGGAGATAGGCAATAGGCATTAAGAGGAGGGGTGATGTCATGATCTGAGATGTTTCGTTTATATTTTTCTGTTCGCTCAACCAGTAGGCCTATCACGAAATATTCGACCCCTAATAGCTAAATCCTGCTTGACCAGTCTACAATTTTTGCTTATTATATAGGTTTGTTTTAGAATCCTATAGATTATTCTTTTCCAATAATTTTAACATGATCTGGGAAGACGCTTGGATTTCCAGTGCGACAAAACGTGTGCGAAAAGCTCGGCAAATTTCAATAGAAACGCGATAACCAAGGCAAAGTTGTTCAGGCATCCGGCATCCTATTTATGTTTGGCTGGTCATGCCTGTGAACGTTGCTTAAGCCTATCTGTGAGAACATTGGTCACCTGGTTGCCGAAGATCTTGTGCAACTTGCACAAGCAATTCTAGCATTACCCGTAATCGGAAAAACACGATGTTTGGAAAAAGCACCATTTGCAAAAAATGAATCGCTGACAAAGCAGGCCGTGGAGTCTTTCTTTCACACACTTCCCCGATGTATAAATTTATATAGGCAGCTTCAGGGAAGGATGTCTGGGGTGGGGGTAATGAGCCTGCCTGTCGTAGGAACTAAAATCTGTGGAGATCTTGAACGTCCCAAATGCCAGCAGCTGACCTTGCTGTATTTTAGCCACTGATAACAACAGCTGACCTTGCTGTCTTTTAGCCGCTGATAGCGACTCAGCTCCCCTCTCTCAATGCAACACATACCTCCGTAGATAGCGAACTTAAAAAAAACTTGTCGTAGTATCATCTATCCGAAGTCGGTTGCTTGCATAAAAGATTAATACCCGTGATAGGACGTCCAAACATCTCGAAATAGTGCTACCGCATTCTCCCGTTTTTGCACTGGTGTGACTGCAACTAAAGTTTTTATACCTCTTGCAGCCATATGCAAAAATGGATGTCACCCTGTCAATGGTCGATGCGACATGCCCGGACAATGCAGGTATTATCTCGTCGTATGCTTTTTTAGGGTCCTTGGGATTGAAGGGTTAATCACTTTAGCGTGTCGATGTTCACCCAGCCAGGTGAAAAAGTAGGCCGTTGACAAAACGGGGCAATGTGCAGAACAGGGGAATTGTCGTTTTAGAAGTCTTTATCTGCACCGATTCTGCAATTTCAGAAGTTGATAACATTATTCACATGAGTGCGCATATTCTGCGAAAAGATAACACTTATAAGAGCTATCAAAAGAATATTCTCGGCAACACGTCATAGTTTCAAAACAAAAAACACGAGGATGCGCTGTTTCAACATATAATGCGTAACGGATAACACTTCGGATGTTATCTGTTGTGTTTCAGAATGTTATGCATAACAAGCTTTGTTAGGAAGAGCCAAAAAACATCTAATGACTTTATTCCTTATCGTCATGATGTCGGAAAACTCAGCAGATACTTTTTGGCGGTTTTTCGGTTCTTCCTGATGGTAATGCTTATTATGCATAATATTTGAAACACAAGAGATAACATCCGAAGTGTTATCTCTTACGCATTATCTGTTGAAACCGCGCATCCTCGTGTTATCTATTATGAAACGTCTGACAGTGATGCCCGTCCATTTGTTGAATGTTATCAGACTTCAGAGAGTGCGACGGTGGTCAACGTAAGTATTCTGCACTTGTGCAGCGGACAGTTTTTCATTTCAATTCTCAGTAAACTCTCAAGCCATAACCGTCGGTCAGTGGAGATTCTACGGTCAGTTTGACCCACCCCACAGTTTTTCTTGGTCCATGCCAGAATTGTTACTATTATTTGTTATTATATTATTACTGCTTTATTTCAGTCCATCAGATCATAACAACAACAAACAAACATACACTCAAACTGAACAAAACACTGAACAAAAAGACAAAAGAAATCGACCCCATGCAAAAGATGTCCTGGAAGATACCCTTCCATACGGGCATTTCCGCAAGCATTTCGTGTTGGGTATGTTGAGTTGTTGATGCCAAACTGATTGAAACCTCAGATCGCGGATTCGGTATACAGTGAGCTACCAATCTAAAGGTGGAGAAAAGCCAGTGCGCGCTATCAGATTAAATGACTAGCCCCTTGTTCGTTGATGGCTGTGAGATAGTAAACCCTGGTATTAAAGTCTTAATGATCCCGTTGAAGACTCCCATCATTGTCCGTAACGAAAGCGGGATTAGAGGTTTTTCTATCAAGTTGTCATTCCCATGATCATTCTCAAAGGATGAGCCATCAGCTTGTAAAGGACGTGAAAAACAGCGGTGACTAAAGTTTCGAATGTCTTCGAGACAGTGTAACAGCATATCCTGCGGTCACATACAGTTCCAACCGTAGTTGTCGGGGACAAATATCTGTTCAGCTCAGCGGGCTTGTGACCTGATGTCGTGGATCCGTGGCAATTAGTTAGATGGTGCCTGAACTGGGGCTGCCTCGTTACATGTCAGTGCGCCCGGCCTAGAACTCAAAGTGATTTGAGCGACATGTGTACATAGTTCGATAAGATTTCGCCTCCGAAAATACATATACGAAACTCGCGTCATTATTTGGCGTTACCTACTTGCGATCCGTCAAAATTACCTACTTGCGATACGTCAAAATTCCGGGCGAACCAGGAAATTCGCGTCCAACTGCAACAAGATCTGACTGTGTGTGCACGTAACTTAAGCCTACGGTACTACTCTAAATCAAGCCACGCATTTGTGAGGAAGGGTTTCTTTTGTTTACTATCTGAGTCTAAAAGCTACGTGCATACACAGTCCAATAGGATTTCGCTTGTGACCAATACGTTTGCGAAATTCGCGTCACCGTGGGGAAACATGCATGCGGCGAGTCAAAATTTCAAAGCGGAGTAGGAAATTCGCATCCGACTGTGAACATGGGACTGAGTGTGCACGTACCTTGTGATATGTCTTTGTATCCTGAAGTTTGCAGAGATAGCGGTGTCGACGAAATTGGATCGTAATTCCATACAGTCGTGACGTAAATAGGGACGTCAGGTGATTGAGGACCCAACACAGCATTTTCAATTCACAATTCGGTTTATTTATCCATAGATATCTTTAACAGACAAAAAATAGTGCTGGACATGTCATTACAAATAAAAAGATCAACCAAGGGATATATTTACAATGGTAACCTATGATTTATGTATACAATTCACGGTTTAAAATACAATTCATCAGAATACGAACGCGAATTACAATGACAAGTACACAAATAATTCGTCATAAGTGTCACTACTATTATACAATTCACGGTTTAAAATGGTTTTGACCGGTTTTGACTGTCCCTAGGTCGTTTTATAAATATAAACGCGACCGGCGCCTCGCTGGCCGCTCCGCGCTATATATATATATTAAAATATATATTCACCGATAGGAATAAACTACAATTTTTTATTTTCTGAGGTAGAATAGATCAACTGGGTATGACATCATGCTTGTATGGAATTACTATAAATATTCCTTGAGCCGAAGCTGACTTTGAAACATTTATTCAAATAATGTATACCGGATACGTCAGCTACGACTTTATCGTTTGTATGGCACTTGCCCTCCGGCCAAGTGCCATATAGCGATCGCAATTTCTGTCCGTCCGTCGGTCTGTCGGTCGGGCGGTCGGTCCAGGTTTTTCTAGTTCGGGCACTTCCACACAAGCTAGGACGACGAAACTTCGCAGGCATATCAGGGACCCGACCAGATCAACTTACAAATAATCACTTCCCCAATCCGACTTTCCAAGATCCGGGAGTACGGAGACTATAAAGCAAAAGGGGAGCAAAAAGAGCGCTGCCCAAATGCGGGATCGATACACGAACCTCTGTGGCGCGAGTCAGGTGCTCTACCACTGCGCCAAGACTTGATGTATTGAGAAGCGAATGCGGGAGTAGATACGGCTTAAAGATTAAAGTAAGACCAAGTGGTCAGAACGAGAGTGGTTAAACGAAACAAATCTCGTGAAACGCTTCCATATAAGCTAGGACAATGAAACTTGGCATGAATATCAGGGATCCAACCAGATTAGCTTGGAAATGATCTCTTTCCAGATCCGATCATAGTGGGGGGAGTGGAGGGATGGGAAATCCGGAAACCATTAACATGCATAACTTTGGAAAGGGTAATCGGACATGCGTGAAACTTGACATGTGTCAAGGACAAGTGTTTCGGACATTCAGTTTCAAATCCGGACCAGATTCGATACCTGTGGGGAGGGGAGGCTGGAGGGGGGCACGGGAAATCTCCTGAAACGCTTCCACATAAGCTAGGACAATAACACTTGGAAGGCATGAGGGAACCGACCAGGTTAACTTGGAAATAATCACTAACCATCGCGGGGGTTGGAAGGATGGAGAATCCGGAAACTAGAATAATATAACTTTGGAACGGGTAATTGGACATGCATGAAACTTGACAAGTGTGAAGAACAAGTGTCTCAGATTTTCAATTTGAAATCTGGCCCGAATCCGATAACTGGAGGTGGGGGTAGAGTGTGGACCGGAAATCTTTTGAAACGCTTAGGGTCGAGGGATCGGGATGGAACTTGAAGGGAAGAACGAGCATTAACCCTGGATACTTTATTGGCAAAATAGGGCCGGATCGTGCCGCAGTGAAGGGTGTCGGAGGGGGTTTCTTGGATTTCCGCGGTGATCACGAGTTAGGGTACTTTCAGATGTACTATGACCATGAAATTTGGCAGACATATTAGGTACTTTCCTAGGTCGACTTAAAAATAGTTCCTTCCCAGATACGGTGATGTTGGGGAAGTGGAGGGATGGGGAATGCATCTAGTGACATGCATAACTTTATAACGGGTGATGATGTGATCGGACGTGAATGAAACTCAGGAACAAGTGCCTCAGATGATCAATTTCAAGTTCGGAATGAATCCAATAACTGGGGGGGGGGGAGCTGGAGGGGGGTGCAAGAAATCTCGTGAAAGAACAGAAAAAAACAAGCATAAGCCGTAGATACAATACTGACAAAACAGGACCGGATCTTGTCACAGTTGGGGGAGTTTGAGAGGGTTTTCCACAATTCTGGCCATCACGAGCTGGGGTACTACCAAATGTGCCATGACCATGAAACTTGGCAGGCTGTGCTATGACCATGAAACTTGGCAGGCGTGTTAGGGACTCTGTCAGATTGCCTTAAAAGTAGTCCCTCCCCCGATCCGATTATCGTTGTAGGAGGAACAGTTATCAGTGAGTGGAGTAACCATTTCAGATTTAGTAGATCAAGTCGATTTTCTGATGAAATGAATATCGGGAGAGAGATGCAGCCTTGACAACTGCAAACCGTATCTGACAAACATGCTAATTGTTCTTACAAGTGCCATATGAGCTTTCAGCTCTTGTTTATCGTAGCTGACGTATCCGTTCTGTACATTATTTAAATAAATGCATGGAATTAGGGTACAACTTAGTTTAGACCGAAATAGCATAGCCAATTTCAGTGCAGCTACACTGTCAGAGGTTGACAGATAACAATTACTTGCCCATGCTTGTGTTCAGTGTTATGTTGGATGCCGAGGATATGTGTTATGTTTAGAGACAAAATTTCTATTATGACCCTTTTATAATAATTACAATTTTGCGATAAGGAAAAATTTGTAACTGTCATGACAGATATATTCTTTCGTAACCGTAAATTGGTTTCGAATTTTTACGTTCAGGATAGTATCATTACACTTTTCGTTCGCATTCAAATCTATTTACCCGCCACAAACATCCTGCCCTCTCAGCCCACGAAATTATTAGCCAGTTTTTCATTCCTGAATCCGTTTAATGTGCTTGTCACTGTATAAAAATTTAAAGTCTATTTAGTGTGTTTTTAAACTATATGAAAAGAATGTAGTCATGTTTACATTTTTTTGTGTTTTAATATGTGTATTTTACTTTGTGTATTTTGCTCATACTCCGCTGTTATCCAAAAGTGAGTCACGAATAAATAAATAAAAAAAGTTACAAGGATGCGCGATTGCATGTTTCTTACCAAATTTCTGACAGTGCAGTCCGTTTCTTTTCCTCCTTGGGTTTTCAAGTGACTGCGGGCCTTGTGGAGTCACTCACAAAACTGGTCTTCTTCCATTTTCTAGCTGTCGTCCAGGCTGGGAAGGCGATTTCTGCGACCAGTGCATTGTCTACCCCGGATGTAAGCATGGTTCATGCAACGGTGAATCTTGGAAGTGTATTTGCCACACGAATTGGGGAGGACTACTGTGTGATCAGGGTAAGTTCATAGTCAGCAAACTGTTTCGTCCATTAGATTGCGATAATTCAACTGTACCAATTTGTGTATAAAAAAAAATAGGAAGCTACCGCTTAGCATTCAGCTGGTGACCTAACCGGGTTGATTGCGAAGACAAACCCTGCAAGACTACGGAACTCGATTTCGTTGAACCGAGATTTCCTGCAGGAAACGTACGTTGATCCTTCCTTTAAAGGACCCCTCGCACTATTTACTGTTTAAATTCCAGTACTTTACAGTTGAATACTTTAAGACTAGGCTCTGCTTTCAACATATTGTCCACGTTGTAAGCCTTTTTCCAGGCCCGTTGACTTCTAGCAATAACACGGAAAATTTACATAATCGGTTTATCTAATGGAAAAACCTCTCGTAAACCACCGTCGATAGCATGATACGCGTCGAAGGTCGGCCGGCAAGTGAGAAAATCAGTAAAATTTGTTAGAAGGATTAGAATGTACCATCTAAAAATCGGGTTTTCGGTGGAAGCATGGATGGGACAATTGCGGAAGTATGTTGAATTAGTACTATAAGTAAGATAGGTCCTTTAAATATAAATAAGAAAATAAATTCTGGCCGTCTCTCATATATTTAAAATAACTGCCACGTTACTGTTCCTTTCTGGATAGTTTCCTGCTTGTTGGGGAAGGTGAGCGTGGTTGCCAGCTGCACCCCTCTTACGATATCCAGCGAAAACAATATGAACATTTGTACAAGTAGCAAAGCCTATATTTTGGTGCCTTTTTACCACAAACATATAATCAACGCCCCGCACTAGGCCCGAATTAAATGTTGAGCCCGCTTATTTCCCTACCCACGGAGGCATTTTTTGAAGAAAGTTACTGCTTAGCTCAGGTGATTCCGACTTGTTAACGCCCAGAAGGGCTTTTGTTCTTTTGTTTGTTGGTTCTCCAACCCTCTCTTCTCTCAACCGCCTCGGTAATTGACTGAAGTGTAATAAAATGTCCTGGTATGTTGTCTATCCCACGTTGTTAGACGTAATTAACTGAATTGAGAGAACCTGTTTTCAATGTAATTTGACAGAGGCTCGCCAATTTGCATGGACTTAAATCAACATTTGCCGTGTGAAAGAAAATTCCGACAGTTCATCGTGACAATGAAGGCTTTGATGGCGTCACCTGCCCGCGATGCGACTTCCCATCGAAGCGCTAAACGGGCTGGACCTCGGATAAGAATTATCACTTCGGACTGAAGCCATCCTCTCACACTCGGTCTGCAAACAGTGACTTTCGGCTTAAAACTCTCTATAAGAATGCCATGGTTACAGGTCGTTGAAATCGCGACGGTCAGTACCACACAAGGCAAAAGTGCGAGTGTCGACACTGTAAAAATAAATCTTGCAGTATTTGCTACTGGTATTAATCTTGTCTCTAAAAAGATAATCATATCTCTAATTCGGGTTAATCTTATCTTAGTAGAGATATGATTAATCCCAATAGCAAATACTGCAGTTAACTTAAATCCTGACTCGGAGAAACTTTTTACAGTGTAGGCTATACAACCAGCAGCGCGTTAGCCAATCACCGCACGACCGCGAATTTAAACAAAATACGAATTTAAAACAATAGCTTGCGTTTCTTATAGCACTTGGAGCCTTCAGAATAACAGCGTATTGCTTCGCAAAAGACATTCGCATCTACATATTAATTTCGCGAGATGATGGTTCTTAACCAGAAGTTCCTAACAAAAACTTATAATGCTAGGCTGAAATCAACAATAAGTATTACTTCAGCCCAAGCTGAATGCGAATCATATTTGAATCAGGGTTGCCAAGAGCTCGACTCATAAAAGTGTCGCAATTGCTGACAAAAGGAGCTTTTTGACACCTCGAATTTTGTGTGTGCATTCCGCAGCACAACGCGTAAAATCCGAATAATTGGTAATAATTGAATCTGTAACAAATCTGAATCTGTTCAAAACATTTCTTGACTGTTGCGTCACAGTTTTTAACAAAATGTAACCGGAAATGAGCTTTATTTAAGGCTTCAAACTGTTTTTGTGTACAAAATCAAAGTAAAGTACATGTTTTGGCAGTTTTTTGGGGACGGTAATCCGTCACCTTAGTAAACTTAAGAGATCACTTTGAGTTCTAGGAGTGTCCTGACATGTCCATATGATAACTGTGGAATTTTACGAAGGCTTTTCAGATGTGCTTTAACACTAGCATAGAGGCCTAAAATTTACCTCCTGACTTGAATGAGCTATTCCAGCGTCTGCAGAGCCCCTCCTGTCCTGGGAAACGAATTTCAGATGTATATTAAAACCTTCTTTGTCCGTTGTATCCACCTCAACCTCGCTTTATAATCGACATTTTTCCACTGTTCTCGGTGCACTATTTTCGCGGGTCTCCTGTAATTTGAATTCTGTTGGCTTTTTCATTATGTTTAAAAATTCCATGCCTTCTTTTCCACTTGTAGTCAAAGTTTGACCCACAATATATGCACATAACATTGTCTCTCGCTTTTGGTCATAAGGTTTATTCATGTTATCCAGTCAAACTTTACTTTAAAGTTTCACCGAAAAGGGCTGGGATAGGACAATCTAGTTACCCATCACTTATTCAGTTGAATTGGCTTGAAGACTCGCTGAAAATGCGTTACTCCGTTGTCCCGCTATTCACCGAATAATCGATTTTCAAATAGTGGAATTTCCGTGTGATCTATGCGCTTGTATTTTTGTTGTATTCCTGACGAGAAAAATTCATGACTTTTTTTTTGTTCAGGCACTAAGCAATCTTCACCAATCTCACCACTGCCCATCGAAAAGCCACGATTGTGTCGAGACTAAACTTCCAGCGTCATAGTAGAATGTACACTGTGGGGACAGCCGCAGATAATCTGAACGTCAGAACTAGAGTAGATAGTGGAAAATAAAAAAATCCCTTTGCTTAAGCCAAATAATTCAGTGTATTAAATTAAATGACACACAAATAAATTGGCTTTTCAGTTAAACTTTAACAACTAACCTCTTGCAATTTTGATGGGCTAAAACCAAAGTGAGACAGATACAAATCTCATGGGAGTAAAACGGGTAGGCAAATTGCTGCCGTCATGAATCATGTCTCCGACCTAACGGGGTTATGAAACCTGGTTTAAACGGCTCGGCTTGCCTTTGACAGGGACGGGTTTGCGACTGAAGCTGGACAATGCCAAAATTAACAATTTTTTTATAACGACTCGGATTTTCTTTTACTAAAATGAATGCCCGGGACCTCGGCGAGGCCAAATTAACGACTTGATACAACTTAGAAAAGGGCAGGGGGGGGGGGGGGGGGGGTGAATCCCCCCCCCCCCCTTCGGGCCATCCATGCGTACTTAAAATCATTCATGAGTTACGATGGCTAACATTCTTTATGTACCATGTCAGCATGGTTTTCGGATTGCCACAGTTGCAGTTGCAACTAGAGACTGAAGTTACACTCATTATACAGCCTTGTTAGCAGTAATTACTAACAAAGCTCATTCTTCTTCTGGAGCAAAAGGCGAAATGGCGAAGGTGAAACTGCTTTGACTGCCGCTCTGTCTGGCATTGAAGGAACGAAGTTTAATTTGCAATAGAAAAACTGTACAAGTGGGATGCTGAGGAATTGTAGAATTACTCCTGATTAGCGGCCCAAATAAAATGTTTGTCTACGATGCCTTGAACTAGCATTTTCAGTTTGAATGAAGACGAAAGATTAGCACGACCTGCATGAACAAAACATATCATGAAGACCTTGGCCTTTGATCTGGCCTATAGGCAGCCAGTGAAATGATCTTTCTTCAGCATGGAGATTGCAAGGTTACACTGTTAAGAAAGGCAAACACCGACACGACACCGCTTTTTTGGATGTGTGACCGTACTCAGATTTGCTATATCCATGCCCTAGCTCTCCTAACCAATCCTTGCAGTCACGGCCCTTTATTTCCGAAACCTTGGACTGGAATCGCAGGAACAACTTTTCTCATTTCGTCTTAAGCCACACTTTTTGTCAATATTCATTTTAAAAAGGTGTAGGCTGCCAGAGAGATTATCCGGTGAGTATATATGTAGTTTATACATATATATAACTCTTTTCGAACAGGTATATGATGGATATCTTCCTATGTCCTACAGGTTATGACAATAAAGCTGTGGAGGGTGATACAATAGCGTATCATCCTCCAAAGAGGATGATACGAAACCGTATTAACTTCCACAGAAGTTCATCGAGCACTTCTCCCAAACTACTGAAAAGTAGAACCTAACCTCTAATAAATAAATAAAAGATATTACTTTCAGAAGAAAAAAAATTACAACAGCCTTTTTCTCGATTTTTCTCTGATTAAACATTAATAAAAAGTTCATTAATAAAAACTCCAGTGTTGCCACTTTTTCTGATGGAACCTGTGACTTTTGGCCAGGAAAATCAATGACATTTTGGCACCTATGGAACTAGGTCCTATTAACGAGGAATCTCGCTTTTATCATGTTCATAATTGTATGCTTCATTTTTAATTTACTGGTAATGAACCGGTCGCAGAGTTCTTGCTCGCTTTGTCGAAGAAACGAAAATGTATGACAAATCGCAGGATTGTGGGACCAGTGGCAACACCGACTTAAGCTTGATTAATTCTATTACCTAAGAGCCCGCCGCTAGATGGTATCTGCTTCGCCACAAATGAAAAAGATGGTGTTGGATCAGGATTTGTATTGTTATAAACCGAAATGCCCGGGTAATAACAGTAGTCATTTTCACATTCCTACAGTAGGCTACGATTGCCATTTCACTAAACGAAAATTCCCTACAAAAGTAGCAAATAATTACTTCCAAAGAAGACACAAATTCTGTTCGAGAAAATTATAATAGCTAACATATCTCCATCTCAGTTGATATCGGAATAACAAGCTCGAAGGCCATTTAAAAATATCAACCTCTCTGCGCTCGGCAGATATTTTTCATAACCTGCCTCGCCTCCGGCTTTTCAATGACCATCTCGCTGTTATAACCCGATATCGACCTCGGTGTCGCAAGTTAACCTTTAATATGTATATATATACTTTATTGCAAAGGAAAAAATCCGCCTTTCACCAGATGACACCCTGCCCATCAAACATTTGATAGTGGTCAACAAAGCACAATCTGTTTTTTTTGTTTTTTTTTTCAAACGCGTTTTGAAATGCGTCGATTCCAGTGTCGCGGATTGTTTTTTTATTTTGTTGTAAACCTCCCCACAAAAAAACCCTGAGACTGCCCTAAAAGTCTGCCCAGCGCAGCTTAGAGCCTTTCTATGCCTTTTCGCTGAACTGTTTTGATAACCTCAGCCAGAAATATATATTCGACCGACATTGTCCATCCTCGGGCCTGGTTCTTCTGCTGCTAAAAATATTACTTCATGTTCGTATCGTAGGTTAATTTTCGGGGACCTATAGTTCTGCAGACGAAAAGCCTAATGCAATTTTGCAGAATATTATTATTGATGGTGATCAGATTTTATTTATAACCTGGCAAAACAAGCGCAAAGCACGAAGATGGAGCAAATAATAAGGAAAAAAGAAAAAAAATTAAGGAAAACACGAAAGAGAATTAACTTACAAAATACACAGTGTAACTTTTACCCTATAACTAAACCAAGAGGGTTTTCCAGTCGTGATCATATTTTGGGTATATGTTTCTATTTGGTTCTCCATTGCTGTTAGTGGGTTAGGTTAATGAATACTCTGAAGGTGCTGTAAACAACTTGAATCTCGTCTTAGTTTTGTTGAGGCTAAGGGAAGCGAGGGAGCTAAAACAAGAAGACGACAAATTGTGTGTAGTTTGATCAAAATTCATAAATCTATTTATCGTGGTTGTTACAGTTGAAGTAATCTTTTTTTATCAGGCACCTTGTACCATTTTAAATCTCGTTGAGCTCGGGGAGTTCGTTTATCAGCCTTCCTTCGCCAGCCGTTGAAAAGACTGACCGGATTTTAACTTTAATTTCCGTGAAGATGATATAACCTTTTTTTGCAGACCTGAACTACTGTGGGACACACGAACCTTGCCGAAATGGCGGAACTTGCGAAAACCCGGCTCCGGACGAATATCTGTGCCGGTGTATGGAGGGGTTTTCCGGGGTGAATTGTGAAATTGTGGACAGGCCGTGTGCTCCTCAGCCATGTAAGAATGGTGGGATGTGCTTTGAAGAGGTGGTTTCCGGTAACAAGACGCAGCCAAATCCCGATGATTTCCGGTGCGAGTGTGGGGCCGGATGGACTGGGCCTACTTGCGAAATCAGTAAGTAAAGCTACGAAATGATAAGATTTTAAAACTTTAACAAGCGACACTAATTGATCGCAGATATCATATGATCTAGAGCGGAATTCACACAGAGTGCGTCTAAAAATCGCCAGGCAAAAATACGCCTCGCGACGTCTAGGCGAAATCGCAGGGTGTGTCAGACGGAGAGCGAATACGCCCGAATTTTATTTCCAGAAATATGAACAAGAAAAAACAGAGAGGTGTATGGATGGAGCCTAGAGGAGTAGCTTGCTCTGCTACAGCGCAACCCAAATCCATACTGCCTGTGTACAGCTGGCATCTGGGCACAACCTAAAAATGAAGGGCAAGAGCCTGCTGACTGTACTGCTGTGCTGCCCTACATGTCTCCACTGTACGGAATACCAAATAGGACAAAATATTTAGACGAAAAAATCATGGGTAAAAATCTTCTTCTCCAATTCCTTGGCTAATTTCTTTCCAGGTGTTTTCCCTAATTCGGTTGTCTTTGTAGCCTACTCCTTGGTACCAGTATCGTAGATTACTGGAAAACTTTGAACTAGGCTAATTGGCTGTTCCCCAACAATTATTTGCCAGGTGCTGCGATTTTTTTCGGCTCGGAGCCGAAGCCCGACGAAGTTGTTGTTTTTACCTGACGATGCGCTTTTTTAACGCCTGGCGTGACGAATATCGCCAGGCGTTGCGAAATTCGCTCTCTGTGTGAATTGGGCTTTGCGTTAGACGTCTGGCGGACGCGAGTTCCGAGTTGAAGTCATTGACTATGCGCCTGATTTGTCGGTGGAGTCACTGGCGTTGTTCTGTAAGATTGGCTGTGGCAAAACGGGTATATGAAGAAATCTGGGAAAAATGGACGCGAATCGTTGCGTAGATTAGACAGATGTTTCTTTGAACGATAATTCACTTTAACAGGGCAGTTCTAGAGCTACTGGTAGCACCAGAGCTACTGGTAGCACCGTGTAAATCCAAATTCACTTTATTCATGCAAAGTTCTTCATTGCGAAAAATAAGCATAGAAAAATGTCAATAAAAATTCACTAACATACAAGTACATAATAGACTGTTACTTAAGAACTCAGCTTCACGATTTCGTCTCTGGACATGACAGAATTCGGACTCCGTCTCGTTCTTACCACTATTTTCCTAGCCGTTTCGTCATAACGTGTTTCCCCGTTTAGAGAGTCAAAATACCGCGTTTAGACGAAATGGGAAAATAGCGTGCAAACTGAGCCCTCAATTTGGGACAAATTTATCCGAGTTGCTCCTGTGAGCCGTGACTTCTTACTACCCGCTGTTTGCTTTCTTGCATGCCGATTTGATCTCTGAGCTTTGATCCCCGATTTTCAGAGTTAATTTCGCCACCGGATGCGAAGCTGGAAGGCAATCCTTTTTTGTTAGTTATGCTTAATTTTGGGCACTTTAGAATACCATAATTAACCTTTATAGATAGATTTCTTCAGACAAGCCTTTGTTCCATATTTATATTGCTACGTAATAACAAAAAAAAACAACCCAAGGGAATGCAATTTTTTCTTTAGTTATTTGTTTTATTTCTATCCGTCAAAATCGGCGAGTACATTAATCGGGCGAGGAAGGCATTTGGGCGAATTTATACCGCTTTCTGCACTCTTTACATCTTGTATTGTTCCGGTGTTTCTCACATTCAATAAAGTCTTTAAAGCTTTGAAGACGTGTTAATATAATCATTGTTAGTTTTTATGGACCCTCCTTGTTCCTGCCGCAACCACAAATTAGTTCAGAAGTTCGGCGTCCGAGATGTCATTCGTTCACAAGCGAAAACGTCAGCGTCACTACTATGTACATCTCGTCATCCTGGTCATCGAGTACATGATGTTTTTCATGAATTCTTCAGGCCAAGTTAGAAATTATGTCTAAATTTGGTGTGTTTATACTGTTATTTATGTTGTGTTGCCTTTCGTTGTTCTCTTTACTCCGCTACCACCTTTTGTATTTGGCGGGTTACAAATATAATATAAATTACACAATGGCGAGTACATTACAAAAAACATAATATGTTTACGGACGGAGGGAAGTAGGCTTAGGGATGTCAAGACAACTCATATGTGTGATTGAAGTTTTCGACAAGATAAGGCTTCGCAGCTCTGAGCATTTGTTTTCTTACAAAGTTTTCAATTAGCTTTTTTTTTAGATGTCGACGAGTGTTCCTCGAATCCTTGTCAGAATGGCGGAACTTGTGAAGATCTTCACCTGGGTTTCCAGTGCGCATGTCCGCCCGGGTGGACCGGCCCGCTTTGTCAAGATGGTAAGTTGTTTAGTACTTCGGTCCACATCGCCGACGTAGGTGATTACTTTGGACGTTAGGGCTATCTAAAATTCAGGGTGCTAGGTGCTAGACCGGTCAGGGTCTTCGTGCTTCACCCTGCTTAAGTGAGTAGCGAACGAAGGAGTATCGTCAGTCCTTTGTCAGACCTACATTATCCTGTTACCAAGCCTTGTATAAAATAAAATACAAAGTGAGCGCAAATGTTTGTGCTGTTATAGGTCGTTTTGATGAAGGCCGGGCGCGTTAATCAAGGTGGGAGGTCGCTTCAACCAGCTTTTCTGATTTTTAGCCACAAAAGATGAAATTACAAGGAAAGTAGTGGAACTGCAGTAGCGCCCCTCCCTGTAACAACATCTGAAATAAGTGGCATGTCGTCAGGTAGGGTTTAATAAGTGCAAACGGTGGAGGGACCACCTCGAGTCTGGTAAAAAACTTCCTACATTCCGTCTCTACAGTATTTGCAAGGACAGGTGTCCCCCCGGTATGGAGCCTGTCCGGTGAGGTGGAAATCGTTGTAAAGATCGTCTTTTTTTGCGTAGCTTTATATAGCTAGCTGATTTGTAAAAACAACTCCTTACAGATTCCTCTGTGATTTCCTTTTGCTTTTCTTTGTTGCGTGATCTTTTTCGTTTTTTTTTCTACTTTCTTTTTTATATACTCCATCATTTTCTCTTTCCTGTACGATGGGTGAAAAATAAACATTACATTACACAGGCGTTTGTCTATCGCGAGATGTCCAAAGAGAGATAGTTTTCAGTTCCGGCTTTCGCTGTGAAGGAAGAAGAAGAAGAAGTGTATTAGAACAGAGTTCCTGCCCTTCGCGCGGTCTTGCGCGACTGCTTCCCTGAACTGGTTACAGCTGGGAAGCAGTTCCTTTTTGACCGGCTTATCTCCGGCTGAAACTTTGATCCCTGACCTTTTTTTACCAGATGTCGACGAATGCGCCAGGCTGCCGAAGCCTTGCATTAACGCCCACAATTGCACAAATCTACCCGGTGGTTACGAGTGTGGATGTGTGAAAGGCTGGGGTGGCACCAGATGTGAACTGAATTTGGACGATTGCAAATCACACCCTTGTAGCAACGGTGCGACCTGTGTTGACCTCGTTGCGGACTATCACTGCGTCTGTCTGCCAGGATATACAGGTAAGCCCTAATTAAGTTCAGGGACACGGTTTAGATCATAGGCGCTACTTGCCAAAATATTTGGGGGGGGGGACAAGTTTTTACTGACTGGCTAGTCATTTTTACCGACTGTTTTTGCAGAAAAAACGACTGTTTTGACGAAAGATTAAGAGACGAAAAATCGAAAAAAAGAGTAGTAGATTATTTTTTCTTTAAGGGTTTTGCTTATAAATGTATTCCTAGCTCCCTTGATTTGAGTTTTATTCTACCTTAGCAATATTTCCGCCCTTCTTAGCAACGGTTCTCTTTCAGCCCCGAGCTAGAAAAATGAACCTGTGATGACATGTTCGGACTGTCATGTTCAGACAAGAAAACTTGAGCTCCTTGAGCTCAACTTGGCTCAAAACTTGAGCTCCGCACCAAGAACTTGACTCTGTGCCAACCAATCATGATGGTCTCATGTCTGAGAAAAGAGGAATGTGCTACCCCTACCATTTATGCTTTAAGCTTTCATAACTCTTTTCACTGTGGCTTTCTGCAGATGAGGTCTACCTCAGGACGAGACATCTAGTTTGTATTCGGTGATGTTTTAAAAGTAATTTTACCATTTCATATGACATGGTGAGCTGGAGCATCCATCTGCTCTTGCATTATCAATTTAGTGTAAGTGTTTCATTTAAAAGAGTTACACGCCGTTGCAGATTTATTACTCTTCGCTATTTATCTTTTGCTGGAAATTCTTATTGGTGTCATTTTTCAAGGATGTCTAGCCAAAGTGTTACTCAAGTCACGTCTTTTTTCAACTTTTTAGTCCGCGAGAATCGTGGGAAATTTCGATGTTGAATATCGCATTGTTCGTTTATGAAGGTTCTTGACAATTCGAATCAGACTTAAATGTAGGAGGAATGCAAGCTGAGAGTACAGAGATAGTGATTTTTATTTAAGAGAGCCATTAACTCAGTAGTAGACAGAGATAATTGATATGCAGAAGACGGTCTGTGCATCAGCCATGGAATTTTCTCGGTCACCTCGAGTGTCTGATCTTGGAAATGTGCCTGGACACAGAAGGCGAACTAGTAAATCAACTGCCTATGTTCAGTTCTCCCATTAAAATAAGCTCTACTTTCCAGCTGCATCTTCACTGCAAACACAAATCTTCCAGTATTTACTACTGGGATTAATCTTGTCTCTGAAAAGATAATTTCATCTCTAATTCGGATTATTCTTATCTCAGTAGAGATAAGATTAATCGCAGTAGCAAATACTGCAGTTAACTTTAATCCTTACTCGGAGAAGCTTTTTACAGTGTTGGCTGCTCTAGAGGTTAAGCTTTATCGAACGGTGAACCAAGGAAAGCATACTGAATGTTGGTGACGATGACCAGTGTAAGATCTTGACGAAATTTAACTAAATTTCATTGTGGTATGCCCTTCGTGATGGTGTAACATTGTGATCTCCAATGGTGGTCACAAGCAGGTTAGAGCTGCTGCTGAAAATCTGACCGCGGCAGGTCTGCAGCCCGTCTTGACGACAGTAAACGCCCTCGAAAGTTCTAGAACTAATTATTCTTGCACTACAAGAATTCTTTCTTCAGTCTATCAAGTTTATAATCCAAATAGCTTAAAGCTAGAAGAGGAATAAAATATTTATGAAATACACAGAAACGAAACAAATTAACTAATACACCTATAAGATATGACCTACGGATGAAGCTACGAAAAATCGGGCAGAAGAATTAGCAGGATATGAAGAAACTGATTGCCAGTATTCCTCTCGGACCGACGCACGGAAGACGGGAGGGGAGGGGAGAGTAGATGGGCCATCTTGGGACAACACATTCTTTATGCATACTTTCATCGTATTCAGGATATAAATGGGTGGGCGTAGAAGCTTCAAGAAAATTCCATCATCTGGCCATGTAACATCTCTGAAAACACATGCGAAGAATCACACACGGTCTGCAAAAAGAGTATTGAAACGGGAAAATGCTAAGCTTTCTTGGGTGGCGACCCGATTTGAGACGAAAAAAGTAGATTCTAGATGATTAAGTTCTAGAGGGTTTCTTGTTATCCCGTAATTGGTACCTTCTTGGGTAAATGAGTCGCTGAAACGAGCTGTTTTTTTAAGTACAGTACATTAGCGGGTCATTAGATGGTTGAACAACCAGTTGCATGATGTGGACCTTACTTAAAGTAGAGTAGAAAACTTACTCCGTTTCATCGTTTTGTGTCTCGTTAATCAGCGACTCTACCACCCAGGACTTGGACTAGCCTACAGTAGAGGCATGCTTATTTAAACGTCGCCCAACGGTAAACGGTCGCCGAAGAAAACATTAAAACTCACATCCGGCAACTGTTACTGCAAAATACTTACCGAAAATGTTTGAAAATGTTTTGTTATTTTCGGTTTATCACATATGTTTGTTAAAATAGTCTTTATGATATAAAAGGACTAGGCTATTACAGCGTAGCCTACGAACAAACATTTTAACGCACTGGCATTATACTATAGAAGCGTAGTCGATACTTATGACTGCACGAAAGCGGAATGGACCTATGGGGGCAGTCAAATAAAGTCTTCACTCTAAATTGATCTATAATTTGAATATGTTTGCGAAAAACAGTAAAGAACACTGGAAGATAAGAAGAGGAAGGACAAAAAAGAAAAATGAAGAAAAACTTAAACATTCAGCCGTTCCACAATCATCTAGCAAAAATACAAAAAAAACAAATAAAATTAAATCTTTCTCAACGGTAGCCTGTCACGAAGTGGTTCTTCACTCGAGCCTTGAACTGAGCCTTTTTGAAACGTTTGCTCCCCATTTCCTTCCGTGCTTATTCCAAATGTTGCATTTTTTGCTAGCGGTGCTTTGTGCAGATATGGCGCTCAAACAACGTTCTTTCCCGATGCAAGAAGAAGCATGTTGAAAGTAAAAAAATTTTTTTTTTTTTTAGAAAAGTAGACCTCCAGCTCAGTGTTTATGCCAGAAAAAGCTGTTCATTTTGGCAGGATGTATAAACTGATAGACCGGTCACCTGGGAGACGAGAAGCGTGCGTGAAACAAGAGGGGGCGAGCAAATATAGCCGATAGTCGTTTTATTAAACTCTTTCCATGAATTGTAGCAATCATAAACAGATCCTAACCCGATGAAAAATTTATCTCAAAATAGTACTATGAAGTAGTACGAAAAAGTAGCATGCATTACTAATGATGCTACTACATGCTTCTACTTCAGGGCTACCGTATTACTGCATACTACTATATGCTACTATTAGCAAGATGCTTTTATGGCAAGACAGGATGCTACTACATACTACTAGATAAGATTGGACCAGTCTAAGCCACATTAAATGATATTATTCTTTGCTATTACATAGTATTACATGCAACTTTTTCGTACTACTACCATACTAATACGCAGGCTACAAATTTTTCATCGGGAAGTTTGTGGGCACAGTACTCGGGTATGTTTTTCCTTGAAGTAAGGACACAACCCCCCATACAAATCTGCTTCAAAAAAATACTTTCATTTCAGATTTTCAGTTCCGATCATTGGATTACTGTACCCTTAGTATATGGTACCCTAACTTTGTAGCACTGTGTCCAAGTTTGAGGATTTGTGTGTGAGTGATCCGCAGATGGCGGCAGAATCCGGCTTCTTTCAACACAAATAACTTAGGGCATGGAACAAGCGAACCCGATTGCTTCTGCGCGTTTCCTCGTGGTTCTTGCTTCTGGCAACTATAAGTCGTTTGCTTGCTAACGCCTTATGACAAGAATGATTGGCGACAGATGTCGCTGAAGCATTTATTTGCGTGGTTTAATCAGCATTCCAACTGTCCATTTTTGGTATGCGTTCAAGATTAAATAATAGCTGCGGAACCAGACATGTCAGTCACCAAGAATCCAGCTTAGTCTTTGTTTCACTATCTCGGCCAGGCAATTTTGTGCATGTTCATTATCTATTATTGAAAATAATTAACTAGTGTGCTGAATATGGCTAGGAAAGTGATTAAGAATTGTTTGCTTTGGTAATTCGATCACGATCTAGAATGAATCGGCCTATGCAAACAAGCGGATTCGAAGTTTTGTGGAATCATCCGAGATTGTCTGGTCTTGATAGAAAAAAGTTTAAAGCCAAGTCAAAAATGTTCTGATGTGGCAGCATGATTGATTGCTATATTCGCCAAGTAATTAGATACCTGACACGGAGCTCTTGAACAAAGATATGTTCTCAGATCAGGGCTTACTCTCCTCCGATTTTTCGCCCATGTGGTTTTTCCGGAACGCGGAAAAGCTGTTATTAACATCTACATTACACTGTAAAAAAAATCTTGCAGTATTCTGGGATTACTCTTGTCTTTATTGAGATAAGATTCTCTAATTCGGATTCATTTTATCCCAATAGAGATAAGATTAATCCCAGTAGCAAATACTGTATCCTTATTCGGAGAACTTTTTACAGTGTAGCAGTGGTCCACGGTTGGCTCCGAAACATGTTAAAGATAAAAAGAAATTCCATTTCCGATAAACCTAAAGACACCTTGGTCAGTCAATCATTATCTTAGCCCTTGTCCTCGAGTTTTCTATACGCGAATTTAGTTCCAGAACAGGTTTCCGCAGATAAAGGCCCGGCCAGGGTCCATAGCAGGCCCATCGGCAGAGTTGGGGCTTCCTTTTTGGTAGTTAAGCAGAAAACAAACTTTTTTTTTGTAACGTGTCTTGACTTAGAAAATAGACATGCAGACTTGGGAATGAATAATACTCTTTTACACATTATAATTACCATTTCGGCCCCTGGCCCCTCCGATTTTGGGGCCCCTAAGTATAAATTTGCAGTTGCATGGCTACAGATTTCGTTGAACATATCCATGCTGATGACATGCACTTGACTGATACTCCTAGCCGCACTAAAAGCTTGGTCACACTGGGCTCAAAAAGCCGCCTATTCGACAAACAACTGAAAATCCCTAGGAGACGTGAGGTTTGATGTGCTGTGTAGTAGCATGGGGATAATGAGTAGACTGCAATTAAGGATCAGTTAGGGTTCATGTAACATAAATACACACGCTGTTTTGCTCTAATTGATGGCCTGGATTTAAAACGGCAACATTCAGAATTAGTTGTATCTTGTTCTTTTTCTTTCTTTCACTTTTGCAACCCAAAAAGCCAGGAAATGAACCCAGTGTGACCAAGCTCTAAGCCGTGCCCAACTTTGCCGAGAGAGGTAGACTAGGTGTAGGTGTCTGAACAAATAATCAGATAGAACCTCTGTCTCCCTATCTCTGTACTATGACTATGCGGAGTCGAGTATTTCCCCGTACCTTTTCCGCTGCGAACGAGCGGAGGTTAGTAGCTTTGCGCCATATCACGTATCGTTACCTCTACAATTAGTTAAATCGCTGTGAAGCCTGCTCGAAGAAAAGTAGAAGACAGAGCTGATTGCTTCTTTGGACGCGCGGAGTACGCCTCCTGCATTTTCTTTCTCTGCGATGAGCAACGGCGAAGACGGAAGTAGAGTAGACGGGTAAGAAGCTACTGTAAATACCTGTAGGTCCGCTCAGTTTTATCGGGGTATTCATAGTCGCTGCATCGTACCGAAGACAGAGAGGTTGTATCTGATAATTTGTTCTTGGTGTGAAGGAGGCTTTCCACACTATGTCTAGCAGACGCGCGGTAATGGAGATTCGAGGGTTTCAAGACCCATAAAAGAGTTAGAAAGCCTTTAGTGTGAAGGAACAACTTATCGTTCCCTTTGTGCTTCAAGTAATGAGGCTGGACAAAGAAAGATGGGGAGCTAGACAGGCAGCGCATCCAAACTGGCAAGGGAAGTGAACCACCGCTGAAATAAAATCTGGAGCATTTACGTTTTCAAAACTATCGTACAACCAGAATAAAAACGATATTGGCTTCCTTGTCGTCTTAGAGATGTTTCTTCGCTCGATTAAAGAATTAAGGCCCGGGTCCCGTTGCTTTTTTTCCCAGCTATATTCCCACTCGGGTCTGGAAAATCGGTCGCCGTTTTGTACAAGAGAAGCCTTGAGCTCGTCCCAGCATTCACAGGTTCAGGCTCAGGTTCCTTTAATTTCAGAGAGTAAAAAGAAATAATTAGCTACAGAAGAGAGCCTGCAAGATCGTTTTTGGCTATGCATACTCTTCGTATGCGGAGAGCCTAAAAACCCTAAAATTACAGTCTCTCTCCGAAAGGCGCCACCTTCTGATCATCAAGACATTCTACCGGAACTAGCGCAGATGCGTGAACAGTCAACAGCAACACGACTTGGGAAGAAACGCGAAGAGAAGCTCTTCCTCGCTAACCCCCGGTAGAGTCATCCCAGCGCTACCTCAAGTCGTTCGTCCCCTACTTAATCAGAAGCTACAATGAAAAAGTGCTAAAATCCGAAATTCTTAGATTATTTTGTGTTTTTTTTTTTCAGTTCCAGTACTATTCTCTCGAATATTTGGGACTTTGTAATAAATCTTATTCTATATATAAATAGGCTAGACGTTAAAGCACAACTCTTACTAGAAATGGTCTTTTCACTATGAAATGGATCAGAGAAAACTTTTTTCGAAAGTACTTTTACTTTCCACCTGAATTTAGCGATTTTCTTGTCAGCGCTCGTCGACTCAGCCCAGCCTTCCTGCTCTCCGACGCGGGGGCTGGGCGCAAAACATTTGAAAACTGAACGCGCCGTGGTTAAAAACACGGAAAACTAAGCAAGCAAAAAAGTCACAAACAGAAGACTCTCATATCCTTATATGTGAAAGAGCTGTCAGTGGACCTTGAAGATTCCGGCAAACTTTACGTTTTGTGACGGGCAAAACTCGGCCCGGCCGAAAAAGTGCTAAAAATTCGTTGGCACGATGTGAAACAATAGAGGAAGGTGGGGATTTTAGAAGCTTATAATTCCATAAGAGAGCTAGGTATATTATAAAGGGCAGAATAAGCAAGAGCGGTCCTTTAAGATTTCACCGCGGCCCAGTGCGTCGTGAATGTATTTTCTTACTTTTTGTTTCAGGGAGACACTGTGAAGCCGAGATAGATGAATGCCAGAGCAATCCGTGCAACAACGGTGGTGAATGTGTTGACACCATTAACGGATTCAGATGTATTTGCCCCGTCGGCTGGAGCGGTACCATTTGTGAGGTAAAGCCATTTACTGTTCATGCTATACTTTAATACATCATTCTTGTTCCCATTCGTCATGCATGGATCGTCAGACCTTAGTTGCGTTTTGCAGATACCATGGTTCCATGGTATCTGTTACCACGGTAACTGGACCTGCAGTCCAGTCCACTGCAAAAAGAACAATTGCCGATATTGCGCTGTTCGGAGTCATCCCAAAAGAAAAACTGATATTCAGTAACATCACTAAGTGCCAAACGTCTTTCCCATCAATTTGACAAAAATTGATAAAAGCGAGATGACTTTTTCAGATACCACGGTCAGTTACCACGGTCGGACCGTGGAATCTGAATATCAGATGCCACGATAACTGGCCAGATACCACGATAACTGCAAAAACGACATTAGACCGTGGTTCAGATACCATGGTATCTGCAAAAACGCAACTATTGGCACCAAATACGTGCAGGCAGGGTCAGTGAAAGGTATCTGAACATCAGATACCACGATAACTGGACAGATACGACGATGACTGCAAAAACGCCTTTTGACCGTGGTATCAGAAACCACGATAACTGCTAAAACGACTTTAGACCGTGGTATCGGATACCATGGTATCTGCAAAAACGCAACTATTGGCACCAAATACGTTCAGGCAGGGTCAGTGAAAGGTATCTGAATATCAGATACCACGATAACTGCAAAAAACTCCTTTTGACCGTGGGATCAGATACGATAACTGCAAAAACGCCTTTTGACCGTGGTATCGGATACGATGGTATCTGCAAAAACGCAACTATTGGCACCAAATACGTGCAGGCAGGGTCAGTGAAAGGCGGGCCAGTTCAGCTCAGAACCTTCAATCGGACCAAGGTTGACATTCACGTACTCGCCCTCGTGATCAGAGCTCTGGTAAGACAAAGCGTGTGGATGACGGGGATCCCAGGGTCAACTGCCATGGACCAGCCTTTACTTGTGCATTTACTACATTATTGAAAGCTCAGTGTATTTTTTCCTTTTATTTGTCTATACTGCGCTATTTTCCTCTTCTTAAGTGCGTGAATATAAATTTATCATTATCATCATTACCCGCCGTTCGCCGTACTACTCCATTCTATCCTGTTTGTGTTTTAGCTTAATGATATGGCACTTTCAGTATTTTTCTTTGTTCGCTTTTTGTTTCATTGTCTAAATTTATGGTCGTAACTTTGTGGAACTGCGGGTCAGAATTTCAGAAAGGAATTGTTGTTATTACTGACGTTCAGAAACGGTAACGGTAGCAGAATGCCATTTCTTCTCCCGTTCTTAGTATATCGCAGGCAAGATCACATTTCCTCGCTCGGCTCGACGGATACAAATTCATTCAGTCATTGGGTGTATAACTGACAGCGAAGCTCTGTGATGGTCGGACAAGTTAACTGTCATTGATAAATGCCTAAGCGCAGAAAAAAGGACTGGAACTACTCTGGCCATGAAATTCGTTCCCTTCCCTTTCCCTCCTCGATTAAGTATTCTTTGTGAAACTGGAAAAATTTTAGGGATGAACAAATTGTTTTTTTCCAACATTTCAGTGGCAAACCTGTGACTAAACAATCGTCAAACATCAACGAAAACAAATAACTTTAAAAAAGGAAAGAAATAAACAGAAAAAGAAGATAGAAAGAAAGGAGCTTGACAAAAAACAAATTGAACATGCTGATTGGTGCGTTGAATGAAGTGACCTGAAAATGAGGACTTCAGGAGTATGACGGCGGAAGCCAGGGCGGTCTGATTCCTGTCGTCGTGATCATCGATACCTCTTAATGTGTCGTTTTTTTTTGTAGTATAGAGAGAAAGTCTTTTAACAATTGGTCAAAGATGGAATTTGCGGCGAAGCACGACTTCGATATTAATTAGTGAAGATGAATTTGCAAATATCTTTGATTGCAGGTGGACGTGGATTTTTGCAATCCGAATCCGTGCATGAATGGAGCCACCTGTTTGCTGCTGGAGAGGGGCTACCATTGTATCTGCCCGGACGGATGGGAAGGAACTAACTGCAGCCGCGAAGCGAAACTCCTGTCAGGTAAGCCTAGTAACGTATCGTAGTCGGATCCGTTCAGCTTGCCTTTTTGCACCAGTATCGACACGCCGGCTGATCAGTTAATGCAATGCTGAAGTTCCAGGTTGTCCGAATTTAGCTCGGATATAGGCTGGCGCGGTGCTTAAAGTTTAACTGAAAAGGTCCTAGATAGGATTATCTAGTTACCCATCACTTATTCACTTAAGGCGCTTTTCCGCGACACAATTGTGGGCCACACACTTCTGAGTGTTAGTCGCGGAAACATGATTGTGTGCCACACAGCCGAGCCGGAAGTTTAAACTCGCGGAAACACCGTTTTGTCTATTTTTGGTTGGTAGTTTCAGATTTCCGAACATAAAAATAGAATTCATGTAAAAATCTCAATAAATACAACTCCAGGCTTTCGTCCTCACCATTCCGTACAAAAAGGATCCTCAGTTTTATTTCTACATACTTTAGAAAGTTCTTAATTTTATTGCTTTGATATTGTTTTGTTGCTGAATTTGAATTCCCGCTAAAATCGAACTACAAAATCGACAATCACCTCGGCAGTTGTTTGTCGAATTCGAGCCACAAAGCGAGCCACTAAAATCTTGTTGGTCGTGGAAACACACTTGTGGGCCACATAAAAGGCCGCGGAAACACTGTTTTCGAGCCGCAATCGACCCAGAAACTGTTTGTGGGAGCACGGAAAAACGCCTTTAAAGAAGCTTGGAAACCCGGCGAAAATACGTTACTCCGTTGCTCCGCTATTCACGAATAGTCGATTGTCAAATAGTGAAATTTCCTCGTCTGATTTGTGTGCTCTGTGCGCTTGTATCTGTGTTGTATGCTCGATGAAAACGATTTACGAAAAATAAGTGTTCATTCAGTGAGCTACTTTACGTAAGCTGATCACTGGCCACTGAAACGCCGCGTATATGTATTGAGATTCAGTTTTGCAGCGTCATAGTAGAAATTTGCGTTGTGAGGTCGGCCGTATCTAGAGCAAATAGTGAAAAATGAAAAAAATCCCTTAACACAATCCAAAAAATGTAGTGTATTCAGATAAATGATACAAAAGTAAGTTGGCTTTTCAGTTAAACTTTATTGCCCGATTACACCGATTTCAGTTTGCATTGTTACCCTCATCGCCGACACTCTTACTTGCTTGGTCGGGCTTTTGATCCCACATGCCTCGTAGAACGACCGTGGTCGCCGATACGCTGTCACCCTCGGTAGATACTAGCGACATCTAGTGAGTCGACCATTTTGCTATACGGCAGGGACTCCACCAACATACAAAAGGCGCATGTAGCTTCCGGTTTTCCCTGTCTCTACGAGCTTATGCGAGATGCTTTGCTTAAATTCCCAAACTTTTTGATAAAAAATTACAAAAAATACCAGAATTGTTTTGGTAACGAGCTACACATAAACTTTTTGCTAAACGCAAGGTTGTGCATCTTTTTTGTGAGTACTAAACTGAAAGACAAAAATTTTCTCAGCCGGAATTTGAATCCAAGACTCTCTGCTTACAAGGCAGTCGCTCCAACCATTTGAGCTACCGATGGGATTGTGAACAGAGTTTGTAAACCACTTGTGTTTCATGCTATCAGAGTTACGCCGTCTTCTACAAAATACCATTGTCAAAATGTTAAGATTTGTGAAAAGAGGATACCTACCCCCTATTTTGTCGGCCAGTCGGTACAAAAGTAACCGAGTCGGCGCGAAGCACCGCGATTTTTCGTAAAAACGGTCAATTTTTTTGTAAACAGTCGATTTTTCTTGAAAACAGTCGGCTTCTTGTAAAACCTGTCGTTTCTTTGTTATAAACAGTCGGTTTTTCTTAAAATCACTAAATTTTTCGTCAAAACAGCCGTTTTTTCTTATAAACATTCGTTCTTTGTACAAGAAAGTCGGTAAAAATGACCAGCCAGTCGGTAAATACCTTGGCCCCCCAAAAAACATTTTGACTAGTAACGCCTCTGCAGCCAGAACCGGTCAAGCTCCTCTTGTCGACTAGAAAGCAACGACGTTCGGTTATCGAGTCTATGACCGTCAGCTAACTCCACGGATCCTAACCGTCCCCACGCAAGTGTCGTGGGCTTTGTTCTGAAATGCTAACTTTCTTCGTCAGTCGATCGCGCAACGCCATCTATGTTCCATATTTGCAGCTACGAAGTGCGTGTCTCGAGGGAAAGAGCTCAGTCCAGGCGCGATTTGGAAAGAGTCCTGCAACAGCTGCTATTGTACCGAAACACTTCAGATTCGATGCAGCAACCTTGTCTGTGGGGAGGCGTGTCAGGATGATCCGAGTGGCAGGAGGAATGTAAGCCAGAGGAACTGCGATCCAGCTAAGGTGGGCTCCGTTCCTTAAGGATCATTTACACGGCAGGTTTTTCCCCGGAGACGAGAAGGGAAAATGTTCACACGGTACTCGGGTATTTTTGAAGGGAGAGTAATGTCATGTGCCAATAAATGACAAGGTTGTAAGGCTCAGGATATCTCTCTACAATGGATACCAACATGTGTCCATTTGGACCACTTTTTACATGGGCATAATCAAAATTATTCCTCGAAAATCCAGTTTATTGTTGCTGACGTCGAAGAATACCCTTCGACAAACAAATACCCGGTAAAAAATTTGCGAAATTGAAGTCCAAAATACCCGGGTTTTTGTTGCTGTTGCGGGGAAAAATACCCACGGAGTACGGGTAAATACCCTCCGTGTAAACATAGCTTTAGAATTCTCCAAAGGTTACCTGTCGGTGTGGCTCTGGCCACGGTTGTACACAATCTGAGGGAAAACGGCCTTCAAGTTAGTAACAGTTCGTGTTTTATGAGCTTTACGCAGCAACTTTGAAACATCGACTCGACGAGGAATAAGGAACCCCTCCAAATGACTAAAGAGTATGCTATGTTAAAAGATGCTAAATTTACCCCCCCCCCCCCCCCCCTCCCTCCACCTTTGACATGGTGTGGCCTAATGGCATAGAAACTTGGATTCCGTAGGGTTTGAATGAATGAATGAACTTTACTACCCGTAAAGTGTAAAACACAAACTACGGAGTATTGTGAAAAACAAAACAAAACGATAAATAGCGAAAAAAAACAGCAAACAAACTAACAAAACAACATGAACAAGATAACAAGCATCAATAGTTGCGTTTTTGCTGATACCATGGTATCTGTTACCACGGTCACTAGATCTGCAATTAGTCGTTTTTGCAGTTATCATGGTATCTGATACACGGTGCTCTGCAAAAACGGCTATTGCCGAAATTGCACTTTTCGAAGTCATCCCAAAAGAAAAACAGATATCCAGTTACATCACTAAGTGCTAAACTTCTTTCTTACCAATCTGACAAAATTTGATGAAAGTGAGATGACTTTTCAAATACCACGACCAGTTACCACGGTCGGACCGTAGTATCTGAATATCTGATACCACGATAACTGGCCAGATACCACGATAACTGCAAAAAGCCTTTTGACCGTGGTATCAGATACCACAATAACTGCAAACACGACTTTAGACCGTGGTATCAGATACCATGTTATCTGCAAAAACGCAACTAATAGGAAAGAAGGTCCGCAGAGGGTCGTACACTTGAATCAAAGTCAATGGTCTTTTTACATAGGTCATCACTCGAAGTCCGAATCCGAGAGGGCATAGTCTATCAGGCCAAATCGAGCAATGACTTTTCTGTTTCGATGCCATCTAGGGAGCCGGAGGAGGAATTTGCAATGTTTAAAATAAGTCACTCGCAGAGTCTGGCGATCTTTTTTTACGAAACAGATGAGCCATGCCGACTAAAAACATGGGGTACGGATCACCGTCCCCCACTTAATTTCGTGGTTCGTCTCCTCGTGAGTCGGAAAACTTATCCCAGCGAATTTTCTAACACTGCGACTTAGTTACAGTAGAGACTTCTTTGAACGTTAGTCGATCAGTAAGTAAGTAAGTAAGTAATTTATTTGAAACACGCCATTTCGAAAAAGTGGGGTAAATGAAAGAAACTAAATAAAACACAGAAACACACAGAAAAAGACATCTTCGGCCAGGAAGCAGCGCTGGTTGGGCCCTGTTGTCCATGATTTTTTATAGTGGAATTTGATTTCAAATAGCTTAAAGCTGGAAGAGGCGAATGAAATATTTACGAAAACACAAAAACGACGACAAACTAATCAATTCACTTTACAAGATATGACCTGAAATAAGTGTTGGAATGGAACTGTGTAAAAATTGGTTTGTTGAATTGGCAGGACACGGCAAAAACTGAGTCGAATTGAGCAGTGCCTTTTTATCGACTTGCTCTGACAGAAGTGAAGTACCAGCGGTACCAGTCAGCTAATTTAAGGGTTCATAAGAATGTGCGTTTTAGGTCTTCATTTTGTCATTTAGACCAAAACCGCACTGCTCTAAGTGAACTTATAGCGTTCAGAGAAGCATACGTCTACTTTCCTTTCGCCTCGAATACGAATGTTGTAAATGTCACCCGATTGTCATTGCCTGTAATCCTCGTTCATATTTACGTGTGGAAACGCAGAAGTGTCAGCAGCATGTTTGGCTCATTTTCGAGGATGGACCCGAGATTAGCAACCCCGAATCGTATTCAGATAATGTATACAACGATACCTCAGCTACGATGCTTCTGCTTCATCAGCGATATTTCGGCCTTTCTTGGCAAGGGTCCTCGTCGGGCGTAATCCAGGTGTAATTACAAACCTGTAATCACAGGTAACTGATTACAGGTTTGTTTCCTTCCCCGACGTTGGACCTGAAGATTGACAGCCTGACGAGGACCCTTGCCAAGAAGGGCCGAAATATCGCTAATGAAGCATCGTAGCTGACGTATCCGTTGTATACATTAGTTGAATAAATGTTTCAAAGCCAGCTTGGGCCCAAGGAATATTTACCCGAATCCTAGTTCTTAACCGATCCCACCTTTAAGGTTGGGGGGGGGGGATTTGTTTGTTTTGTCCAAGAATGTGTACCTGAAGTAAAATCCGGTGTGACCAACGCTTGTTGTCCAGGGTTTTGCACGAAATCGACAGTCGAAGCTCTCTGTTAATGGTCAGAAAGACTTATACGGAGAGATTAAATTGGCGACTGACGGTCTTATTGCCGTATTTGTACACCTGCTTTTTGAAAGACTATTTTTTGCTATAAGTCTTTCTGATTTTGTTTTGTATTTTCCCCAGTTCATTAATTACTGGCCTTGCTGTTACCAGTAACTTAGAAGCTCCCTTTTATTGAGAAAAGAAAATCCTCTCTTAACGACCGTTAATATCTCCGGAGTAAAGCGACACTGCTTATTTCTAACCACAGAGGTAGTAAGTAGTCTTACCAAAGAGGGAGTGCCAAAATTTGTGACCATTTTGTTTAGGCAATAGCGCAACAGGTTAGATCAGACTTTAGACAAGCTTGTATATCGAAGGACAGGCGCGGTCTGAAGAAGTTTGAATCAAATCCTTGATGAGGCCAAGTAGAGTGTGATGTGAAGTTGAGAAATGCGAGTCCAAGAAAGCACAAATCGCATAATCTTTTAATTTTATGCCGCGAACTTGGAAGAAGCAACAAAGAAAACATTGTAACACAAATATAGTCCCAGTAAACCTTCATTCAACATTGGTTAAACTGTAACTAAAGTTTCGAAATAGTTGATTTACGCCACTGCCTTCAGTGGTAATCTGTCGAAGGTTTCTTTGTCCCTGAAGAATAATCTTGATATAAAAGCTCAGTTTCCTGTTGTGTTCGCGTTGCGGTGTGAAAATTCATGCGATTCTGTCATACGTCGGAAAATCAAAGAAAAAGTCGTATTGCATATAACTCAGCAGGAGTAAGGGGTACTCCCATTGGCGTCCCTAGCCTACTTTGTATATTCTTATGCCGACGGGGACTACTAATTGCCTACCATCTAGTATAACAAATGCAAATAGGCATTTGGCCAGTCGGCCAGGTTCGGTCAACCAACATCCAAAAATTGTTGACATCTAGTTTGGGGGACGGATATCTCTGTGTTCATAAAAACCAAGCTAGCGTTTCAAATAAAGGAATTATTGCTCTTGGTCTCTCGGCAAATATTTCTGTACGACAGGAAAATGAAATTGAGACTTAGGTTGCCCCGACGGAGAGGTATGTTCGCAGTTTTCGTTTCAGAGTGGGATATATCGCTATTAATTTTTACGACATTTTTACCGAGACTCGGAATGCTAATGTTTTAATTTGATATTTTAGCAAGAGTGAAACTGATGGGTTTTTGTTTTCCCGAGAAATGATTTCTGAACGAAAAATAATCTTGTTAGCTGAGAAGGGGGCTACTGTGTTCTTCGAAAAACGGATTGGCCGTGTATCCTTTGTCTCTTAAGACGAAGGAGTAAAGCACTTTATTTTGTGCAAGATTAAAGCTGTTTGAGTGAATTCCTTTATATTTGGCGCGTTCGTTACAGCCCTATTAGTTTTTATTTTTACTCACGATAGTGTTGGTGTTTCCTCGTAGCTTTTTGGTCTCACCATTTCCCGTGTCTTCTCACTAGAACCTGCTTCCCGACCAGGTTCTGGTGAGTTCGCATTGGATGGTGAGACAGTAGTTGCGTTTTTGCAGATACCATGGTATCTGATACCACGGTATAAAGTCGTGTTTGCAGTTAACGTGGCATCTGATACCACGGTCAAAAGCCAGTTTTCGTGGTATCTGGCCAGTTACGTGGTAACTTATCGTGGTATCTGAAAAAGTCATCTCACCGTCATCATCACCTACAATGGAGCCTAGGATTTCGTCAAAATTGGTGGAGAAGAAGTTTGGCACTTAGTGATGTGACTGGATATCAGTTTTTGTTTTGGGATGACTTCAAAAATTGCAATTTTGGCAATTGTCGTTTTTGCAGAACAACCGTAGTATCAGATACCACGGTAACTGCGAAAACAACTAGTTGCAGATACAGTTATCTTGGTAACAGATACCATGGTATCTGCAAAAACGTAACTATGGTGAGTCCGGAAGAAGGATTATAACACTTGGGAGCAGTCACCGTCACTCGTCACTCGAAAAACGCCTTGTAGGAAAAATCACAGACCACCAGTAAGTACTTCGGCAGAGTGAGCGATATTTTCCTGCTCCGATCGACCCCCAAGCGGGAGAGTCAACAATTGGATGTTAAGTATTAGGGGAAATGAGCTGCGTTCAGACAGTTCGTTTGGGGCAAGCCACTTTATCACGTCGTCAAGAGCTTCTGACTTCATTCTAGGATACCTAATTACCAGACAGAAAGAGATGTTTTTAGTTTATTTCTCCGACGTCCCTGTTTTAATTTTTTTTTACAGTGTCATCCCCAAGGGCTTGTTTCCGTTTTTGCCTCAAGGATTTTGCCTACAGATGGATTTCTAGCGCCTTTAAAGTGCGCATCATAACGGCAAAGTTCAAAAATAAAATACTTTTTACCAAACGATAGATTTTCGTGATTTCAAAGTCCATAATCATTTCTTATCTCAAGGGTTTTGCTTACAAATGATCAGAACAAAACCCACGAAAAAGCAAATTCTATATTTCATCTTCTTAACCACCCTTGCAAGTGCCATATGAGCTTCTAGCTCTTGTTATGATTGTTGTTCTTATTTCGGTCCGGATTGAAAAAATTTACCCCAGTGTACTCGTTGTCGTGTTCAGACTGGCGATTCACTGTCACAAAAATAGACAAATAGTTATCGAGGCTATTTTGTGGGATTTTCGAATTCCGTGTGCGAGTGCTTCCGTGTTTGACGATGCAAAACGGATGCGTCAGCAACATTTTTTAGTGCTAGATCTCGGCCCTTCTTGGCAAGGGTCCTATTCAGTCTCAAGCCGGAAAATGAACTTGCGGAAAAACAATTAAAGGTTCGTCCTTAAATATCTGATCCTGTGAACTTCTTATCTGAAAATTGGTGGAGTTAAAGCTGGTGCTGTATCTGTCACCAAAGTACGGAACTTCAAATCGCCCAGACTTGCCGCCGACAAGTATCCATCTTAGCTGGAAAGAAGAAGAAGAGACAGGTGATCCAGAACCAAAATGCAGAAGAATCTCTACCCTTTCGACGACCCAATCGAACAGCAAAAACAGCAGCCGTGTCCGGAATGAAATCACAGCACCAGTTTGAAACTCCAACCAATTTTCAGAGAAGAAGTTCAAAAAATCACATATTTAAGAAATAATCTTTAATTGTTTTTCCACAAGTTCCTTTTCCAGCTTGAGCGGCTTGAGCCTGAAGAGGACCCTTGCCAAGAAGGGTCGAAATATAGCTCTAAGAAAATATAGCTGACTTATCCGATTTGCACGTCAAATGTGATTCGCTGTCAGCATGGGCTGAAGGAATATCTATCCCCAGAGTACTTCCGAGTATTGGTGTTCTTTGTAACTTTCATTGTGCAGTGAACGATCCCTGAAACAATAGGCGTGATTACACTCTTATTTGTGCCAGGTTATGGCCGTGACACCCCGAAGGCAAACGATGTGATAGACCATCCGCTACATACTCTTAATTGAGCCCAAACTGACTGGGAAACATAGTAGGCCATGGCTAAAAACGGATACGTCAGCTACGATGGCTAGCCTTAGTATCTTCGAGTGTTCCTCTCTATAGGCCTCAGTGATAATTTTTTTAATATCTTATGAATTACTAAAAAAGATAAAATGATGCTTTCTGCCAAAGCATCGTAGCTGACGTATCCGTTTTTAGCCGTTATTTGAATAAGGGTTTCCATCTGTAACACACCAGTGTTTTAGTGCCGAGGCAAATTAAACAAACAAAAAGAGCCCCCTCTGCCTAACACCAACAAATCCTCCTTACTTTTAGATTGAGCTCAATCATGTCGAAAAGGACGGGAAAAACTTCACCCAAAAAACGGCGTTCCAAAGCATCTCAGTTGCATCCACGTCCTTTAAATGAAGACTAACAGCTATATAAAAAAAAAAGTCATTTTCCAGACGTGTTCATCTCCCAGCCCGTGCCGAATGTTCCTCCCTATAGGCCTAAATGGTAATTTTTTAATATCTTACGAATTACCAAAAACTGTAAAATGATGCTTTCTGCTAAAGCCTCGTAGCTGACGTATCCGTTTTAGCCGTTGTGTGAATAAGGGTTTCGATCTGTAACACACCAGTGTTATAGTGCCGAGGTAGAATTAAACAAACAAAAAGAGCCCCCACTGCCTAAAACCAAAAAATCCTCCTTACTTATACTGCAAGATTGAGCTTAATCATGTCGAAAATGACGGGAAAACTTCATCCAAAAAACGGCGTTCCAAAGCATCACAATTGCATCAACGTCATTTTAAACGAAGACTAACAGCTATATAAAAAAAGTCATTTTCCAGACGTGTTCATCTCCGAGCCCGTGCCTCCAAGACCCCTGCAGCCCTGGATGCAAACCACAGAGGTCATTAAACCCTACTGATATTATCCAGACGGCTTGCAAGCCGCTCGATAACAGTAGTTTTTATTGCGCTCAGCTGGAGCTTGAACTTCTACGAAGTCAGATTCCAGTTGGAACGACATTATCGAGTTTATGTCACCAAATCCGAGTCCTGCTGGGTGAAGAATTATCGAAGGTTGATATTGGAACTGCGTTGGCTCCTGTGACAGTCTCATGTGACTTGAAAAAGGATTTGCAAGATATCATTGTTGTCCGAATGGTAAGCTTAATTTGTATAGTTTCGGCTTTTCCCCACCAAAAGCTCTATTTTGCCTCCATGGATCTTTTATTTGGGTTGAAGGGTTTATCATTCAGACACGAAGTTTGATCTACATCAACAAGTTCCAGGAAGATCCCATACCTTTGATCGAACGAAACATTGTTTCTAAACACATCTCAGACAGGAAATACTTACTGCTCACAACGAGTCACGACGAAATTGCTGAATATTTAGAATAGAAAGAGTGAAGAGTGCAGAGAGTTTGGAGGAGAAAAAGATAATTTTAAAATTAGATTTTGAAGTAGAAAAAGGGAGAAAACGTGAAAGAGCGATGTCTTTTGTGGTTATGTCCCTATGCATGTTTGAAAAATGCGAAAGAAAGGGAATAGAATCCAAAAAGATAAGTTTGAAGGATGGTTTAGGAATTTGGCAAGTGTGAATGAGGGAGTGAGTGCGTGGGAAAAGAAATTGGATTTGAAATGGTTGAATGAAATATGGATGAAAAAGGAAAATAGTTAAGGAATAAAGAAAGAAAAGGAAAAAGTAAACATAATGTTGATTTCATTGAAAAAAAAATTGTTTTGTATTCGAAAAAAAGAAAAAAAAATTGAGTTTGAGGTTAGATTTGTGCTCGAGCAGTCATTACTTTGATGAGTATTTCACTTGGTTGAATGTTAAAAATTTGGAATATCTTGTTTGTAAGGGAAGGTATTCTAGATGGAGGGAGGGGGTTGTCTATTTTTTGGTTTTGGGACAAAGTATCTGTATGGAAATGAAGAAATTTGTTGGAATTTTTTATTTTAAATTATTTGATTTAAGTGTTGTTTTCCACTGTAGAGAGATGCCCTATGGAGGAAGGGCGTCTCAAAACAGAGAGAGAGAATTTGTAAAGTATTATGTTTTTTTTATTTGTGTAGTTTATTTTGGATTTAACCTACAGATCTGGCTGCTTCAGTATTTAAATTATTAAGGTTAATTGATTGATTTGAATGGAAAAGTTTTAAATACTAGGTAGGATATGATGGGAAAAGGTTTGTATAGGATACGGGGTAGTACCCTTAGAGAAAAAAATAGATAAGAAGACGTAGCCACTGTTTTAGTTCAGTCTAAAACAGGAAAAAAAATGGAAAAAGAAGCTACGCGGGATTAAAAAAAAAATTAGAAAGATAAATATTCTTTGAGCCCAAGCTGACTTTGAAACATTTATTCAAACAATGTTTACAACGGGTACGTCAGCTACGATTCTTCATCAGCGATATTTCGGCCCTTTTTGGCAAGGGTCCTCGTCAGGCTGTCAATCTTCTGGTTCAACTTCGTGGAAGGAAACAAACCTGTAATCTGGACTGGCCTTGCCAAAAAGGGCCGAAATATCGCTGATGAAGAATCGTAGCTGACGTACCCGTTGTAAACATTGTTTGAATAAATTAGAAAGAGTGTTTGACCTGTTCAGAATACCAACACTGTTAAAAATAAAACGAAGAAAGTCATGCACTGCATGTTGCTTATCACGTTTGACTTTTGAGATTTGTGACTATGTGACCATGTATGACTAGCCACCACTATTTTTGTAAAAAGATAACATGGAATTAAACGAATTACTGTTGTCAGCATCCATCTAAATTTTCAAGAAGAAAAGCAGCAAATTTGAAGGCAATCGTACAAATGCGTAGGACGCTCCCAGTGGCAGGGATTCTGAACGTTCCTTGGCGAAAAGACGTTCATTTCTTCTCTGTGCTGTGATGTCTTCGTTGTCAAACCCGTATAGAAGAAACTCCTTCGTCCGGCCCACTAATTTCGCACGCAAGCATTCGCATTAACTTGTCGGCGGCGAAAATTGCGAATGAAAGAACAATGGAATAGCTTTGAAGTGCCATCATTCCCTGAGCCAATGACAGTAGGGGAGAACGGAATGGGTGCAGAAAAGCAGAAGGATCTCAGAGGGGAAATAAATATTTATGAAGCAGTGTGTTGAGGGAGCTCCTTCCGTTATTTGAAAAGGACATTTTGGCGAAAGGAGCTTCTGATGCTTATACACTGGTTACTTATGCGATCAGCCTGTGGATTAGGGAGGGTAGATAAAACAAAACTCTGGGGGATAGAGAGTAGAATTTTACTGGAGTCTTAGGAACTTCGCCTGACAATAAATTTGAGGGGATATTCTGAAGGCTCGCAGATCGAGAGAGGAAACAAAGTATGTAGATTGCTCAAGCAGAAACGCAACTTAAGTTCGGGGTCCTACACATAGAGGAACTGAAAGACCAAAAGAAGTCAGTAAAAAATCAGGGGGGGGGGGCCATAAGGAAGTTTGAAGAGTCGTTTCAAAGACAGGGAATTCCATAAGATGCTTAATTGTCACTTCATTTAAAAGCTATATTATTTTATCATAGTTAACTAGTACGATCGCCAGATGAAAGTGTAAGCTATGACTTCGCAAAAGTTGTCCGTCCGTCTTTAAGCACGATAACTCTCGAAGGGAATGAGATATTTTGCTCAAACGTGGTACGTGGATTCTTTGGGTCAAAGGACAGGTAAAGTTCGTAGATGGGCTCTGTAGCTCTACATTTAGGGGTGGGGTTCAGATTAAGGGGCCGACCAAATATTTTTTAAAAGCTAATTCTATAGTCGATTAAGAGGTAAGCAGACATGCTGAATCCGTATCTGATAATTATTTTCTCACCGGACAAATAGTTCACCCGGAAACCGGCGAAAACCAGAAAATTTGTTGAAAGTAAAAGTTTTATCTAAACTTGATTAGAGATTTGATTTAGGGGTAAAGAGACATCCTGAATCCGTGTACGATATTTTTTTCTTGCCGACATATACTTCGCCTGGAATCCGGCCAAAACCAGAAAATTTGCTTAAAGTAACAGTTTTGTCTGAAGTCGAGCCGTATGGCCGCAATTTTTCAACAGAAACTACGGTATCATTTATGTTTATTTTTAAACGGCTGATTAATGATAAATAGTAATATATTTAATGGACCCCTCTTGCTTATTGTGCCTTTCACAATATCCTTAGCTCTCTTCTGGTAGCTTCTGAAATCCCCGCCTCCCGCCGATTTTTTATTTTTTACCTGCGACTTTTTTGACCTTTTTCGGCCGATCCGAATTCTGTCAGTCAGCGAACGCAAACTTGCAGCAAGCTTCGGGGTTTGCCGACAACCCTTTCACACATGAGGACATGAAAAGCTTCAAAGTAATGTTTTTCATTTTGGAAGACATGGTAGACCATCAGGTCTATTTTTTGTCTTGGACTTCTTTAATTTTGCCAACTTTTCCCATCTTTTTACCGCCGAGCCTTCATTTTTCAAATATATTGCGTCCAGCCGCCATGCCTGAGAGCGGGAAGGCTTGACAGAGTTGATAAGGGCTAACAAGAAAATCGCTAATTTCATGAAAGTAATGGTATTATCGGAGAACGATATATATTTTAGCTATTTCATCGTGGAAAGATCATTTCTAGTAAGAGTCGTGCTATAAGGAGTCTGACGAAGACCAAATCTCTAAAAGCCCCGATTGTCTGGATCAAAAAGTCCAATAAACATTAATTTTTTGGGATCCCATTGAAACCTTTGGTCTTGCTACATCAGATATTTGTATAGGCTACATTTAAATATTTGACTCATCGAAGGGATTTTGTATTTTTTCACCCGTGGTTCTACTAATGACCTTCAGAATGTGGGCTGCTTGCGCGACAACCCAAAACTAACCAAGACGCGGAGAATTTGAATTTCAAGAAAAGCCTGCATTTCCAGGGTTAAAGATGCTAAGTCGGGAAAAGTCACGGCTGAAGAAAGTAGGAAAATGAGTGTGAAGATGTCTGGAAATAATAGTCAATATAAGGTTTGACCACAAACAAATTGCAACAGAAGTGATTTTTACACTATCTTGTATAGAAAAAAAAATTTACAACATATCAAAAGTTGAGAAACCTACCGGGATGCAAAATTTGTGTTTTTTGGCGCATTATATTTAATTTTTTATTTTTCGGCTGAATTTTTTGTATTTTCTGAAGGCTTTGTGTTTACTTAATTGGAAACACATATCTGATGCAGTTTGATGTGCTGAACTCGAATATCACATCAGATTAAAGATACTGTCAACTGCAAATGTTTCACATTCATCACGATTCTAGAAATCCATATTTCTATTACATTATCCTGTTGTTTGCACTTTAATAATTACAAATCATTATATTGTTCTATATTTGGTTGACTTCACTACGGTAATTTTAGAGTCGTCATTTTGTCCCTCCTAATTATGCATGAGTAGGCATAACTTGGGATGAATTTTAATTGCGACGTGAGTAATCTATCCGTTTTCATGTCGGACCGTTTGTCTTTTATTGTCCACTCAAGCTTATATGAGTGGGGTGAGTAAAGCTTTGCCTGAACAAATCTAAGACTCCCCAATAATCATAGTTAACCAAGGATATAACTCGACATGCCTACCAAGTTTTACGGGTAGCACCAATTTTTAATCTTTCTATATACATATATATATATATGTAGACTACATATATATAATATATATCTTTATAGCCTACCTATATGCAATTATTAAAATCGTCCTCTTCCGGAGTTTGCTGAAATTCTTTTCGGGCTATGTTACCCTGCGGCATCCCTTACAGCGACAACTTTGGGCCGACGGCTGTCTCTAGCAATTCGGTTAGTAGGTTCAGCATCCTTAGGTTGTCTTTGAGACTAGTTTCTTGGGGAACTTTAGGATGGTTGCCTCCGCTCTCGGGATCAGTCGCAAATCTATGAGCTTTATGAAAGCTGGATCCATCTTAAATCTCAGATTCCCTTTCGATCCATCAGTTTAGGACCTCTGACTCTTTGAAGCTCGAAGGAGCTGAGTCCTGGTGTCTTGGTCCCCTTAGGTGGCAGGAGTGTATGTGATGTTCCTGATTATTACGCTCTTAATGAGCTTTTTCAGTTTACTTCCCATTTATAGCTGTTTTTTAAGTTCAAACATTATTCATAATATTCAGGGCCAAGGGGCTCAAAGTTCTTCTTGAGGACAGGTCGTGGGCTGTCCTGGAATTTAGTCATTACGAAGATTAGCCACGTGGTTACTGATTGGCATTGTGGTTAGGGCCTTGGGATCCTTCGGTGCTTTGTGCAGGGCTCTAGTGCCATCACTTCCCATTCATTGGTAGACCAGGACCTTTTGTTTTAGGGGAAGTGTACTGTGATACCTGCTGGTACTTTGCGTTATCTTTACGGGAAATTTGGAGCTGTAAAGGCGGCTTCACACTGACTTAAGACACCTTTCACACTGGAGTACTTAAGCCTCTTAAGTGTACTTTATGCGTCTACAGTCGCACTTAACGTAAGAAATCTCACTTAACTTTAGTATTTTTCAAAGTTGAAAATTTTTCAACTTTACACTCAAAAGTTAAGTGCACTTAAGGAAGAGAGGAGAAAAGTTGTCAAAAAACAAAAATCAAGGTGGATTTTGAGGAAACAGTTATATTTTGTACGTGAAAGAACTTTCCTCTACAATTCCTCCAAAAAGATCGCGGCAAGTGCTGAATCATCGTCTGAGCTACTGTAAACCTTTTTTTCTCATTTTGAATTATTCGCTGATGATGAAAAGGAGGAAAATCTAGGAAGAAATGAAGAAAATTTACTTAGCTTCAGCTCCTTGGTGTGAAAGGCCTAAGTACAGTGTGAAAGGCTTACTTAACTTAACGTAACTTTTGCTACTTAACTTTAGTTTATTAGGATTGAGAGCCTGTTGTTCGGTAGCGTGGGTAACCAGGTAAGTAGAACGACCTTTATTCTTGTGTCCAAACATAAAAACCCTGAAAGAGGAACACAAACATAATATTTATACCTCTTTCAATTTGATCACTTAACAACATAATTATCTTCTCCTATTTACATTCACTTAAACCAGTATCCGAATTCTGACTTAAATATTAAATATACTAACCTATCCGGTTTCTCAGTACTTATTTCTATAGTCGTATTCTCGCCGTTCCCCGAGGACTCCTCGGGAACTCGAAGGGAACGGCGAGAATAGAGGGAGTCGCTCCACGCGGACTCCGCCTACGAAAAACAACGAGAACACGGTAAATGCTTCTAAAATGGATTTTGTTCGAAAAAAAAATATACAGTTGATGAAATTAGTCTGGATCCACTTTATTTTCGGTTTTGTTCATTCTGATTCTTTTTCATTAATTTTACATGCACCAGCACCAGCAAAAATTGATTCCCCTCCAAATCTGAAAGGGAGTCCTTTTTTATGATGGTGATGACAAATCGGTGCATTCCCCGTCCGTGGGGACTCGCGAGAATACGGGGAGTGAGTCCCCGGGACAAACAAAAACGCGGGGACTCCTTAAGTGGAGTCCTCGGGGAACGGCGAGAATACGCCTTGTGTATTTACTTTTCTTCGTCTTTTTCTGCAGATCATTCGGATAATGGTAATTGTGTAAATACACATAGATGGCGGGGCATATCTCAAATAACATAAATGTTTGTTGTTTTTCAACACAAGGCGTATTCTCGCCGTTCCCCGAGGACTCCTCGGGGAATCGAAAGGAACGGCGAGAATAGAGGGAGTCACTCCACGCGGACTCCGCGTACAGAAACAGCGAGAACACGGGGAATGCTTCCAAAATGGATTTTGTTTGAAAAAAAAAATGCAATTGACGAAATAAGTCTGGATCCACTTTACTTTTTGGTTTTGTTTATTCTGATAGTTTTTAATCAATTTTACATTGCACCAACACAAGCAAAAATTGATTCCCCTCCGAATCTGAAAGGGAGTCCTTTTCGATGATGGTGATGATAATTGGAGCATTCCCCGTCCGTGGGGACTCACGAGAATACGGGGAGTGAGTCCCTGGGACAAACAAAAACGCGGGGACTCCTCAAGTGGAGTCCTCGGGGAACGGCGAGAATACACCTATAGTTCTTAAGTGGCAATGTGAAGCCGCCTTAACAGATTCCCCCATATTGCGCCGTCCACCTCGGTACTTCCTAGTCAGATCTTGCTTCCCTCGCATTGATCCGTAGTATGTTGATGTTTCTTTCCGCTGCATGAGCAACATTTTTTTTTTCCTTGGCTTCTTGTTTAGGCCGAACCAGAACGTCCAGTGAGCCATCTTTATTCTAAAACATTTGGAATTCAATAATTTTCTGACTTCCAGGAACCGCTTTCCCACAGTTTCCGACATGCGTTTCGCTCGCCGGAAGGTGATTCTGGAATCTCGCGAAAACCCTCTTTAGATATTCCTTCAGCCCAAGCTGACTGCGAATCATATTTGACAAAGCAAAACGGATTAGCTGACTTATCCGTTTTACTTTGTCAAACATGACCCTCTTATAGCACGCTAGAGATTTGTAAGTAAAGTGGGGGAACAAAATGTACACATCCATTGCACTCGACTAGAAGGGATAAACTTTCTCCAACTTTTACAAATGTGATTTTTGTCACCTGTGATTCGAGTTTAACTAATAGTCGAGAGATGATGAAGAGGATTATTTTGAATAATTCTATTTGAAATGGCAGTATCCCTTCGATAAATAATAAGAGTTCCAAAGAAACTTCTTGTATGATGATGAAATGTGAAACACTTTTAGGTTGAACTTATCTTGACTGATGCGATTTTCGAATTCAACACAGAAAGTTACCTTGACACATGTAGCCTATCCTATGAAGCAAACGGTAAGCTTTTAGAAAAATCGAAAATACCAGCTGGAAAATATTCTTCAGCCCAAGTTGACTACGAATCGTATTTGACAACACAAAACGAATACGTCAGCTACATTTTAATAGAGCTATATTTCGGCCCTTCTTGGCAAGGGTCCTCTTCAGGCTAAACCTTTTCTTCAAAAGGGCATTCAAGCTTCTTTTCTTCAAGCTTGAGCCTGAAGCTTGCCCAGAAGGGGCAAAATATAGCTCCATTAAAATGCAGCTGACGTATCCGTTTTGCGTTGTCAAATATCAGCTGGAAAACTCCCAAAAATAGAAAATGCCATAAAGTACGAGCTTTTCCTTGAGATAGGTTTCCAACTTTTGACACATCGAACATCTTCCTTGTCTCTACGAAATGGTTTCATCATTTCTGTTGCGATTTGTTTGTGCTATAATAGAATCAGGAATTTCTTGAAGAGTGCTGAATGTGAAACACTTTCGGTTGACTGTACCTTAAATCTGATGTGACATGCGAGTTCAGCACATAAAACTAAAACAGAGTTGTGTTTCCCATGAAGTAAACACTAAGCCTTAAAAAATAGAAAACTTCAGCTGGAAAACAAAAAAATAAATAGAGAACGCTAAAATACACGAATTTTGCACCCCGCTAGATTTCTCAACTTTTGATATGTTGTTGTTGCTTTGTCGTTTTGTTGTTGTACAGTTTTGTTTTCTCTACAAGATGGGGTAAAAATCATTTATGTTGCAATTTGTTTGCGATCAAGTCATATTTGACGCTAGAACTCGATCTCCCGACGTTGGCCCAAAGATACGAGCAGATTATCCTGAGGTTTGGGAAGTTTCTTCTCTCTAAACCCCAGCATCGAGACATCTTACCACCCATGCACCGCCCAACAACCGTACGCGTCACCAAAATAAACTGGTTCCAGTAGCTTCGCGAACGAACCGCCACGCAAATTCGTTTGTACCTTTTTGTACGGATTTGCTAAACAAAGCCGAGTGATATTTTCCTTTTTTTGTGTTAATTTGTTATTTAGTATAGTGAAGCAACGCAAATTAGCTGTCAGCTATGATGTTGTCTAAATAAACCTATCTCTCTCTCTCTCTTGACTGTACTACAAGGAATCTGCCAATTTTGGTTGATTTTTCGGCAATGTCTTACCTTTGTAATTGCTATATATAATATTCCAAGCTTTGAGGGACGCAGGCACATAAAAATACAACAAATCGGACAGAATAAGTTCAGTCGATAAAATCGATTATCTCTGGACAGCGGACAAACGAAGTAACGCAATTTTCAGGCCTATTTAAGTGACAAAGTGATGTGTAACTACACTGTCAGATGTTTCATAACAGATAACACGAGGATGCGCGGTTTCAACAGATAATGCGCAACAGATAACACTTCGGATGTTATCTGTTGTGTTTCAAAATGTTATGCATAATAAGCGTTACCATCAGGAAGAACCGAAAAACCGCCAAAAAGTATCTGCTGAGTTTTCCGACATCATGACGATAAAGAATAAAGTCAGTAGATGCTTTTTTGGCTCTTCCTAACAAAGCTCGTTACGCATAACATTTCATGCATAACGTTGTCAGACACAACAGATAACATCCGAAGTGTTCTCTGTTATGAAACTTCTGACAGTGGACACTGTCGAATCTCAGCATTGTTTGTTTAAGCTTTGATTAGTAGGCTTTCATGTCCTTCCGTCATACCTTTTCGTATCCGACTAACGCATGGTGCCGTCTTTAAATTTGTCTCTAACAGACTTTTTCCTACAAGCATTCAAAAGTGTTTCGTTTTCAGATTGAGAACCCAGGCGACAAAGAATACGTTTCTCATGTCACTCTCTACACGACGATCTTGGCTGAAGTGATTGATGTTGGCTCCGGGCGCGAACTGAGCAAATTTCTTCAGGTCCGAATGAGCAAAACGGCAGAAGACATGGAAACTGAAGCCAAAGAAAGGAGTAAAGGTAACGTCATCTCCATCATATGGCTAAAAACCTTGAGCACAACAGTGTCTTGCACTTTTCTTACAGAAGTCTTACTACGGAAAGAAGCTTAAAGGACCCCTAGCACTATATTCTATTCAACTTGCAGTATTTTAAAATATTTGAATGAACTAGGCTGTGCTTTCAGCAAATAGCCAACGGTTTGGCTGTTTTAAGCCTTTTCCGACACCCGCTGACTTACAGCGAAAACAGGGAAAGAATTTACATAACCGTGTTTTCTGATGGAAAAACTTCTCGTAGACAACCACCGACAGCGTGATACACATCGAAGGTAGCAAAACACGTCAAATCAGTAAATCAGTATGGTTTGTTAGAGGGGTTACAATGTACCGTACGAAATTGGGGTCTCCGGGTTTAAAAATATATGGAGTGATCATAGAAGTAGGTTGCGTTAGTATTAAAGGTAAGACATAAGACATGTCCTTTAAGTTCAGATCCAGAATCACTTAGATAGGCAAATTATTTTTAGTTTTTTATTCTTATTTTTGTATTTATGATTCATTTTTATTTAAATAATTGTTCATATATTTATTTATACATTATTATTTTTATTTTTGTAGTAAAATAGGCAAAGTTAAGGCGCTGGGATGCCCGAAGGTAATGGTGGAGGCAGGAGGCCTTGCGTAGCAACGTAATCGGCAGTTAAACATGTTTATTAGAACCTTTTCTATTCCCGAATACTCGGTACAAAAAAGTCACTACTTTGGGTCCTTTGAGTACAACTCTTACTAGAAATGACCTTTTCACCATGAAATGGATCAGAAGCAGGGGCGTCACGACTGGGGGGGGGGACGCCCCCCCCCCCCCCGATGCTGTCGGCCAGTCGGTAAAAAAATAACCGAGTCGGCGCGAAGCGCCGCGATTTTTCGTGAAAACAGTCGTTTCTTCTGAACATTTGTCGATTTTTCGTCAAAATAGTCGGTTTTTCTGAAAATCAGTCGATTTTTTTTCAAAACTGTCATTTTTTGTTGTTGATAACAGTCGTTTCTTCTGCAGAAACAGTCGGTAAAAATTACCAGCCAGTCGGCAAATGCCTTGTCCCCCCCCCCCCCCCCAAACATTTTGGCTAGTGACGCCTCTGATCAGAAGAAACTTTTTTCGAAAATACCATTACTTTCCAACTGGGTTTAGTGATTTTCTTATTAGTGCTTGTCGACTCCGCCAGCCTTCCTGCTCTGCGACGCGGTTGCTGGGCACAAAACATTTTTAAAACTGAATGTGACGTGGTAAAAAATACGGAAACTAAGCAAACAATTGAAGTAAAAAACAGAAGATTCTCATAACCTTATGTGTGAAAGAGTTATCAGCGGATGTTCAAGATTCCGGCAAACTTTACGTTGTGTGACTGGCAAAAGTCGGCACGGCCGAAAAAGCGTTGAAAATTCATAGGCACAAAACAAAACAATGGAGAAAGGCGGGGATTTTAGAAGCTTGTAATTCCACAACGGAGCTAGGTATGTTATAAAAATCAGAATAAGCAAGAGAGGTCCTTTTAGCACACGTGACATCATCTCAGGTCTTCGTGAGGGGCACCTGGATTGTGATGTATTTGGTGTACTCTAGTTTCGAAATTAGACACCACACTTGCTCTTCTAATCAAAAATCTGCAATGCGAGCATATGCACGACGAGAACTAACAAAAAGTATAATATTACCCTGCAAATTGTATTATTCAGTATTGTACATACCAGCTGGATTTGTTATTACATAAAGTCAGTCGGCCATGGCAAGAAAGAAAAAAAGAAAATTAAGAAAACAAGACAAAATGAGAATATGCGCTCCAAATACAAACATAACATAAGCCTTTTAAAAGAACTGGCTACCGTCAGCAAAAGCCATCCAGAGAAATCTTATCAGCTTCTTGATCTTGATCTCGACGGAGCTTAAACGACAAATCTTTTTTTTATTTTCTTTCACTTACTCCGCTTTTCCAAAATGGCGGGTTATAAATAAATTACCTACTTACTTACTTACATCCATTCGTCACAGTACCTTCTTACGCGCTCAACGCATAGCTTGACCCTCAACTCGTTCAGCTTGCCTCACTAACACATGGGTGCTACAGTTGATATGTCAATAAACAATAACTGATGTATCGAAGAAAACTCGCCAATAATGAACATAAAGAGTTTTGGCAGTACATGCCCTCTTCACGCTAAAGAGGGGTTGACCAGTCATAGCTTCTAATGTACCACCCTGTCAGCGTCACGACGATTTGCATTCCACTGTGTCGGAAGCGAGTAATCCCTCGCTCGTTCTCACACTTCACTGATCCAGTCACAACCAACTTCGTAGAATCATGCCTTGTTCCTGACAAACCACGAGTTGCGAGAAGTCCAGACACGGTCGTATATTATTTTTTCGAGCTTCTCGCTGTCGTTTAGCTCCCATTATGCTCAGATTCGCCACCTGGTAGTGGCCTTGAATTATCTATGTATGTTCTTCATTGGTCTCCATCATCTTTATCTTTTAACCCACGGCCTTGCCGGCATTACTTATAACTGAGTATCACCATTCTTCGAAAAGAACCTGTTGCTGCAAGATTAGGCATTCACTTTTTCCTCCTCTCACATCAAGAAAAATGTGCCGTTTCCAAGCTCTGTTCTTTTTGTTTCTGGCATCAGACAAATTGCATTATTCCATTTAATTTTCCCTCACTCTTTCTATTATGTAGATTAGATTCTGCGTCTCGAGCGCGCTGTTTTTGTCCCGACATTATGTGCTCTGTCCTGAGGAATCCGTCCCGCTTCCCAATGCCTGCTTTACCAGAAAAATAATCCCCTGCTCGTTTCTGGCGTCCCAATCCATCATTCCCTTAATTCCTTGTCTAAGAATTTCCTAAACCACCTAGAACTGATGATATTTATTGTTGGGTCGAAGTGATGAATTCGGCACCACCACTCACCCTACCGGACGGAAATAATGTGAAGATCTCATGGAACATGGACAGCACGATAATAAATGACTTGCCTCGGGAAATATGAAAGAAGACGGGTCCGCGTTCTGACTTTGAAGGTGACGGTGCAAAATTTAATTAAAGGATGTCGTGACCCAAACTTGTTTTCAGGGGGAGGCGAATTACACCATTTTGCTTAGTGTTAAGGGGCTGAGTTAGGGTGAGAGCGCTTTATCGATAAATTAAATAATGGGAGCGGAATTGCATCTCACCGAATCACTGCGTGGCAACGCTTGACATTTCGAACGAAATTTATGTTGTCGGTAAACGTGAAGTGTTGATGGTCTGCTTCGCTGACAACACTTTGGCTTAGTATTTATTCGCTACAAAAGACTGAAGTTGCCAACCACTTGAAACTTTGAAAATGGTATATCCCAAGAAGATTTTTTTAAACTTATGACTCATTCCTTGATTAACTGATCAAAGTCCATCACTTGATGTTGAACAAAACAATAGAAGATCGCAAAAATGGATTTGAAAAATATATTGACTGTAAAGCCAGTTAAGTTTTATCCTTTGTATTCGTGGCTTCGTGACGAATGCTTTCAGTATAATTTTATAGAATCTGTCCTTAGCTTTTCTGATCATACTAGGCTACTATTGATATACTCTACTAATAATTGTAAAACTAGGTGATTGTGTTGTATTAATATGTGTAATTGTTGGTAAACACTTAGTTGTAGGCAACAGTGATAGACAAGCATGGGTGTGCGAAAAGAAGTTGTCAACCCCTTGAAACTTTTAAAAAAGGAAAAGTGACAACTTAGTCAGAACATATAGAGCGTATTCCATCCTACTTACCGTAGTTACTACGCATGACGTCACAAATTCTGCCTTTTTGTCGTCAAGGCTGGAACGATTTTTGTATTTTCCAGCGGAATATCATGCCTCGGGTGAATCCGACCAATCACGTGACAGTGATTCGCGGTTACTACGCTTACCACGCACCCGAGCGTGGTAAGCAAATAGTTACTATTTTGAGAAGGCTGGAACGGTCAGCGTAGTAACTTTTCGTGAGGTTGGAACGGATTTAGTAACTAATAGTTACTATTGGTACGAGGGTGGAACATGCTCATAGACTATCGCTCCCCGTTGAAAAGAAAGGTTCTGTTTCTCTTATACTCAAAACTATTTACTCTTCAACTTAAAGTATTTTAAAATATTTGAATACTTTAAAACTAGGCTGTGCTTTCAACAAATAACCAACGGTTTTGGCTTGTTTAAGCCTTTTGCGAGACCCGTTGACTTGTAGCGAAAACAGGGAAAAAATTTACATAACCGGTTTTTCTGATGGAAAAACTTCTCGAATACAACCGTCCACAGCGAGATACACATCGGAGGTAGCAAAACACGACAAATGAGAAAATCAGCGTGGTTTTGTTAGAGGGCCTAGAATGTACCGTACGAAATTGGGATCTCCGGGTTTTAGAAATACATGGAGTGATTATGGAAGTAGGTTGCATTAGTATTATAGGTGAGACAGGTCCTTTAAGCTCGAATATCTTTGGTACCTAGTGAACTTTAAAGTTTAGCAGGAACACGGCTTAAATAAACGAAAGATAGCTTGGAATAGTCCACTTTGACAACGCTAAAAAAGTCCACTCGACTTCTCACTCTGTAGGATCTAGGACGAAGACAAGCGAAAACTCGGCACAAGGCAAGAGTTCTACAAAACTTTCCAAAACGCAAGAAAAGATTTATGAATCCAGTCTGAGGCCTAAACTTTCTGTGATTAACGTCTTCGAGCACTGAGCACAAATCGGCGACTAGGAAAAAGGGACAAAACCAAAGTGTTGATCCCAAACGCAAATAGCTGCACAATACCTTCTCGACGGAGGGGGATGGCTCGAAGGCTGTGGGAAAGACAATTGTGTTTAATTGGGACACATTATTATGTGTAATGTTTTTTGAAAGTTCAAATTGACAAGAACGCCAGGACCCGAAATAAGTTGTTCACTGATTAGTTCTTCCACCGGACTGCATACCGTTTTATAGAGCGACGCGATGTGCTTTTCACATTTCTTCCCTGCCTCACTTGGTTCCGAAGACACCTTTATATCGGTACACATTTCTTAAATGTTCCTTTCTTCTTGTCCGCTATAAAGAAAGATATAATTCAACATCATGATCACCAACAGCGGTTGAAAAATAGATTATTGAAAGTTTCTTTTTCTCCTGAACATTTTGAAAAATGTCGCTTGACCCCTTAATGCCTGACATCGACGAAATGGCTTTTAGCGCCGAATATTTAGTTGATTGACTGGGCAGTGCAAACTCGTAAAGCTAAGTGCACACACAGTCCGGTAAGATTCCGCACGCGAAAACGCGCATACGAAATTCGCGTCACGATGCCCGACAGGTTTTTCAGATAGAACGAAATTCAGACGTGAAACTTGGCCCCAGGTTTGAAAAATCCACTGCTTAGCCTACAGTCAGATGATGCTGATTGATTGCCGAATGAATGAATGCAGCTGACATTAAATAGGTCGTATAAACAGTTGAAATTTCAAACACAGCTTCTAATTTTTCAGTTCTCAGGGCACAATTTCGCATGCGTTTAAAATTCGCTCCGGTAAAAGTAGAATATTTTCTACTCAAATCGGAACGAAATTACCGGACCGAATCCGCATGCGATGCGTCAAAATTCCGGAGCGGAGAAGGAAATTCGCACCGGACTGCGAAACTCGGACTGTGTGTGCACGCTACTTAAGGCGATTTGTACACGAGATTTAAAGTAATATTTTGTCTTCCTTTCTTGTACCTTTCGTCAACATAATAATCCGAAATTTTGGTCGGGAAGCACGTTGCCATCACCAAGCTTGCTGTTAAGTAATCCCTCGTCAGCGAAAAATCACTTTGGGCAAGTTTACTTATAATGCAACACGTGCCTTCCCTCTCGTCCTAACTTTTTCATTTTTTCCAGGCGAGCCGTACTTCATCGCCCTAATCTGTGCGGTACTGTTAATAGTCCTGCTTCTTGGGACATTAGCGTTTGTCCTCGTTCAGCACCGCAGACGCCAACCCCCGCCACCAACATTTCCTCACGCTCAAACGCTACAAATCATTGAGAAATCAAATAACCTCCAAAATGAGGAAACTTTCAGATCAAAGCGGCAAAAAGACCGCAACATGGAGACGAAAATCCGGAACGAGGTCGCTGAATCTTGTAGCTTTCCGGAAACTCCGCCAGCTCTTCCGCCTAAACGTGTCGCCGAGTTCAGCAAAGCGAGTAACTTTGAGATGCGGCACAACGACGCTTTTGCGGGATCGTTTGTGTCCAGTAAATGCGTGGAAAAAGACACAAACTTGCACAATGATATTAGTAGAACTTCTGTGATTCCGAGTATAAAATCGACGGCGGAGCTTATTATATAAAGTAATCTGAAACCAGTGATACTCGAATTCTGTGACAAGTGCAATATTTTTATACTCCATTATGCATGTTTCGCTGTATATACTTTATATATTTAGTCGGAGACCTATTGTGATAGTAAAAGTTATCGCCTTCTCAGTAAATTGCCCCGTCGTCACCTGCTATTCATCCTTACCGATCTGACGCAAACCGGATAGGAATGTATCAAACGTGTGTACAGTGCCAACTGCGCCCGTTCCCACGGGGACCGGATCCGCTTGGAACGCTAGAAATGGAACACGATAGTCTTTCAGGTTCAAGTTCTTTCGTTGTCGGCACTAATTGAACAAAAGAAATATTTACACAAATCCGGCAAAGAGCAGAGTACAAAAAAGCAGGATTTAAAAAAAAGTTCAATGCTGACCTAACTGCAAATACAAAAAAATAGTTAGGATGCAACGTATAAACGCCTTACCCACCATAGAAAAAACTCACTAATGGCATAAGGCGTGAAGTCCTTGAAGAAGTCCTTGAAGCTTGAAGTCTTATTGGCATAAGACTTCAAGAACCCCGCAATGGCCGAATCCGGTCCTAACCTACAAATTGTTTATTCCCTCCCCCCCCCCCCCCCCCACGAATATTCGGATCCACACCAGGAATTAAAATAACTAACCACTGACGCGGATCACGTCCCCAGTACTTCAGCCAAGATTGTCATCCTAGGATGTGAAAATACTTTTCCGGAACCAGATTCTAGCCGAACTATCCATCAGAGGCAACAACTAATAACATTTCTTGGTCCAATATGTGCCTTTTCCTGAATAACAACATTCAAATCAACTCGATTGGATAACATCTACATTCATTAAATGTCCAAGCCCCTCCCCACCTTTAAATACTGACGCATAAGCCCATCCACGAATTCGACCAAATTCGTCAAAACTTGTAAATTTATTTGGGAATGCTCGGGATCGCGGATAGACGGACGGACTGGCCCCAAGAAGATTATAAACAAAATAAATAAAACAGGCAGTACCGAAAACTACATACGGAGGTAGGGGTGGGGTGGGGGTTAATAACTCTTGTAAAAGGCACTGTCCAAAGGAGTAAGATGCATCAAATGCATGGAAATATCAGCTTTAGAAAACTCTGAATTTAATTCTTTTCTACAAAGTACGAATTTATTCCATCAAATCATATTCTACCGAAGACCCCTCATTGCCTCTACAGCTGCAAGCGAGAACGGACACATCGCGCTTTTTATGGGACCTTCGGGAACGCCGATGTATTAGCAGAAAAGGAGCTATCACGACGGTGTCTCGTTCAATATTGCACGTCCCAAGTCATTTCCAGTTTCTCTTGATTTTGTGCAAAAAAGGGGAAAGACTGAATCAGCTGAATCGGCATCAATCGTTAAACCCGCGGAGTTACCAGCTCTGCTGTGCGGCGAAGATGTAAAAGCCGAACCTACTTTAAAGACCGAACAGCCGGTTGACAAACTGGTCAGGTTACTGAGTTTCCACAAGAGGCGTTACGCATGGGGAGGGCCCCCCCCCTCCCTCCAATATTGTCGACAATTGCTTAAGAAAACAAGAGCTGGAAACTCATATGGCACTTGCAAGGGTAGGTACTATGTAAATACGCTAAGGTTCACAAGATTGTAGTTAGGGCTTTTCCAAGAACCCCTCCAACTCCTACGAACCATAAAATATTGTAGCATTGTGCGGTTAAGATAAATACTTTAAGGGGGGACAGGAATTAATTCGTAAAATCCTTGAGGCACAAATGATCACGGGCCCTTCGGGAAGATGGAAATGTATCGTTTGGTCGAAGAAATTTCTGCAACGTCCGGTTAAGATTTGAACTTTAAGGGGGCTAGGATTCATTTGCAAGCAAACCCTTGAGGTATAAATGATCAGGGGCTCATAAGGGACATGAAAATGCATCGTTTGGTCAAATGTATTTTGCAATGTTTGGTTAGAATGCGCACTTTGAGAGGCAAGGAACAAATGATACTGGGCCCTTTGGGAACATGAAAATGTATCGCTTGGCCATGGGTATTTTTCCACCGTGCGGTGAAGATGCTCACACTAAGGGTGCTAGGAATTTCTTTGTAAGAAAACCTTTGAGGAATAAACGACCACGGACCTAGATGTTCCTACGGCCCAAGCTGACTGCGAATCATATTTGACGGTGCAGAACGGATAAGTCAGCTACATTTTATTCGAGCTACATTTCGGCCCTTCTTGGCTTGGCCTTCTTCCAGCTTGAGCGGCTTGAGCCTGAAGAGGACCCTTGCCAAGAAGGGCCGAAATATAGCTCGAATAAAATGTAGCTGACTTATCCGTTTTGCACCGTCAAATATGAACACGGACCCTTGGTGAGCATGAAAATGCATCGTTAATCCAAAAGTAGTTTTGCACCAGGCGTAAGGTTTATACTTTAAGATTCATCTGCAACCGAAACAAATGAGGTATGAATGATCATTGACGCTGAGGAATCTGTATCGTTGCCCAGTCCGGACCTGAAACTGGAAATCTGGTAGAATGTGCTCTTGTCAGTTGTCAGGATTCATTCAAATCAGATAATTCGTTCGACAGTTATGTATGTCACAAGATTCCGCTTTCCCCCTCACTCCAGTTCCCTAGATCCGGGAAACGACAATTCTGGTTTTGTCAGTTCTCTAGTACGCCAAACAAATTTCATCGTCCTACCCTACCTGCCACAAGATTTTTGGTCCTCCCTCTACCCCCCCCCCCCACACACACACAAGTGACCGGATCTGGTTTCGACCTGTGTCAAGGAGATGCAGCTGTTCCCTGTCCCGGTAGGCAAAATATTTCCCTCGAATAACTAACAGAGAATTTACTGAAAAAAGTAAATTTTCAGCCCTTTGTGAGGTGATCAAAATCCTTCTTGAAACATATGTCGAGATTTTCTAATAAGATTGTGAGGTGATCAAAATCCTTCTTGAAACATATGTCGAGATTTTCTAATAGTGGACAACTTCAGTGTCATGGTTCAAATCGGTTGGTAGACCACGGTCATCTGCGGTTGTGAGGGGCTAGTAACTTCTGCTAGTTGGTGTTGGTGTTGGTAGCTTCTGCTAGTAACTTCTGAGTTATCGAGTGCTTGTGAATGTGTTTGCAAACCACTTAAATCGCCAATTAGTAAGGGGCTACAGGAATACAGGGGCTACAGGATTTCGCTCGAAGCAAATTTGCAAAACCAGTTCACGTCCCAATCCACGGGATAGTTATTATACAAGGGACTTTTACTGTGGCGAACCAACCAGAAACCAATTTTGAATTTAGAAGTCTAGGATTCTGAAATGGGAGTCTCGTAGACATTCCAGGGACCACATGGCGTAGTCTTATGGAGAAAATCAAGGAAACCGAAGACTTAATTTGAAGTGGAAATAGTTCTCGAGATGGAAACAATAATAGTAGTGAACTGAAAAACAAAAATGCTCCTCAACCGGTGATTAACCTGCAACCTTTGGCTTCACGTTCCAACGCTTTAACCCATGGCTCGATTGAGATTTATTGTTCTGTCAAAGCGAATGTTAAAGCGATAATTAAAGAAAAAAACAGGGCAAGATAAGCACAAAATTTGGTTGTTGTGGGTACTTTTAGTAACTTAAAGCAGCCTATATCGATGTTAGCGGTGAGGAAGTAGCAACTTGTGCTAGTTACTAGAGAGTATGGCATTACTCTACGCGACGGTAAGATAGACCGAACGCCAATGCCTTGAAAGCCTGGAAATTTAAACCTGTATAAGATGAGGGTTGTCTTGAGTAAATCTTTCCGGCACAAATAAGCTGATTTGACATTCGCCTTACCACACTTTAACTCCCCTGTCTGTACTTTAGAATGCTTCTTTTTTTTATCTTCCTAAGTATTATTTCCTTTTTATCTCTGTTTTTTGTTGTTTCCATCTTCTGTTTGGTTGTCAATCTGCGACTGATCAAAAATTCATATTTCGGCTACGGCTTGAAGAGGACCCTTGCCAAGAAGGGCCGAAACATCGGTTCAGCACCATTCACCAATAAGATCAGCGGTTTCGGTGAGATCCCAAACGGTAATATTTTTTGGACTTCCTAATACAGACAATTCGGTTTAGAACAGGTTTCCAGAATCCGCAAACCTTCAATATGATCCTTACAGACCCCTTAGCCCGACTCGTTGGGTATAATACATCATTCTTCCCGTCTTCGGGGTCCACAGACTGTCGACTGAGGCGAGAACGAAGTATTTCCCGAGTCACCGTAGCTTTCCCAGTATACCAACCTTCAAACCAGTTTTCTGCAGAATACTCTAAATTCTCGGAAACTATAGAACTCCACTCCTCCAGGTATTCGACAAGCAAAAACATCCTTTTCTGGAATAATCCTAAATATTCTCCATCAAAAGAAAGCACGTTTGCTGAAGATCGACAAATCCTTTTAGCTTCGGCAGAGCATTGCATAACATCCTTTGTTACTTCATTATTAGTGAAAAGATAACTGATAAGTGATATGACGGACCGCGACGATAACCCCTAATTGGGCCTACGATCTGCTGACCATCCGGAAGGAACAAAACAAAAGAAGAACCTACCTCGAAAATTCGAGTGGATCGATTCGAATTTCTAGCAATTAAGTTTTGCTTTCTTCGGTCCATGGATTCCTCATAATCGGAACTTTTGGCTTGCTCCAGCTGAACCTCACGAAAAGCCGATGTAGCATCGATGATGAGGCTGTGGGATAAAAGATCTCATAACTGCCACAATTTCCCGGCCTCATGACTTGGGTCGTACGGATCCATAGCTCCGATTAGCTGCTGTGCTAATCCACGGTCAAGCTTTGATGCATATTATTCAAACGTTTGGCTACGGAATTAATCCGAAGCATGACACTGTTCTGTCCAGTCTTGGATCCGAGCAGAACCCTATCAAATCGGACCTTAAGGTAACAGAATAATTTATTTGTTAATTAGTTGGGGACCCAATGTTGCAAATTATATTTATGTTATAGTAATAATAAAATAATAATATAATTTCACCATAAAGGCTTTCGCCCCTACAAATATCTCAATGTACACTAAATTGGATGTCAGCCAGGGAACGATCCACACCTGCATTGAACTGATTAATATTTCCGGCATTTACGACACTTTCAGTGAGATGATTCCAGTATTCAAATATCAGGTTTCTCAAGCTCCACTTTCCAGTGTCTTTTCGAAATTTCGACCATTCAGTTTCCAGCTGTTTCCTCTGAGACCGTTGTGGTTAAAGGTGAGGATATCATCAGGCCTTCTGTTGTCATAGTGGCTATGAAAAGTTTCGATCAAATCACCTTGGAGATTTCATGTCAATGTTCTTCACGTAAAGTAGCCGATATAATGGCGTATCTCAGCTGGTCGGCCCGGTCTGGACTGGATATGTGAATTCCAGCATTGCTATTTAATTGTGTGTGAACCAGGGACTTCGGGATTGACTGCGGCTGCACTAGCATTCTGCATTCCTTTATCCGGTTTCCTTACTGTTCCTACGGCTAGTGGGGCACCTATGGTGTCATAAATAATAATAATAATAATAATTTATTTGCAACCCACTGCACAAATGCAATGTGAAGATAGTGGAGTAAAGAAGAGAAAGAAACAGATGAACAACTGAAAGAAACACTAGTACAACGAAATAAACACAGAAGTCAACAGAACAAACGGATGAGCCCGTGATGTGGAGTAAGCTGGTTCTATGCTTGTCGCCTTGTCCAGATAAATTATTATGAAGCTTATGAAATTTTGCCATAAAATCGGGAGCTTTGTATTTTCGGGTTATTCTTCGATTTCGATACGATGTAGGAAAATAAAGCAGGTATTTACAGTATTTGTAGTAACACTCTATGTCACTCTTTTTCAACAGAATAAGATCGCAAAAGACTGAATACAAAGAAAACAAAGCCTTTCGGCTATAATTAGACCGGATTAGCACAATCTTGGAGTATCCAGATTTAATCTTTGAACAAGCTTCACTGATGAAAGTCTAGGAAAGTCTCTAATTTGACAGCCTGACGAGGACCCTTGCCAAGAAGGGCCGAAATATCGCTGATGAAGAATCGTAGCTGACGGATCCATTGTAAACGTTGTTTGAATAAATGTTTCAAAGTCAGCTTGGGCTCAAAGAATATTTATCTTGAAAATCTCTAAGTCTTAAGCTCACACCTTAGGAGCCGTATCTTCGCCAACCACGCGCAAACCCTTACAACACCTGCCTGTTTGCCTGCTAGGACAGGCTTTCCACTCGAAAGCAGATACAAGGCTTGAAGAAACGGAGCTTGGCTCCATAACTTGGGACAGCCCTCTCTGACACAGGCTATAAAAATCCACTCCACTTAAAACATTGTAGGCTCTGGGTCGGAGACAATCGAAAACCATCCTTTTTGGCCCCAGGCAGGAGTTCTATGAAGTTCCCGAAGTACAATATCATGTTCATCAATCTGAGCACAGTTCCAAACTTTCCGTGGAAAACACAAAGGTTAGAAACCTTACTATCCTCTAGAACTGGCAGTGGACAAGGGAAAATAAAACAAAACAAGAGCTGAAAGCTTGTATGGCATGTAAGCATATATTTCAGGTATGGGAAGTATACGATCCGGACATATAAATGAACAATCTAGGACACGTGCTCTCCCATCTATCAAGTTCCATACGCGTTCGAGAGTTAAGCATGTGACAAGATATCCGAGAAGCCCCACCTCCCAATAGTGTCCAGGTCCCTCTCGGACCGGTAAATGTACACGTAGGGCTTGCGGCTGTCCTGCTCCTAAAATCTCGTGCTGAAAACTCCATTATGAACGAGCCACAAGATTTCCGATATCCCACCCTCCAACTGCCGAAACAGTTGCCAAATCCGGTCCGGACCTTTCTACGAGACGACCGGGCATGTATTCTTCCAACCGTCAAGTTTCACACAGATGGGTTCGTCATTAGAGAGTTTCCGGTACACTCTCCAGCTTTCCCCAGTGACATTCGACTCGATTTGAACGCATAAACGTCCCATCGGGAGCATTTGCTGAGAGACATGATCTTGCCATTTATCATGTATCATTCAAATCCGATCACCTGTTTGAAAGTTTTGCATCCCACAAGATTTCAGATTCCCCATCCCTCCACTCCCCCAAGATAGTCGGATCTAGAAATGTTTATTTCTGTTTATTAGAAATGTTCGGGGCCCTAATACGCCTACGCCTACCAAACTTCAGCTTCCTTTCACGCCTGGATGTACCTTAATTCACGATCACCGGACCAACTGAAAAGCGATCGGTAGATGGATATATATACTGGAGCCGTAGTATAAAGTCGTAATAAATGCAAAAAAAAAAAATAATGCAACTAGTACTTGAGAGGAGATTTTGACACTGGATTTACGTTACTAGGAACTGAGAAATGTCTGCTGAACCTTACACCTAACCTTTAAGAGGAAACAAAATGTATCGATGTCCTGGTCCGCTGGATCAACAACCTGATCTCGTCGTAGGCGAATGATTATGACATGTTTCCTTGGAAAGCCTTCCCGCTCTTCCCTAGAAAACGAGCAAGCCAGATTGGAAACGATCGGGAAATCGGAAAGAAATTATCTAGCTTCGTCCAAACTTTTTTTTTCATATTCCAAGAGATCCAGTCTCAAACACTCCCGGAAAAAAATCTTCTCAAGTATTTTCCCTACTGAGTGCCGGCAAGCTCCTTCCGATCGTAGGCTGATAGAGGCTAAGCGTCATTATCCATTATTCCACTGCCAACATCATCACCGCGCCACTCTTCACACTTTCATATAAGATGGGGAGCATGGGGAACCTGAGAGCTTTTCCAGCCCGCTGCGTTCCCACTGAAGGATAAATATTTTTGAGTGCTCTCCCGATAGACCGCGTGTTTGCGGAACTCCAATAAGCAATATCATTACTTCAAAGATGAAACTCTTAGCCGCTCAATTTGAGGAGAGATTAGCGACTGTTTTTCAGAGAAAAGTGACAAAAATCGGCCTCTCAAGACTTGAGCGGGGAGGGGATTTCTGACAAAAAGAAAGGGGGTATTCCTGTCTACGAAAAACGGCAAAGGTTATCACGGTACCGTAAGGAGGGGGATGTGAAGTGATGGTATTCAGTAGGCCTACCACTAGCCAGAAGATTGTGAGTGGAGGAAGGATGCGTCAGACCTAAAAAGCTAGCCACCTCCTCCAACGAACACATAATCTAAAACTCCCACAAAAAGAGACCAACGACGAAAGTAGGTACTGTAAGTACTTTTACTTGTCAATAGTTAGTTCTGTCATATTTTTCATACAATAAGGTCTCTTGGCCATTGTCCGGCCCTGACGCTACTGCTTTCTGTGCATGTCACATATCCGTTCTGGACAAATCAATTCCACATACCAAATTTGTTCCATACCAGATGACAAACCAGTTAGGGTGGCGACAGTTTTTATCACATGAGATCAGTGTATCAAGTGTTTAGCATAAGAACTACTTACAGATAACTTGGATAGACCATCAGAATCAGGTGCTCGCGGACAGGAATTCCTGCCAGGATTTTCGGAACCATCATCAGTTCCATCCGAAAATGTTGACACTTTTTCAACTTCGCAAGGAAAGTGAAGAAGGCCCGGCCGGAAAAGCCTTACCGTCTTTCCTAGCGTAAAAGAAGGGGACATTCGCTTTAAGTTTAACCGAAAAGGTAGCTTATTTTTATATCTGATATTTAAATACACTGCATAATTTTGACTCATCTAAAGGATTTTTATTTTTTTTCACCCGGGGATCTAATAATAACGTTCAGAATGTGCATTGATTGCACGACAACCCAAAACTAACCCACGGAGAATCGAATTTCAACGAAAGCCTACGTTTCCAGGTGTTATGGAAGCTAAGCTGTGAAATTCGCGGATGAAAAACAGAAAATATTCTTTTTGTAAGATGACTGTTATTTTTCGGCAATGCCCTACCTATGTAGTTCTTCAACACCTCAAGCATAGGGGGACAAGCACATAGAGATAGCTTACCATACATCCGAAAGAATAAGTTCATTCGATGAAACTGATTATCTGTGGATAGCGGACAAACGAAGTAACACTTTTACATCGGGTTTTCAGGCCTATTTGAGTAAATAAGTGAAGTGTAACTAAACTGTCAGATCTCAGCCCTATTCGTTTGAACTTTAACAATCAGCCACGTTTTCATGAAGAAAAGGTGTGTTCAGTATTCTCGTGTCTGTGGTCTGACCCATTGAATAGTTTATTGGGGGGGGGGGGATTCACCGATTCGCTGTTGTAAAGGGTTGACTGAGAGTTTTGGTTCAGAGTAATGCTGATTGATGTTAGTATGATGCAGAAAGAAAAAGAACATTAGGGCTTTTTTTCAGATTTTTTCTACATCAGGTTTTTAAGTAAACATTTTTTTTCTGTTTTTATGTCACTTCACCTTCGGCCAAGTGCCATATAGCAATCGCAATTCCTGTCCGTCCGTCGGTCGGTCGGTCCGGGTTTTGATTGTTCGGGCACTTATACATGCTTACTTACTCTTTAATCCGGCAATGGAAATTCCATAATGACTAGCCTAATCCAAGAATACAAACAAAAACAATAACAGTAACAGAACGAACGAATATCACTTATCCACCTGCGAAACCAAAAAGACTGGAATTGATCTTATCCGAGATGGGTAATGATAACTGCATAAAAGGGGTACTCACTCCATCGATAAGACTATTTCCGCAATAATTATTTACAAACTGGAGTCTAATAGATCCGTGGCTCTTGCGAACTACCTCCGCGAAATCCGGCAATGCAGCATCAGAAAACATTTCCGTAGCGCTACACCAAGACGGCAAAGAATGTAGGAGTCGGAACGAATTGTTGTAACACATACGTATTGTATTAGAGGCCTTAACTGTATGACGAGATCATGCCAACACCGTACAGACAAGTACAGTATCTTCGGAACAGAATATTCTCAACCTGAGTAGAGCAATTGCTGAGTCGTCTTATTAACATATTTGCTCGTATGCAGTGAGATCTGTACAAGGTTTTTAAGGCGACAATCATCACTAAGATCACTAGAAAAAATGAACCTTAGGTACATAAATTCATCCACAAAACAAACAACATTTCCTGGAAAAATGCGTTGGGCGGTATTTTTACCGCCCCATACATAAGCTAGGACGATGAAACTTGGCAGGCATGTCAGAGACCCCAAAAGATTGAGTTGGAAATAGTCACTTCCTCGATCCGAGCCTCGTGGGGGAAGGAAGGGGGAATCCGGGATCTTGAGGTATTCTTATCTTTTGAACGGTTGACCAGATCTTAATGAAACTTGATATTTGGACAGACCTTGTGTCTCAGGCGACCCAATTAAAATCCGGACCGGATCCGGTGACTTCGGGGGGAGTTGGAGGGTTGAACCGGAAATCTTGGGAAACGCTTAGAGTAGAGGGATCGGGATGAAACTTGGTGAGAAGCAAACAAAAGTCCCAGATACATCCTTGACGTAACTGGACCGGATTCGGGCACTCTGGAGCAAGTTGGGGGGGGGGGGGGTCCGGAATTATGGTGATCCCGCGAGTTCGGTACTTCCTGATGTAAGGACGATGAAATTTGGCTGGCATATCAGGGCTCGAACATACGAACTTGAGGATATCGTTTGTATGATCCGACCATCGTGGGGGGAGTGTAGGGATGGGGAATCCAGAATCTAGTGGCATTAATAATTTTTGAACAGGCGATCATATTTGAACGTAATTCGGCAAGTGGAGAGAGGTGTCGTCTCAGATGTACCATGTCAAGTCGGGACCTGATCCGATACTTCGAAGGGGGTGTGGAAGGGCGCACCGGAATTTTTGTGAAACGCTTAGCGTCGAGGGATCGGAACGGAATAACAATACGTTCTTGATAGAACCAGATCATGTCGGGGCTCTTTGGGAGGAGTTGGAGGGGGTTTCTCGGAATTGATCGCGAGTTAGGATACTTCCCGATGTGCTAAGCACGATAAAATTTGGCTGGCATATTAGAGATCCTACCAAATAGACTTAAGAACCCAGCACAATGCCTATGTTCAAATTTCCCACAAAAGAAACACCTTTGGTTAGGCTTTGTCCCAAACTTCACAATGACGAATTCGAATGTCTTTTATCCCTCCTTGAAAATATCGTAAGTAAAGTTAGTTACATTAAATTCATTAAGCACAAAATTTATAATTTTGTACTTTATCATAGCCAATTTGACTAGATAATTTTCTTCGGTTGTAGCCGTCACTTTATAGCGTTCATTATTTCGATCTTGATAACTAATTCTGTTAATAAATGTTGTACTTTTCTAACTCAGTTTGTGTTTTTGTGGGGTATCAGTAAGAAAAGACTGTCCGAACCAACCCCTTCAAAACTGTCCGAACCAACCCCACCCTGGCTGAAATAACAAAATGGGGTAACCATAGGAAAACCAAATGATATATCTCGAAAACACTAAGCAGGCTGTAAACCCGTATCACTGAGCCATACATTACCATTTGATTGCCTTCCAGTAATTCATTTAGATTGGAAAAGGTTTCTTCCACCGCTTTTCAACATATCAATTACCCCCTTTATCAATTCTGAGCCTACTGTCTCAGTTATGCTACATGCATGGAAACTTCCTCAGCTCTCGCTTATAAATACTACGGGCATCAGAAACGGACTGTGTGACGTCACCACTCCATGTACACACTGAATGAACCCTACTCAACCACGTGCTAACGCTGCCAACTTCAAATATGGTTGTGCGATGACTTAGTACGGAAACCGACAGAACTCAAAATTATGAGGTAGTCTTACTGGACACATTTGAACTGAACACTCACCCATTTAAATTATGGAAAAAAAAATCGACAAGACCACATGGCACCTGTGCCTATCCTCTGTACGCAGCGGCAGAAAAACCGCTAATCCTACCAGCTTCCGCGAACGCTTTAACGAAAGGAACAAGCCACTCCCTGGCCAGTACGCAACAGGGATAGCTTCTATAAGCCTGAGATGATGTGAGAGGACTCCAGGAGACTGGAGATATCACAAGCATGGAACTCGGCTTTGGTATGCTTTTAGTGACTGGGATTGTCCTACAGCTCTTATCAGGTATATAGTAGGCTACTCTTTTGATGGCATATATGGCTTATCGTTTTTGCATATAAAAATTAATTTGTCTTGGGAGTGAGAAAAACGTGGTGATAGCTACCCAATTTTGGGCTTCCTGTTTTCTCATTCTTGCCCATTCTTGTCTCATCAAATTTATCAGAATTATTCTGTTAGATAAACGTGAACTCGGTCCTCCTTGTCTTCCAAATTTGTAGACCTGATGATTTGATGTCGAAAAAAAATGTAGAAGCAAGAGTAGAAAGCGGTGTTTCTTTTACGTGGCAGATTTATATGTATATATTCCTATAAAATTTGATAAGTTACTTAGGAGGATAGGTAATTGGAAGGAAAAGGAGAGATGTATCAATTTTCTGACGGCACAGAGTGCCGAAAGCTAAGAATGTAGAAGCATGAGTAGAAAGCGGGGTCAATCTTTACGTGACAGATTAATATGTATTTATTTCTGTAAATTGGGGGGGGGGGCAGGTTTAATTTGATTTGTTCAACATCCTGTAAAATCGGGATTTTCTGGAACTCCAAATGAAAATGTTTCTCGACTGCAATTTTGAACTGGATATAATAAAATCAGTGCGCTGTTGACCGGGTTAGAAGTGCGAACGCAGCCAATGGCAACGAAGCAATACACGGGTTCATCCGTGCTCGTTAGTCCTCTACTTTTCGCTAATTGATGACAAGCTTTGACCCGTTTCCAACAAGCGGAAATGTATTGTTAATCAAAAAAAAAAACTCGATTCCGAATTATTTGGCTTGTCGTTTTGCCATAATTCCATAATTCCATTCCACACGGAAACAGGGAGATACCTGCACTTTTTTTCGATATAACTTAGTGTTTTTGGAAAGCTGGCGTGATCACTAAAGTACCGCTTCCAATTTCCCAGCATGTTGCTTTATTTGTTTATTTTTTTGCGAGGGCTTACATGTTGCAATTTTGCCCGAAGTCCATTCCTAAATAGCCCGAATCCAACGGAGCTTTTTCTTCGCATAAACTACCCTGTGTCTTAAGCCACCGACAAACGAGGCAAGCTTCGAGATGTCGTGCATTTCTATCTCGCACATTCCGTCCGAACAGGAAAGGATTTAAAAACTCGAGAAGATGCCATTGCAAAGATATATGATCAGCAAAACATCTACCGAGAGCTCACAAATATGACCGATAATTGATTTTATTCATGGATGGAATGCCGGAGTCCCGGAATCGCGGTACTAGAGTAACGGTTCCAGGTTTCATAGCAAATTGCCACAATAAAAGCTAAATAATATGCAACAAAAATTAAGTAAGTATGCACATAAAAATAAGTATAGTGCTTACGTAATAATACACGAACTTAAAAAAAAACAAAGAATGGAACACGGAACCGGACCGGACGGGCAAAACATACCTGAATAAAGAGCCAAAAACGGAAATTCATGGTTTGTAGAACTGGTGACTAGGTGACAAGTGGAGCCGACGTGCGGTACTTGACGCTGGAAATGGTTTCAGTATGTTTGAGTGACTGGTTAGATCTGTCGGTTAGGGAGTTATTCGTTAAGGAAGTGGCGGAACCTGACTGATTGCATAATTTTCTTTCCGACAGTATTCAAATTATGGGCAAATGATATTGAGACTCTGCAACGAAACGACTGAAGGGAGTGAATTCATATGCAGTTGTATTACTGTTTATAAGGTTGTAGTGGAAGAAAAGGGATGCATGTACATCGAGAAAGAGGCAGAGTTGGTGACGTTAAAATTCATACAATAGATTTAATTAATAACAGCTAGCGTATTTCCGAAGACGTTCATGCATGTTAAATGGGACCGTCCATCTTTCATCCTTCGAATTTTCGATAGGAGTGCTTATTTGTTGGAATCTGTGCTATTACAAAACAGCAGTCGAAGGCGTGCGGTTCTTGAAACGAATCCATGAAATAAAGACTTTAGTAGCTTTTCTATGTAAGAGTGCGAATCCCACCTGATGCCACTAAACAGACAGGTCTCAATGAAAAAATTTTGTTGCCTGTGTAGTTGTATGGTAGTTGTACGAAAAAGTTGCAAGAATTGATATGCAGTAGTATAGAATACTTTAATATAATGTGCCTCACACTGGGCTAATCTTAAGCAGTAGCATTCACTAGCATCCCGCCTTGCTCAAGTAGCATCCAGTCTTGCTATAGTAGCATGTAGTAGCATCAGTTGGTACTGCATGCTACTTTTTCGTATAAATTCATCCTAATATTTTGAGATAATTCTTCATCGGGGTCAGCTAAAATTTATTTCACCAATATTTATTATTAATATTATCATTACCCATCGTTAGGTATAAATACACAAAATGGAGTAGGAAAAGTAAGGAGAATCGAAACCAGTACACACCACGACATATCTACTTTGGCAAGGATCCTCTTCAGGCTGTAGACAGAAATAAGAAACTGCTGACACTGTAAAAATAAATCTTGCAGTATTTGCTACTGGGATTAATCTTGTCTCTAAAAAGATAATCTTATCTCTAATTCGGATTAATCTTATTTCAGTTGAGATAAGATTAATCCCAGTAGCAAATACTGCAGTTAACTTTAATCTTTATTCGGAGGAACTTTGACAGTGTACAACTATTAAAGCAGGTTGTAAATTCTAGCTTGAGTCTGAGCCGGACCCTTGCCAAAACGCCAAGGCGCAAATCTCAGTTTAGTACCATTGAACATTATCTTTATACTTCTAGTCTACTCCCTTTCCTGAAACATATAACATTTTCTCAGCTTATCTTCGGAATTTGATGTACAGAGCCAACGTATGGTACAGAGCCAATATGGTTAGTCTTGCCTAAGAACAGAAGTGGACGTTTAGCAAATACAAAATCGACAATAATCGACGGTATTAGTTAAGAATGGAAAAGAAAATTTAACTATCACAGTAATACTAGAACTATTAAATTTAAAATTTAACCGCATAGGGCTGGGGTGCGACACTGTAGTATTCCGCCACTTATTCAGTTAAATAGGCTTGAAAACCGATGAAAATGCGTCACTTCGTTTCTCAACCATTCACATATAATCGATTGTCATCCAGTGACCTTTTTTTCGAATTTCTGGTACCTCTACGTGCTTGTACCACATGCTTGAAATATTCAGCAACTATAACGTTAAAAGATTACCAAAAAATAAACCTTTTTTGGGTCACATGCAATAGCGGGCTTTCTTCAGACGTGACCTTACAACCTGGAATTAAACATCCGCTTCATTAGCCATCGAAATGTACGTTTTCCTTGAAGTTCGAATTCTCCGCGTCGGGATTAACTTTGTCTTGTCGTGCCAGCAGTGGATTTTCTGAACGTCAATACTAGAGCCCAAGACGAACAAAAAATAAATCCCTTAGCAGAGTCAAATTAATTCATTGTATTCAATCCCAAGATATGAAAATAAGCTGGTTTTTCAGTTAAACTCTAAGAAACAATAAGTAAGGGCAAGAATAGTTGCTTCATAACAAATGCCCCACTCGTTCAAAGGGACCGAACGTACGGCCTCTGAACTAGGGACAAACGAAAACGAAAAAGCGAAAAAATTCAACGAAAAAAAAGCAGGAGCAAACATTGTACGACGAAGACCGCACTACATAAACTAAAAAGTCAAAAAGGGTAATCCCTCGAGCAGTCAGCTTCGGCTTTACATGACTACTCTAACAGAATTCCGAAACCGTTTGTTGTTAGCAGTCAGCTTGGGTAAACAAATACTTATATTCTAAATTTTCAACAAGCTTAATGTGAGCATAAGATAACTTTTCAGCGCAGAACTTCTCAGACAAACAGAACAGTTTTTTGTCTGACGAGTTACTTCGGATTTCCAAAAGTTAGTAGCTTACATTGCAAAACACAGAAGAGCAAAACACTACAATTGGTGCAGCACGCTCATGGGAAATTAGAGGCATTGTAGAGACACTAATGAATTTTTTTTTTCGCTATTAGTTTCAACTTCCAGGGGAAATAAACACGTGATGGAAAAAGCTCAAAACAGATAGTCACCTCTGAGCTTATTGTCGCTGATTGGCTACTGAAGAAATGTAGCCAGTTCAAAGGAAGCGTGAACGCAGACATTATTTTAAAGCTTACACGATCGTACTTGTAACTTCCTGCTAGTTTCACAGAGGCTTGATCGCAAATCCTACATCCGAAGACGGCATTTTACTTCGGGTAAATATTTACAAAATACTGTACATTCCCCAACGTTCTATTAATTTAAGTCGTAGTGTTTCCGCTTCCCGGTCCTTTTCTTCTTTTCATCCACACGACTACGCTGCCACTTGCTGTCGATGGCGCCAACGGCCAACACTCATTATGCCCACGATCACAATGCGCACGAATCAAATGCCCGCGGCACCAAATGCCCAAGGTTCAAAATTCCCACGACTCAAAATGCTTGCGACTATAATCGCCCACGAGTCAAAAATGTCAAAAATGCCTACTTTTCAGAATGCCCACGACTGAATTATTTGAGGCGTTCAGTCCGTAATAAACTAAAATTAGGGGTGAATGAGTGACGGAAGGAGTAGACCGAGTATCAGAATGTGGATAACCGTATCTTGAACTGGTATAATATCAATTATAATATAATAATGGATAGACTATTTATCCAGAAAGGGGTATGGCCTCTTGGTTAGATGCCGCAAGAGCGCTGTATTTTTTTGAAGAATCTCTGACGGATAAGGAACCCGCTTGGAACTTTTATTTAAGAGCTTTAACTTGCTGATCTTTTCGTACCATTTTGGCTACCAAGATGGCCGCATCGTATTCCTGAAAATCCGGTAGTCCTATTAGTTTTCCGCTTATTCACATATGCCAGAATCCCGCTAGCTTCTACAAGCTTATTTATCTGCCCTACTTCACAACAACAAGATGCACTTTTATCCCCATCCGGCAGCCAGACTTTAAGAACAAAATATTTCTAATGGAAGACTCTTTCAGATTCTCAAGCTGTGCAAATAGTGGATTTCTATGTTCCAAAGCAGGTCGTTCGGGGTGAAGATGTTACACTGGAGTGCTCTTACGATCTTGGGTCCAGCAGATTATATAGTGTAAAGTGGACAAAGGGGACTCACGATTTCTATACTTACAAGTATTACACGTCCGCGCAAGCAAGAAAGGAGGTTTATCACGTCCCTGGAATCACTGTGGATGTAAGTATATATCTTTCTCACAGGTTGTTCCCACTCCCCAGATTTTTCAAAAATGTGTGCCTTTTCCTTTTTATTTAGAAGCTTGCAGTGTAATATACGCTTTTCTTCCTTTTAGTGGAATATTGCCAGTTAATTTATGTTAGGTTTAGAGATGGCAAAAAGCAATGCTCAAAATCAAATGTGTTTTTTTTTCTGATAGAAAATTTCCACGATTTCGGACTAAGTCAGGTTTTATAATGTTTTCTGGTCAGAAAATTAACCTGGTAAAATTTGGACAAGAGAAAGGGAGGAATCAACCAAAAACATTATTCCGTTTTCACTTCGACTTCAGACATCCATAATAGTTTTGGTAGATTTTCTTTCTGGAAGATATTTATTCCTGCCGGAAAAACAAGAGCTACGAGCTCATATGGCATTTGCTGCGAGTAGGTGGTACAAGAAAGTAGATGAGAACGTTACAAATACCTTTTCAATCCCCTAGGCTCAGACCTAGAAATAGAATATCTAGATTCGCTCAAGTCTGAGCATTTCCAGCGTCGCCACGAATCGTCTTGGGCAAATGACTTTTCTACCTTCCGAGTTTGATCCCTAAACGTGCCCCACTATTTCCGGTTCCCCCTTCACTCTCCCTACCCCGGCCGAATCTGGTTCGGAAACATAAATGGATAATCTAAAGCATCTTCTCTTATCGCCTATCAAGTTTCACTCCAGTCTGAAAATCGGGAATTTCCGGTATTTAAGGTCCCCACGGTTCTCAGATCCGGTCCGGATCCTAGAATACGTCATCTAGGGCAGTGGTTCCCAACCTTTTTCGTATCACGTACCCCTAATTAAGGTTCAAAAAGGTTGCGTACCCCTTTTTGAAGACGTCATTTATTGTTATAAATGGTAAGGGATTGATGAATAAGAATATATGCAAAGAAATGGGATACTTGACGCTGCAAGGTTGTCAATTTCATTCTCGTCCGTTAACTGGTCAAGAAACAGAAAGACGCTTATGCTGTTACTTTGAAACTTTGTAAGCCAAAACTCTAATTTCTTGACGAAAGCAGACATTTTCGAATTCGATTTCGATTTCAAATTTCAAATTCATTATATTCTCCAAATATTCTTTTACAACGAATAGCATAGGACGTCAACAAAAATAATAACCCTTTTTGATTTATCATATGACTTATGGCGGTTACATTTAAACGATACATATAATTATAAATAAACTTCTACAAATAACTATAAGTAAAAAGTCATCAATTCGTGAAATATTAAACTAATCGGTAACTATATATCTACAATTATAAAATGACAATATATACAATTAGCCTAGGTCAACAATACCTCAAAATATTTACAATTAGAAGTCATTTTGTTTTATCGAATTAAAATGTTTCACGAAATACGGCACGAAAGACTTGAGAAAGCGATCCGACGAAGCAGCTGGAGGCATTTCTACTAATTGGTGTTTGAGATTTTTTGATCCCCGGGTTTTTTTCTCTTGTCTACTGCTTTGAAAACTTGGAAGTATTTCACGATGATGATCGGAATTCAACAGAGTCATCCCAAAATTCATCAAGAGCTGATGTCTTCGCTGGCTCAGTGTCATCTGATTTAGTTTTGAAAGACTTGTATTGTAGTCACTGTACGAGGGTCCAAGAATGATTTTGCACGCCCGTTTTTGTATTGCCTCAATTTTGTCACTCTGCTCAATAGTTAGAGATGCATGCCATAGACTACAAGCGTACTCGGTTACAGGCCGGACGTAAGTCTTGTAACATCTTAGGAGTGACTCAATTGAGAGTCCAAATCGTCGTAAGTAGCTAAAAGCGTTCAAGAGAGCGGAGCCTTTGCCTGTTATGTAATCCACATGGCTATGCCAGCGTAAATCGTCAGTAAACATGGGGTTTACTGGGACCTTCGAGTACCCCTTACGAGGGTCTCGAGTACCCCTTACGAGGGTCTCGCGTACCCCTTCGGGTACGCGTACCCCCAATTGGGAACCACTGATCTAGGCCCTAGGGCATAAGATATATCTTTTTTCAAGTTTCATTCAAATCGCTCCACTCGTTTGACCCCTATTTGAGCCACAAAATTTGCTCCAGCTCCCCCCACTGTGGCCGAATGCGACTCGGACACATCAACTTTGCATCTCTGACATCTCCTCTCCCGTCCATCAAGTTTGACTCGAACAGGAGCATATCTGAAAATTTACGCTTCCCACTTAATCCTCTTCCTACCGTGGCCGGATTAGGTCCTGTCAAGAACGTATCTACGGCATATGCTTGTCCTTCCCACCAAATTCCATCCCGATCACCGTCACCATTCCATCCATCCCCCATTTCACGAGATTTCCGGTGCCCCCTTCAACTCCCTCCCTACATAAGTATCGGATCCGGTCAAGAGCATCTGAGACGATAGCTCTTTCCACTTCCGAGTTCCATTGAAATCCAATCACAACTCCTAAAGTTATGCATACCATTGGATTCCGGATTCCCCATCCCGCGACTCCCCGCCCCCCCCCCCCCCTCCGACGGTCGGATCGAGAAACGACTGTGCTCAAGTTAGTCTGTTCGGGTCCCTGATGTGCCTACCAAGTTCCTAGTACCAAACTCGTGGGATTACCGAATTCCGGACCCCCCCCCCCCCCCAACTCTCCCACAGTGCCCGAATCCGGTCCGGTTATGCCAACAATGTATCCATGACTTGTTCTTATTCTTCCCACCAAGTTTCATCCCATTAGCTCCGCTCTAAGAATATCTCAAGATTTCCGGCCCCCCTCCTACTCCCCTCAAAATCATGGGATCTGGTCCAGATTTGAAGTCGGTCGTCTTAAAGACGATATATTTCCAAATATCAAGTTTCATTAAGATCCGTAACCTGTTTAAAAGTTATAAATGCCTAAATTTTTCTGGTTCCCCCTCCCTCCCCCAACCCGATGGTCGGGTCTGGGAAGTGACTATTTCCAAGTTAATCTGGTCGGTTCCCTGATACGCCTGACAAGTTTCATCGTCCTAGCTTATGTGGAAGTGCCCGAACTGGCGAAACCTGGACCGACCGACAGACGGACGGACAGAAGTTGCAATCGCTATATTGCATTTTACCGAAAGGCAAGTTCCATAAGAACCGGCAGCAGAAACCTACCCTTTATGGTAGCAAAAAATGGACCGTAATCATTGCTGACAACCGAACGGGGGCCCGTCTATTCACCCGCCCCTCTCCCAAAAATTCCGTCACGTCCCCCAATTTTTCCAACGATTCGTCCACCCATCACAAGACCCAAAATTTCCGTCAATTCAACCGCTCAGTGATTCGCCTACCAGTCGTTCCCCCACCCGTCGTTCCCCTACCTGTCGATTCGCCCAACATCGGTTTCCTGAAGCGTCAATTCCCCACTCCTAAAATCCGACGATTCGCCCAGTCTTGAAATCCGTCGATTAGCCACCCGTCATATCGTCCAATTTCCGTCGATTAGCCCACCCGTCATATCGTCAAATAAATCCGTCAAAACCCCCGTTTCGCCCACTTCTCAAAACCGACCTCTGATCAAGCTCAGCTCTTATCATGGAAGTCGGTAAAGTCCCAGGGGAGAAGGATCCCATACTGCCCGGTGTAAATAAGGGTGAAACTAGTCAATACAGCTTGAGCCAGAAGGATTAGAAGCATGATGTCAGACCTTCGTGCTGATAACTAAAGAGGAAACAGAGAGGATGATTGCAAGAGTAAAAGATCAGAAAAAGAGATACCATTTTTTAGGTACAAGATGTATCGAAAAAGGTAGGCTGCTTGCTATGAATATCTGATCGGTTACAGAAAATTATGATGCCACACGATCAAGTAAGTCTCAGTAGAGCCTAAGTATTTCCCACAGATGTATTCCCACTTTAACCCCCCCCCCCACCCGCGAATGAGCTTTTAAATTTCCAAGTTTCGTCTCAGTTCAGAACATCTTTTGACATAGGATTTATAACCCAGGCGATTTTAGTATCTTATTCCAATGCTGTGGCCTTAAATTAATCCGCTTTGAAAGAATGTCGGTTCTGATGTAATCATTGAAATCCCCTGAAAAAAACACTACCTTGATCTTGTTATTGGTTTATTTAAGCCGGGGACGTTTCACCATCGGGACGTTATAAATGGGGACGTTTAGCCACGTGGACGTTTTGTTATGGGGACGCTTCGCCACGTGCACGTTTTAACAACGGGGACGTTTTGCAAATGGGGACGTTCTGCCGAGGACGTTTCAATTGGGGACGTTTACAGGAGATGAAGAATCTCACCGTTCGTCATGGATGGCCGTGCAGGATTTGCAAGGGACCGCACAGTTTTCGAGACTTTCGATGTGTGGATCTATCAGTTTCTTGTAAATAACTTCTACCTGACTTATATTTTTGTATTTTTCCAATGGAATTAATGTCCTTCATTGAACTTGCACGTTGGGAACTAACGCTTGTCTAACGGGAATTCGCCTAACATTTTCTGTCAACTGGTAGGCTTATCGGCTAAAAAATTATCAAGTGATATGTAGCCGTACATAGTCCGATCTGTTTTCTTGCTCTGGAAATTGCAAACATACATGTCAACTATATCCAGCAATTCTCTTCCCCCCGCAATTGCTCTTACTACGACTTTTTTCGCACGACTAAACCTCTGATCTTGTGAAAATTAATACTGGAATATGGGGGTTCCGTCGACCCCTCCCCCCCCAGAGAACCCCCCCGGTGACTCCCTGATACTAGATCCTTAAAACAGTTTCGGATCCTTTTTAATCACTCCCCTGGGACTCGGGCTACCGAGTTCAATGATAAGATCCGCGTTGGATCAAAGGTCGGTTGTGAGAAGTGGGCACTGTTGAAGAAAGCGGGGATTGTGACGGATTTATTGGGCTGTATGACGGATTGATTGAATCGACAGATTAATTGGGCGACGTGCCGGGTGGGCTAATCGACGGATTTTAAGTTTGGGTGAATTGATGGATTTTAGGAGTGGGAGAATCGACTCTTAAGCGACAGGACGTTGGGCTAATCGACGGGTGGAGGAACCAGCGGGTGGACGAATCGACGGATGTGTGAATCGACGGAGTTTAGGAGTGGGCGTTTTGTCGGGTGGGGTTAGTAGCAGCGGCCCAACAGGGCGCTCTGGCCACCACTACCACATCACTGTAGGTAAATGGAACCAGAACGAATAACTGACTAGAGGAAGATTGCAGATACTCTTTCTAACGAGCGAAGCCATCGCCAAAACCGCAGGGACCAAAGTATTCTGCGAGTCACTTTTCATTTTTTTTTTCGTTTACCGTTCAACCCATCGGAAGTTGGAATCCTAATACAGTTTCGGCTTAAGGAGGCTTATAAGATAGTTACACAGGCTATTGTGTTCCCGCAAAGTCGCTCTTATTCACATTTGACATGTTTCTCATCCTAGTTTTGCCAGAACGTCCAACTTTCCCCGAAGCTTTCAACCGCTTTCTATAAACACTTTCTGGAAAAACTTTTCCAGAGCGATAAAACTGATGCGAAAAGATAGGCAACTTTTCGTAGCAGCGGGAAAACCAACGGAGTGATTCCGTCGTTACTTTCCGGCCTCGCGGAAACTCTCTCACTAGATTCATCTAAGTCACGTCCTTCCTAGAAAAACAAGACCAAAGATTTTGAACGGATCTCCAATAATGTAATATTCATTGGACTTTTTGTCCAAACAATCGTGTCTTGTAGATTTCCGGTCTTTGCCAGGGGACCCCTTTGCCAGACCCCTTAAACATGTATCGCTAAATAGATCGTTTGAAATTGAACAAAACATGGTACCGCAGCTGTATTTTCCTGAGAAAGTACTGCCAAACGGCTAATAAGCAGAGGAAAACCAAGTACAGATATGGATGAAGCATGCCAGTTCACCCTTATATCCCATCACTAGCCGACTTTAAAAAAAAAGTCTTTTTACTTCGACCAAGTTCCTTGTTTTAGCTGTATTACGACCGAACTACCTTTCCACAGGGAAATATAGAGTTCAACAAGAGCTAGAAGCTCATTTGGTACTTGCAAGGTTGGGTCAGAAGATAAAAGTGGGAATTAAGAAATTCGTGGGTTTATTGTGATCATTTGCAAGCAAATCCCTTGAGTCACAAATTGCCAGGGGTCCTTGGGGATCATGATAATGTATCGCTTCGTCATTTTTTTTTTTTTTGCAGTTTGCGGTTATGATGCGCACTTTTCGAGGGCTAAGAAATTGTTTGCAAGCAAAACCCTTGAGGCCCGAATCAGGCCTTGAAGATTATGAAAACGTATCTTTTGGTCAAAGGTATTTTTTCACTTTGTGGTCAAGATGCGCACTTCAAGACAGTTAGAAATTCATTTGTAATCAAAACACTTGAGGCAAAAATAACCAGGGGTCCTTGGGGGACCAAGAATATGTATCGTTTGCTCAAAAGCTATTTTTTTACTATGTGGTTATTAAACCCTTTAAGGGAAGCAAACAAATTGTACGCATTGCCCGGATCCAATCTGGTTCTGCAAAAGATTTATTTGACTTGCTTGAATCTTCTCACCAAGTTCCATCTCCGTCCCTTCAGTCTAAAGTGTGTCATGAAATTTCTGCCCCCTCAACTCCCCACACAGTAGTCGGATCCGGTCCGGAGTTGAATTGGAACATCAAATGTCAAATTTCATTCTGAGCTTATCACCCGTTTGAAAGTTACGCGTGATAGAAGATTCCGAATTTCTTTCCCCTCCACTCCCCGACGATGACCGGATCGGGAAATGACAGTTTCCAAGTCACTCTGGTCGGGTCCTTGATGAGCCTGCCAAATTCACTTTCCTAACATCCGGAAGTACCTTAACTCGGGATCACAAGAGTTCCCTTCCCCCTTCCACCCCCCCCCTCCCCCAGAGAATTCAGATCCAATCTGAATCTGTAAACGGTGTCACAAGCTTCCAGATTCCCTCTCCCTCCACTCCTCCCCACGATTGTCGGATCCCTGTAGTGACTATTTCAATGTTAATCTGGTTCGGTCTCTGATAAGCCTGCTAAGTTTCGTCGTCCTAGCACATCTGGAGGTATCTTAAACTGTGATCACCAGGATTCCAGACCCCCACCCCCTCTAACTCCACCCACAGTGCTCGGATCCGGTCTGGTACTGTCTAGGATGCATCTAGTGCTTGTGCTTGTTCTTCCTTCATCAACTTCATCCCGATCCCTCCACTCAAACGTATCACACAATTTTCAGTCCCCCCCCCCAACTCTCCCAAGTCACTGAATCCGGTTCAGATTTATAGTAAGAGATGCGAGACACGGCGTTTCAGTCTTAAGTTTCTTTAAGATCCGATCACCCGTTGTAAAGTTAAACATACTTCAAGATTTCGGATTCCCCCTCCCTTTACTCTCCCCACGGTGGTCGGATCGGGGAAGTGACTATTTCTAAGTTAGTTTGGTCTGGCCCCTGATTTGCCTTCCAATTTTCATCGTCCTACCACAGCTCGAAGTACCCTAACTCGAGAACAAAGGACCGACCGAAAAGTGGTCGGTATATGGCACTTGAGCGAAGCTACAATTGCCATAGAACGGATTCAGCATGTATCTTGACCCCTATATCGACCCTCATCCCCACAAAAAACTTCACTTTAATAAAATAATATATTAAAATATAATATAATAAAAAATTTATAATAAAATATTTCCGGCTTGGTCCAGATTCCGAGCGCAACACTTGCCCGACAGGAAATAAAGTTAGGATATGGGTTTATGTGTTTTTGCCACATGTCGAATCTTTAACCGAAGCCTAGCAGCTGGAAACTTCGGTAAATGTATGCATATTTTGACACTCCAACCGATATCCGACAAAACTTTCGCTTTGCTAGAAAAAAATCAGTTTTTTCACGGATTCCGGACGGACTACTTGTCCGGCGCGAAACAAACGTCAGAGGTGGATTCAGCACAGATTCAGCATGTATTTTAAACTTCTCTAAAAAACTTCTAATCCTAAAAAACTTCGGGTTTTGGCCGGCGTTGCCGGGCGAACTACATATGTGGCAAGAAAACGAAGTTAAACAAGACCAAAGGTGTCGATGGGATCCCAAAAATCTAAGATTTGATCCAGACAATTCGGTCTTGTCTTCGCCAGGCTAATTATCAGAGAAAACCGAGTTCAGATATTCTATCTACCTATCTATCTATAAATCTATAAGCCATATCTATTTTGACGATACTGACCGAAACTTCCTGCTTTACTGCTGCCAAATTTGCGGTTTCGCCCGAATTCCGAGCGAACTACTAGTCCAGCAAAAAAAAGAAAATTCAGAAACGAAACCGGCGTATCTCCCTATCCCTATAAAGAAATCTAATCAACTTTAAATAAAATTTTGACTTAAAATCTATCATCTAATCAACTTCAGATAAAGCTTTTGCTTTCAACATATTTTCCGATTTTGGCCGGATTACAGGCGAACTAGTTGTCCGCGAGAAAATGGTTTTCACCATCGGGTTCAGCATGTCTTACCCCTAAATCAAACATTTAATCAACTTCAAATGAAACTGTTACTTTTAACCAACTTTCCGATTTTTGCCGGATTCCGGACGAGCTACTCGTCCAGCGAGAAAATGGTTTTCACAATCGTGCTCAGCATGTCTTCTTACCCCTAAATCAAACATTTAATCAACTTCAAATGAAACTTTTACTTTTAGCAAACTTTCCGGTTTTTGCCGGATTCCTCACGAACTACTTGTCCGACAAGAAAATGATTGTCACCATCATGCTCAGCATGTCTTCTTGCCCTATAATCGACTATCACATTAGCTGTTTAAAATATTTTGTTTGTCCCTTAATTTGAACCCCCTCCCCCACCCCCAAATATAGGGCATCTACGAACTCGACCTTACCCTTGACCCAAACAATCCTCACACCAAGTTTCATCAAAATATCTCATTCCCTTCGAGAGTTATCATGCTTACAGACGGACGGACGGACGGACGGACAGACGGACGGACGGATAACTTTTGCGATGTCATAGGTATCCCTCCACTTACGTTTTGGGATACCAAAAACGGAGTCACCATGCCTTAGTGCACCTATATCGAATATCTCCATGGCTTTTAAATATTTGTTTGTCCCTTAATTCGAACCCGTACGAACTTGACCCAAAGGATTGCAATACAAGGTTTGAACATAATATCTAGACCCTTTCGAAAGTTATCTTGCTAACAGACAGACAGACGGACGGACAAACTTTACGAAGTCATAGGTATCCCGTCAGTAACGTTCTGGGATGCAAAAAAAAACTGAAATGTCTTTATATCACCTGAAATACATATTAGACTAAGCTGAATGTAGCTAGAATTAGAGAAACGTGTGGGAGCGGACCTTGGGCGTGTTCAGCCCTTCTAACAATAGTAACTATTGGTTACCATTTTTGTTCCAACCTCATGAAAAGTTACTACACTGAGTGTTCCAACGTTCTCGGAATAGTAACAGTGGTATCTATTTGCTTACTACGCTTGGGAGCATAGTTAGCGCGGTAACTACGATCTCCATGACGTGATTAGTCCGCGGCACGATATTTTGCGAAAAATATGAAAATTCGTCCCAGCCTTGACACCAAGAAGCCAGGATCCGTGACGTCATGCGTAGTAACCACAGAAAGTAGGATGGAACGCACTCCTTGAAGCTCTTTTATGCGGACCCTCTCCAGTTACCCGGACACAGAAAGATAAAAAATATCAAGCTTGAGCCACATCCTAATCAACCAGCTTGAAAGACAGTTGATATTTTAAGTAAATACGAAATTGCTGTGGTCGCTGAGGACCCTTCCAATAAAGTCCTAACTTCGCTCAATACGACATAACTGGCTGACATGGAACCTGATTTTTAGTTTTCACTACCTTTTCTCAGGACTTCCTGATGCCCCGACATTATTTTTGTCTAGACGGACCCTCGCTAATGACGATGAGAGAGAACTTCACTCAAGCATTAGGCTGAAGCCACATAAGGTCATCTGTGGTGTTTTCGAATTTCAAAGGAGGCACGGGAAATCTTCCTATCATTACAGAGCAAGGTCCTTCAGTCAACAAGCCCACCTCACTTCGCGATTAATAATCTTTTCTCCTGGAAAAAAAGAAGTTTTAGAAGAGTGCTAATAACCATGAAGGGTGCTTGAGTGCCTGGCGAATCCAGGATGTTTTCTGCCAAGGGCTTTTTAAATAGAAAATATTAAAAAAAGGTTTGGCGAAAACTTCGCTGTAAGCGAGTCGAAGCTGAAAGAATTCCAGAGAGAACCTAGTAAAAATAATTAAGATTTTTTGAAGAAAAATTAAATGTATGGAATGTAACGAGCGATGCATTTTTTTTTACTGAATCGTGTGAGGTCATTCTGCAACGCCTTTATTGGGATTCTAAGAGTATGTTTTGAGTTAGTGAATGACCATCATCATTTTCGGCTAAGTTCCATAGTAGTGATCGATTTGTATGAGGCCGAGCTCCGTTTTTTCCACGGATTTTTAGCTGTAACTATGATGGTTGCTCTCTCGTGTTTGTTAGTTAATCACCAAACTTGTGCTCCGATTTTTTGTTTCTTGTTGTTAAAGAGATAGATCGAAAAAATAAACTTGTAGGACGGCAAATGCATCTGCTACTTCTAGTTGCCTAGAATATTTCTAGTAGCCTATATTAAATGCACCAAAGTAATTTTTGATGAAAATGATAACATCGGAATCAGTTTAATTAAAAAATTATCTCATCAATCATCGTAGTCACGTCCCTGGCCATCCCATTAGTCAAGACGTGCTTCTGCTGTGGCCTATACGGAAGCTTACTTTTGTTCAATACATTTTCTTTTATTTGCAGTTAAAATAGGGGCTGAAGGAAGGAGTATTTCTATATATTTTCATTGTCTGGTTGCCTTCTATATTTATACTGTTGAACATCCTTATTTTACATCTATATACTTTACAATTAGATTCTATGACTGCAGTTCACGCACATTTTTTAAACTGACTACCAGATCCTGGACATGACAGTCCTAGACCAATCTTCAGCTTCTGTTTTTCACAGACCTACTTTCCTTGTTGGTCACTGGCTATTCCAGCTAAGATTTTGGCATGAAAACTTCTTGTACTAGGCTACATCGCAGCCAATTTTCAGGAAGAACAGAACTAAAAGTTAAATGAGACACTGCAAACATTCACAAGGATGAACTAATTAGATTCTGATATTCAAAACTCAAAGGGATTACATGGCTAATTATTTAACGATGGTTCACTATGCTCGTGGAAGGAAATCAAGAATCTCGGCATTACTAAACCCCATCTATATGAAATGGATTTGCGGCTAAATACGTCCAAAGCGTATTCGAGAATCCCTCAAAAGTCTTAGAGGAAACTTTGTTTGTATTCGGAATCGATAGAAAGTCCTCGAGATTTTTTTTTCGTTCCTTGAGAAACTACAAAAAGTATTTGTTCAAAAGTATTCAAGAACTTTTTAAAAGTATTTGACATTTAAATTGAAACTAGGTATTCGAGAATGACATAAAATGTACTCGAGAATGACAAAAATGTATTCGAAAATTTGTATGCTAGAAATTCTCGAATGTATTTTTGTCATTTTCGAATACAACTATGTCATCCTCGAATTCCTTATATCAATTTAAATGTTAAATGTTTAAATTTTCGAATACTTTTTATCTTTTCTCGAACACTTTTGTAGTTTCTCAAAAACTTCAAAAAAATCTCGAAAATATTTCGTCCATTTTCGAAGACAATAAAGATTCCTCGAAGACGTTTTGAGAGATTCTCGAACACATTTTCTAAGTATTTAGCCGCTGATCCATTCCACGCATCTACGTTGTAAACAAAGAGGTTAGCTACTCGCGAGTTTGCCACCTGTAAAAAGTGAATGTCTGTTCGGATTTCGTGGAACAAAATGGTGTTTTTACCACGATATGCAGAGGATTGGTATTAAGCAGGAAGAATGCATTCTGATGCCCTCTTGAAAGTATGGAGGGCTATACCTGTTCGATAGAAATTAAAATCTAAATTATAAAAGTTAAAATTGAAATTAAGAAGAAAAAAAATTAAATTACAAAATCGATAAATAATTCAAGTAGATTTAAATAATAGGTTTAGTTCATATTTTAATTTTTCAGTTTTAATTTTAATTTTTGGCTTGAGTGGGGTGTAGAGGTCCCCAAACCCGAGAGGTATTAAGCAGGAACAATTCATTTTGATACCCTCTATAAAGTATGGAGGGGTATATCTGTTCAATAGACAATTAAAATCAAAAAATCAAATAAAAAATTAAATTAAAAATTAAAATCAAAGTTACCAAATCAAAATGGACAATTGGTAGACTGCCCCTATAGCCTATGGGGCAATCTACCAGAATCACCTCGCTTCTGGAAAGGAGAAGTCGACACACACAAGTCTTGAATATATCTTATATATAAAGTACCGAGAAACATTAGGTAGGGTGTGCCAAACTCTAGATTATCTCCAAAGTTCGGCTTATCCTTTCCAGGAGCGGGGTGATTTGGTAGACCGCCCCATCGGTAGACGAAACGAGTTTCAAACGACTCGCGCTATACTACTGAAGTAGGTTGATTTGCCGCAAGGAGCAAAACCCCTGGGTTGCAGGGACCTTTCCTCCTTCTCTATTGGCGCACATGCACACACCGTAGACGTAGACACGTAACAAAACCTTAAGCATTGTCCTAATAGGTGTAATAAGCTGAATAACGCTATACGCGATGTTTACATCTTAATACACACGCCTGTTCAAATACAACCCAACAGGTTCTTATCAATGCGGCGTTCGATGTTGCCAAGTTAATACAGTTTTTCAAGCTCTAAAAATATCCGAAAAGGTTCTTAGTACTACTTGAAGTACACGAGTATAATATAACGCAAATTATACTTTAAAAAAGCTATTAAAATAAGGGATGGGAAGCATTGATCCTCGAACTGACGAAAAGCAGTCGCAATAGAACAAAAACGTTTTTTTTTTTAACAACACCTAAGTTGCGTTTTTTTTTTTTAACTTCTGTTTCGTCAAAGTTTGTAGTTTGGCTGTGGTTTTGTCTTACTTGCGTTTTATTGAGTTCTTGTTTCCGAAAAGCCAAACTACACCAAACTACGTCTGCGAGGTAGTTTTTAGTTTGAGCTCCGTAGTTTCAGGTTCGAAACTACAGCAAATGGAATGGACAAATAAAACGGCTTTTAAGCGAAACTACGCCGAAACTACATAAAAAAAAACGCAACTCTATTTGGACAATGCTTTAGAGGTAGACAAGTAACGAGCAAGGGTCTATTATCTTTTATTTCTAATTTTAATTTTTAAGTTTAATTTCAATACAAGTTTTAGGTTTAATTTTTGATTTAATTTTCAATTCTTTGATTTTAATTTTCGATTGAACAGATATACCCCTCTATATTATAGTATATCTTTCCATGATAGTGATTCAATTTCAGGAAAGGGCTTCGACGGACACTACAGTACTGCTAAAGAACGTCCAGTTGAGTGCCACAGGCCTAATAAAATGCGAAGTCACTGCGGAAAAATCGTTCTTTACCGACTACCGAGAAGAGTACATGACCGTATTTGGTAAGATGTTTTTGTTTTCGGACTTAATCATTTTAAGGTTGCCAGTTATCACTACGGTACACGAGAATTAAAGGACACCTGAACGATCAAACCATACTTAAACACACCACGGAGAATGCATTTATAGACATGGCCACGGAGAGCATTCTTTTTCCTGAGCGTGACGTTTTCAAATAGGGATGTTCGTGTCTGGAGGTTTGCACATGCAGACTCCAAGACAAAAAGCGCAATTCATTCAAATCTTGTATAGCGCCGGCCGGATCGTATTAGAATTTCTTCTAGACACAGTTTTGCGCTTAACCGGTTACAAAATATTCCAGAAGAAGGGTTGATTGGAGACATTTGTCCATTTCTAAAATTGTTTGGTACTGAAATAAGGACAGATGCAAAATGGAGCAAAAATCATAGCTTGGAGACACTATTTCGTATTTGGATCGGGTTTTCTGCAGGCACTGTTAACGGAAGTTCAAGGTTCAAGGTTCAATGTTCAAGGTTTTAACTACACTTCCGTATAAAATTATAATAAATATAGGATCAAGCCGGAGACACTAGGTCGATTGACAAAAACCCGTCAGTCATACAGTCATACAGATAGAGATGATACTTGGTACCTTCATTCAGGTGTCCTTTAATGTTACTGAAAGGCCAATCAAGAACTTTGAAAACGACTGTGCAGTACAAAATTCGTATCTCCTTTCCCTGCCTGTGCATTCCCGATCTGGACGACATTATCACTGTACCTGAGGCCTAGTTATGAAACATCTCCGAAAAAGATCCCCAGCGAAACTTCCACGACAAAACGTCCCGATGGCATAACCACAGAATCGCTTTTGACCGTTGTATCGGTTTTGAATAAAACTGAAGGAATGATAAAAGTAAATAGAATATATTAATAAGTAGTAACAAAACAGAAATAAGTAATAAAATAAGATGATACCAAGAACTAATTTCGTAGTTCGCCTACCTTGCAATCTAAAGTAAAACTCAAGTCTTGCATTACACATTTTGGGCCTAAGTCGTATGCGACAGAGAAGTTTAGCCTTCCACATCTCCATTGACAGCAAGGTCTGTTACTGGGGCAGCGGGAGGAGGGGGGGGGGGTAAGGATGGCGATTTAAAGTGATTCAAAATGTCTTATCTGGCCAAAGGTGTTCAATAGCGGCTATTCACTTGCCGTCTTGCTAGCCAATAGCCCCTTAAATGGAACAGGTCTGCACTAAATCGTATCTCAGTATTGTCAAAAGATCTGCCTTGCTTTGCCGTGTCGACAGCTCCTTGTGCCAAATTGGGACCAGTTTCTGCTGTTTCGCCACCGTCATGTCTCAGGTAATCAGGAGCCTAGGTGGTGTTGTCCTTAGCTTTATCAGACCCTGACCATACTGCAGTACCAGTGGCCTGAACAGCGTTGTCCTTCGCAGCCTGCACTTCTTGGCTTTTCTGATTGATCCTAATGCTATCTGCATCCAAGTCTATTTAAGACAAGTCATTTCTAATCGCAAAGGTCGTTGTGTAGCTAAGAAAGTCGATTTTTTTAAATAAACTTTTCTATCTATCTACCTTTCTATCCCCAGTAGTTCCAGGAACTTAGCTAGCTGGGCTGGGTATTCTCTGGATCTTGGATACAGCAATAATGCACAAGTAGAATCGCCATCTCTGACAACTGAACGGCACAGTCCTCAAAATTCTGGAAAGGTCAGACCGATCACCAATGATAACCTCCACCTAACCAACATCGCAATATTGCTATCAAAGAGACTGAGCACCCGTCTAAACAAGAATCTGTCTGACTGGATATGTTGTATGGTATCTATGACCGCAGCTTACTTTGGTGTCTTTCAAAAGGCCCCTCGCCTACTTTCCAATGAACCTGCTTTGATAAACGGAAACTGTGTCTCCTGAGTCAACGACGAGTTCGACAGGCGTACCATCAGTTCTGCGATCGCCTCTGAATTCGCTTCTTGTCGTGTCACCTTTTACATCTTTGCGAGCAAGTCTTTCTTCTTTGTTGTGCACGTATTTGTTCTTTGTCCTTTTTTCCCAAACTCATACCGTGATCATTGAAAGTTTCATTGGACTTGGCGTGTTTCTCTTGTTCAGGTTTTGAAGCTGCTGCCTCATTTGTCTTATCATTCTACCATCGGTGGTACGGCAACTTAGTGGCCAACTTTGTAGCTTCTGTTGATCAGGTAGATTCCAGTTCATCTTTTCTGGTAACCCAGAAGTATTCTATTATCCTGGTAACTTCAGCGGTTCTTCAGAAGTTCATGCTGACAAATACGAAATGGTTCGCCTTGATTGGGCGCCAAGTACTGCTCAATTACCATTTTTCTTATAACTGATTTAATGTACTTCCAAGGCGTCACTAAGTCCTTGACTGTTGTTTGGTCTCCACGTCCAAGCCATTGAATGATCAGTTATTCCAGTTTGTTCCCAAAATCGGTAAACGACTGGTCACCTTCGTTGGAAGTAGTTCTAAGCCAATGTCGATACGTCTCAGCAGTAACTTTTCCTTTTCGGGCAACAGCTTGCAGCCGTACTGACAAAGCTGCTTAATCTCATTGGTTCTTGAGTCGTAACTCACTCGAACGTTGTCAACTACGTATTGATAGAAACGCCGTCGTCGTACTTTGTAAGTTGGATCGTTGTGTCTGTGGCTGTGTCTGAGTGCAGCATTTTGATTAACTGCCTGATATGCCTGGACGGCCTGAGCCACTGGAGTGAACTGAGCAGTGACCGACTGCACCTTGGAAGCCATGGTCTCCTTTATTCCCTCACAATCTCTTTGAGCCACTCCATCATTTGATCTTGGTCTATCTCCACTGTTGCTGAAAGTTCGGCCTTTTTAGCCGTTCTCTAATTAGTCTCCAAAGAAGTGGGGATCTCGTTGGAAGATCGTTGGGATGTTGTGGCTTGACACTGAAGCCTGAGAAGTGTAAATTCCTAGTGTTAGGTACAAAACTAAGTAGTTTAGTTGTATATATTAATGGTTTGGGAGTTAAGGCTAGTGAATCGTTAACATATTTAGGCCTTCCTTATGGTGCCACTATCCAGGCTACCAGAAGCCATGTCGTTCGCGCCAGTTATTTTGGGGTTATTTGCCTGAGAGAGTTGCTATCTCGAAAGACTCTCGCTAGAATTTTTAACACTGTGGCCCTTCCTCAGGTACTGATCGGTTGCTCTCATCGGTTGCTAAATGTTAAGCCTAGTAAAATTTTATTTCGTTGATATTTTGTATTTTTATTTGTAATCTGTAATCCGTTGTCTTATTTTGAGTGTCACGAATGATGTGCACTGATCAGTAAATTTTAGTATTTGTATTGCAAATGCTTTAACCCTGTACTTTTTCCCTTTTCTTGTCTCGTCATTTTGAAGGAATAGAAGCCTTTCATTCATACAAATTCTTAAAAAGGACTTAAGGACTGTAAGATAAAACGAGTGAATTTTTTTTTTTTTTTTTTTTTTCATAAATTCTGTCTGGCCGATCGACTAATGAAACGTCCGTGTTCAAATACAGTGCTGTCAAGTGATATGTAACGCAGCCTATCGAACGAACGTCTAGCTAATAGACACCATTCTATTCGTTACACGGTTCAGTGTCATTTATTTGAATTTCATAAGGCGCTCCGAAATAATAGTAATAATTAACCCATCCACGAACCCCTTTCAACAGTTTTTCATCAAGTATGATACCATTCATAGATCTTAGCAGACACACATTTTCTTCTTGAAATATGGTGGAATTCTAAGCAGAAACAAATTTGGTCATCAAAATTAAACATATTTTTTTGCGAAACTTCCTCATAGTTCTGCAATACACTAGTGCCATTTTAGACCTCAGAAATTAAAAAACGAACATCTGCAGGTGTAATGATTTTTTACTTGCTCGGATTTGTTCACGCAGTCATGCTTGATAATTCCGGAGCCTAAAAGAAGGCATGGATGATGCGTGCTCTCTGTTGCAGCATTTCTTCTTTCAGTATGCCATGCATTTTTTTTAGTACCCGTGCCTCTTTTTAGTATTTCCGTCGCCCTGCACAATGCCGTGCATTTTTTTTAATACCCGTGCCCCTTTTTAGTATTTCCGTCGCCCAACAATGCCGTGCCTTCTTTTAGGCGATATCCCACCTCTGACCATCAACGCAAACAGTAAACGAATGAAGCGGTAAAACGCCCTCATGAATGTGTTGATCTCTCTATTACAGATATCCCTTCCGTCCCACCTTCGTTGTCCACGGAAACCCTCCAGCGTCACTACAAGCCAGGAGACAGAATATCTTCAAGATGCGAAACAGCACTATCATATCCAGCAGCTGAGATAGTTTGGACCATCAATGGAGAAAACGTAAGTTAAGGAGCTCGAAGCCACTTTATTCTCACTTTGGTATTCAGGGACTGGTAAATCAGGAATGTGCCCATTTCCGTCTCAGGAAAAGACATCAAGACTTCATTCCTCGGTTGTTTGTACAGGACAGACGACACATGGACAGCATTTGACGAGCAAGCACCAAAAAGAATTTGTCCACAACTTACCTATTCAATAGTTATTCCATTTCCATTAATTAACTACCACAGACATCCACAAAGTCAATTACAGTAGGGTACTGGAGGCCCAAAGCAAATCCAGATACATGTTGTCATAACTAAAAACATTAACTTTCATGAAATAACCTATTATCGAAATTTTATCTCTGCAGGATTTTGCTCTAACTTCACATAATAAGTCCTTTTTACGTTTACTTAAATTTTTTTTAGGAGCTATGGTGATCCAATACTACCACTACTTCTCCTTCCTTACCCCTTCTTATCCCCTTCGATGGAGGAAGCAGTATGGCACTGGAGGAATTTTTTTTTATCAGACCGAAGAGCTCTATCTCTTTTTTGTAGTAGCCCATTTATACCAGCTTGAATCAAGAAAACTTACCACGGGGAACAGATTGCGAAAAATCATCCTTATGAATTACCCTTGCAATCGTGGGCATTTCGTTGTTGCTTATTTTCGTATTTCCAGCAAATTAGCTTAGGTCTGGAAGCTTGGCTGTGGTGTGTACAGGGGCGTCACGACTAGGTGGGAACGCCCCCCCCCCCAATCTCGTCGGCCAGTCGGTAAGAAATAACCGATTCTGCGCGAAGCGCCGCGATTTTTCGTCAAATTCATAAAAATTCATGAAAACAGTCAGTTTTTCTGAAAATCAGTCGACTTTTTTTCAAAACTGACATTTTTTTTCTTAAAAACAGTCATTTTTTCTGCAAAAACAGTTAGTAAAATTACCAGCCATTGCCCCTCCCCCCCCCAAACATTTTTGCTAGTGACGCCTCTGACCGTGCGTAAAGGCTGAGTACCGGGGAAGATGGAGTTGGATTTTCATCGTAAATAAACTGTGAACGAAACAAATTTAACGTATTTGTTTTCGTTTAATTTTAGAGTTTTTGGTATAGATTAGAGATTAGAATGAAATGTTAAAAAGGAAGAAATTATAAAAGCTCCTATGCGAGTTTAAACAAAAAAAAAAAGAAAAAAAAATTACTGCGGCTAAACACACCATGGCCCCTTGATAACAGAATACAAAAACGGCGATATGACATGAGCGACGTAAGAGGGTCAACAAGTCGTACCATGGTCATTGCGGTTCCTGTACAATCGCCCCAAAATAAGAGTCTGATTAAAACTTTCGTATGCTTCATTTAGGAACGGAAGTTTGTTACTCATATAACGTGACCCTTTCCGCTTTTATGATTTCTGTTTTTTTTGTGCCACTCGACGAATTCGTTTCGTAGCCTTCACCGAAGGGGAATATTTGGACAAAAGCGCCAGAAAATGCAAAGTAGAAAATAACTTTCGTTAAAATAAAATTTCGTTGTCACTTGTACCTATGAGGAAAATCCTTGTCAAATGATGTTCTATATGAATAATAAACATACCTATGTCGAAAAATAACATCCCTGTCAAAAATACCTTTTTCTACTTTGGTCCTTCTGATTTCCACCAGGCGAATCCTGGGACGCTGAAAAAAATTCGACTTTGTGTTGAAACGACCAAGAGAAAAATTTTGGTCTGCCTGAGCGAATTTTTACCGCTAGCGAAGCTTAATTCGCCTAGGCGAATACAAAACCGGGCTATGTGGGCATCAAGCTTTACGTGGGCACAAACGAATGGTGGAAGGGGTTGGCTGGCACTTAACTTCCATTGCCAGCCTGTTCCGTATACTATGCTCATGAGACCGGATTTTGAGCTAATTTGGGGAATTCTCGTTTGGCAGTTTAATGTTGTTGCTGCCAAGCATTTCTACCAACACTGAGGCACTATCGGTCTGAAAGGTTGTCAACACGCATGGCAAATGAAATTTGTAGTTTGGCAATTTCGTGTTGTTGCCGCCAAGCATTTCTACCAACACTGAGGCACGATCAGTCTGAAAGATTTTCATCACGGATAAAAAAGGCTTATTCTAGAATAGCGGAGTGAAGTAACACGTCTTCATTTGGGTGTTCGAACCTCTTAAATATAACAACGCGTCGTGAGTGAATTCAAACATTTTAGCTTTTTCAGTGAAGCTTTATGGCACTGACCTCATCCGAAATTCCCACCGGTATATTTTGGGATCAAAAGACCAGTTGACTTTGAACTTGGGAGATAATCTCCAACAATCACTGTATCAACGGCTGCCTACTAGAATTGGCCAGATTCTAGTAAAAGTTCGAAAAGACAAAATAGAAATAAAAAGGATTAGTAACCCATGTTCATGACTCAACAGCACGACAACCATGGAGCTCTGCGGAAATGTCAAAAGGCATTTAAAAAACGTTCCTATCTAAAATTTATCTGAGAAACAAATTGTATCAGGAACAGCTGTAAAAGCAATGAATAGTGGATTTCCCCAATGGAAACCAATGCGATCAGGCGACGTTTACTGGAAAATGAACCACGAACACAGCCATTGCTCGCTCACTTCTGAATTATAGATACGTTTGTTACTTGCCAACTCGAACTGAGCCTGATCACCATACAGTCCGAACCGTCTTATATGTTTTATTGGGGAGTGGTAGCGTAAAAACATGACCACAGTAACGATCCGGTGAGTCTCCACAAGACTTCGGAATCACTTTCCAGCGAGCGGACCGCGAAAACTGGGAAAGCGATTCCTGGATTTGCTTCCCACTTTCCCACTTCACTAAACGCGAAAACGTATGGAAAGCTGAAATTGCAAAAAAAATGTTTAATCCCTAGCTTTTAGAATACAGAACACTCCTTCGATTCTCCTACATTCCAACGAAGTCATTCTTAATGACGCTTGTCGTGCTTTTTCCGCAGGCTAGTGATATTTGTAGTGTCTTTTCCACGCTTACAAATTTTCTGCCGAAGCATTCATTTTTCCATAGAGCTGTCCATTAACTTTTTTGAATCACTTTCCGAGAAAGCTGCTTTAGTTTCCAGAGCGCGAAAACCGGGTGGAAAGTTCGGCAACTTTGAAGCAGCGCGAAAAGTATTGGAAAGTGATTCCGACTTTGCCTTCCAGTTCGCAAAACGCTCCTGTAGTGTAAAAAGCAACGAAGGCAAAAGATTTGAAAATGATCCATCTTCTGCCAAAGGTCAACGAACTTACAGTCGTGGTATGCTTCATTGAACCCTTCTCTAAGTTTTGGGCGACCTTGGTTTTGTTTTCGTCTGTAAACAGTCAAATGAAAATGTTAAAATTTAATACATGCTAAAGGCCAAGTGCTTCAGGTTTCTTTTTTCACAAAAAATTAAATATAATTATTATAATTTCGTCGGTTGCTTCATTTCTAAATTTTCTGTTTCCTCTGTTGGGATATTTCGGACGATCAGAAATGCAATACAAGATTGTTGCAATATTTCCGACGCCAGCGGCTTGAGAGTTCAAATTAAAAGCAACTTTAGAAAAAAAATACAGTAAAAGGCTTTACTGTAGAATATTTGAAACATTCGGTTTTCACCATTATATTCTTCTGCGCCATTGAATGTTAGGCTACGTCCAAAGACGCAAAGCATACATCTAGTGTACTTTTTATGTGAATTCCGACCTTCATAACACAGCAGGAAATGGGTATTATAAGCCATTACTATTAACGAGGAGTGATTATTCGGAAACCGGTTAAGTTTTTTGTACTCTTTATTCATAAATCAGCAAAAGTTTTTCTTTTTGTCTGATTTTATTGTTAAGATTTGTTTTATTTTTCACATTTCCGGCCACTGCACTGTCATAAGTTTCATAACATATAGCGAATAACACTTTCAAGAATAACACCTTTTCACTTAGAAATAAAGTGTTATGACCAATTAAGTGTACACTATTTCGTGCCTAGATGTCCAACCTTCAATTGATTAAATACTAACGGGAACGAAAGAAACATAACAGATAACATCCCAAAGTGTTATCTGTTGAAACCGCGCATCCTTCTGTTGTCGTTATGGAACTTCTGACAGTGTAGTATTTTTACCTATTGAAGGTGTTGTTGGAGATCTAGGCACGAAATAGGATAAACTTATAATTGGTCATAACACTTTATTTCTAAGTGAAAAGGTGTTATTCTTGAAAGTGTATATCATCCTACCGGTCGTTCCTATTCGGGGTTTGAGCTCTCGGAAATGAATGTGGATGAGCTGGGTGATCACTGATGCTTTTGAATTAACTCCTTTGAAATGGCTAAGCAATGCAGAATCCAACCTTCGTTTAACTGAGACCCCCGTCTACCGTATATCCAGCGTATTACATACTCAGTGTCTTCCTAATTTGTTTCAAATTACACGTGCTCGGGCTAGCTTGAACTACTTCCAGTTCTCATTGATGATGATGATGATGAAATTTTATTTACGCACTTAAAAAGAGGAAAATAGTGCAGTATAGACAAATAAAAGGAAAACTACACTGAGCTTTCAATAATGTAGTAAATGCACGAAATCAAAAAATAAACTTAAAAAACAAAAGGGATTAAATCGGGTCTATTGTCATTGTCCCCTCACCCTTCTCTCAACAGAAACCTCGTCCCTCGTCCAAAGAATGAGATTGCTCCTGTGTGGGAGAATTAATCAGAATACTCAAGGAACCTAAATCAACGGTTTACGTTCCAGATGACCAGACCTGCCGTGACGCATGACCCATTCCGAAAGCTCCACAGGGGACCTGACACGCTGGAGAAATCTTCCTCATCTATTAACTTCCTTGTAGAGGTGAGCCGATTGGTCAAGTTGTCCGGCAAAGAAGTGATCAAAACGATGTCTCCCATGAACCGGCAGCCAATCTCTACTCGAGAATGGATAACCCTCGATACCTCTGTTTTACCCTCAAGTAAAGCAGTGAGTATACAGAAAGCGGATTCGCTCTGGCAAATCGTTTGCCCCCCTTTTCGGGAAAGCTTCCCTGATGCCATTTAAAATCCATGCCGGATTTTTTCGCGTTGCCTAGTGATCATTGGTTACGTTGTGTAGGCACGATATCGAACGAGACTGCAAAATACTGGAACTTCTTGGGAAAGGGAGACTTAAAAGCTTTGTCCAACCCAAAATTTAATCCTTTTTTGGGAAAGTTAATATTTTTGCCAACTAAGGGAAGCAATTTTTTTATTTTGCCTAAGCCCTTTCCAGTGAACTTGTTCTTCTTCCCCCTTTACTAAGTTGACTTGCTGGAACAACAGAGGAAGATTTTCTTTCTTTTCTTTAGTTTCGAATCAGTAAATTTCCTTTTCTAGGAAAGGCATTTCAAAAACGGACACATTCACCTGATTTGTACGGCCAGGATAGGGGACCTTTATAGTAAATCTGCCGACTTTTTCGCATACAAAGAAGGATACACGCAGAGGATGTTGGGAAGTGGAACAGCTTCTATCGTCTACGGTAATATGTTTTGTCTCAAATTACTTGCACACAGTCCGAATTTCACAATCGGACGCGAATTTTCTCCTTCGCTTCGAGAATGCGGATCATATTTTCCTGCCAATCAGAATAGAATTGCAGAATTTGCTTTAAGCGATATTTAATTAGCCCTCTTAAGGCCGCAGATAAAATTCTAAACTGGCGATCTATAGCGATAGCTTGCGGTACCGGCATGAACAGAACCCTTGACGATAAGGGCCGAACATAACAGAGGAATTTTTAGCCAATTAAACGTTAAGTCACACAAAATATGTTACAATAGGGATTCCTAGCATGTTAAAAATAAACTGTACCATTTATGGCCTCTCGTCCTCTCTGAAAAACGAACATTTGCGACCAATTACTAAAAGGATATTGTTATATCCATGAAAAAAGCCGAGGAAGTGCTGAAAGTATTCCTAAAATTTAAATTTTAGGTTCAGCTGGAGTTGACTTTTGAACTAGGATAAATGACAGCGGTCTCCATCTGTTCGACTTGTTCTCGCTTTTTTTTACAAGCTTTTCCTTTCTAGGCCGTTTTTTAAAAAGTATTTGTTCCACTGAAATTTGTTTTGTCCGTCCATCTAGCCGTCCTTCCTGCTGAAATTTCGTGAAGTTATGTCGTCGATTTTTAAAAAAATAACTAAGGAAAAAGAACATGAGTATGTGATTTTTACCGACCGATTTTTTCAGGAATGTCACCAGCTACTGCTTTAGTTGTCGTTATCCTTGCGGTGTTACAAGAACAATTTGAAAGGTAAATACCGAAAATCTTTATCAGCCTCTTCTTTGTCATTCTCAACGTGAGGGTTGATAATTCGAGAAGGCATGTAAAGGAAGTGCATTTCACCTAGGCTCAATTGAGCAGAAGTTGGCGTTTGGGCTCCCCCTTCCTCCTTAAAGTGAACAGAAAGAAGTGAAACTGGCCACAATTTGACCTGATCTTATGAAGGAAAAGATCGAAGGCAAATGGGCAAAAAGAAGGTAGACATGAAAACCAGAGGGCGAAAAACATTCCTTCCTGAACATGTTGTAGTTCAGCTGACAAAGGCGAGGTGCAGGAAATTATTTGAGAGGAAATAACACCGACCTTTTGACCAAGAAAGTGCGCGTTGGGCCACCACTCAGAAAACACTTCCACCGTTCTCGTCATCAGTTGATGGAAAAGTGCAAACCTATTAGAGAGATCCACGTAGGTACCAAGGCTAAGAAGCGTGACTGAGGGTGAGCCCTCTCCATGCAATTTGTTAAGCAGACATGTCATTTTTACAGGATATCTCAGCGTAGGGTAGTCAGAATAGGGACCGACTAAAAACGACATAGTGTAGGAGGCACGAGTACTAAAAAGAGGCACGAAAACTAAAGGGGCCCTTTCAGGCGCTGGAGTGAAGAATGTTCTAACAAGCCTTCTTTTAGCCTCTTGAGTTACGAACTCTCACTAACTTGTCTACTCCTGTTGCTTGCTAATCTCTTTTTATTGCTCGTGCCTCCTGCGCCATAGCGTGCCGTGCCGTGACTCTTTTTAGCCGATCCTGTTAAAACATTACTGCAAAACCCACCCAGAGAGATTTAAAATGGCTCTCCTTACCTTTTGTTTATTGCTCTGACTATTAAAATTTTTGGATGAAATTTTTTCAAGAAACCGGCTCCTACCTTTCACAATTGCAACCTACAATGTCAGAAGTTGTATAAAATTATGTGCATCACGTGCTAAATGAAGGTTGCACGGATACATTAGGCAACAGAGGAACTGAAAGTAAGGAAAAATATCAACTTCAAAATTTAAGACAGTTTTTCTTCGGACCTGGAGAATCCGTGAAGGAAATCATGAAAGCAATGGGCTGGATGACGACAGGTCTCTGGCAGAACAGCCGACGCTTTTGCCAGAGACAATTCTTCACTTCTGAACGAGTTTGCGGTTTCAGCAGGAGCGAGGCTATTTACAACAAATATATAATCTTTCTAGCAAAGATAAGCGGAAACAAAATAACATAAGCACCGGCAATTAGGATAATTTTCTAAGTTATAATAGCATAGTCTGCAAACTAGTTATTCGGCCTAAGGTCAAAGTGCCTCGCGCCAATAATCAACTGAGGCTGAATGCGTAGCTTCGAATGGCCTACTGCCCTGCTCACTTTGAGACTACCTACGCTGGTGACCAAGCTCCTGGTTAATGGCTCCAACCCGTATGGAAATGTAGAAAGCAACTAATTACTGAGTTAATTCAACAACTCCTGGTACATACGCGGAGCTCTTAAGCAACATATGAACTGTGATTTGATGATCTCTGTTTTGTGTCAAAAGTAAATAAACTGATTATAATTTCATTAGATAAGCTTTCTAGCACCCAGTTCCACTCGATGGGGATTATCATTACTAATCCATTATTCCCGGAACATCGCTAAGCACTTTGTTTCCAAAGCAAATATTATCTCAGAAAGTTGCTTCCTCAAGATCCATCGTCGAACTTGGAGCTTTCCCGCTAAGATCCGTAACGCATTCGAGTCTCAATAAACGTCAACGACGAAGGTAATCCTTACTAGAAGGTTGAGCAGAACGACATCAGGCTTTTACGGAAATGAGTCGCTATCCATTACCTGAGACAGGGTACCTTGTCTTCAACTGACGCCCGTCAGCCGAATCATGATAAAAGAGGTCATTCAAATGCCTTACAGGCAAGTAAACGCTCGTCGAACAGTCATCTCTTTCAGGCCATCAGAGACCCGATTCTAACAATATCAGTGGAATATTATCAGTCGAGGATGCGATGCCCTAGGCGATAGTCCCAATCAGGATCCAAGACTAATAGCCTGTTCACACGGGGCTGAAACAGCGGTCGATTGTCGATCAGTGGCTGATTTACGCGCGTAATCAGAAGTTGAAAAAAACAAAAAAGCAGCCGCTGATCTTCCAAATAGGCACGCATTTTCATCGCGGTCACCAGTAGGGACAAGTTAATCCTTTGAATGTGACCTTTTGTGACTCTGGGGACAGTAAACAAAATGTAGTTTGGGGAGTTAGGCCAAACTTGACGAGTTTTAGATCCGTCCAGGTCCATAGCATGATTTTGCATTAAGAATCCCAGGATTACTTACTGAATGATTTTGGAAAAAGGTAGAATAGTTTTATAATTTCAACAGTGTATGCTCTATGTAGGTCTGATATTTGTTTTGTTATGTTTCTTTGAAATAATGTAATAATTTGAATAGTTTGTCCATTCAACCCTCCTGAAAAGTGACTGAACAACGCTGAATGACTGCACTCTATTCTCGTATTATTTATATTTAATATTCAGTACTTTTTGTGTTCTCATTTGAAAACAAAAATATTTGAAACAAATTTTTTGCTTTTTAACTTAAAATTGCCGAGTTGCCTCATAATTGTCACTATTGAATTTCTGCCACTTTTACAGTCTGAAGACTACATTTGACACTCAAAAGATGTTTAATTTTAATTTAACATATTTTGTTCCATAAGAAAAGAATGTTCGAATGTTTCTACCAGTCTACTAATAGCTGCGTTTTTGCAAATGCCATGGCATCTGATATCGCGGTAACTGGGTCTGCGTTTTCGGGTTTTTGCATTTACCGTGGTATCCGATGCTAGGTAAAATCGCTTTACAAGAATTTCCGAATGTAAGCTTCCAGAAGTCACCCCAAAAGAAATACCCATATTCACTAACATCACTATTGTGCCAAGCTTCTTTCCGACCAATTTTACATAAACCTAGGCTCTTGTGTTGGTGGCGATGAGAGTGAGATGAGTTCGTCAGATACTACGGTCAGTTACTACGGTAAGGATGGTAGTATCTGAATATCAGATACCACGGAAATTATCCAGATACTCAGTAACTGCAAAAAATAACTTTCTCCGTAGTATCAGATAACATGGAATATATATATATATATATATATCTGTATTGAAAAACCCAAAGGCCATATACAGGAAAAACAAACAACTCATAGTTTATTCTCATTAATTACTCGCTACCGGATATCACGGAGAAATTGTCTGTTCTCCACAGAAAACTGTCCGAAACGGCGTACGCGCGTCTGTCGCCCTCCCATGGGCTTATTCGTCTGTTTGACTTTTAAGTAGATTTTGTTTGTATGTGTTATGTTTTGCCTAATTATGTTTTCATATATTCTTTTGTACTCCACTGTTTTCGTCTTGTACGATTTGTGGGTTAAAAATAAATTATTATAATAAACTAAACAAAATAAAAAAAAAACTAAGAAGCAGCACTTCTCAACTCGAGTGCTTTTTGCACAAAATTCCCAAAAGGGACAATCACTCTTGGAGACGTAGAGCGTAAAATACCAAGAAGCTGGCCACCATTCCCAGAAAATAATGAACCCCTTAAATGCGAAAGCTCCTGGCACCCGAAAAGAAGATGATCCAGACCATCCCCACCAAGATGGCAAAGAGGACAAACACGTACTCCATCCGGACAACTAGAATTCCACGAATTACCACCACATAGCGGTAAACAGTTTGCTCGCACCTGAATCCAGCACTTCAAAAATTAACAGGTATTCCTAACTTAAAATAACATTCACTACCAAAAGACTCTTTTACTTGCCTGTAATATATTTAACTCGGTGACTCATCTAATGCAGACCACCATTTTTGAATTTCTTGGTCATCTAAACGTGTCTTAAAACTTCGGTAAAAATTGGAAGGGTCATTTGTCGGACCTAGGCCTTCATTCCAAACAAAAGAAAAACCTGTTGTATTCAGTATATTTTTAATTATGTAAGGCCATGATGATTTTTACCCAATTGAACCATTTCATCATAACCCGCTTTTACGAGCCGGTCATTAGGTAGTTCAATTATCCTTAACCAAAATCTTATCATTTGGAGGATTCTCATCTTTCTCAAATAAAATATTCCAAAATCACCCCTCATTACTAAACTATGCGTGGTTACATGGAGACCAAAAACCCTTTTAAGATATTGCAGCTGGAGCGTTTCCAGCTGTTTCGCCTGTTCATGGCCCCATAATTCAGCACCATAATGTAATGCAGGTAGCACTTTCGTATTAAATATGTGTTTATGCATTTGCAGGTTCTTTACTCCCATAATTGCAGGGTTTCTGTATAAAGCACATAGCGCAGCTTTCCCTCTTGTTGCCATTGCTGTGATATGACTTTGCCACCTACTGTTTGTTGACAGATGAAACCCAAGGTATTTAACCTATGTAGATGACTTAAGCTCGATTCCTTTAAAATGAAATTTCCTATCTTGAGAATTTGATTTAACCCTTCGAAAAATTACAATTTCCATTTTTGAAGTGTTGAGTTCTAGACCTTTTGAATGTAACTGTATGTATCTGCGGAAAAAGAAACTTTTATCAGTCGAAGGTACGGTGCCCTAGGCGATAATTCCAATCAGGGCCGAAAATGAAAGGTAACGGAAAGTATAACACAAGCAAATTGTGCGCCACGATAGAAGCTAGGGCAATATATTAGTACTGAAAAAAAAAAATGAGGAAGTACGAAAGCAAGAACAATACCTTCTACTTCTTCCATCGCGGTTTAATTGCATGACACGGTTTTGGGGATCCCAAAACGTAAGTGGAGGGATACCTATGACATCGCAAAAGTTGTCCGTCTGTCCGTCCGTCCGTCCGCCCGTCCGTCCGCCCGTCCGTCCGTCCGTCCGTCCGTCCGTCTGTAAGCACGATAACTCTCGAAGGGAATGAGATATTTTGATGAAACTTGGTGTGAGGATTTGTTGGGTCGGCGGACCAGTCGAGTTCGTAAATGGGCTTTGTAGCCCTACATTTAGGGGTGGGGGAGGGGGTTCAAGTTAAGGGGCAAACAAAATATTTTGAAACAGCTAATGTGATAGTCGATTATGGGGTAAGAAGACATGCTGAACACGATGGTGAAAACCATTTTGTAATCGGACAAGTAGTTCGCCCGGAATCCGGCCAAAACCAGAAAGTTTGTTAAAAGGAAAAGTTTTAATTGAAGTTGATTAGATGTTCGATTTAGAGGTAGGAAGACATGCTGAAGACGATGGTTAAAACCATTTTCTCGACGGACAAGTAGTTCGCCCGGAATCCGGCCAAAACCGGAAAGTTTGTTAAAACTAAAAGTTTTATTTGGAGTTGATCAGATGTCCGATTTAGGGCAAGAAGACATGCTGAACTTTTATGTGAAAACAATTTTCTACCCGGACATGTAGTTCGCCCGGAATCCGGCCAAAACCGGAAAATTGTTAGAAGTTAAAGTTTTATTTCTAGCTGATTAGATGACCGATTTAGGGGTAAGAAGAGACGCTGAATCCGTGTGTGACAATCATATTTTACCCGGACATATAGTTCGACCAAGCTAGAGCCTTTAGTTGTTTTTGCTGACATACCCGTTCTGAACTGTCAAGTATAGAACCGGAAATTGGGAGAAATAAAAATTCTTTTTCTGAACTGAATAAAGATTCGCTATAGGACTAAAAAGACATTCTTAGTCTATTTTTGAACTTTATTTCTTTGACGGATCACCAGTTCGCCCGAAATCCGGCAAAACACGGGAAATTGGCTTGAAGTAAAAAAGAAATCTGAAGTCGATTAGAGATTTGTTTAGGAGTAAAAGCAAATACAGGTCGAGTTCATAAATGGGCTCTGTAGTTATTTTAAAATTAAGGGAGAAAATTTGTTAAATGAAGAGGTTTTATTTGAATTTCATTAAATTTACAGGTAAGAAGACATTGCCGAATCCGTCTGTGACAATCATTTTTTCACCGAACGTAAAGTTCCCTCGGAATCCGGCTGAAACCGGAAAATTTGAAAAAAGTTAAAGTTTTGTCTGAAATTGATTAGAGGTTAGATGTAGGGGTAAGGTGGCATGCTGAATTGGTTTTTGGGATTTAGTGGTTTGCCAGACTAGTAGTTCGTCCGGAATTCAGGCAAAACCGGAAATTTGGCAGAACAACGAAGGAAGTTTTAATCAGTTCCGTCAAAGTAGGTATTACGTAGGCTATAGTGGTAAACACAGATGCTGAATCCACCTTTGAAATTTGTCTTCTCAGATGATTACTGTTGCCTTTATATGTTTCTAAATTTCAATAGTAAAAATAAATAAGAAGTCTGGCGAAGGCCGGATGTCTAAAAGATCAAATTGTCTGGATGGATCAAATATTAAATTTTTGGGATCCCAACGAAACCTTTGGTTTTGTTTCACTGGACAATGAGTCCGTCCGGAATTCTGAAACCCCAAAACTTTTATAAAAGTGAAAGTTAATCCGGAATTCTTCTACAGCATTGATTTGAGGGCAAGAATGAATGCTATTTCACATATGTTCTTGTTTTCTAAGCGGATCAGTCGTCTAGCCCAAATCCGTGGAAAACCGGCACTTGTACTCTTTTAAATTTCTAATCAGTCTCTAAATGTAGGTATACAGAGAAAATGACTGAACAGATCTACTTATGGGACAATCAGAATGAATCATAAATAGTCAGAATGAACAAAATTCTCCGATAAAATTTACCAGGTGGTGTATAATATAAAGAACATGTGGGATCAGAATAGCTTATGAGTTTCGGCTAGTATAGGCATTCCAGTCCAAATCTGACCCCACTATGGGTTATATGAGTTGGGGGAAAAACAACACTTTTACGGGATCTGGCGAAGACAGAAAATCTACATGACCCAATTTTCTGGACGAAGAAGTTTAATATATCTTCACTTTCGCAATCTTATCGAAATCTTTGTCTTTTTTCTGCGATGGCCCCTTTTGGCTTTTATGCATTAAAATCTATATATCTATCTACCCAGATTTGCAGAAGAAGGTACGGTTGTGTTCGGAATAATCATCACTATTGACTGGCAATGCTTTCTCTCCCGTTTCCAGCCACATCAACTAAATACTTTATAAGATTCCGTTGATGCTTGTCCGGCTCGATCCGTCAACCGGAATCCCGTAAAAAAAAGAACGGAAATGAGTGACAAATTAATCTCCTGGTGAGACGAGTAAGAAGTCGTTGCAGCGATGTAAAACAGCATTTAGTATCACGCGATGTTGCCAAGGTCAAGTTTGGCCCGGAATTACTGTTTTTGCCGGAATACAGCAGGAAACAGGAAATTTAAGAAAGATCGAAATTTCCAAGGTAAATGTTATTCGGGGTAAAACAGCGTGCCGAAACAGGTCCCAGGTCAAACGTTCACCTGTAGTCCGTAATAAAGAACAAATAATTGGTCTGATTAAACTGTTCTTAGCTGACGACACGAAATGTTATGTAATACCTTTAGCTCAAACTGTTCAGCTTACTGGAAGGACCTAAAGGGGTAAACAAAAATATCCCGGTTTGCGATCCAACCGAAGCCATTTCTTGTTAGGATTGATGCTAGACCACGGTTCAGGATTAAGCCTTTAAGAAATCAAGTCGAAAAGCAAATTTGCATAAAACCTGTGCGGAATGTAAGGTACATAAATCTATTGCTTCCTAGAGATAGTGTCCGACTTTAATCCAAATTCAAGGTTCCAAAATCAACAATGAAACTTAAAGAACATCAGAAATTCCTTTTCGGAGACCATCGCGAAAAAAGGAAAATAACTGAGTTATGTTATTTACTCGGCTAAGTGGGGGGTAAACTAATCCCGCGTGAATGTTGAACAAAAACTACGATCAACTCGTGAGTTTCTAATCTTAGACACACCCATTGTTACACCTCCTGGAGCGCTGGCTCCCTTCAAGATCATTCAAATCCTATGCTTATCGGTGAACTGAAAACAAAAGTGCTCCTCAGCGGGGATTAGAGCCCACGAACGCTGGCTCACTACATTACCACCACTGCTGAGTACTTGTGGACATAGTTCACAAACCGCTGAAATAACTTAGTCAGATTGAAGCGGACTATGGGGACAGTGAACCCGCAAGAAGGCAAATTTTTCTAAGCAGATTAATCCCCATGTCACGAGATTGGATACTAATGCTCATAGATGGATTGTTATACAGGAGAGCTTTACTCGTGACAAATAGACTAGAACTAAACTGGAGTTGAATCCAGTCCATTTGACACAGTGCAACACCGTATAACGTTCTTGGTGTAACCGAGTATAACATTCCATCTGTACGCAATATTTGATCAAGGTTAAGCATTTCAACTGCTGCTGTCAATACTCTTGACGACTATCTCTCCCTGCCAATGCAGAATCTCCGGATACCTCCCTGCGGAAGAAAGGACGAAGCGGTGTGACTGCTGCTCCCAAAGATCGCCGTGATTGTTTGACACAGGATTTCAGTTGTTGAGTGTGAGTCGTTATGTACACGTTTACTCTTCCTGAGGATCACTGACGTGTTTTGGACTTAGTCATATAGAGTATTCTCATGAATTCCCACGCCACTCCTTAGCTGAGGCCATGGTGATTGCAGGGCGAAAGAGAAGGCACTACGTGAACGCTGCGAAGTTCATCACGTACGAGAATCCAAGAATCGCGGTATTCATGTTGATCGAACCATCCTATTGCGTCCCAGGGGACATTTTCGCGTGGACGGCGTCGTTAAACGGAACAAGCCACCATCGTGACATGCGTTTTGTCGTGCATGCCATCCACTTGTCATCATGCCACGTCATCATGTCATCATGTGTCATCATGTCACTTATCATGCCACGTTGAAGGCATGATTCAACATGTTAATTTTCATTTTGGAAGACTTCGTGGGCCAAATGGTACCGTATTTCTTGTGTTTCACTTTTCTCACTTTATAATCACGGAGCGCACAATTTTCAACTAGTTTGCGTCGAGCCTCCACTTCGGATGGCGGGACGTAAAATAGGGTCGACAAGCGCCAACTAGAAAATCGATAATTTCACGGGGCCATTAATGGCATTTTCTAAAACCGATATCTCTGAGCCACCTTGCCATGTCAAGATCGTTTCTAGTAAGAGTTGTGCTTTAACCAACCATTCCGATGAAAAATGTATAGCCTGCGTAGTTGCATGATAGTTGTACGAAAAAGTTGCATAGAATTCAATTCAATTCAATTCAAATATTTTATTGACCTCCAAGATCGGAGAGTATAAAATGAAGTAAATACATACAAATTGGCCCAACATGTAATACTGCTCAAAAACAATCTGGCCAAACCATACTAAAAATACATAAAAACAAAATTATACACACGCGTACAACTATAGTAACTCTTTAACCGCTAAATATAGGTTATGAGTAAGAGAAGACATTTTAAACAGAAATTTTTGTTGCTTTTTCCGCATAATTTGAAGTGGATCTTTCAAATGGTACAAATTTATAGCAGATGAAGTAGAACAGAATTTTGAAAGTCGACACAAAAATTTGCCAAAATTAAAAAAGGAGTTTTAATATGCGCAATATTAGAATTAGAAAAATAAGGAAGCCAACTAGAAAATAAAAGGACTTGAGGCAGAGCAACCGTATTGAAGACGCGCGCAGACGATCTCCTAGTTAAATAATCTCGAACAGAAATAACACTACCGAAGCTCGCTGAAACTCTTGACCGAACAGACTTCATCATATGAGCTCGGCAAAGGGAAACTGATGGCCCATACGGAATTCCCAAATAAAGAAAAGATTCAAGTGGCTTAAGGACTACATCATACATCTTAATACTAAAAATACTATTAACTGGGTCAGCAGGCTTAGGACCAAATTGAATAGAATTTATTTGCAAAAAAAGCCCGAGGCCATGAAAAAAATGGTAACAAAAAATTGAACACTTAAACGAAATGATAGAACTAAACAAAGGAAATTCTCTCTGTGGGCTAAAGCTACCTTTAGGAACCTTACCAGCCTCTTCAAGTCTCGAAAACACTTACTTCCAATAACATTCATCATCCATACTCCATCATTTATTGTACTTACATTCCCAAAAATATCAACCCGCAGGTCATCTAGCTCACGGCATTCACAAATCAGATGCAACAATTCTGATTCGCGCTACCACACATCGGGCAAAAATAGGGACCAATACGTCCTAGTTTATTCCCCAAATATTTCCTCCGTTTTCCCAACGGCAAACAATCAGCCCGGCAACTAATTAAAATTCTTAGATCTTAGATGTAATAGTAAAGAATACTATCATTTAATTTGCCTGGGACTGGGTGGGTCTTAAGCAGTAGTACCTAGTAGCACCCTGTCTTGCTATAATAGCATCCAGTCTTGCTAATAGGAGCATGCAGTAGAATGCAGTAACACGGTAGCCTTAAAGTAGAAGCAGGTAGTAGAATCAGTTAGTACTGCATGCTGCTTTTTCGTACAACTTCGCACTATTAATTTGGGATAAATTTTCCATCGGGTTTGCGACTACCAAAGTAGATGAATAAACTGACCCTTTTTGTAATATTATGTGAAGGCCCGGCAATAACTTTAGGATTAAATATTCCCGAAAGTTTGAGTAATACTAACCCTACCGTTATTACTCGAGTGGGTGTGTATGTAGACAAATGTTTAGAATTAAGAAGGAGTCTGATCGTTTATGTTATATTTTTTTTTTTTTTTTTTTTTTGTGGATAAGGCCCTTGGGCTTTTGAAATACACTGATCTATCTATCTATCTATCTATGGGGGTCATTTCTTGCTAGGAATCGTAAAAAGAAAAGAAATGTTCAGAGTTGTTTTGGTGGGGGCACTAGGGTTATTTACGCGCAGGGGTTACGACTCGGTCCACTTGCACGATTCAAGTGCTGGAACGACCAAATAAATAGGCCTGTCGACTCGGTAATTGCTCATTATCTGTGCAGATAAGCACGTAATCGAAAACGATCTTGGGCCCATGGCTCAGCTTAGCTTAAAGCACAACTCTTACTTGAAATGATCTTTCCCTATAAAATGGATAAGAAACAACTTTTTTTCGAAAATACTAGTTTTGAAAATACTACCTTATGTGCGAAAGAGTTGTCAGCGGACAGTGAAGATTCCGGTCAACTTTTCGTTGGGTGACGGGAAAACTCGGCAAGGCCGAAAAAGCGCTAAAAAATTCCATTTGGGAGCTAAATATATTATAAAAGGCAGAATAAGCAAGAGGGGTCCTTTAAAGATAAAAGAAAATCCAAAAGAAAATCAGACAAGTGGCTTAACAGTAAAAAACGAAGCGATGTGTCTCCCCTCGGTCACCTTCTTTTTCCTGGTTTATCTGGGAAGAGTCTTCATAAGCTCTTTCCAAGCAAAGGTTCTGCAAAGTGGCGTAAAAAGAATCCCAGAAAACAAAATCCTTCAAACATAAAATAGACTTTCTATTTGCAGTTCCGCCTTTACGGCCACCATAAAACTACCATTTCGGCTTCTTCCCGGGTCCATCCTCTATATGAGTATTAGGCAAAGACCACGGTAGAGAAAACAGAGGCGAGCCCGCAGTCGTAAACATACAGATTTGATCGTTAGCCCTCGTTTCAGTACCAGCACGTAGGTCAGACTAGGTAGTAGGTGATGAGTAGGTCATCAGACTAGAAGATTCTGGAACGCGTGTCCTATTGGGATAGACTAACAAGAGCTAGGAGCTCATATGGCACTTGTCACGAGTAGGTGGTGTGAGAAACGAGAAAGTAAATCTGAGCATTTTCCTGGAAATTCCGGTACCCCTCCCCACCGTGCTCGAATCCAATCTGGATCCTACTCTCCAAGTTTCATTCAAATCACTCTACCCGTTCAACCCCTATGCGAGCCACAACATTTCCGGGACTCCCCGTCCATCTCCCCCACTATGGCCGAAAACGACTTAGCCACAGAAACTTCGCATCTCTAGCATCTCCTTTTCCCGTCAATCAAGGTTAACTCGAATCGGAGCATATCTGCAAATTTTCGGTTCCCATTTCATCATCCTCTACCTTTGTCGGAACCGGCTCGGACGCCAAATAACAAATCCGTTTGGTTTTATGCATGTCACAACGCTTCCGGACCCCCCCCCCCCCAAATCCCCCGACCATGGCCGAATGGATTCGGACACATGCTTTGTATATCTAGATTATAAGTTCTTATCACCCTAAAGTTTCAATTGAATCGAACCATTTGTTCGCAGCCTACTGAAGTCAGTAATTTCCGGATTCCCCCTGCCTCAACTCCCCAAAAAATTGTCGGCTCCAGGTACGGAAGTCTTCCTTCGGCAGGCATTGTGTTCGGTCCTTAAGTCTATTTGGTCGGGTCCCTAATATGCCTGCCAAGTTTTATCCTCCTTAGCACATCTGGAAGTATCCTAACTCGCGATTCCGGGAAAACCCCTCCAACTCCCGCCCCGATATGATCTAGTTCTGTCAAGAAAGTATCCAATGCTTTTGCTTATTCTTCCTACCAAATTCCATCCAGATCCCTCGACGCTAAGTGTTTTACAAAAATTCCGGTGCCCACTTCCAACTCCCTCCCTAGTATCGGATCCGGTCCGGACTTGGCATGGAACATCTGAGACAATAGGTCTTTCCATTTGCCAAGTTTCATTCAAATCCGATCGCCCGTTCAAAAGTTATAAATGTCAATAGATAGGACACCCCATCCCTCCACTCCCCCACGATGCTTGGATCGTTCAAACGAGTACTTTCAAGTCGGTCTATTCGGATCCCTGATATTCCTGCCGAGTTCCATCATCCTAGTACATCGGGAAGTACTGAACCACCAGAATCCCACCCCCAAGTCCCCCACAGTGCCCGAATCCGGTCCGGTTATATCAACGATGTATCTCGGACTTTTGCTTGTCCTTCCCACCAAGTTTCATCCCGATCCCTCCTCTCTAAGCGTTTACCAAGATTATAAGAATTATACGAATGAAGTATTCCAGATAGCAACCGTTAGACCTACCATCCCCATTACTTATGAAATATCTGACAAAAGTGGGGAATTAATTCAAGGAGGGTTTTATGAAAAAGAACTTTCAAAATTTTTTATGAAATAAAATTACTTGTATATAAATGGATTCAAGAAGTTTGAGTGATATGTTATCGGGTATAGTTAAGAACAGAGAAATTCAAAGAAAAAAAGTTCAATAATACGAGATGGAGAAAGCAGGGTTTCGGGAATATGCTTCAGAATTAAACGCTCCAGTTGTTACGGCAGAAAAAGAAAACACTAAAGATACCATCAAAAAATTACAAGAAAACGCTGAAGCTATCATCGAAAAATTAGAGGAGGTGGATATTAATTCAAGAAGCCGGCTTCTCCAATTAGGTGAAACGTATAAAAGAGCTTTACAAAGACAACCATATCAGATTTCAGTTTCAGAGGCAGAAACACAGTCAACAAAATCTACCGCTTTAGAAGCATCTCCAGATTTACCAACAAATATCAAAATCGTTGATATGGATCCAGGTGTTGATATCGAGTTATTAAAAGCACTAAATGTAAAATATAGAGAGAATCATACAAGATATAAAAGAAATTGTTTTGAAATGCCTAATTATTACTTTGATAACCCAGAGAATATAGAAGATGCTTTGTCTGAATTAACACCTTTAAGTCAAAGTTATGGTGGTTTGAAAAGGAAAAGTAGTTTTAGTAAGTATGATAAAATTATTTTATTTATTCAAGACTATAAGGATAGATTAAAAAAAATCCAATCTAGTAGACCCTTTATCAAACAACAAGGAACTGGAATATTTATGAATTCTGATGAAATGATTTCAAAGTTATACACTTTGATAGGTAGTAGAGTAAACGGGAATACATCTGATGAGGTGAGGAATGAAGCTATTGATGTTTTGGATTCGTTAATGCGAAATAATTTTTTTACGAAGAGAGTTTACAATTCAATATATAAAAAATATTTCTAATAAATGGTGTTGTTAAACATTGAAGGTAATGAAAGTATCATTGATATAGCATTTAGTCAACCAATCGAATTGAATCGTAATTTTGATTATGAAATAGGTTTGAATCAGTGTACTTTGTGGTATTCGTGGCATAATATAAGTGATAATTTTGGGAATAACACATTTCAATACAGGAAAGATGAAGAGGGGGGATGGATGAATGGTACTATTCCTAATGAGATGTATAACGATGTTTGTTTGAATTATTTTTTGTGTCAGTATTTTGATACACCAAGCGATAAATGTCCTATTGTAATTTCATCCAATCCAGCATCTATGAGATTTGTCATCATATTACAAGAAAAATATGTGTTTAGATTTAATAGTGACTTGTGTCAGATTTTAGGCTTTGAGAAGGATAGTGAGATTTCTAAGAAAATCAATGAAGGTACAAAGCTTCCGAATATAACAAGAAGCGTTGATAAAATTCAAATTCACTGCTCTCTTGTAAACAGTTCTATCGTAAACAAAAGTAAATCAGACGTCACTTGGACAATTGTTCCGAATACAGAACCAGGTTGTCAAATTGTTGAAAATCCTAGACAATTAATCTACCTTCCTATTAACTCAAAAGACTTTATTTACTCCTTGAGAATGACAATTACTGATCAGTTGGGAAGACCTATCGATTTGAATGGTGATAACGTTGGATACGTTTTGCATTTGAGAAAAGCTTAAAGGATTAGTGAAATAAAATTATTTACCTATAAATGTTGATTAATAATAAACGATTACTTTATTAAAAGCAGTATGGAAGTGGAATCGGTAGTATATTCAAAAACATTGCTAATTCTCAATTATTTCAAACGTCAGCAAAACGAATAAAAGATGGAGCTATGTCAATGTATAACAAAATTATTAAACCGAGATTTGAGTTGTTGAAAAATAGAGCAATAGAATACGGGAAAGATCTGATTGATGCAAACAGGAAAGAACTCATTGATGTAATTGGAAACAAAAAATCGATGAAGGATCTTCTGGGTACAAATAAACGAATTTTAAATCAAAGATGTCAAGACTTGATCAAAACGTTAATGACTGGAAACGGGTTAAAGATTCTGAAATAAGTTTTATTTGATAATTTCTTTCTTATATAAATGGCAGTGAATAAAATCTTTAATCCGCAATGGAACATATTTGATGAACCGCTTGTGGATGATACAGTGGTCAAATATGAGTTTACAGAAATTCGAGAAACAGATGTGAATGTATCCAATAAATCAGATTTTGAATTCGTAACGAAGAAATTGGATTCCTGGTTCTATCCAAGTGAAAGTTATCTTGAAGTGGGTGTAAGAATAGTTAAAGAGAATGAAGCTAACATAGATGCAACCGATGCCGCTACGTTAACTAATAATGGATTCAATTTATTTAGTACCACTGAGTATGTAATAAACGATGCTCCTGTTGAAAAAATTAATCATGTTGGTATTGCAACTACCGTTACGAAGTTGATTGAATATTCCGATGATTATTCTAGAAGTGCAGCTAGAAATCATTTCTGGTATAAGGATTATAATCAGGGAACCGATATCAACCCTATAAGTAGTTCATTTACCGTACCTGCAGGTGGAGCACTAGCAGGAACTGTGGTTGTCAGTTCTAAACCCAATCAAAATTATAATAAGGATTTGAGAAGAGATATAACAGAACTAAAAACAGCAAGTTAGTAAATATGTATTTACCATTATCAGAGTTGTTCGGATTCTTGAAAGGAAACAAACGATTTTTTAGAGGTGCATCTCATAGAATTTGTCTAAGAAGAAATGATGATAATAACATGATTGTAAGAAATGGGGATACTAATTGTAAAGTAGTCATTGAGTATTTATCCTGGAAAATTCCTGTCATAGCTCCTAGTATTGAAATGATGAGTGAATTGGAAAAGCGTTTGGCAAAGGATAAAAAGTATAATCTGATGTGGGAAGCTTGTAATATTTATAAAAGTGATGTTAGTCAGAATAACGAACACAACTGGAAAGTTGTGTCTGAGAGAAATATTCCTACGAAAAATCGTTGTGATGTTAGAGAAAAATGAAAAGCATAACAACCAAAAAAAGAATAATATGGAGTTTGATCATATGAATTTGACTGATATAGAGGTTAGAATTAACGGGGATAAATATCCAGAAGAACCCCTCAAATGCGACTTTAGTGATGAGAAATGCACGTACTCTAATCTGTACAACAGATACATACATTTGGGTTATAAACAATTAGCGTTTGATACTGGTAGTATAGTCAATATAGAAGAATTTAAAGAAGTATATCCACTATTCTGTTTCGATGTTTCCAAACACGAGTCAAATATTTATAATGGAACAACTGCTGATACTGAAATAAGTATAACATTAAAAGATAATCGACCAATACCATATAATATTTACTGTGTTATATATTATGAAAGAAAAGCTACTCTTGATATTATTAATAAAAATATGTATGTGAGTTTGTGAGTTTGGATTTTTATAAAAGAAATTCAGTCGCTAATAAATGGAGTCGCTGAAGGAAGTCTTGTCTACAATCAGAATGAATAGATACAATGAGACAATCAGGAAAGAAGAACTAGTTCTAGGATTGAAATATGCCATTGTTAAAATGAGAATTGCTAAGACAAAATATGGTGATAAGTTGGTTGTCGTTATTAATCATAATAACAAAGCCTGTGATTTGTTTATTCCACAGAGATACAATGCTATTGCTAGCGAGTTGCTTCTAAAGAACAATCTGGTTTTTCAGCCTATTATGAGGGTAAATAAGAACTCTGAGCAATATGTTGATATAGAACTGTTTACTCAGTAATATGGTGGTATCATTTTTTTTAATAAAAAATGAAAAATGCAAAAAAGTAGTATTTGTAGTAGTTTATATGTAGTAAAGGGTAATATTTCTTGGGTCCTTTATTTGAGAAGTAAGAAAATAAAAATATCTTTAAAAAGGGGGATAATTTGGAAAAAAGGATGTTAAAATTTAAGAAATTGATGTTAAAATGGGGTTTTGAAATTGGGGGGCGGGTGAGCTAGAATCCGGTTTATAGAACTACTCGCATACATCGCCCCAGAATGCAAAATACTATCATATGCGGCCGCAATATCCAAAGCAAGGGCATAAACCTTTTTAAAAGGAGAACAAAAAGAAAGAATACGGGAAAGAACTGAATGATCCAAATGACAGTTTAACTTTTTCCGGAACCCAATTTGATTTAACTAGTTCAAAAAGTTTACTTATCTGGCATGATGTCGTTATAGGGCGGTATGAAGAGCACTCATTTAACTTACCACCTCTCTTTAGAAGGGGGCGTGTAGTTGACTGACAAAAACTTCGAGGGATAAAACCAGTACGAATAATAAGAGTAAATAAAAGGGCAATAAAATAAATAGCTAAGGGCGATGACCATTTCAGAAGACGCGAATTCACACCATCATGGTCCTCAGAATGCTTCGACTTTAATTTCTTTTGGGCCGTAGTAACCTCCGCAGTTGAAACAGACACTTCCGTCAGAATATGAGAAGCAAGTTCTGAGCGAAAATTATCTTCCAATCTCTCATTATCAATCGGATCATGTATAGAAAAAAAGAGATGAGAAATGCTGGCCAATCACTTTCTAATAATAAACTTTTATCTTCAGAGGAAACACTATTACTCTTCATTTTAGAAACAAAATTCCATAAACCATTAGGGCTTCCCGAAATTTTCCAAGCAATCTCATCCCTTATAAAATCATTGTGAAAACGCAGTTCATTTCTAAAAGCACTTTTTGATAACTTCATCGCATTGAAAAAAGGACCAGATCGTGGTTTACCTGCTATTTCCCACAAATGAAAATCTTTTTAGCAGTTTTATTAGCATTTAGTAATATAGGGTTAAGATTCCAACCAAACTTACGCGTACCCGGAACAGAAGAAACAATATCAAAAGTAGAATGTGCACCCACTTTTAGAGAGTGGATAATTTCACCATACAATATATCAATACTAGTCTGGTCTGGCTCTGGGTCTACAACTATCTTATTCAAAAGAAGATCAGACTTTTCATGGAAACGAGAAACCTTTGACTTATCCCACCGCAGATTACGAACAGCAGAACGAGCTTTGCAATGGTGGATAACACAAGATATTCGATCAGCAGTAACAAGTGAAAAACTTAAATAAAGATGATCACTAATTTGAAAATCGTATCCAACATGCACACATTCAGGTACTACAGAATGGCTAGATGCTAAAACATGATCCAAATTTGAAAAAGAACCAGAAATATGAATAAAAGTAGCATCGGAATCTTTCGGAGCTAAGAAATAAGAAGAAAAAATCGATAAAAAAGTAGAAGAACGAGAATCCGAACAATTTGTAAGATCACAATTCAGATCACCAGTCAAAATCCAATCCGATCCCCCTGGTAGACTATTATAAACCTGCATAAGCTCAGCACACGCGAACGAAAAATTAAAATCAGAGACGGGAATACGGTAATTCGTAAGTAAATAGCAGTTGAAAACAAACGTATTAAAGATCTTAACTACTAAAAAATGTTGCGAAGAATTAAAAACACTAGATTCAAACGAATTACGGACGTAAGTGCAGATACCCCCGGATGGGTGCCCACCAGTAGGTGCTGCAGGAACAAAAAAACAATGGTGATCCGCAGAAAGAGAACTTAAAACACCAGCAGAAAAATCAAGCAAATGGTGTCCCTGCAAACAAAGTACATCCGAAATAGACAGTAAATACCGTAATACGTGGGTATATGTGTTCAGCGTGTCTTCTTACCCCTGAAGCGACTATCTAATTAGCTGTTAAAAAATATATTGTAAGCTCCTTAATCAGACCTCCTTCCCCACGCCTAAATATAGGGCCACAGAGCCCATCTGCGAACTCGACCTGTCCCTTGAACCAAAGAATCCTCACACCAAGTTTCATCAAAATATCTCATTAACTTCGAGAGTTATTGTGCTGACAGACGGACAGAAAGACGGACAGCTTTTACGAAGTCATAGGTATTCCTCCCTCCACTTACGTTCTGGGATCCCAGAAACGGTGACAAACTTCCGTAATGTAAAAGCCGTGTTGTCTGTTTTTGGTGGTATTTTCAAATACCTAAGAACTAAAATTACATTAAAAAAACACATCCTCCCGCATACCCTTGCCGTTCTCTGTTTGAAGGAGCATCATTCTGGGATCCAAAAACGTAAGTGGAGGGATACCTATGCCTTCGTAAAGGTTGTCCTTCTGCCCGTCCTTCCATCTGTCAGCACGATAACTCTCGAAGGGATTGAGATATTTTGATGAACTTGGTGTGAGGATTCTTTGGGTCAAGGGAAAGATCGAGATCGTAGATGGGCCCCATAGCTTTATATTGGGAGGGGGGGGGTGTCAAATTCAGCTAGACTTAAGATAAGGAGAACCCGATTGTAGCCCGAATGTGAAATCTATTTCCTCGCCTTACAAGTAGTTCCCCCGGAATCCGGTAAAAACCGGATAATTTGTAAAAAGTAAAAGTTGATTAAAGGTTCGATTCAGCGGTAAGGAGACATGGTGAATCTGAATATGAAAATATTTTCTCGAGATGGGTCCTTTAACCCTATATTTGGAGGCAGAAGAGGGGGGTTTCAAATTAAGGGTAAAAAATATATTTTATAAGTTGTTTAAGGGGTGAGGAGGAAGGATGAATACACATCTGAACTTGGTTTTCTTGCCGGTCAAATGATTCCCCCGGGTTCCTCCGAAAGTGGAAATTTGGTTGAAGCTCACTGTTGTTTCTGAAGTCGATTAGAGGCTCGGTATTGGGGTAAGGAGACATACTGAAAAGAATATCGACTTTATCTTCTTGACGAATAATATTGCAAAATTTGCCAAAACCCCGAAATTTATATCGAATGGTTTGGCTCTCAATGTCGCTAGCTCTCTTGCTCTCGCCGGGAATGCTGCTAAAATACGAGGAATTTTGTAAAAAAATACTTTCTAAAAGACCTTTCTGAAGTAATTAGAGATGAGATACTGGAATAAACATGCTTGCTGAATCCATATCTGAACTTGGTTTTCTCATTTAATTAGTTGTTTGACCGTAAGTTTTCAAAAAACTCCTAAACGGTAACATTTTTTGTACATATTCATGCGGTTGATTATGAATAAATAGCAAAATGTTAAAGGGGTCTGGCAAAGACTCGGAAATCTAAAAGATTTGGTTGTCTGTCCAAAAAATATTAAATTTTTGGAATCCCATCGAAACCCTTGGTCTTGTTGTGTCTACCTGCTAAACGAAACAGCACATTTAGGAACAAAATCTTCAATTACCTCGAGATTTGTTCGTCAAATTTGAGCTGCAGTGCGATCAACAAGAACCTTACTGGTCGCGGAAACGAGCCTGGGGGCCACACAAGCTATCGTGGAACGACTCTTTTCGAGCCACAACCTATTTATGAGACCACGGAAGAAACTTTGGCATATACTAATCATATCTAAGATGATCCTGGTCTCTGAATCACCCGTGATGATCCCTGTTTATATGGCACTTGGTTTTGGTAATTCATATTGCACCGATCGCAATTCCGTCTGTCGGGACGATGAAAGTTGGCAGGCATATCAGGACCCGACAAGATTAACTTGGAAATAGTCACTAGCACGATCCGACCATAGTGGGGGGAGGGGATGGGGCGGAATCTGGAATGTAGTGGCACTAATAACTTTCTATCGGGTGACCGGATCATACTGAATTTGATATTCGGACAGACCTAGTGTCTAGGTTTCCCAATTCAAGTCCGGACCGGATCCGATGAATGTGGGAAAGTGGAGGGGGGAACCGGAAATCTTGTGACACGCTTGGAGTGGATTGATCGGGATGAAACTTGATGTAAAGAACAAACACAATCCCAAGGTACATCAAGGACAGAAGGACCGGATTCGGGTACTGTGGGAGGAGTTGGAAGGCGGTGATCCTGAATTAAGGTCCTTCAAGTGGAACAGGACGGTGAAACTTGGCAGAAGTACCACGGAAACGAGCATATCAACTTGGAAATAGTCAGTTCCCCGATCCGACCATCGTTGCGGGATGAGTGGACGGAGAGGAAACCGGAATCTTGAGGTGTTTATAACTATCAGAGGGGTGATCGGATGCTAATGAAACATAATATTTGGAAAGACCTCGTGTGTCAGATGTCCCATTTCAAGTCCAGATCGGATGTGAGAGGGGGGTTGGATGGGAACCGGACATCTAGTAATACGCTTAGCGTGGAGGAACTGAGACGAAACTTGGAATAAATAACAAGTTAAAGTCCTAGATAGATCATTCACAGAAACAAACTGGTCCGGGCACCATGAGGGGGGGAGGGGTCTAGATTTCCGTTGATCCGCAGTTAAGATACTTCCAGGTGGGCTAGGGCATGCGTATCAGGGACCCAACCAGATTAACTTGGAAATAGTCAGTTCCCCGATCCGACCTCCTTAAGTGGACATTATAACCGCAAAGGGCAAAACATAGTTTTGGGAAAACGATACAGTTTTGTGATCCCGAAAGACCTATGGTCATTTCTGCCTAAGGGTTTTGGCTACAAATGAATTTTTAGCGCCTTACAGTGCGAATCTTAACCGCAAAGTGAAAGAAATAATCTTGTGGAAAACCTAAAGCGAAACGAACTTGTGGGAAACCACACAGAAGTTCAAGTTTGGGTTTTCCACAAGTTCATTTTTTCCCACTTCAGCGGCTTTGAGCCTGAAGAGGACCCTTGCCATTAAGAAGGGCCGAAATATAGCTCTAATAAAATTCAGCTGACGTATCCGTTTTGCACTGTCAAATATGATTCGCAGTCATCTTGGGCTGAAGGAATATTGAGTGAGTGAGTGAGTAATTTTATTACCAGAAAATTCACATGGAATTAGGACGGAGTATGAAAATGAAAAAGAAAAGAAAAGAAGAATCACACTACGGAACATCATCAACAGTATTTACACACTATGTACATTAACAAGACTACTGGCACAGGACGGCTAGCCACGGGTTCGCTCTTTCCTTAGCCTTTTCCAGAAGATTCACAACGACACGGTTAACACAAACTGTTGGATCGGATACACCGTACGTACGCATGATATAGGAGTTCCTCGTCCACGGGGGAAGTCTCAGAAGGAACTTCGCGAATAGAAAAAAAAGAACTCTTACTTTTGCACACTGGGCCTACGACAAGTATTTTAAAAAAGGTGCTATATACAGTACATGTGGAAGAGCAATGGCATTATACAGCGACGCGAGGTATCTACGGCAGAACCGATGTCTGTTACCAATAATTGACCCGTGCGCACTCCGGATTTTCGCCTCTACGTGTCGTACAAGCAGCGTTGCGCTGGAGTGGAGGCTTCGACCGATTGGTAAACCAAGGTAGGTTTGGTCAAGGTAGGTAGGTATTTATTGTTAGATCACAGTCTAGTAACAAAGTTTAATCGAAAATGAGCTTTATAAGGCTTCAAACTGTTCCTGACCGAAAAGGTGTCATCTTCAGAGGAAAAGTGTCATGGTGTCTCCCAGAACCAACAAGACCAAAGGTTCGATGGGATCCCACAAGTTTAATATTTATTAGACTTCTTGATCCAGACGATCGAATCTTGTAGATTTCTGAGGCGTCGCCAGACCCTTTAACATTTTGCTATTAACCATAATCCACCGCTTGAGTATGTACAATTTTTTTTTTTACCGTTTCGGACTTTTTGGCCACTTACGGCTAGATCACTAATCAGATGAGAAAACCAAGTTCAGATCTGTAGTTAGCAAGAATGTTTAGTCCAATATCTCATCTCTAATCGACTTTTTTTCTTTATTTATTTGACTAAGTCAACGGCCAGCAAGGGCCATATACACCTTCAAACAACAACAAAAAACAAAATTAACAACAAAACACTATACTACATTACTCAAAACCGGGGAAAAGTTGCAAAACAGCAACTTCTCCCACGTCAACCATTTTGGGAGCGACAGCCTCATATGCAGCCTAGCCAGGACAACCAGCAGCGGGTTCTCAGACTCGAGAATGTGCTTCTGCAGAAAGAGAACAGAAAAGCGCCTAATTTCTGGAAAAGAAGCCTTCACCAACGAACATTGGCAACGACGCATTGCAGTTCCACTTGAACCCATGCAACCAACGAAAAGATTTACTATCAATGACATGAAAGCTGCTTTCGCGCCTAACCCTAATGTTAGTAACAAGAGCCACACAGTAAAGCTGAGTGTAGTACATCCTGAAAAGAAAAGTCTTAACTTGCGGCTCGCAAGCCCCGAACTTCTTAAGCGCTCTAGCGCATAGTGACCGTGATAGGGCAGCTACATGCAACTCATCACTCATCGAAGGGGTAAACGTGAACCCTAGGTATTTAAACCCATCCACAAACTGGAGAAATTGCCCTGAAAGAAGAACCTTAGGAAGGTGATGCAAGTGGAACCCACGAGGGATAAATGCCATGCATAGTGTTTTTTTCGTGTTAAATATGATGTCGTGCTTTAAAGCAAAATCATCGCAAATAGCTAGGAGCCGGTTTAGCGCATAAACTGTCGGGGCCAGAAGCGCAACGTCATCAGCATACCTAATATTATGAAAACACACACCCTGGATGAAGCTACCTACACCTACGTTAGCAAGAGCACTGTTAAGTTCATCCACATACAGGTTATACGGAATAGGGGACAAAACTCCTCCTTGTCGAACACAATCTATAACATGAAATGGGCTGCTGAAAACACCATCCCATTTGACACTTTAGAAAGGTCCTTTACTTTGACTAAATTCTTCGTATTTTAGCAGCATTCCAGACTGCATGCAGAGCAAAATAGCTAGTGGCACTGAGAGGAGAACCTTTTCGATCCAAATTTCCGGGTTTTGGCAAATTTTGTCAGTTTACCTGTCAAGGAAATAAATCTTCAAAATTCGATTCAGCATGTCTGATACCCGATCTCTAATCTACTTCAGACACAACTCCGGCAACTGTCCGGCAAGAAAACGAAGTTCAGATATGGATTCAGTGGACCTCCTTACCCCTTAAACACCTATCTCATTAATTAGCTTATAAGGTATAGTTTTTTACCCTTAATTCGAAACCCTCTTCTCTGCAAATATAGGGTTAGAGGATCATCTACGAACTTAGCATGTACGTTGCCATTGCATCCTCATTCGAAGTTTGAACAACATATCTCACCCCCTTCGACCCACCAACACAACAGACTGACTGCCATCAGGGGTGGCCCGAAGCACTCAGGCCAGGGGGGGGGGGTGAGACCACTTATTCAGCGACTTCTTGGTCCCAATACACGACTCGAACATACGGAATAAATGTTAATGCATCAGCTGAAATTATTCCTGTTACGGAAATTTGTATATGTAAATTCACACCCTTAGCTTTTCATGTCAACTTTCGCTAAAAGAAAAGCTTCCAACACCTTTACCCAGGAAAAATTGAAGTAAGCGTAGCAGGTGAATTTTTTTTTAATCCGCCTTTTTCCGGCAGAATTCAACTGTACTTTCCGCACAAGTTCTAGCCTTTATTGTGTTTCAAGTTCTTATAATTCCAAGCCTAATCGCCAAATAAATGACACATCGTTCTCTAAAATTTAGAATACAACGAAATGCACCACTGGTGAAATTTTGTGAAACGCCGGGGAGCAGAGCGTCTTTTTGCCATCCCAATGAAAAGTAAAGAGTACGGATGAAATCACAAGTCCGTCGAAAAAAGTGGCAAAAAGCTACCATACAGATTTTGTTCCTAATTTACAGTCCTTCAACAGTGCCGGATTAAGGTAGCACCAAGAAGAGCTTATCCCACAGTGCTTTCTGCAACTTCGCAGTTTCTGTCGTCGGTTTTTCTAGTCCGGGCCCATCCGATGAAACTTGGCAGGCATATCAGCGACCCGACAGGTTAACTTGGAAACAGTCACTTCCCCGTTCCAACCATCGGGGGGAGTCGAGGGTGGAGGATTCCGGAAAATATAGGTATGGTTAAATATAACTTTTGTTCGGGTGATCGGATCTCAAAGAAACTTGACATTTAAAAAGAACTCATGTCTCAGACGACCGGTGAGGTAGGAGTCGAAAATCATGGGAAACGCTTTGAGGGGGGGGGGGATCTGGATGAAACTTGGTGGGAAGAACAAGCATGCAATCGAGCCGGATTCGGGCACTGTTGGGGAGTTGAGAGGAGGGGGCCGGATTTCTGGTGACTATATTTGACAGTGCAAAACGGAATCGTCAGCTGAATTTGGTTATAACTATATTTTGGCCTTTCTTGGCAAGGGTCTTCTTCAGGCTCAAAGCCGCTCAAGTTGGAAAACGAACTTATGGAAAATACACTAGCTCACAAGATTCAAACCGAAAATCACAAGAAGCCAAGAATGGCTGAAATATAGCTGTAATAAAAGTCAGCTGACGTATCTGTTTTACACTGTCAAATACGATTCGCAGTCAGTGTAGGCTGAAAAAGTATTTATTCTGGTGATCCCGGGAGTTCGGTATTTCCAGATGTACGAGGACGATGAAACTTAGCAAGCATATCAGGTACCCGAACAGACTGACTTGAGAATAGTCTTTTCCCCAATCCGACCATCGCGGGGGGAGTGAAGCGATCGGAAATCCGGAATCAAACGGCATGCACATCTCTTGGAAGGATGATTGGATTTGAATAAAATCTGCCAGGACTTCCTTCTTGCACGGCTATTTGCCACAATGTTAATCAATCTTGTATTGCTGATTTTACGAGGAAAAATGAATACTAAAAATATTTTGCCTGCGATACTCAGATTAATTTTCTGTTGTCCACACACTGTCAGAAGTTTCATAACAGATTGCGCATAACACTTTCAAGAATAACACCTTTTCACTTAGAAAAAAGTGTTATGACCAATTAAGTTTATACTATTTCGTGCCCAGATCTCCAACAACACCTTCAATAGGTAAAAATACTACACTGTCAGAAGTTACATAACGACAACAGCAGGATGCGCGGTTTCAACAGATAACACTTTGGGATGTTATGTTTCTTTCGTTCCCGTTAGTATTTTTACCAATTGAAGGTGTTGTTGGAGATCTAGGCACGAAATTTTGTAAACTTAATTGGTCATAACACTTTATTTCTAAGTGGAAAGGTGTTATTCTTGAAAGTGTTATGCGCAATCTGTTATGAAACTTCTGACAGTGCAGAGACTAATAATTATTGTTGTCGTGGGATCGTTTCCTAGCTAGCGGAAGCTGAAATGACGGTCCTGCTGCCACGGCTGTTGTCGAGGCTATTGTCAGAATGTTAATCAGTCATATAAAATATCGTTGTTAATATATCTTGAAATTCGGTTCATAGAGATGTTCGCTCATGACGCTACAATTCTTGCAGACTTTTTCTAATCGGTATAATTCTCTAGCTTTCCCAGGCAAAAACCAGTTTATGTCTTAAAGTCATGCCCCCCCCCCCCTCGACACACCATAAGGACGGCAGGATACAAACAGTAACACGTAGCCTATTTGGGCACAATAATGTATTTAACCTTCCAGTAAGCAGCGTTTATTTTCTATTTATTTTCATCAAACCTTTTAGAATGTAGCAATTATAGATATAATATCTGATGTCAAGGGCGATGTAGTTCGACTTTACCGTCTCTCACTAGTTGCTTTTTTGATCGAAGATTTGTTCACCGTTGGCTTGACCGGTTGCTTAATTTACGTTTTCAAATGCCGTCTAAGTTCACTGTTTGATTAAGTACGAATCCGGCGACCCTTGCCCGGTCACAGTTACATCAACGTTTCAGACGTGTGGGCGAACTAACGCGTGGACGAACTTACGCGTGAGCGAACTGACGTGTGGCGGTAATGATAGCGGCCCCGACAAACATTCTCCTTCGGGATCCCATCAAAACCTTTCTTCTTGTTAATAGACATAACAGATTGTCTTTCTTTCTCTATAATTCTCCAGCTGGAAACTATTCTGACAACGCCCAGACATGCAGTTCCGAACGCTAAATGCTGGTGATCTAAACATTGCAAATGAGAAAATACTTCCGAGATAGGTCCTTTCATCACAACGTTGGGGGAAACGCTTTTATAAACCCCTTGTCATGGCCACTAACCCTTCATAGATCTTCGAGCAGCTTTCTGAATCGGACATCGGACCCTAAGTCCTCGAGAAGCATTTTCCATGAAAGCGGATTTAAAAGTTTAGACAAGGAAAGCAACACGGAAAGAAGATTAACAGTTGCGAATCTATGATGCATTTCTTTTAGCTAGAAAAGTTGTAATGCCCTTCGAGCCTCATTAATTTAAACCGCTGCTCTTTCACAAGAACTGGAGATGAAAAGTTAACGCAAAAAAATATTATCCATGAGGCCCGACATTTGGCCTGGCTTCCGGTAGAAAATGTAGAGGGAAAATCCGTAGCACACAAGCTGATTGCATGTTTTATCAACCACTTTAACTTCTTTATCCTTTACTTTCGTTTCACATTCTTTGTTTGTTCTTAAAGGATAGTAATTCATTCTACTTCGGTATCATTTCCATCAATTTTCGTTCAAGAGATTTTCAATTTATAAGATTTCCTGTATTAGCAACACACTGATTATCACGTTTGCCACATTTGTTCTCTTTGCTTGACGCATTAGGTGCCCGATCTTTTGTTACAGAGGAGCTTATTCGTCCGACGAAGAGTTATGCAAATTTTACCAAGGGTTTTATATACGGTAATGGACGTGGAAAGAGGATAGAAACGGCCGATGCATTGTGTAATTTTCTGTAAGCATAGCTAAGTTGTAAGGTGGTCCACTATATCAGAGCTTCTGAGAAAAAACCGAGGGGATGCTCGTTCTCCGGCAGCCGGTGCAGTTTTGTCTGTTTTTAACCTCTCTACGGTGAATTTCTGTAAATCAAGTAATATGGTGCTGTCTAGCGTCACAAGAAAGTATTATAACCGATTCACTGCATCATAATAATCAACAACTACGTTGAAAAGCACCTTCCGGTGCCGGTGCCGGAAGGTGCTGGAAGGTACCATCTTATTTAATACTCGGTGTTCCAAACTCACAAAGTTTAATAAAGGTGCATTAAATAAAAGTGTGTAAAAAATACACTTTTTGAGCAAGAGAAGAGAAACAGTGATTACACAAACTTGAAAATTAACTAGCCTACAGGCTACAGAGGCTAGGATCTCAAGAGCGAATAATTTTATGTGAATAAAAGAGAAATCTTCACTGTGCATTTTGAAAAGGAAAAACTGCTCTAAAATCCTAGAGATTCGTGAAGCTACTTGTGTATTAACTCGAGAAAAATACTTGTTATAAGGCGACTGGGGAATCCTTTTCAAAATACACAGTAAAGATTTTCCTTTTCTTCACATAAAATAGATTGAGCATTCGCTCTTGAGCTCCTAGTCGCTCTAGGCTAGTTACTTTCCAAGTTTTTGTGATCGCTGTATCTCTTCTCTTGATGAAAAAAGTGTATTTTTTTTTTCACTTTTATTAATACACCTTTATTAAACTTTGTGAGTTTAGAACACCTCCTATTAAATAGGATGGTACATTTTGGAGCCTCCCGGCACCGGCACCCGGTGTACAGGGGTTTGGGGAGTGAGTATCCCCTCGGCAAAAACACTATTCGGTGCGAGGTGTCTTTTACATGTTACTCTAATATTCGCCCATGTTAGAACAGTGATATTTAGGTTGAAATCAAATTGATTGATTGATTGAATGTAGGGATTTCGAATGACAATTTAGACATGGATAGGATGTGGCAAGATCTTTTGATTCACGTTGGGTGGAGTACAATTCATTGTAGATGTCATTTTTTATCCACTTGCTGTGACAAAAGTCACCAAGCCTACCAGTCAGCCTCTAAGAACACCTGAATGGATCTTTTTGGCCTTTATTTTACAATTTAACCCAAAACTAAACTGTTCAAAGTTATCTAACGTGAAAAGAGGTATACATATACTGCACTTCATCTGGATTATGGTGATCCCTCTTGTCTGTAATTTAAAACACGAATCATCCCCTGCTCTCTTATCTCAAGAACTTACGAACGCGGATACCCAGCTGGATTCTTATACTATCATGGTACAGTTGAAAAAAATCTAAACTTTCCCTTCTGGAATTGGTGATGGTGCGGACAATTCGAAAGTAATTATACTCCACGACCGGCCCACACTAACCGTATGTCCTAAGCAAAAGTCACGATTTTCCAGTTAAGCGCTCCTAGCGGATTCAGTACATACTGGGAACACCACTCCAATAATTTGATAGTGCAAAACGGATACATCAGCTGAATTTTATTAGAGCTGTATTTCGGCCTTTCTGGGCAAGGGCCCCCTTCAGGCTCAAGCCGCTCAAACTGGAAAATGAGAGAACTAAAGCGTAGAGACATGAGACAACTAAGTATCTGACTTTTTTAATTTTTTGTGTAAAAGTTGTTTGGAGTTAAAGCTGGTGCTACGTTAAGGCACCGCTCGAGATTTCACCAGGTACCGGACGCCTGGTTTGCCCTTATGAGTCGAGCGATCGCGCGTTTTTCTGCGTGCTATGCAGATTCTTTGGAATGTTGTATTTTCCATTGATCGTTCAGTTTAAAACAAATTCAACCCAAATGCAGAAAAATCTCTACCCGACCTATGACCCAGTCGAGCAGCAAAAACAGCAGCCGTGTCCAAAATGGAATTCACAGCAACCTTTTTAACTCCAAGCAAGACTCACGAAAGAGGCTAGGCTAGAATCTTTAGTTTTGTGTTTCCCACAAGTTCGTCTTTCCAACTTCAGCGGTTTTGAGCCTGAAGAGGACCCTTGCCAAGAAGGGCCGAAATATAGCTCCAATAAAATTCCGCTGACGTATCCGTTTTCCACCATCAAATATGGTGCTACGATTCCATTTTGGATAGGGCTGCTGTATTTGCTGCTCTATTGGGTCGTTGAGAGAGTAGAGATTTTCCGCATTCTGGTTTCGGTATCATCTGTCCCTTCTATCCAGCTAAAATGGATATTTGCATATCTGGGCTATTCGATGATCACTATTTTTTGTTCCTGGCTATTCAGAGCAAAACAACACTAGGGACTAGCGCCAAGACTTGACAAAATTGACACACAATCGAATAAGAGCGATACTAGCACCACTAGCGATAGAGAACGTCCTTACTGAGACTCATTCAGTCGTTCAACATTGCTCGCTCCAATAACTTCATATTCTATAAACAACGAAGAAATAAAACAGCCTCCACTGTTTCCTTGGTGTGTGCAGACTGCACCTTTGCTTGACAGAAATTTCTAAGCCCGTAAGCTTGTCTCGCTTAAATGCCGCAAGTGTAGTCTGTGGCGCTACGAGCATGGCCGGTTTTCAAAGCATAGAAAGCATAGGTCTTGGTGCTACTCCATAGTATTATTTAGCTCTGTGGCTATTACTATAAGCTTGTCACAGTTTCTGTTTTAGCTTTTTTACCAATCATCTCGGCTAAACAGTTTTCAATCTTTTGATAATGAGTTATACCCGTCAACTAGGAGTAGCGCTTCCAATCGTACTGGAATCCGTTAGTAGCGCTGATTTGGAAAAAAGGTGAATTATTGTGCATTTGTGCTAAGTCGTTTGCTTTGTTTAATTTCGAACCTCGGATTCTGATTGACGCCATACCATTTGCCCCCCACCACCCTCCTGATCTGAGATCCGACTAAAATAGAAAAGAGCAGCCGACACGAAATGATTAGGCTAACGATAATAAAAGTTGTTCCCTTCCTAACTATCTATTTGTCATGAAGTATTATACCTTTTGCTTTCACCTTGTTTATGCTCTAGTCAGATCAAGGTGAAGTTCTGAAACAAAAGGACTTTTATAACAAAAGGACTTTTAGTTGCGAGCTAGCCACCTAATCGACTGGTTTCCTGATCAGTTGTTGAGAGTCACGATTTGCATGTCTGTTTACAATAAACGGAAACAATTTTCACCGACCTTGGAGGATCACACGGCAATACTGCAGCCAAGACAATTAGAAATCCTGGAGACCGAATCTTCCAGATTGGCAGAAACGCCACTGAGTCCATGGAGGGTTGCTGCCCCGCTGAATTTGTTCATTACATTGGTTCTCGCTGCTTCATGGTTGGAAGGATCTACATCCAATTTGAATCCGTCTATCTCGATTCTGCTATCGGTCTTCCAATTCATTATTTCGTGGTCTTCCATCCCCGCGCCTTGCCGAATAGCAGGGGTCAATTACTCCCAGAGCACCGATAAAACCAACTGGCTTTTTAAAGCCAGTAGACTCTAATCTTGGCCAGCTTGGCATTTATAGGAAAACAACTGGCTTTGAACAATAAAGTTAGGCGCAAGGATCGAACGAAGAACAATACATGCTGATAAATTCTCAAGAGGATTAATCGTTGAAGTTCTGAGCTGAACGTGGCTCGGAATTTTTTTTTTTTATGTTTTAGAGATTGGCGTGCCCGCTGCTTATAATTATGCATGACAAATTATACTCATAAAACAAGAACTGAAAGGTCATATGGCCGTTTTCAAGGGTGGATGGCTCTTCCGCCCCCCCCTCCCCTCTAGAGCCCCTCCACATTATCGTGATTGCAGATTTAGGGACTATGTACGCCTTGCCCGCCAAGTTCCATCCCGAAGTTGGCCACATAACTTCGGGACGCCCTCAAACTCGCACGAGGTAGCTGCACCCAATCCGGGTCTATACACAGTACTGCTAGGTTATGACCGTCCTTTACCCGCAAATTTCCTTCCCGATCCCCGCCCTAAGCATTCGACAGTGTTTTCGGGACTCCCCTCCAAGTCCCTCCCCCCCCCCCCCCCAGTGGCCGGATCAGGTCCGGGACGTCGAGGCCATGATTGTGCTATCGTCAATTACTACGTTTCAATCGGACTGGATCTCCTGTTCGAGCGTCCTGCGTGCCACAAGATTTTCAGGACCTGATCCGCCCCCTCCAAGAACATATAACGTCTAGGGCAGGTAGTATTGCCATATATCAAGTTCCATCCGGATCAGTTCTCTCGTTTAAGAGTCATTCAAAGTTTCCGGTACCCTTCACTTAGCTCTTCAGGCAGTCCCGGATCCGACACGGACCTATGAAGAAAACATCTAGGGCTTATGACAGTCCTGCCTCCCTTACCCACCACCGACTCCCTACACGATCGCCCGATCCATTCCGGATATGTCAATAAGCATCTAGGGCAATTAAACTACATCCAGATCAGATCAATAGGACGAGAGTTGGATTCCGGATTTTTCATCCCTCCATTCCTCCTGGATGGTCGGATCCGGAAACGAAAATCCCTCCAGGTTAAAAAGGTCAGGTCCAGAAGCCTGGTAAGTTTTATCGTCCAGACTTATCTGGTAGTAACCCAACTCGTGATCATCACACCGACTGAACGAAAGACGGAAAAACGATCGGTAGCCTGTGTGGCACTGCAATGCATGTGACAAAATAACTACAGGACGAGCATCGGTCCTGTGCAAAAAGAAAGCAAAGTATTTTGTTCAAGCGTGCTTCCTTATCCGCAATCGACACACCAACCGACTTCAGACTAAAATAAACTGTTTTATCAGGCGCGATAAACTCATTAGGGGGCCATTAGCGAACGGCACAAGAATTTTTACACCAAGCTTGAATCAAATATATGAGACACATATTCAAATAATGCATACAACGGATGTGTCAGCTACGATGCTTTAATTTCAGTTATGTATTACAGGTTTGTTTCCTTCGCCGACGTTGACGCTGAAGATTGACAGCCTGACCAGGACCCTTGCCAAGAAATGCCGAAATATCGCTGCTAAAGCATCGTAGCTGACACATCCGCTGTATGCATTATTTGAACGTATGTTTCAAAGTCAGCTTGGGCTCAAGGAATATTAATATCTGAACCAACGCGAGAGCTATCGTGCTAAAAGACAGACATAAACAACGGACGGCCGAATAGACGGACGAACTGACAAACTTTACACAATCATAGGTATCCGGCTACCACGTCATGGGATCCCAAAACCAAGAGAAGGGAAAATTAAATAAGGCCAAGGAAACAAAAGTAGTAAAGGACAAACGAATTTTACCTCTTTCTAAGTTGAACACAGCCAGGAATCTTACGCTTTTGAGAGGTTAAAATGAAAAAGGAGGTCTCACTCAAATCAAGAATTAACGCCAGGCATTATTCTGTGGACGGATATCCAATTAACTACCTATCCGAACAATAATTAACTCACCTGCAACAATGGTTTACCTCTTTCTTTGCTTTCCACAACCGTTTGGTAACCATAACATTAAAGCGTGCTCCACATCATATTCAGTTTAAATTCAATTAGCAAGGGATTTAAACAAAATACCAATTTTAAAATTTGCAAGTTTTTTTTCAATTTAGAGAAGTCTTTACTTTACTTGTGTGTTTGTGTGTTTTCAAATATTATCTCTTCTTACTTTCGAATTTTAATTTGATAATTATTGTGTTGGGTCGTATTTTGCCATCAGCGACAATCGATCGATTATTTCGAGGAACATTGATGCTTAGTATCTGCGTCCGGGACCCTCACCTCAGGTGGGGGCACAGTTTTGACGAAAGCCATGAGCCCCTCGATACAATCGGGATCTCCTCAATCGTATCCCCCATTACCCTCCACTGATCTAGAAAGTTTCTTTTCGGCTTGGCAAATGCTCGCCCAGCACTCATATAATAAACAGAATGGAGATTTTCCGGATGATTAACGGTGCCACTTCAGGAAAGCCATCGGGACAGGATTCAGCCAGGAACGGGAACCGGTAATGAAAGGTCAGCCGGAGATTTTCTTAAGTGAGTACGACTCCAACCGGTCGACTGGTATGGCTACAACCGTCGGCTTGATCAACATGCATTCAGCTAAAGTTTAAGTACGGGCCAAAAAATCTGCTGTTTCTGCTTTCAGTTGTATTCTGACGCGCGGAGAGACCCAAACAAATCAGCTGCTTCATGACACGAGACCAGTGAAGGCGCTATCCGTGAACTGGTGGCAAAAATACTGATTTTGCTTACCGTAAAGGCTTCGGATTACAGAGTGATGGATTATTGGGCCGCGATACACCTCGAATTATGATTGGAGCGAAGGATAAAGGAGGTATTTAAAGTTCAACGGGCACATTAAACTACCCCAATCCCACTCTGTAACAGCCTAGGAGCAATGCTTACCCCCTAGCTCAGCAGCTTTTTCAACAGTTTCCTCTCTGTGATATTTCAAAGCGTAATTTTTTGGGCCAGTTAATGCTCAATTTACTAGCTTGGATAAAGATAAAAGTGATGTTTCTTAAAACACTTAGTAGATCTTTATTTCATGCATAAATCAGCTTGTCTAATTCAGATTTGAATAGGCTATTTGTTTTTGAATGATTTTTGTATCTATGTTATTTTTTATAAACTTATTGCATATTCTGGTACATTTTATAAAGCAAGTTAATCAAGCTTCAAAACACTATTCCACAAAAAAAACTTTTAGTAGGCACTTAAAACATGGAACTTCTAATGAAACACTAGAACAATCAGGTAAACTGCATCTGCGGCTTGACTTATTGGTGACATCTCAAATATATCCTTTTCTATCAAGCATTGCTGGGAGTTTTTGATTTTCCTGCCACGATATCCCAGCTCCTAAGATTTGGATCGCCGAAATGCCAGAGAGGTAAAGACAAGGGATAACAAGAAAACGGCCGATTTTCGTAGCGCCTTCTGAAAGAAGTCGGAAATGTTTTTTTTTGTGGAGCATTTAATACAAAATAAAGCATTAGAAGTGTCCATTGTGCTTTAAGTTATAAGTATGGGCAGACATGCCGTAGGTACAGTGTTTAACCGAGAAGTCCTGGTTGAATGGGAGCCAGCCATCGCTAAGATTCAGAGTATTTTGGCGGGGGTTCGCATGGAGGCGTGCTGCGTTTGTCGTAGAACCCAGGACCCTCTGATCTAACTGAAGAAGTGAAAAAAAAGTGTTTTTATAGATAACAAGAGCTGTAAACTTATATGGCACTTGCATGGGTTAAGGTGTTTTGATTGATCAAAAGTAAGTTTCGACTTTGCGGTTGAGATGCGCACTCTGGAGCTAGAACTTCATTTGTAAGGAAAACCCTTGAGGCAAGAATGATAATGGGCTGGTGGGCAACAGGAAATGCATATATTGCTTAAAAGTATTTTTCTTACTTTGCGGCCAAAATTGGAACTGTCAGGAATAATCGGATTTAGGAAGTAGCAATTTCTAAGCAAATTTTGTTGAATCTCTAATATTCCAGCGAAGTTTCATCGTCCTAGCACATCTGAAAGTACCTTAACTCGCGATCACTGGAATCCCAGACCCCCCCTCTCGAGCACCACCCGCAATACCCGGAGCCAATCCGGTTCTATAAATGATTAATCCAGAGCATCTGTTTGTGATTCCCACAAAGTTCGATTCCGATCACACCAGTCTAAGCGGTTCAAGTATTTCTCCCCCCCCCCAATAATTGTCGGATTCCGTCCGGAAATGAAAAAGATCACCAGAGAGAAATGTCCTCTGCTCAATTATTAAATTCACTCGAATCCGATCACCCGTTCCAAAGTTACGCATGACTCAATATTCCGGATTCCCCTCCCTCAACTCCCCCCCCAAGATTATTATATCGAGCATTTTTTTTTATTCCAAGTCAGTTTGACCGGGTCCCTGATATGGGGGTCCCCTCAAGTGTCCGTATCCAGTCAAATTGTGTAAAAGATTTACATGGAGCAGATTTTTGTTCTTCCCACCAAGTTTCGCTCCGATCCCTCCATTCTAACCGTTTCTTGAGACTTCCGCCCCCCCCCCAACTCGCCCACGGTGGCCGTAGCCAATCCGATTCAGTAAATGATTAACCTAGAGCATCTGTTTGTTCTTCCCACAAATTTCCATCCCGATCTCTCCATTCTAAGCGGGTCACGTACCGTACCTAACCTAACCTGGCTACCGAATCCGGTCAAGACTTTAAATGGGACATCACAGATATATAATCTATTCAGCTATTAAGTTTCATTACAATCCGATCACCCGTTCGAAAGTTACATTCCACTCAATTCCCCGGATTCCCCTACCCTCCACTCCCCCCCCCCCCCCGAAATGGTCAAATCGGAAAATTGATTATTTCTAAGTTTCTTTGGTCGGGTCTCTGATATGCCTGCCAAGTTTCATGGTCCCAGCGCATCCGGAAGTACCCTAACTAGAAAAAGTCTGACAAAATGCACTAAATTTTCAAGTTTCCAGCGCCCTCCGCTCCCCCGCATATGGTCGGATCGGGAAACTGATTATTTCCAGGTTAGTTTGGTCGGGCACCTAATATGCCTGCCAAGTTTCATTGTCCTAGCATATCTGGAAGTAGCCTAACTCGAAAAAGTGTGACAAAAAACTCGGACAGACCGACACACCGACAGACGGAATTGTGATCGGTATATGGCAGTTTAGCCAGAGGCTGCAAGTGCCATAAAAAGGAGGAAGTAATTTGATTGTAGATGTTTCAGACAAAGGGAATGGCGTGTAAAAGTAACGTTCACATGTAAAAGTAACAGTGAATCCATTTAAAGATTCACCCGAAGAGAGGCGTTTGATCCCACTGTGTGCTGAAGGAAAATGTATGGGTGACGCACGTTTATTTCTGTAGAGATGTCAGTGATGGATCGGTTCAAATGCATGGATTACGCAACCAGAGGCGTTACTAGCCAAAATATTTCTGGCTGGTAATTTTTACCGACTTTTTCTGCCGAAAAAATGACTGTTTTCAACAACAAAAATGACATTTTTGAAAAAAATCTACTGATTTTCAGAAAAATCCACTGATCTTCAGAAAAACCGACTAGTTTGACGAAAAATCGACCAGTTTTCAGAAAAACCGACTGTTTTCATGAATAAAATCAACTGTTTTGAGGAAAAATCTCGGCGCTTCGCGCCGACTCGGTTATTTTTTACCGACTGGCCGACAGCATTGGACTAGAAGAAACGCCCCTGTGCGCACCAGAACAGTAGGCAGGGATCTTTATCCACGACAATTGTTTTCGGTTCTGGGCGGGTCGATGGTCATGCTAGTTGGAGTAGACGGTAGACGTTTCTTGTCTCGTGGATCATCGGCCTAGAACCGACAAACGTTGATCGGTCGATAGCTCCAGGGTTTCCTGGAGACGCATGGAAAACAAGTGCACGAGTCGGGTGTTTGACCTTCCCTCGGGCGTGTGAATTGGACACGGGTTTCGAGTTAACGAAACGGAAAGTGAGACGTCAAGTTTCTTATGCTTGAGTGACGCTTAACGAGGACGGGTAGTTCTTGTTCGTGAATTGGAACTACATTTCGTGTGTACAGGGTAGACGGATTGCGATTTTTCTCTTAGCATATTTTTCCTCCTTATCCTTCCTTGTTAAGGTTATAATTTCGTAGTTCTGTCCCTTGTTTTCTTGCACCTCCCCCTTTTTTTACTTTTCTGCTGTACCATTTTTCTATTTCTTTTTTTCTCTGTCACTACATTACCTCGTTCATTCCCAACCTAAGGGAAATTATGAGGTAATGGCATGGAAAAGACGGATAAAACCGTTGTTGAATGGAAGGTATATCGGCAGGCTACTGCCTTCACCTGCGATGGTGGTTTAAATGTGCGAATTAGGTGAGTTTGTGGATGACAGCTAATTGAGTTTTATAAACCTCTGTGGGAGCCGGGTAAAGTTCTTGGCGGCTGTGAGAGCCAAGTAAAGTTAAAGCGAAGTCAGAATTATAAACGGCTGTGAGAGCTGAGTAAAGTTTTTGACGGCTGTGGGAGCCGAGTAAAATTTTGACGGCTATTTGAGCTGAATAAAAAATAAAGTATAGTACATATAAATGAAAATTTACAAACGGCTTTGGGAGCCGAAAGAAGTTCATGACTAATTAAAGTTAAAGCGAAATAAAAAAAAATGAGATTTATAAACGAATGTGAGAGCCGATGAGACCCGATCCCCTTTGCTCGTGGAAGTGTTACCTTTCGAATGTGATACTGCCATGAATCTTCCAGGCACGAGGCGTTGGATACTCTCCTCTGGATGACGACGCACCCGACCTGCTCCAGAACCTGGCCGGTCTACAGCACTGACCGGCGCACAAAACATTTCGAGGACAAAACAAAAATCGGAAAGCGGAGAATAAAAGTCAAGAATATCATCAAGTTACTTTTGGACACATGTTTACATGGCAAAAACGAAAACTACAAAATCTGAAGTCATCACCAGTTTTGGTGCTTTCATCACTAATGGTTGGAGCCTATCACCATTCTTCAGCAAGAACATTTTAGACCCCTCTTCAGTTATCGTTTCGGACTCATCACCGGTTCTGTTTGACACCTAGTGACATCACCGGAATTGAACTAAAAGTGACTAAAAGAAAGCCTTGGTACGCTTACATCACGAATGGCATTTATTTAGACAGAAGCACGATATTGAACATTTTTCACATTCAAACATTCTACATTCTCCTACATTAAAAGTTAATGGATGTTAGAAGGATTATATACCAAAGGTAACTGTGCAGTGCTTAGTAAGCGTGTTCCGTTTGGACACCGCATTCCAAAAATAATCGTGTGGTCAGTGCAAATTATGAACAATCGGCAAGTTGGACATGGTGGCCAGTGTATGGAATGGTTCGGGCGTGGGGGCGTCAGACCTAGAGGCTGTAAGCCAACCTAGCAATAAAAACGTTTTTTTCGAGTTCCGCGATCGCGATGGTCACGATCATAGTTTGCAAGTTGCGCTATGTTATAGTGTATATCGTTATATATATTGATCGGTGTAAACATCTAGAATCCCGAGGTTCGCAACTCAGGTTAATTCTGTTTTTGAGTTCAGCTGCGTATAACCGCCGTCTATAGTCATTTGTCTATGGTTAGGTATTAGAATAGTCATTTGTATGTGGTTAGGTATTAGGATTTTCATTTGTCTGTGGTTAGACTTTAGGATTGTCGTTTGACACAGATCGGGAGATCTATTTTGTCCCAGGTCGAGCGACTTATAACGGTATATTGCATTGCTTAATCGTGTTTTAACTGGCCCCCGCAAGTGAGAACCCCCTAGGCACCTTTTATTGTTCACGCTTTTGTACTGCAACTATTTGTGCTTTACAGGAATTGTGGTTCTGAACAATTGTGGTCAGCAGTATTTGTATCTTGAACAATTGTGGTTCCGATGTACAGTTCGTGAACCATTCTAAGATTAAGATAAGCCAGGGTGTTCGCTCTAGGGGGGCAGTCGTAGTCTTCGTCGGAAGTGCAATAGTTCGTATCGGATTAACCCATGTACAGTTGATGATTGTGTTGGATTGTACAGTGCGGTGTGTGAATAAAACTACATATATACCACACTCTCTGGCACTGCGTTATCGCCTCTAGACTAAAGAGATTCTGACTCGCCTCCTCGCTACCCATGTATATACCGGGAGTACGGTATAATACTCAACCATCGAACACAATCTACATTAGGAATAAAAAACTTAAAGCAATTTAGGGAGGTGGATGGCCGAGAGTTAAAAGACAGATATTCGCATTTCTTTTACATTTAAAGAGGTCGAAGATTTTGGCAAAGAGCTCCTAAGGTCGGGGATACTGTTGTGTCGGTCTCTATGTCAATGTTTTCAGGGCTCATATCGCAATTTTCTCATTTTTTTCCCCAAAAGAGTCTTTATTTTTATTTTAACACGATCAGGCAAGTGAACCCTGATTCTTGCTCGATATTCTACAGGCAGTCACTAATTCTTCTTCGAATTACGTATGCGTTGGATGGCTCTAATCCATTAATTCAATGTTAGCCGCGTTTCTTCCGTATTCGGGGAATTCCGTTTCCCGTTGTGCCCCAACAGCCTTATACTGGGCATTCACCAAGATGCTCTTGACAACTCTCGTATGGTACGCACAGTTGCGCATCCTTTTGGCCTCGCTTACGGTGCCAGCAACGATGACAGTTTCTTCAACTGTGAAATAGCGAGCATGTGTAGTGGACATCCGCTCTTACAATGACATTCTATATATGTCAATGATTCACAAATTGGCCCAACCCTATACTCGTCAGTATTGGGTACATTATCCTTGGGTCCACAGTTTCTAGGGGGGAGAGGGTCTACTCCAATAGCCATTTCTATGGCATAACCTGTCACTTGGGCTCCGTGGCCTTCCCTTTTCGACGGGGAGAGTAAACTTTACTTTCAGGGCTAAGGTACTTGGGGAGGATTCTTGAGGGAGCATTTGCTTTATTATCTGTACGTCTGTATAGATTAGGTGGGTTTTTTTTCATCACATTTTATAACCGCTCAGAAAGGGTAATGTGCTCTAGGGGATTGAAACTTATTTATTGAGCTATTCAGTGCTTCGCCGAATAGCACTTTATTTTTTTCAGTAAATTCTTCAAACAAAATAAAGATCTAATTTTTCAATACCGTGCAGTTTCGGTTAAGGGGGCCAACATTGACCGAGCTCACTCGCGGTTTATCGGTGTATGACGTAACCGTACGATATGAAATCTAGGTGTATACGATCAAGCGTGACCAAGTGAGCAACAGTTCCGGATCTGTGGCTCACCTTGCAAGCAATAATCATGAAAAAAATAATCACTAAAACTTCAATTTTCCAGGTTTCATCACCTAGATTGCAATCTGTCTGTCTCGAGTTCGCTAAATTCTCAAATTGAAGTTGCCCCAGAGAGTTTTTGGGTCGTTGCCCTGACATATCCCAAGATCACATATTTACTTGTCACTTTTTTCTAGATTGAATTTCCGCTTTTCTTGTGTCCCTGTTATGCATTCCTCATTTCTTGCCCCTTGACTCGCGCAACTTCTCTTCCCCTCCGCGTTTTTTAATCGCACCTACGAGAGACCACAATACGGCACCCTCCATTGCGGTCGCTTCCGTGTTTTATGGAAGGCTCCATTTTACATTGTCAGCATTTACTCGTAGCCTTGGCAACATTTTGCCTATTTTAGTCCTTTTTAACGTTTCTGCTTGGTCTTGTCACACTGGAACAGAGTGACAACTTTTGGACCAGGTGGGCCATCAAAGTTTCGCAGACACATTCCAGTCTTCTTCTTTTTTTTCAGGTTGCCTAGGTCACCTATCATAAGGAGATTTGCTCTTGAATTAGACGTCTTACTCCGGCATCTCATCTTTAGTCTCGAAACTCTTCGTAATTCTCAGAGAGAGTGGGGAACGCATAACTTCATCGCATCATTGTTTCCACTATTTTCTCTTTCGAGTCTCTAAATATATTTTAAGCGTTTGTCACAGTGCGTGAGCCGCCAGCGCGCAATTCACAAATTCTGCTGTTCCCTCAGCAGTTTTTCCGACACTGACATTGACAGACCATGGAGACTAATTTTCTTACCCTCAGATTTGTAGAGATCAAATAAAATATGCACCGATTTGCACAAGTTTCTAGCCCCTCGTGAACCCCTTCTAGCAACCGATTCTTACTTACAAGTCCATCTCCCCATACCAAACTGTTTTCACTATCAAATACACCGGAAACAAATAATAGGATTAATAGGTCCTCAAACTACCAAAGTTGCTAACCCCTCATCACCGAAGATGATTATGGTCTAACAGCCGATTGTTGATTACAAGTCCCGTACATGTCTCACGATTGGGATTGGCCTATTTTGTTGTCAGTGTAAAATTAACTACTGAAGTTGTCAACCCGTCTAAACTTTCTAACTGTTGTACCTCATAAAAGAATTTTTGTACCAAAAAACCAATGACAGATACTTTGACCAGCTCATAAAGGTCTATCGATTGCCGTAAAAAATAAATATATCTGTATTAGTTCATAAGTTGTTTTTTTTGCCGTAGGCAAACTTTCTAACATCATTATTATTTATTCCTCTTCTAGCTTCTAGCTCTTCTTAGCTAACTTGATTGATTGATTGATTGACATTACTACTCGGAAAGGAGCAAATGATAAGCTCTAATTTCTTTAGCAGTGAGAGAACTTTTAAAGTTTAAGAAGACCGTCTGATATCATTTCTCTTCTTCAGTCCCAAGTGTAAGAAATGAAATGAGAAACCCGGCTTAAATCACGAACAGAAATGGGTAGAGACAATAGATGGCAGAACTTTCGGACCCCACTCAAAGAAGATATATTGGCTGTGGGGCCGGGCAACTGCCGCACACATTTAGCACTTATAGATTCAGTCCATCTTCAATTTAAAACTGGTGCCTGTCTGCTTTCCTGCTAGAACTGAGCTTTCCCCTCCAAAGCAGAAACATGGTTTGATATAACGAAAGCTTGGCTGCATACCTTAAGATAGTCCTCTCTGACACAGGCTATACAACTCTACTTCACTTCACACACTGTGGGCTCTTGCTCAATTAAGCAAAAACCATCCTTTTTGGCCTCAGGCAAGAGTTCTATGGACCTTTCCAAAATGTAATATCTGTGCTACGTTTCTGGTATTCAAATTCGTATGTGAGATTGAAATCTAACGGTCATATTTTCGGGAATATTCCAGTGAAGTGCGGGGTCAGACAAGGAGGTGTCCTTTCGCCGTACATATTTAATGCTTGTATCGCCAGTGTTCTGACCAAGATCCCATCGAGTTGTTTTTATGGGTTCACTGAACTTTCCTATCTAGCGTATGCTGATGACCTCCTTCTTATTGGCCGCTCAAAAAGCTCACTTGAGCGAAATGTCCGTCTGGTTAGGTCTCTGTTTAAAGATATTGGCCTTTCTTTAAATATTGCTAAGTGTGAATACTTGTCCTTTAATAATGATCAATGTGCCAGTTCTCTGAATTGCGGGAGTTTTGCTGTACCTAGAGTAAAGAGGTTTAAGTGGCTGGGCATATCTGTTTGTGATTCTCTTGCTAGTATCCGGAGGAAGTTTTTATCTGATACTAAAGATAAATTAAGAATCGGGTATGCAAAAATTGTTGCTAATCGTGGTCGTTTCAGCAGACGTGGATTGGCTAAACTTTATTCTAGTTTTTGCGACCATGCCGTTTTGTCTGCGTCTGGTTTATATCCTGTGTTTACAAAGACTGATTTCAAGCAAATGAGGGTGGATTATTTTCGATACTGCAAATTCCTTTTGTATTTACCCAGATCGGTCCGAAATAGACGCCTCGTAGATCGTTTCGGAGCTAGCGACATCATGTGTTCGCTGGAAAATCTGCAGACCAATATTGGTGCCGATGCGTGTTTCCGCCTTGGTGCGCACCACGGCCTCATCCGGCTTTTTCATTGAGTGCTTTTTTGTTGCTGTTATGTGTTATATGTTGTATTGTCTTTATTTCTTTTCTTTTCTTTGATTACTCCACTATCCTAATCTGTACAGTGGGTTACAAATAAATATTATTATATTATTATTATTATTCATCAATCCGACCTAAGGTCCACACTTTTCGTAAAAAACCGCACAGGTTAGACCCTTCCCACTTTCTAGGAATAAGGTGAAATCGGGGTTCTAGGAAAAAAACAAAAAAAACATGACGAAACCAAAGTGTTGCTCTCCCAACACAATAATTGGCCTATAAGAAGAACATTCAAACGGAGACTGACCACGTTTAAGGATTGAACTGACTCTACCACACAGAAAACTGTCCGGAACCAGCGAAGTACATAAGCACATTTGAAATAACAGTTGAAGATGGCACAGAAGTTGCGGACAATCAATTTTTAGGTGGTTTACACCAATACCTTGAACATTCACTGACGAAGATTTTAATTGATTTATAGCTTTAGACACATTTTGAATAGCAACGGGGGTAGAATGTCCCTGATGTAACTTTGTCGGCATGACAGCATTAACTAACAGACTGAAGCATGCATGGTCAGAATCATGAACAACTGAAAAAATGGACGAATAATTTTCGCCACTCGCTTTTTTTAGCAGTATAACCGGAACCTTTATAACGAATCGAACGAATGTGTGTTTTGTAAGTCGCTTTCCTTTTTTTGTTTTAAATCAAAAACTCAAAATCAACGGACACAACCACCACTCTGCTTTGGTTTTGGCCGTTTTTAAATCAGGGTCCTTTAACCATTCAATTTCCTTGTTTTATACACGTACATTTTCCTGCGGTACAGTGATATATTCGGATTGACGGAGGCAATTAGTAATCTGAAAGGAATATGCGTTTAATTCAACGTTACAGTTAGCGAAACGATTAAGTAATTGAAGGAGGTGATCCGGGACTCGTATTGAACTAAGTAACTTGATAAGAGCAGAAATGTACAGAGGAATATTTGCACTCTTCCAGTTACTGCAAGTAAACCCCTTAGACTGATTTCGGACGAAAGATAGACCCAATGCCATAGAAAGAAAAATCCAATGACAGAACAAGAACTACTAGCTCATATGACAATTGTAACGAGTAGGTGATGCAAGAAAGTAGATGAGAGTGTAAAAAAATGCAACTTTCAGCCCACCTAGGTTCGAACTTAGAAATAGGAAATCCAGTTTCACTCGAGTCTGAGTATTTCCGGTACTGCGTCGGATTACCTAGGGCATATTACTTTTCTACCTTTTAAGTTTAGATCCACTCTTTTAATTCCAAAACGTGCCACGCCATTGCCGGTACCCCCCCCCCCTCCAAATCCCCTTAGCTCCCTCAAAAACGGTTGGATCCAGGAACGCAAGTTTTCTTAGGGCATCGTGACGGGTTCTTCAGTCTGTTTGGTCGGGTCAGTAATATGCCCGCCAAGTTTTATCGTCATTGGCACATCTGGAAGTGTCATAACCCGCTATCACTGGAATTCCAGGAAACCTCCTCCAACTCCCCCAAAGGACCCCGGTAAGATCTGGTTCTGTCGAGAACGTGTCTACAGGGCTTATGCTTGTTTTTCCTACCAAATTCTATCCCGATCCCTCGACTCTAAGCGTTTCACAAGATTTCCGGTGTTTCATTCAAATCCGTTCACCCTTTCAAAAGTTATGCATGCCACTAGATTCCGGATTCCCCATCCCTCCATGCCCCCCATGATGGTCGGATATGGGAAATAACTAATCTCAAGGCAGTCTGTTGGGATCCCTGATATGCCTACCAAATTTCATCGTCCGAGTCCGAACTTGCGAGATCTCCGGATTCCCCCCCCCGAACTCCCCCCAATGTGTCCAAATCTGGTCCATCCAACGATGTATATAGGACTTTAGAAAGTTCTTCCCACCAAGTTTCGTCCAAATACTTCCACTCTAAGCATTTCCCAAAATTTCCGGTTTCCCCCTCCAGCTTCCCCCAAAGTCACCGGATCCGGTCCGGATTTTAAGTGGGTCGTCTGAGGCACGAGGTCTCACCGTTCGAAGGTTATAAATACATCAAAATCCCGGATTCCCCATCCCTCCACTCCCCCCACGATGCTCGGATCGGGGAAGTGACTATTTCCAGCTTAATCACTTAAGGTCCCTGATATGCCTGCCAAGTTTCATTGTCCCAACACATCCAGAAGTACGAACTAGCGCGATCACCGGAATTCCCACCCCTCAACCCCCCACAGTGCCCGAATCCATCCCGGACATGTCAACAATGTATCTAGGACTTGTGTTTGTTCTTCTAACCAAGTTTCATCCCGATCCCTCCACTCTAAGGCTTTTCCAAGATTTCCGGTTCCCCCCTTCCAGCTCCCCCCCCCCAAAGTCGCCGGATCCGGTCCGTATTTTAAGCGGGTCGTCAGAAACACGGGGTCTTTCTAAATATCAAGTTTCATTCAGATCCGATTACACGTTCAAAAGTTAAAAATCCCTCTAGATTCCGGATTCTCCCTCCCTCCACTCCCACCACGATGCTCAGATCGGTGAAGTGACTATTTCCAACTTAATCTTTTGGATCCCTGTTATGCCTGCCAAGTTTCATCGTCCTAGCTTATGTGGAAGTGCCCGAACTAGCAAAACCTGGACAGACCGACGACAGAGCGACAGACCGACAGACCGACAGACCAACGGACGGACAGAAATTGCGATCGCTATAAAAACCCAATGAAATAGTGATGTAGGGGTGATGAGACATGCTATTGCAGTTTTCGAACTAAAGATAAACAAAATGTACATGTGATCACTTTAATTACCTCCGAAGTCCTAACCGGCATTTACTGGCTCAAAAAGGCAGAATGCGTTCGCCAACTTTAATAAAAATTTCTCGACCAATTTTCTGATAAACCAGGTTTCGATACCATTCCCCACCCTACCCGTTATCCATACAGGCGAAAGCTCAGGGCGCGTCCGTGACGATGACGAATCAATGGACGCCGGAGCGATAGTGCTTCGGTCGGGTGTGCAATGCGCAATGTTTCTTGGGTTTTATCAGAGACTATTTACACCTAGCGAACATATTCTTTGGGTTTCGTCATGGCAGTCGTTTCGTGTCGTGGGATCGAAGGGGTCGAGATATGTTGTTCGAACTTCGTATGAGGATTCAGTGGCGAAGTACAGGCCAAGTTCGTAGATGGGTCCTGTAGCCCCTATCTTTAGAGGTAGAGGAGGGGGTTTCAAATTAAGAGTAACAAAAATATGATATATGAGCTAGTGAGATAAGCTTAAGGGATAAGGAGGCCCGCTCCCGCAAAAATGAAATGATTCAACCGAAACTGGAAATTTGGTTGAAGCTCAAAGTTGTTGACGGGATGCTGCTAAAATACGAAGAATTTTGTCAAAGTAGACCTTCAGAAAGACCTTTCTGAAGTCGATTTGAGATAAGATATTTGAGTAAACATGATTGCTGAATCTATATTTGAGCTTGGCTTTCTCATCTGATTAGTTGTTGGTCGTAAGTTGTAAAAAAACACGAAAACGGTAACATTTTTTTTTACATATTCAAATGATTGATTATGGATTAATATCAAAATGTTAAATGTGTCTGGTGAAGCTCGGAACTCTACAAGATTCGATTATTTGGATCAGGAAGTCCATTGAATATTACATGTTTGGGATCCCATCAAAGCCTTTGGTCTTGTTTTCATTGTGGTGATGATAATGGGAGCATTCCCCGTCCTCGGACAGAAAAAGTACGCAGGTACTCCGATTTGGAAGTCCCCGTGGAACGGCGAAAGTGCGCCCTATGGTTAACACACCCACCGTCAATTAGACCCTTGTAGATCTTCGCGAGGAAAAGTCACGCACGCAGCTGGACAACTCCGTTCGCAACTTATTTATTCTTGACGACACGGATGCAGGCCGGCGGTCCAGGACCGATTACGTGTGGGCCACAATGCTTGTCACCGCACGAAAAGTTTTCCACCCGTCTTCAGTTCGAGAAAAACCGGCGTATCCCCACGCGTGAGGTATCTTTCCCTCCTGCCTGGACTACATCAGTGATACAGAAGAAGAAAGTCTCATTTTCTCTTTTCATATGGTCTTGTATACTGCCATCATAACTCGCATGAAACAGAGACGAGAATCCCATAGATTTAGGGGACGACTAAAAGCCTCGATGAAAAGAAAACTGGATTCTTAATGGAGTGGGAGGAAGACTGGTCTTTATCTTGATTTGGGACTTCCGAGCTACTTCGTACTTTCAGTAAAGTGACAAAGGAATACGTCTGGAGCTTTGGAAAGTCGGACACAATTGTCGCATCCAGCGTGACTACTACTTCCCCTACTCTCTACTCTCCTGATAGACCTAACAGAATCGAAAGACTAGAGTTCGCTTGTGGCAAACTCTGTGGCAAGCTTGCGAAACTGAAATTGTGAAAAAGCAGTGACATAGCCAAGTAATTCTTCCCTATTTTGTCAACCAGCAACGACGAACTAGTCCCTTTTTCAACACCGAGAGTTAGCGCTTGATGGGGTGCTCAAGCTGTGTTTCATCCATTTGTATGGCAATTACCCATCGGCCAAGGTGCCATATAGCTAGCTAACGCAATTTATGTCGGTCCGGGTTTTGCTAGTTCGGGCACTTCCACATAAGCTAGGACGATGAAAACTTGACACACGTACCAAGGACCCCACCAGATTAACTTGGAAAAAATCATTTCCTCGATCCAACCATCTGGGGTGGGGTGGTAGGGAAGAATTACTTGGCACTCCCCCCGAGTGAAGTGAGGGGGAATCTGCAAAACTGAAGTGCGTATAGCTTTGGGTGATCGGATCTTATTGAAACTTGATATTCAGAAAGGCTTTGTTCTCAGAAGACCTTGTTCAATTCTGGGCCAGATCCAGTAACTTTATTGGGGGGAGTTGGAGGAGCGAACTTGAAATCTTGGGAAGCGCTTAGAGTGGAGTGATCGGGGTGAATCTTGATGGGAAGAACAAGCACAAGTCCTGGATATATCGCTTACGTAACCGGACCGGATTTGGCACTGTGGGGGAGCTTGAACTCCGGCGATCCTGCGAGTTTGGTACTTCCTGATGTACTAGGACGACAAAAATTGGAAGGTATATCAGGGACCCGAAAAGATTGACTTGAAAATAGTCTTTTCTTCGGTACAACCATCATAGGGGGAGTTGAAGGATGGGGAATCTGGAATCTAGTGGCATGCATAAATTTTGAACGGGTTATTGGATTTGAACGAAACTTCAACTGAAACTATCATCTCAGATGTCCCGTTTCAGTTCTGGACTGGATCCAATACTTGTGGGGGGAGTTGGAGGGGGCACCAGAAATCTCGTGAGACGCTTAAAGTCGAGGGATCGGGGTGGAATTTGGTGGGTACTGGGGAGAACAATCATAAGCCCTCGTGACATAACCAGATCGTATCGGAGCTCTGTGGGGGCGTTGGAGCGAGTTGGAGGGAGGAGATCGAGAATTAGGATACTTCCGGATAAGCTAAGGACGATGAAACGAAGCTGGCGTATTAGTGACCCGACCAAATAGACTTAAGGATTTGAAAAAATGTACCAGGAAAACTTTCGTTCCTGGATCTGACCATTTTGGGGGAGTTGAGGGAAATCCGGAAATTACTGAGTTCCGTAGGTTGCGAACGAGTGGTCCGATTCGAGTAAAACTTTAAGGGCGATAAGAACTGAAGACCTAGGGATGGAGAACATGTGTTGGAACGACATGCAGCCATGGTTGGGGCAGTTGGAAGGGGGGAGGTCCGGAGGAGGGGGGAGGAGGATAAAGCGGGAACCAGAAATCTCCAGATGTGCTCCGATTCGAATCAAACTTTATGGATGGGAAGAGGAGATGTCAGAGATGCGACATTTATGTGTTCGAATCGTATTCGACCAAAATGGGAGTAATTGTGTGGCATGCATGGTGGTCAAACGAGTGGAGGGATTTGAACAAACTTGGAAAGTAGAGAAGTCATATGTCGGAGATGACATATTCTTGGGTCCGGACCGTGTCCGGGTACGGTGGGAGGTGGGTGGGATAACCGGAATTTTATGACGTTATCATCTACTTTCTTGCATCACCTACTTGTAACAAGTGTCATGTGAGCTCGTAGCAATTCCATCGGTCTGCCGGTCACACAATTGCGAGTTGGGGTACTTCCAGATGTGCTAGGACGATGACACTTGGCAGGCATATCAGGGACCCGACTAGATTAACTTGGAAATAGTCACTTGCCCAATCTGAACATCGTGGTTGCAGGGGGGGGGGGGCAGAATCCGGAAATTAGTGAGTCTATAGCTTTCGAACGGGTGATCGGATCTTCATGAAACTTGATATGTGTCTGATATGACCTTGTGTCTCAGATGGCCCATTTCAAGCCCGAGCCGGATGAGTGTGGGGGAGTCGGAGGGGGGAACCGGAAATCTAGTGAAACACATAAAGTGGAGTGATCTGGATGAAACTCGGTGGGAAGAACAAACACAAGCCCTAGGTATATCACTGACAGAGCTGTACCGGATTTGGGCACTGTGGGGGATTGGTGGTTGGGGCGTCCGGAATTCCGGTGGACCGGGGTTAAAGTAATTCCAGGTGGGCTGAGACGATGAAACTTGGCAGGCGTATCAGGGTTCCCGACCAGTTTAACTTGCAAATAATCAGTTCCCCGATCCGACCATCGTGGAGGGAGTTCAAGGAGGGGTGACACGCTTAGAGTGGAGCGATTGGGATGAAACTTGGTGGGAAGAACCAGCACAAGCCCTAGGTACTTCAATGACAGAAGCGGAACGGATTCGGGCACTTTGAGGGGAGGGAGTCGGAGGGGAGTTTCCGGAATAGCAGTGATCCAGAGTTAAGGTATATCCAGCTGGCCTAGGACGATGAAAATTGGCAGGCTTATCAAGGAGACTACCAGATAGCTTGAAAACACAGATACCCGATCGGATCACAGTGGGGGGAGTGGAAGGAGAGGGAATCCGGAATCGCGAGGTGTGTGTACCTTTCGAACGGTTGATCACATCTTAACGAACTTGATGTTTGGAAAGACCTCGTGCCTCAGATGTCCCGTTTCAAGTCCGGATCAGATCCGATGAATGTGCGGAGGAGGGGGGAACCGGAATTCTTGTGATCCGCTTAGAGTGAAGAAACTGAGACGAACTTGGTGTGAATAGCAAGCAAAAGAGATCATTTACAGATCCGGGCCATGTCCGGCCGGGGTGGCGGGTGGGGCTGGAATTTTGGTGTCCTGGAGTTAAGGTACTTCCAGGTGGGCTAGAACGATGAAACTTAGCATGCGTAAATACTCTCTGAGCCCAATCTGGCTGAGAAACATACATTCAAACAATGATTTTTTTTAATTCAAATTATGCATTGGTTGAATACACAGACGTATCAGGGACCCGACCAGATTAACAAAAAAATAGTCAGTTCTCCGATCCGACCTTCTTAAAGTGCGCAAAATAATTTTGACCAAAAGATACATTTTCATGATCTCAAAGGGCCTATGATAATTTTTGCCCCAAGAGTTTTTTTTACAAATAAATTCCTTGACGTTATTATCTTAACTGCAAAACACAAAAAAGAAGTTTTGTGCAACGACACATTTTCCTGATTTCCGAAGGCATCATTTCTGCCTTAGAGAGTTTTTCTTACAAATGAATTTCTAGCGTCCTTAAAGAACACCTGAATGAAGAGTACCAAGTATCATCCCTCTCTGTATGACTTCCGTTAACATTGCCTGCAGAAAACCCAATCCAAATACGAAATAGTGTTTCCAAGCTATGATTTTTTCTCCATTTTGCATCTGTCCTTATTTCAGTACCGAACAATTTTTGAAATGAACAAATATCTCCAATCAACCCTTCTTCTGGAATATTTTTTAACCAGTTAAGCCCAAACGTATATCTAGAAGAAATTCCAATACGATCCGGCCAGCGCTGTACAAGATTTGAAAGAATTGCGCTTTTTGTCTTGAAGTCTGCATGTGCAAACCTCCAGAAACGAACATCCCTATTTTGAAAACGTCACGCTCAGAAGAAGAATGCTCTCCGTGGCCATGTCTGTAAATGCATTCTCCATGGTGTGTTTAAGTATGGTTTCATTGTTCAGGTGTCCTTTAAAGGATTATCCTAACCGTAAAGTGAAAGAAGTAATGTTGATCAAAAGATACCTCAAGGGTTTTGCTTCCAAAGGAGTACAATAAACCTACGAATTGACAAATTCCCACTTTCATCCTCTGACGCAATTTGCGAGTGCCATATGGGCTTCTAGCTCTTGATTTTTGTACAAGAACTCCGTCTTGGACATACCAATGTAAAGGTTGTAAGACAAGTGAGGGGCTTGTAAGTAAGAATCGGTTGCCAGATTTGTTTTTCTAAGCTGAGCGATAACCCTTGATGGTGCCCTTCGACCAAATGGCATCTACCGATCGGAATTCCGTCGGTCTGTCGGTCGGTACCACGATTGCGAGTTAGGGTACTTCCGGATATGTTCGGACGGTGGAATTTGGCAGGTGTATTAGGAACTCGCTCAGATTAACTTGGAAATAGTAACTTGCCCGGTCCGGCCATAGTGGGGGGAGGGGGGGGGAGGACTCCTGTTATTGCGAGTTAATTTACTTCCAGATGTGCAATGACGATGATACTTGACTGGCAAATTAGAGACCTGACAAGAATGACTTAGAAAGACTCACTTCACAGATCCAACCATCCAGAGAGGGCTTGGTGGGAGGGAAGATCCGGAAACTTGAGGCAAGTACAACTTTCGTACCGGTGATCAGTTCTGAATGAAACTTGATACTTGGGAAGAACATATGCTTCAGATGTTTCATTACCACTCTGGGTCGGATCCGGCAACTATCGAAGGGGGGAGAGGGGGCATCGGAAATCCCATGGCATGCTTAGAATGAAGTGATGAGATCAGACTTGGTGGGAGGAAAAAACACAAGCCCTAGAGACGCCTCAATTTATGGAATTGGCTCGGATCCGGGCACTACCGGGAGAGTTGGAGGGGGGAGATGTAAATCTCGTGATATGCATAGCTCTGAAACAAGTGATCTGATTCTGACAAAACTTGAAAACCTCTTAAAGAGGCGTATTAGCGCAAAGTAGAAAGAATACTTTTAACCAAACGATACACTGTCATGATCCCCACAGGCACATGGTCATTTTCCTCAAGGGTTTTGCTTATAAATGAGTTTCTAGCGCCCTTAAAGTGTGCATCTGAACCACAAAGTTCAGATTACTACATTATTGAAAGCTCATTATATTTTCTCCTTTTCTTTGTCTGTACTGCGCTATTTTGCTCTTCTAAGTGCGTAAATAAAATTTCATCGTCATCATCATCGCCACAAAGTGCAAAAAAAAAAAATATATACTTTTGACCAAAAATATATTTCCATCATTTCCAAGATCCCACGATCATTTGTGACTCAAGGATTTCGCTTCCAAATGACAGTCCTAACCCTCTTAAAAGTCCAACAAAAATTCTGTTGAACACACGATACATATTCATGATCTCCAAGGGCCCATGATCATTTTCACATCAAAGGTCTTGCTTACAAATGAATTCCTTAAAGTACTCATCTTAACCGCAAAGTACAAAAATATGTTTGGGAAAACGATGCTTTTAGTTAAAGTGTGTATCCTAAACGCAATGTGAAATAAATACTTTGACCAAAAAATAAATTTTCCTGATCACGAAGGGCCCTTGATCATTTGTGCCTCAAGCGTTTTGTTTCCAAATGGATTCCTAGCCCCCTTAAAGTGCGCAACATTACCGCAAAGTGAAAACTAAAATACTTTTGACCAAATGATACATTTTCATGACGGGCCCGGGATCATTCGTGCCTAAAGAATTTTTTTGCAAAGGAATAAAAGAACCACACGAATTGAGAAATTCCCATTTTCATGGTCTGACATAGGCCTACCTGCAAGTGCCATATGAGTTTCTAGCTGTTGTTTTAAGTGGATAATCTTAGCCTAAAAAGTAACAAGGACCCACAAACAGAAAAGATGCTGCGGGTAAAAAAACAAATTCTTATTGACACATACCGATTTAAAAGTGTTGACAACTTCATGGCCATGGTATATATTGAAAAAAAAATGGATGCAAACTCTGAGACAAGTGGGGGGCTGGTAAGTAATAATTGGTCTTTACATCAAGGTTATCTTCTGCAATTAGGGGCTTGCAATTTTTGCTAGTTGGTCTACCTAGTAGTTTTTTCTAATGCATTTGAGGGAAAGAAAAATTGCTCTCTATCACGTCTGTTAAGGCAAATTAAAGGAATTGCGTGAGAGTCGGTTGTCAGAGCCCGTTAGCTTTTGATGAGGAAGTCAAGTAGTGTGTCATCATTTTTGCGTACAACAGTTGTATTATGTAGCCTACCATTTTAAAACTTTCGAAGGGGTGAAGGGGTAAAACTTTAATGTTATTGTATACACTGAAAAAAAGACCGGACAAAACCGAAACAAGCGAAGGACAAATTTCATAGCAGACAACACAAGGATGCGCGGTTTAAACAAACAAAACGCAACAGACAACAGTTGGGATGTTATCTGTTGTCGCGACAAACTTTACGCATGAAATGTTATGTAGAAAAAGTATTTCCAGGAAGAGCCGAAGAACCGCCAAAAAAGAACCTGCCGGCTTTTATGTTTGTAGTCATGATAGGAACATTCAGCAGATGCTTTTTTTCTGGCAATGCTTCTTATGCATAACATTTCACGCAAGACGTTTGTCGCGACAACAGATAACAGCCCAAGTGTTGTCTGTTGCGTTCTGTCTGTTGAAACCGCGCATCCTTGTGTTGCATGTTATGAAACTTCTGACAATGTGGTGAACCCCAGGTGAACCTGTTATTTTTCTCCGATTCATTATAAGGTAACATAAACCGTCTCCATGATGTATCACTGTCACCTAGGATAAGTAACGTAGCTTCGCAATTATTGGTATACTGTATCTACAGTATTATGATTCTGAAAAGTTACAGATAGCTTTACAGTCACAACTCGGTTCTATCAGATTATACTGTAAGTTTATATCTGTCATGATGGCCATGACAGAAAAGACAAAGATAAACTGGCTGTAAGTCAATGTGTCTTCTTAAATCCGTTCTTCTTGATGTTCGATTTTTCAGCACAGAGCATTAATGATCAGACCAGATTTTACTCTTTAACTGTTTTGGATTGATCAAGGGATGTTCGGTTTTTTTTTAAATCCTTCTTGGGGTATTTTTTTGAGGTGTTGGCAACTGCAGCGTTAAAATGGTGACGAAGAAAATTAACTGACCGAAGTAATTAAGTAATTTATTTATAACCCGACGTTTTGAAAAGCGGAGTAAATGAACAGAAGTTTCCCCGGTGTGAAGTTTCTTCGTCAAATAATCACTACACTGCTATCTTACGTGGATTAGAAAACGAATTCGATGTTAAGTCACTGAAGCTATTACTGGTATTTCCGAGTTCAAGCACCTCGGTAAATCTCATACGATTAAACAGTTTTTTGACTCTGAAGATTTTCTAAAATACTACCTGGTACATGGTCTTAAAGTAGGATACGAACATTTTAAGTTAACTACGGACCGCAAACTGCCGAAGAGATGCTTCCGGTGTCAAATTCTGAATCACACATCTTCCAAATGCGATGCGCCGATACTACGTTGTGCTCGGTATTCCAGCGACCATACTCATGACAAAGATCATTCGTGTTCTTTACCAGTGAAATGCGCGCATTGCTCTTCTTGTGAGCACCCGTCTTACAGTTACAGATGCCCGGTCTTACGTAAGCTTATTAAGTGATGGCTAACGTAACATTTTCACCGAAGACGATACCAATAGTGTCTTTTAACCCCAACGGCGTGTTTGGGAAGTTAGATATTCTGCGATCTTTTTTACCTCCAGGAGCAAGTTTTTGTTTGCAAGAGCACCATTTGCTCGATTTTTCGCTACCGCTTTTCGATTCTTTTCTGTCTAATTATCGCGCATGGTTCTCGCGCATGGTTCTTCCAGTAATTTAGATCATGTGTTAGTTTTGGATCTGCAGTCTGTGCTTAGTCCTGTTGAAGTTTTGCATGATAACCCAGTTAGTGATCATAGACCTCTTAGATTTTCTTTATCGTTTTCGTTGCCCGTACCTGAGAATATCGTAAATAAAAGCGAGCTTCCGTCACCTTGTAAAACGCACATTGCATGGGTGGTGGATTACGTACCATTATATCGTCAGATTTTAGACTTGCTTGTTTCAAAAGTTTTAATCCCGGATTCGGTAGTGGGGAAGTGTAAGAAAGAAACTGAGAATGAAATTAATTGTATATATTTTCAACTTGTACATTGTCTGAAATTTAATGCTTCTAAGTCATTTCCGACAATAAGAGCTAAGTCGGGAGTCGAAAAAGCCCTTTGGTCGTCTGATATGGTGCTTGTTTCAGCTAATCGAGAGGCTAAATGTGTTTATTCTCGGTGGAGGGTTTTGGGTCAGCCTAGAGACCACCCTTCTTTTTTGTGGATGAAAACAACTAAGGCTACATTCCAGCGCGAATTTCGCCGCCATAAAGACGATGTAATTCGATTGGCTTCAGAGAAGTTTGATAGGGACCCAAAAAATATGTGGTCTGCGTTACGGCAAGCTAAGGCTATACAGTCCAAGCGGGCCAGGGAAGATTCGCCTTCGCTTACGGATTGGGAACAGCACTTTCGTGGTGCCTTTTTCTGGTTCTTCTGATGACCCGGAAGATCTACATCGGTTGGATAATATTTTTCTTTCTCAGGAACTAGATAGTATTTCTCTCACGTCTGTGGATATTGAAGAAGCTGTAAAGGGTCTGAAGTCTAAAAGTACAGCAGATTATGATGGTGTGTACTCTAGTCATATTAAGTTTGCAACCCCTACATTTTATGCGGCAATTTTAACATTTTTTAACCTTATTTTTATTTCCGGATTAGTCCCAGATTCTTTTAAAATAGGTATAGTTTCTCCTAGCCCTAAGAATGGAAAAACGCGTTATGATTCCTGTGATTCGTTCCGGCCCATTACTAAAAGTTGCCAAATAAGTAAGTTGTTCGAATTGTGTGCGAAGAAGTATTTTAGTTCTTTGGATTATGGATCTAATCAAATTGGTTTTACAAGAGGTATGGAATGCGACCATGCGCACGGTACTTTTTCTTCGATTATTAATTCTGCTTGGGAGACGGGTCAGCCACTTCATGCCCTGCTGGTAGACATTAATTTCGCATGCTTCAGCTCTGTTAAGTTTATATTAGGCTAACATCCCTCTTGCATTGGTAAAAGTTTTAAAGCTTGGTATTCTGGTTTGAGTGTCCGAGTACTTTTTAGATCAGTGTTATCTCTGTCAAACATTTTTGTAAAGAAGGGGGTGAGGCAGGGTGGGGTTCTTTCACCTTATATTTTCAACCTTTGTCTTGTGAATGTTTCCGGCTTTTAAAAAGCATCTCTAATACACCTAGCTGTTGATTGTACATATATAGCTTACGCTGATGATATAATTCTTATGGCGTGTTGTAAAGATCAGCTAACTGTAAATTTTAATTTTTGGTGGCGGAACTGAGGAAAAAAGGCCTTTTTGTTAGTCCTTCTAGGTGCCAATATTTCGTTATTAATGATCCGCATGATATTTCGTCCTTAAACTGTGGTGGTGGGAACCTTTTCCAACCCCCTGATGTTGTGACTTTCCTTGGAATTCACTATTGTTCAGTGAAACGTAATTTTCAATCAATTTTAGTTAGAAGTAATTGAACTAAAAAACCGTAAGACGTTTGGAGCTTTAATGCATCTGAGGGGTAAGCTTTTATTTTTCCAGCGGTGGTGGTGAATGGTTTTAATCGTGGTATGATATGATATGATATGATATGATATTTATTGCAAAAAGCCAACTGGCCATAGCAACTATCACAATAAATCACATACAATAAAAACAAGACAACAGGAACAAAAAAAGAAAATAGATGTAGCTTAATAACACTTACATTAGATCCTCCCGATGCTTCGCTGCCAACCGGACGAACATTGCCAAATTTCTCATTACTGCGAAACACTTATCTCCAATCAAATCTACTAACCCTTCCTCCCCTAAAGCACTCCTCCCAAACATTTCCTCCCTTAATCCCCCCAACTCACCACATTCACACATAAAGTGGAACAGACTCTCATCAATTTCACCACACATAGGGCAAAAGTATGGGCCATCACGCACCCTATTTTTCCCCAGGTATTTCCTTTTTTCCCCAAGTGGCAGTGCGTTCCCCCGTAAACAAACTAGTGCCTCTAAACTTTTCGAATCCAAACCCGCTCTAAAATATATTTCCTCCCCCCACCCCTCTTTGGCTTTTGCGTAAACTTTCAATGATTCAGACTGGTCCTTCATACATTGCCACGTTTGCACTTCTTGTTCACGCAGTACTCTTTCTACCTCTTTTGACACTGACCCTAAACCTGCTGACAAACCTTTTCCTCCATTCCAAAACACAGACATTCCACATTCCTCCAATATCGTCTTAACTTGCTGTGGCCAAGATTCTCTTGATACGTCCTGGAGGGCCTCCATATAAGCTCCCTTCAAAGGGCGTACTCTTGGTAGTGTTAATATATTCTCCCAAAATCGGACCATTCTAATTAACCGTCTATTTCTTAATGAATACAGACCAAGATCTCCCTTCACAACAATATTACTAAACGACTCTTTAACTCCCAACCAACGCTTAAAATATTTATTTTGGATTACTTCCATTTTTGGTGCTTTTACATACCCCCAAACTTCTGAAGCATAATGCATCGTAGGCACAATTTTTGTTTGAAATGCCTGTTTATGTAACTTAAGATTTTTAATATCACGAAGACTACTACCCATCACTAGCCCCGCACTACGACTACCTCTTGACACACCCATCTCCACATGCTTTGTAAACCTGCAATTTGAAGAAAACATAACTCCTAAGTAAACAAACTCGTCCACCACTTTTAAAGGAGAACCACCATAAGAGAATCTATCCCCCGGGTCCACTTTACCCCTTCGTCGGAACACCATACAAACGGTTTTACTAGTGTTAATTAATAATTCTTTTTTGCCGATATACCGTTCCATAAGATCTAATAATGTTTGCAAATGCTCTCTTGAATCAGCCATCAACACTACATCATCAGCAAATAATAACAGACAAAGACTAATTATATCTAGTGATAACATTGGTGCACCATTCTTGTTCATAAATTCTTCAATATCATTCAAAAAAATAGAAAATAATTTTGGTGACAATGTACATCCCTGCTTTACTCCTATTTTTGAAATTTCCTCCTTTGAGAACCGTCCCGCCACCTTCACCACAAACTTCACTACTGAATAAATCTGTACAATCACCAAAACGAAAGGCCCAGGCATCCCCAAATCCATCAAGGACTGAATCAGCAGTCTTCTATTAACCGTATCAAACGCTCCTTTTAGGTCCAAGAATGCTACATACAACTTACCTTTTCTTACCCGAGTATATTTCCTAGCTAATACATTCAAAATGAAAATTTGGTCCAGAGTACTATAACCCTTCCTGAACCCTGCTTGGAGGCGTGTCAATACTTCCATTTTATCAATCCACCTCATTAGTCTAAAATCCAACACCTTACAAAACAACTTACTAATCACATTACTCAAATGGATGCACCTATAATTCTCCTTCAATGACTTATCTCCTTTCTTAAATATTGGTACTGCCACAGATGTATTCCATTCCTTGGGCCACTTCGTATTTTCTATGATAAAAGAAAACATCGTCGCCAGGATTGGTAATAAACTAACCTTACCTAACTTCCAAACCTTCGAAGGAATCCCGTCTAGGCCCGGAGCCGACGCACCTCTCATCTTTTGAAGCCGGTCGAAAACCTCCTGCTCGTTCACTGGTTCTAATAGCCTATAATCATCTTCTCTTAACGGGAATCTCACAACATCTTCTAATTCTTTTTTAATATCATCTAACACCCAATCCCCCCCTTTATTAAGACTATTTTCTTTTTCCTCAAGGAATTTTGGCCATGCCTCTGCTGGTGGTACATTCGAAGACTGAATTTTCCCCATTGAAGACTTTATTTCACTCCAAAACTCCTTTCTATCCTTCTCCTTAAAAGCATTCACTATATTTTTATTCTTTTCCTCACAATACCTCCTCTTCTTTATCTTTATTAACTTCTTGTATTCACTACGCATATTCCGATACTCCTTCACCCTTCACCCTTTTGAACGCATGCACTACCATACTCCTCCTTACCTTGCACTCCTCATCAAAGAAATCTTTATTCTTTCTAGGCCTACCTTTATCAATACACTTTCTGCTACTTTCATACACATAATCCGATACTCCCAACACTGATTCATCCAGTAACCCCTCCGACAACATTTTCTCACATTCAAGCATTTTTTGTTGAGTAAGATCACTTTCTAAAATCACTTTTACTCTCTCCTCTGCACATTTACTCATTTTTACTGGTCGATTTATCCTCACCGAATCCTTCCTCTTATCAAATCTTTCTTTCATTCCACCAAAATACTCCGGTACAGTGCTCACCAGTACTTCCCTCTTTACTCTCATTCGCAATGTAATCGGGACATGGTCTGAACCCATTAAATTTTCAACACTAAAATCCATGCAAAAAGGCCAAAGAGGAATGCTTACCAGCCCATAATCAATTAAGCTAGGCACTCCACTACTATAACAAGTAAACTCCCCTATATGTTTGTCTTCCCCCACTCTTCCGTTTAAAATCAATAAATTCTCCTCCCTACAAAAATCCAAAAGGTTCAAACCCCACCTATTTTTCTTTCGTAGTTGATCTTTACTCCTCCTATCCACAATATCCTCATTAACCTCTCTCCGACTTATCCCACATGGTTCGTCCGGGCACAGCTCCACATCGGGAAGATCGCTTCCTGAACCAGTGTACGCGTTAAAGTCTCCTAGAAACAAAAACAAATGGTCATGGTACCGCAAACGAAAAACACGCGTCTCTTCTTTCAGTAGTTCCCATACGTCTTCACTACCATACGAACTCGACTGTGGTGGGACATAAACGCTACACACTAAAAGTTTAACATTTCCTATACGTAGTGCCACCCACACCATATTCTCCGAACGCGATTTCACCCTAGAACAGCCCTGACACAAATCTTCTCTGACACACATAGCCACCCCTCCATAATACCGTCCATTTGCTGAAATTTTCCTGGAACTCTCGAAAGACCTATAACCCGGCAAATACGTTTCCCTTCCTCCATGGGACCACGTTTCAACCAAACTAATAATACCCCAACTTTTATTCTTGACCTTACTTGACTCCAAAATGTCTAAGCTTTTTATTTCTGAAAAACCTTGAATGTTCCAGTGAATAGCATCCAGAATTGTTTCCTCATGAACGCTATGGCCAGGCTTTTCCTAGTTTGATCCTTTCTCAGCCCCTTCAGCACTTGCTGGGTTCCTGTCTCTTGGAACCTCACCTTCACAGTTATTTTCACCTCCGACAGAATCTTTCCTTCCGAATATTTGTCTCGGAACCGCTGTTAATGAATTTGATCTCGCTCGGAAAGACCCTGTCCGCTTTTGGGGTTGCGCGGCACTGTCATTCGGGCTGATCACTTCAGCGTTACTTCGTTTCGCCATTTTGTTAACTGGGACAACAACTGACCGGACACTGCTAGATTCCGGACCCTTGGGAATGGGAGTAAACTGCATATCGCTGCTGAAAACATTGGCATTACTTACGTCTTCAGCACTCCCGAAACTTGCGGCACTAGCGAATGTTCCCATTGAACTTGCCCGTGAACGGGTACCAGCTGAGTTATCAACCCCTGAGATGCTACGGTAACTACGCACGTCCTTTTCCTCTTGTCGAGTAACGTCCTCAACTTTTTCCGTTGTAAAGTTATACGCAAACACTCTCGCTCCCACCAGAAGCTTCACACCCCTCAATTTCGCATCCTGCTTATTTTTCCTTGCATCTTCAAGCATTGGCTTTAACTGCCCTCGAGCGAACAACTCTCTAGCCGTGTAATCCGGTGCCATGAATACACTAAATCGTTTTAGTTGCCGTGATGATCTGAGTACGTAATCACGTGTAAGCGCGCTGACGAACTTTATTAAAACCGGGGGAATCCCATTCGCCGATTTTAGGCGGAATACGTCTCGTATGTCTTTAAATGTCAAGTTCAGGTTTGGGATTCCGGCATTAAGTAACTGGGCAACATCTTCCCCAAGGGAGTTTCCTCTGATCCTTGGGGAGAAATTATATATGATGATGTTATATCGTTTCGCGTCTTTCTCTGCAAAATCCACTCTTTTCCTCGTAGCCAATATGTCCACTTCTAGCTTGGTCACTTTCGACTGCACCGAACCCATTTCAGCATACCAATGTGCAAATCCAGAGTCCATTTTACTCGATAACTCTTCTTTTGTTTTTCTTATTTCTTCCAAAATCTGTTTCATGGCTAGATCTCCCATCTTTAACAGCCTACTAAGATTGGAAAGGTGTACCTGTTCGAGAGCCTGTTATTTTATCCACGCTGACTCGGGCGTGCAGTTTGCTAAGCCACCGTTAATTATGCCACGGCTAACAGCAATTCCAAATCACCTTCTCAGCAAAATCCACGTCCAGCAACGATTTCAAGTCGAATTCTCTGTCTATTTATTTCACGTCTGAACTGAATGAATGCTGAATGGCAACTGCTAGTTGTTCTAGGCTGCTAGTGTTCGTGTGTGCTATTTTAAATATTGTAAATTTTTGCTTGGATACCCTTTATTTGCTAGAAATACACCTCTAATTAATTCCCTTTCAGTTAAAGATCCTGCCTGGGCAATTCAGCAGAAATTTGGTAATTTTGTAGCTAAAGCTAATAATATTCTGACTCTGAAGAATCTGTTTCCGTTTTCGATAAAAGTTAATAGTTAAGTAAGTACAGTGTGTTGTTTCAAGTACGTCAATTGTTATTCATTGTTTTGAATTTATTTGTGACAGTGTTTTTTTAATTTATTTTAGTACTTCTTATTATATATTCTTTGAGGGAAATAAATAAATGAATGAAATAAATAAAACACATAAAAACACAGAAAAAGACTCTTAAAATATCGATCTTCGGCCAGGAATCAGTGGATAACGTCGGGCGCTGGTTGTGCCCTGTTGTCCATGATTTTGATATGATATCATGATAGCGACGAGGAAACAACCAAAGGGGTAACACTTGCATCTCGAATTTTGAACTTCTCCGTCAATGAATGCTTATGACATAATTTTGACAAGTGGAGCAGGTGCTTTGCATATTTGAAAAAACATGATCTCATCTTTTTAATCTCCTTCTTTCGCAGAACGTGAGTGACACCAGAACGAAATAGTATAGAAGGAGCGCAGAAGGTGCTGTACAAATTTCCCAAAGGTTGCTACAACGCTTCATGTTGCCCAGGCGCCGATCGTGGCAGTTTCAGCGAGCACCTAGAATACAGCCCAGTGTATTTCAAGTACTTATTTATGTACTAGAAATTATACAGCACTGCACTGTCAGAAGTCTTATAACAGATAACACGAGGATGGGTGATTTCAACAGATAATGCGTAACAGATAAAACTTTGGCTGTTATCTATTGTGTTTCAAAATGCTATGCAACTTACGCATAATAAGCGTTACCATCTGGAAGAACCGAAAAACATCGGAAGTGTTATCTGTTACTCATTATCTGTTGAAACCACGCATCTGTGTTATCTGTTCTGAAACTTCTCACAGTGTGGACAAATTGCTTTACTGGCCTAGAAGGAGAAGAAGCTTGCGTCTGCCTTGTGTTAGTGCGAAAACTAACAGAACTTGGCCCATATAAAAAGGAGTTGCATAAGATCGAGGACGATTCTGATATATAACCCTGCAGGGCAAAACAACTTTACGGCTATATTTTTGCTATTCCTTCCAGTGAGATCCAGGCCGAATCTCTGGCCATCTAACAAGGATCCACCTGAGCTTGTTGTTCAAGACAAGTACGTCCGTTTGAAAAGCCATACGGACAAACCTGGGACAAACAAGAAGATTTTGTTCCCTTCCCTTGGCGAAGAAGAGTGTACTTTTTTAGGTCAAAGGGCAAATCCTAGTATCTCAGATTGAACGTTTTTCTTCTTGGATGAGCATCTCCCTACGAAAACTTTCCCTTGGTCGAGCAAACATCAAGTAGTTGTTATGATCGTGTTTCTCCGTCTGCTTCCATAACAGTCGAAAAGCTAGTTAGCAGTTCAGGGTGAATTACGTTTGAATTACTCGAAGTAACATCACCCGATTGAGCATTCCTTTTGGCGGAAGGCGAACTTTCTAATCAGGGACAGGGACAGAGGCCGTAAAAGCTGTCGCGTGGACATGATATCGTTTGCCTGATAGTAGAGAAAAAAGAAAGGGAGCTCCTTGCTGAAAGCTAGATTACAATCCTGGAGATGGCCATAGAGGTCAACTGAATAACAGAAAACGTACACTGGGCTAGAGAAGTAGGCTAGTCACTGGCACGCGGTGTTGAGATACCTTCAGCCTAACTTGTCCCGGTAAGTACTTTCATGATCATCACGTTTTTTGCTGGCGTGGCTTATTGCGTGGCCCAGTTTTTACTTTCGTGTTATTTACCGTCTCAACTTTTGACGTCGCTTTTTTTTTAGAAAAAAAATGAATTGCAATATTAGCAATCACACAAGCTCTACCAAAAAGTAGAATTTTTTTCGCTAATAGTCTGAAGAAAAAGATACTCTAACCGGCAAGAAACACATATTGTCCTATTTCTTCTGATCTGAAGTACGAACCGAGATCCCTATTACCTTCACCGTAATTTGTCATTACCATAGCTAAAGTTCAGTGACAACAGTGGTGTTGTCCTGCACACGTAAATCACAAATCACACCCCAAGTCACTCCTCCCGTATGTCGTCTTTGCCCCCTTCTGCTAAGCAACTGGTGAACTGGAAGATTTGGTAAGCTGACTTACCCGCTGGGGGTCTTGAAAAGCTGCGAGACCAAGACGGAGACCCCATGAAGTGCTTGTGGCAAGAACTGCGTTCCCCAAGAGACTCCCGGAGCATAACTAGCGAGGCTGAGGGGCCATGCTTAAGCCTGCAAGAAAGAAGACAAAACGCAAAAAAAAATCTCAGAAGGGACAATGGATCATCAGTAGCCTGTACTAGAATCCAGGCCGGAAGGAGTGTTATGGAAACATTTCTTCAATTAGCGTCATCGTGCCTATGTCCTAACATCTATGTACAAGACGTGTAGGGAGTTGGGAAGGTCGAGGTAGTCAGTTCACTGGTCCTGCTGATGAAGATGAGGCGGACCATTAATATTTTGAATTTGTGTTACGGAGAACAGAGAGAAAACAGACAAGAAAGAGAACAGAAAGAAAACAGACAAACACAGAAAGAAGGTCTCAGAACGGTTAAACAATGACGACTACTAGAATCCAGGACGGAATAGGTGTTATGCAACCTTCTTCAATTAGCGTAATCGCGACTATGTCCTAAGATCAATATACAAGACGTGTATGGAGTTGGGAAGGACACACACCAATTTGGAAGGACAAACAGTCATTTCACTCGTCCTGCTTACGGAGATGGGGTGGACCAGAGCCTTTAAAGCTTCATCATGGATGCTTCATCAGCTAGCTACTGTACTGGCTCTAAAAAAGATCAGATCTCGTTGGGATATTATAAGCTCGGTACAGGGAAAACTCACATTACAGAAATATCAAATTGGGTTGTTGCTCCAAGGCACTCCTCCCGCTTACCATGCTTACCAGAAGAAGCATCTCGTAATGCTACCATGTGATAAAAAGTGAAACACAGCATAGCGAGCTGTAACCATAGAACATTATGTTCTTGGCAAACAAGCGGCAGAGTCAAAAGGGTTTACGTAAGTTTTTCATTCTAGGTAGTTTCGTAAGGTAACGTTATAATGCTTTCTTAGTGGACAGAATCCCTAGCACCCCTTCTCTGAATGAATGAATGATTTTACTATCCATTCTAAGGAGGGATGGTGTCAAAAAGTGAAGTAGGTGAGGAAAGAACCATAGAACAACGAAAATAGACGTGTACAAACTGAGCAAAATCTGATGAAACGCCTGGTAAAAGCTTATTTTGATTGAAACCGTGCCGATGGATTTCATTCTCATACCACTTACATAATACATCAAACTAAAAATAAGGCGTCTCTTTGAGGTAAAAAAAAAAAGATATGTTGTATGGTAGGCTACCCATCTAAACTACTTGTATCCAGACAATTCATTCAGCCCAAGCTGACTTGGAACCATATGTAAGAAGACCAAAGGTTCCGATGGGACACCAAAAAATAATATTTATTGGACAATTTGATCCAGATAGATCAAATAGTCTTACAGTTATGCGTAACTAGACTGTCGGATTTCAGCCATATTCGGTTAAACTTTAAGCGAAGTTGGATTTTTCTTTACCATGGGAGGCAGCGAAAACCGGTACCGGTAAAAGGTCCTCTATTTATTTTCCCGAAAATTCCCCACACAAAACATAAACAGCTTAGGCTGAGTTAAAAAAAAAAAAAAAATCAAACACGAAACGATTTCCAAGATGTCAGCAAAAAGCATATTTCCTTTCTCCGCAGAGGAATAATAGTTCACCTTTTAATACGAAAAGTCTAATCTTCCAGTGTTTGCTTTTCCCATGAAGATGAATCGCCTTCAAGACTTTTCAGCTCTCATAATTTATCCATCTATGAACGCACATTCAGGAGCTAAAAGACAACAAGTTTCCACGATCCGAATTGTTTGAAAGAGCGATGACTAAGTAGGTACGTGCCGCACGAAAGTAGGTTTGTTATTGAAAATCGCCAATGGACTGGATGTGCTGAGAAGTCCCCCTTGCTAGTTCGGGTTACAAAAATCATAAATTGTCGGAGGATTGCATGTGTGATGGAAAATCTAAATAGGAGGTAGTCGTTTAGGAAGAAATAAGTTGTTATGGTTGTTACGTTATTGTTCGAGACTGTGGCGAAATACACAATGCAAGCACCCACGCCAAACAGTGTTTTCTTTTGCTTTTTGGGATCCCAAAACGTAAGTGGAGGGATACGTTTGACATCGCAAAAGTTGTCCGTCTGTCCTTCCGTCTCTGAGCATGATAAATCTCGAAGGGAATGAGATATTTTGATGAAACTTGTTGTGAAGATTCTTTGGTTCAAGGGAAAGTTCAAGTTCGTAGATGGGCTCTGTAGCCTACATTTAGGGGTGCGGGAGGGGGTTCAAATTAAGGGGCAAACAAAATATTTGCAAAAAGCTAACCAGATAAAGCCATTTTCTCACAGGACAAATAGTTTGTCCAGAATCCGACCAAAGCCGGAATGTTTGTTAAAGTAAAGTTTTATTTGAAGTTGATTAGATGTTCGATGTAGAGGAAAGAAGGCATTCTGAACACTTATGAGAAAATCATTTTCAATCCGGACAAGTAGTTCGCCCGAAATCCGACCAAACCGGAAAATTTGTTAAAAGCAAAAGTTTAATATGAAGTTGCTGAATCGGCGTATGACAATCGATTTTTACCAGGACACATAGTTCGCCCCGGAATCGGACTGAAACCGGAAAATTAGTTCAAAATTCAAGTTTTCTTTGAAGTTGATTAGATGTTCCATATAGGGGTAAGGTGATACGCTGAATTCATTTTCGAGCTTCATTTTTTTGCCGGTTTAGTAGTTCAGGAATTTGGCCGAAACCGGAAATTTGGCAGAAATAAGGTAGGAAGTTGCGATCAGTTTTGCCAAATAGATATGACTTATAGGGAATAAACACACATGCTGAATACAGACAAAAAAGTGACACCGCTGCCAAAACCACGTGAAAGAAATATTTAGAAAACAACTCAAATCGCTTCAACTCTTGGTAAATAAACTCTAAAAACCAGTTGGATACTGCCAAATTGTGATTTATTAGCTGTTGATCGCCGGAAATCCACTCAGTTCTGTTAGTGGCTCGTGCTGCTTCTGATGGGTGAAGCTATTTCATGCCACCGGAAGCACGTTGGAAACAAAATTTGAATTTTTCGCGCATTCAGTGTTGCCACGATACCCAAAATTTGAATCTTCGGAGAATTTTTGATAAGGAAGATGAGCAACAAATGTCAAAGGCAATCCCCGAGAATAGACTTGGAATATTGCAAAGCATGCAATGGAGGACTTAAGGACGACAGCTCTGCTCTTTCGTGCGACATGTGCGACTCTTGGCTATGCATCGAGTGCATCGACATGACCCCATATGCAAACAGAAAGGACCTTCCACGCAAAGTATTACATCGGGAGAAATTAAAGACACCATCAAAAGCAAAATCAAGTCTGCCTTCACAAATATTGAAGTGAGGCTTCGAGAACAGTTGTTCAAGCGTCTAGGAGACCGTATATCGTAGATAAAAAAAGAGCTATCAAGGAAATGTTCTATTGACTAAGTGAAAAAGCATGCTGCTGAACCACTTCAGCTTGAGTTCAATGACCTCAGTGTAAAACTTAAGGATGACTTGTCAGCACTTTCGGTTGCGTGTGCCCCCTCCATTGGGGCAGACCAGTTATTGGACTTGGTGGATAAAAGGAAAAGCTTGATCCTGTTCGGCCTTCCTGAAACCGGATCTAGCAACAGGGAAGAGCTAAACCAGGCCGATCTCGAACACATTAACAACGAATTGCTGAAAGACTGTACTGTGAAAGCAAGTTTCTCTGTCTTTGTTGGTCGACTGCAAAAATCCAGCCCAAGACCAGTCAAGTTAATGTTAAAAGTTCCCGTCGATAGAGATGTAGCGGCAGGTACCCAACTTCGGATTTCCCACGACCGTACAGAGGTGGAGCTGGAACAGAAGAAACAATACAACTCACTGAAAGATCAGCGAAAGCAGAAAACTGATGGTTTGAAGATAAAAAATTTGCAAAAGTGGTTACGAGCTAGCAAAAGAAGAACCCGGTCGTTTTCGCAAAGGACACGAGAACAAAACTGCTATGGAAGGATGATCTATTGGTCCTAAACACAAATGCGGATTGCCTCGCTCCCAAACACGAAGAGCTCGTTTGTCTCATAAGTGAACACAATCCGAATGTAATTGTTATCACGGAAGTGCAACCCAAAAACAGATCCAGTACATACTTCCCAGTTTTTCGTGATTATTCCGCTATTCTTAACGATGACCCTAAGCGGGTTGTCGCAGTGTTTGTGCATAGCTCGTTAAAATACAGAATAGTTGAAAAGCAATTTTCAAAGAATCCAACTTGTGAAAATCTTGTTTAAGTGCCCTGGCGCCATATCCGGGTGGCAGACTGTTGTAGTTTATCGTAGTCCCTCCTCGACTGATGATTGAATAGTATCTCTCTTAGAGCATGTTGTCCGGACTTCTTACAAACTTTTGATTGTTGGAGACGTTAACTTTCCTAAAATTAACTGGACTGGTCGGTCAACATCCACATCAGACCAATCGCTGGAAGCTAAATTCATCCTTACTTTAGAGGATTCGTTTTTTATCAACATGTTGAAGTCCCCACGAGTTCCAAAAATGCATCTACCCCTTCCATTCTAGATTTGGTCATTACTAAATCCCAAATGATATTACCTCCAAGGAGAGGTATATTACCTCCCCTTGGAAAAAGTGATCAGGCTGTTTTGCTGATCCGGGCTAATTGTAATTTGTTGAAGCCAGAGCCATCCAGCGTATGTTTGAATTACAGTAAAGGGAAGTATGTTGAATTTCGGGAATTTGTCGCATCTGTAGATGTCGTTGGTGAACTTTTAAAACGGGTGCAGCTTTCAAGAGCAGTTTTAAAAGAGTTGCTCATTGAAGGTCAAGAAAAGTTTGCTTCTCAGATAAAACCAAGTAAGAATAGGTTCAGACAGAAACAAAAGTTACCGAAGTTTGTTGTTGATTGAATTAAAGCAAAAACAAAAGCTTACCGTGACTTCATGGCTACAAGGGATCCCGCGTCATGGGCATCTTATAAGTTGGCGAGGAATAGAGCGACTTGTTTTCTTCGGAGAAACAGGGAATCGCTTGAGTCGTCAGTAATTGCATCGGCAAAGACTTGTCCGAAAAAGTATTGGAAGTATGTGAATAGGAATAGTCCTAGGGAATCTGTGTCGTCTTTTGTGACATTGTGTAAGACAATGGGGCGACCATTAGTCGATTACAGTCATCCGCTGACACTCGATGAGTGAGCAAGCATTTCATTCCGCTTGTGAGAAACCGGTTTACCATGTCAGAGACGATAGTTACGAATGCAGTGCTTAACTTTATTTCGCGAGCTATGCTAGCTGGAATAAAGAAAGAAATATTCATCAAACGTGCGTCGGAATTTTTCGACCGTGACAAGATATTGAAGGCAAAAGAACTTCTCCTGAGTAAGTCCGGCTTTTCTGAACGCTTTGTGAAATGCGTGAAGGACGAGGACAATGTTATAGATATAGCCAAACTATTCGTACGATGTGCATCGGGGAATGTCAACATCCCAAAGTTCGTGATCTTTGATCCCCAGGAGGTGCCAGCTTGTGAAGATGAGGTCGGCGCATGCATTATATCGACAGTTAACGGCATGAGTCGTAAGTTTGACGGATTTCTTAGTCGCTTCGATCAGTCTCCGCTGCCATGGCCTGGTGCCCAGGCCATCCCATCTGAACCTCAGTCCTTCCCCGCACCCCTTCCCTACTCTGTTGTCTTGAAAAATCCCCCACCCTCAGCCAATACTCCCGAGGAAAGAAAAAAGTATCTGGCTAGCATCTGTGGTGACGAAATTGCAGGAGATGACGTAGAACTCCGCCGTTCAAAAAGTGAGTGGCGCCTTGTTGTGAAAACAAAAGCAAAGGCAAGCCTAATTGCATCCGCGATCAACGAAAGCTCACAAGGAATTGAAGTTAAGGTCAAATCTCCCGTATTTATTGGCATAGTCAAGAATATCCCGTCAAACTATGATGCCGATGCAGTTCAATTGCGAATACCGGACTGTGACAAAGTAGAGCGTTGCGGTAGCAGTCATACTTATAAGGTATTCTTCCAATCTCGCCAAAAACTTGATTTCGCTCTAAGGAATCCCCCGAAGTTTGACCTTGAACGTTTTCAAATTGAAGAGTTTGTATTCCTTCCCAAAAGGTGCTATTCTTGCCAACTTTTTGGCCACTTAGCGGCTAACTGCCCTAACGCTCAGACCTGCTCTCGATGTGGTGAATTGGGTCATGGTTCACATTCTGATTCTCCGTGCACCAAGCCGATAGGATGTGCTCTTTGCAAGTCAAACAGACATACTTGCCGTTCATTTAGCTGCCCTGAAGTGAAAAAAATCATAGCAAGCCAGGTTAAGCGACCAGTCAATGCACAGCCTAATGGCAGATAAGTTAAACATCATGTCTTGGAATATAAACGGTGGAGTGGTGAGTAAGTTGCCCATTCTTACTGAAATTTGTGCGAAATATAATATTGTGCTGCTACAAGAACACTTCTTAACTGGGGATAAGAAATCCCTTCTATGTATACCTGGAACTCACTGTATTTTGATTCAGCCTGCAACGCGCCAGCAAAAACGCGGTCGACCTAGTGGAGGCTTGGCCATAATTACTAATCACCCTGCTACAATTATTGAACAGTCCGAAAATTTCATGGCTGTAACAATAGCCGATGTAGCTGTCATAAATGTTTACCTCCCTACAAATTATGGTGATCAAAATTCGGAAAACAAGTTTAACCTGGCTTGCCGAAAACTATTCAAAACTGTGAAGCGAATCTTAAAGCGATATAAAAACTGTGTGATAGCTGGTGACTTTAACTGTAATCTGTTGGATGAAAAGTGTAAAAGAGCAGCAGTTATTAATAAGGCATTTAATAGAAATTTTAAGGTATTGCCCAAGGATAAACCGTATTCATTTGTATCGTGTAGTAGTACGACATCAAACTTGGACCATATATTGTTTACTATGGATTGTGATTCTGTTGTTTCGGTTGGAGAGGATGGGTTTTATAATGATCACCTACCGATCTCGGTTTCTCTTCTCCCCGGAAAACTTCCCCCGCATACGCAAGGTAAACCAAAATGGCATACCCGTAAATCTTGGAAAAATATTAATACTGATCTATTTTCTTCTGTTTGTGATGATTTACTGGGTAAAATTAAAGTACCATTCCATCTTCTTCAGATCAGTGCAAATAAGATTTATGCAGAGCAGGAACTTCGGGCATCACTCAATATTTATTCCGCTGAAATAACACATGCCCTAAAGTGCGCCGAAAAGTGTGCTGTGCCTTCTAGACGTGTTCGCCCTGATACCCAAAAATCTGGCTGGTCTCAAAATGAGAACTTAAAATCAGTGTGTAACGATTCAAAATTTTGGCTAAATCTTTGGCATCAGTGCGGTAAACCCCGTAGCGGTGTCGTAAACTCGGTGCGCATATATACGAAGCGTAAATTCCGCAAGTCCCTAGATGAGCATAGAGTGAAAATTAAGGAAGATCTCGCGGACAAAATTGCTGCAGATACTAATCTGCTTTGGAAGTGTCGCCCAAAACCTTTAAAAAATAGCCAACCTACCGTTGAAATTCCGCAAGATTCATGGGTATCGTACTTTTCTAGTGAATTCTCTTCCCCAGACCCGTCGGTTGAGAATGCATTTTCTGAAGAATTGGAATTATTAATGTCAAAAGGAACCCGGTGCGAGTTGTCTGTGAAAGAAGGTGATATACTCGACGCGATTAAAAACATGAAGAAAAAGTTTTCTATGGGTGCTGATGGCATTTGTGGTAAACATCTCGAACATGGAGGCCGCTTACTTGTGTCCCACCTATCGGTTCTTTTCCAAATAATTTTCAATGTTGGTTTTGTTCCGGACTCTTTTTGCGTTGGAATTATTTCTCCTATTTTAAAAAAGGGAAAACCGAGCGGTTTTTGTTCATCGTATAGACCCATCACAGTTTCAAGTGTTCTGTGTAAGTTATTCGAGTTACTTATTATTTCAAGGATAAAAGCGAAATGTAAAATGCCCGGTTTTCAATTTGGTTTCATAAAGGGCCTAGGTTGCGCACAATTACTCCGTTCGCTATGTAATGTTTTGAAAGATGCACATGAAAGCGATGAAATGCTTGCTATTGGTACTTATGATGTGCAACGTGCTTTTGACTCGATTATACATCCCCAAGCTATGCTAGAACTTATAAAATCGGGAGTTGAAATAGATGTGGTAGCCCCACTTTACGACATGTATCGTCAACTTAAAGTGCAGGTTAAATTGCCTCATTCACAAAAGCTAACTATTGATATCCCGGTAGAAAAGGGTATCAAACAAGGGTCGATAACGTCCCCTATTGTGTTTAACAATGCGCTTCTGCCTGCCCAAAGTAACATTGATACGTCTTGTATATTCCGCGGTTTAGATGTTTCGAAGTTTTGTTATGCGGATGATCTTTTTAACATAAGTCGAACTGTTGCTGGTCTTGAACGGTATTTCCGGGATCTAAGTACTAACTATGATAAGATTGGTATGTCTTTGAATCCAGATAAATCCCAAGTGCTTTTGTTTAATTGCAAAGATCCTATTGAAGCTCCGGTTAATTTGGGAGATACTGTTGCTACTCCAGTCGATCACTTCATGTACTTGGGTATCCCAATCGGTCGGACTATTGCTGCTACGCGGAAGCTTCTGGTACAGCACACTGAGAATAAAGTGCGAAATTCTTACGTTTCAGTAGTTGTATCCCAGCTAAATTTGGGTAGGAAACTACTTACTCGAATATTCAACAGCTCAGTCATGGGCCATTTTCTGTATATCGTTCCCTTCTGGGACATATTAAGTGACAGTGATAAAGTTGAACTCCGAAAAATTTATTTTAAATATGGGAAATATCTCCTTGGAATCCCGTCTTGGTCAAGAAATAGACCTCTAGTTCGAAAATACGGTCTGCGGGAACCGGTAACTGAAATGGCCGAACACTTCAAGCGGATGACTGCTGACAAGCCGTCTCACCACCCCTGGAGCGGCATTCTATTTTAGTATTTATCGAATTTGGTGTTGTTTTGTATTTGGGTATGAGTTTATTAGTTCCTTCTTTTTTTCTTTTCTTTTTCTGTACTCCGTCTCATGCTTTTGTAGCTGTTGTAGATGGGTTATAAATAAATACATACATACATAAATACATACAACTCTTCAGTTTGGAATCCCATAAACAAAACAGACTGGTCCCGAGGGTTCAGCGCCGGGCCACAAAATCAATTCCATACCTACGGTCCTCTAACTACGATTACAGATTGAGTCATCTTAATCTACCTTCATTGGAGCTCGATCGGGATCGTAACGACATTCTGAATACTTACAGAATTCTCCGCTCGGTAGATAATTTGGACAAAATATAGTTTTTTGAGTTTAGTTCATATCAGTCAACCCGTCAGCATTCTTTGAGGTTATACCCACCAAAAATAAACCGGAAAATTGGTCAACGTTCATTCTGTTACCGTGCATGCCAGGCATGGAATGGTTTATCAGAGGAGACCGTTTCCCAACCAAATTTACTTTCATTCAAGCAACATCTTGCTGGTACAACGTTCTTTTTAGTTTGTAGTTTATATTTGTTTTATGTTTAGAAGTGTATAGTGCAGTGTTGAAAAATGTAGTAGAAGTTTATGTGCTTGTAGAGAGAGAAGCTTCGGCTTAACATCTTTTTCTATTAATAAATAAATAATTATCTGAACTTGGTTTTCTTAGATGATTAGCTATTTATCCTTCATCTGTTTCTAGATTTTAGTAGTAAAAATTTTCAAGGAGTCTGGCGAAGACAAGACGCAATTGTCTGGGTCAAATACTAAATCTGTGGGATCCCACCGAGACCTATGGTCTTATTTTCATGGCACTTGTACCCTAGACGGCCTAGACCTATTCCATTGTCCCTTGGTCTAACTTTTGCTAGTTTGGGAAGTTCCAACTCAGCTAAGACGATGAAATTTGAGAATCAAATAAAGGGCCGGACCCTTTATTTGGGTCCGGGAAATAAGCTTTAAAAGGTACCTTATTTCCCGGATACGATCAATCTTGTAGGAGTGAAGGGAGGAGGGATCCCTGTGACCCGGGTAAGTTGCAAAAGGATGATCAAATTCTAGTATTCCGTCTATGCACCCGAACACGGTGGGGAAGTTGGGGGGGGGGGGGGTCCTTAAGCCCAACCTGACTGCGAATTATATTTGACAGTGCAAAACGGATACGTCAGTTGAATTTTATTAGAAGTATAGTAAGTAAGTAAGTAATTTATTTATGACCCGCCATTTTGAAAAGGCGGAGTAAATGACAAAAGTAAAGAAAATAAACAAAACACATATATACACACAGAAAAGACACTTAATTTTTAATCTTCGGTCAGGAAGCAGTGGACGACATCGTGTGCTGGTTGGGCCTTGTTGTCCATGAGTTTTGAAAGTGATGACGAAACATCCAAAAGGGTAACACTTGCGTCTTGAATTTTGAATTTCTCCGTCAATATATGGTTATGACATAATTTCGACAAGTGGAGGAGGTGCTTTGCATATTTAAAATAACATGATCTCATCTTTTTAATCTCCTTCTTTCGCAGAACATGAGTGACGCCAGAACGAAATAGTATAGAAGGAGCGCAGAAGGTGCTGTACAAATTTCCCAAAGCTTTACGATTATACCGCCCCCGGTTGGGGACGATGCGCCCATAGGCGCTACGGATCGACTTATAAACTTCTTGAACAACCGATGAGCAAAATTTTGACAATGAAGATTTGAATGTTATGCCGAGCCACCGTAGAGAGTCTGTTGATTTGACGATGAACGATCCAAGAGATATAGAAGCTTTAGATGCACTCGAACAATTTGACGAAGGGTTGAAATGCAGGTACTCACATTTTGAAAGGTTAACTTCAAGGCCAATTTTCAGAAGTTCTGACGACAGCTTACTTACATTTTTTGTGAGTGTGGATCGGCTACGGCTTACTAAGAGCAAGTCGTCCGCATAGGCTATGTAGCTGAAAGCATAGTCTTTATAGAAGTAAGCAGGAAGCAAAGAATCGAGACAAGAAGATATGGCCGATTTGAAGATGTAGGGAGATAAGACTCCCCCTTGGCGAACACCAGTTCGGACAGAAATAATCTCTGACAAGCTACCTTGCCATTTGAACCTGACTGAAGAATGACCATACCAAAATTTTAACAGATAGACGACAGACAGATTCACGCCAGAAGTAATAAGAGAAAATAGGGCCTGAGAATGCGTTATATTGTCAAAAGCACCAGCTATATCTATAGAACATATATGTATAGAAGACTTGTCGCGGGTAGCCTGTTTCATCATTTTTGTCAATATGTGATGAGCATGCGCACAACTGGCGCTCGAACGGAATCCAAACTGCATTGAACCAAAGCTACATTTTTCAACTAGTTCTGGAAGAAGGACGTATTCAAGGATTTTGCTTATGGTACAAGAAACTGTAATTGGCCGATAGCTTTTGCAAAGGTCCGCGTCTTTCCCTCGCTTAATCACCGATGTTATAGTACCCAGGAGGAAACTATTCGGAACCAAACCCTGGCATAAACAAATTTGAAATAGCAGCTGAAGGTGTTGTGTTAAAGCTGGACACTCAATTTTGAAAAAATCGGCACTAAGGCCATCAGAATCTGTAGAACCAGTTCTTCTTAATTTTCGGAAAGCAATTTCGATGGAAGAGCAAGTAACGGGAAGAACAGAAGGTTGAAATATTTTCCTTGGTAGGTATTTAAGAAGTAAATTTTCAAAGTGCTGCTGAATCTGGTTTTTGCAACCACTGAATAGACCACGGTAGTGGTTGGTCCAGTCAGCCATAGTTAGCGCGGAAGGAGGTACAGCTGAACCTTTATCTGTACGAAGGACCTTTTGCCACGCTTTTTTGTCACTGGGAGCATCTAAGCCATTCAAACGAGCATTTTTAAGTGAAGATTTGTATTCACGCTTTGTTTTAGCTTTTAGATTAAAAACAGTACCATTCCCTGGGCGTCCACAAGCAATCCAAATTTTTAGCCAAAATTTTGCCGTGTTTTTTGCCTTCTTAACTTCAGGACTGACTTTCCAAATAGGTTTCCTTGTACCAACTCGAATTCTCTCAGTCGGTACAGCAATATCGGCTGCCAATTTCAAGCAATGGACAAGCTCGCTATAATAACAATTAATATCAACGGACGAAGTAGTAGCTGCTATACCAGTCTGAAGAAGGTGAAAAGGAACTTTTAAAAGCGAGAGAAGATTAGTTAATGTAGAAATGTAGAGCACAGTATCTATACAATTCCAGTTACGCTTTTGGATCCAAGCCTTCTTGGGATTTGGACGACTGATTCGAGCAACAGGGACAACCAAACAGAAAGACAGAGGCAGATGGTCGTCCTCAATTTTCTCCTCATCAACCTCAACAATACCGTCAATGAGACTTGTTTCAGAAACAATCAAATGATCAAGGTTGGAAACATTAGCGCCACGATTATGTCTATATGAAAAGGGTAGAGACTTCTCAATGAGACTGTGAGCTACCGGTAAAGAATCGAAAAATAAATCAGTCCGTACAGAAGAAGTTAGAAGATCAGTGTTAATATCACCAACAAGAGCCCATTTCATTCCTTTCCTTGAAATGTCTGATAGAAGTGTTCTGATTTTCTGACAAGCCTTAGCAAATGAACTATGTGATGCAATGTTCCGCCGGTCGCAAGGTAAATATACATGAACAAGAACAATATTGTCCAACTGAACGGCAAGAGCATAACGCCCAGACTGGAACAGTTTTGGTGGTGCTGAACACTCGCTGGCTCGAAGAAAAATGGCTAACCCACCGGAAGGACGACCTCTAGTTTTCATTGCCGGCTGAATGAACACAAAGTGCTCAGGAGATCGGCGCAAACTTTCGCTACTAGGGGCGGATAGCAGATGCTCTTGAAGACAAAGAATGTCCGAGCTGCCTAGCAAATCATCAAGTAGAAGATCTTTGTCCTTAGTGCCATTTACATTTAATGACACACAGCGCAGTTTCTTTTCCTGAAAAACCATTATTTGCCAAGTCCCACGGCCTTCCTCATAACGCTGCATCTGAGGCTAAAAGAGACATGACAGCCGTCGCAATTGGCACACTTTGGAGGCAGTGAGCAAGGGGCATCTTTGCTATAACTGTGGCAACCAGCACAACGAGCGCATTTTGGAGAATCAGACGGATGCGGGCATTTGGCTATACCGTGGTTTGGGGATTGACAGCGATAGCAGCGCTTGGGCATTCGGTGGAATTCATGAACACGAAAAATTTCATACCCGATTTTTACCCCGATTTTCATAGCTGTAAGGAGACCAACTTGACTTTTGAACCCGATTTTGAAAGAACGAGAGCCCGAAATAGGCACGACTTCACAAGAATCAGGAATCAGGGTCTTCAAGGCGTCGGCCGTAATGGTGGCTGGAACACTTCTGACGACACCCAAAAATTTAGGAGAGATAACTTTGGCAGTAGTACCCTCCGGCAAACCTTTGGTGATTGATCTCGCAACAACCTCTGCATAAGAAGCACTTGAAGTGTGGACGATGAGACGATTTCTTTGAGTATTCGCTCTGACATTAGTAATCCCTTCGTTACCTTCAACGGTGTCAATGTGTTGCGTCCTGGAATCAATGTTAAGAAGATCCGACGGGACATTACTAACAACAACAGTGTGCGTATCTGAAGGTGGTGAGGGAGGGATGGCCGTCAAAGCCTCGGCACGAGTGGAAATAGCAGTGAAGCGATCAAGAGTAGAAACTGCTTCAGCAATAAAACGGACATCGTTAGCAACAGCGCTTAGCTTGCTACTCAATACAGATATGGCAACAGCTGGAACGACCGGAACTTCGCTCGGAAATCGTATGACGAAATCCGGAACAGCAACGTCCAAGTCATCACAGCGACGGAAAGCATCCACAATATCACACAGATGATTGGCCTGGGCATTTCTTCTCGGGGGGAGCTCACTGGGAAAGGCAAGAGCCCACAGAAACTTTTTCGCGGCCACAATCGCGTCAACAGTGAAGAACTCTGCAGCAAACTTTTTGACCGAATTTGTATCAACTCCCGAGTCAAGACTTTTCTGAAAAAAATTCAAAACTGGCTGATAAACCAGACTAACTGACATCTCGTCATTGCTTTCACTTGGCGCCATTCCACAAACGCAGACTTTCAGTAACGGCTTTCAACGGTTTCACAAACAAAAAGTTAACCGGTATTTGCGACCGTTCAGGTCAACGGTCAGTTGAAGACGTTTGAAATTTCGTCCCTTCTTGGCAAGGGTCATCATAAGGCTCTGAAGTATCTGATTTGATGAATTCGCCGAAACACAGGCAAGTAGGCTATTCATTACCGGAAACATGGATCAGAATTATCAGCGAAAGGAAATTCAGACCCCGAGCCCTCTTCTACAACAAGTTGCAAAATTGGGATTATATCAGCAACGAATATATATCCTCCATCAGCAAGTAACCGAAAGCGAGAAAGGGACAATTTTTTTGAACAAGACATCGTGCCGTACCTGCCTAACGATGCCACAGAGACTCTTATATTAGGTGGCTTCAACCGTGTCGGGACATCTCGCCAAAGCGACAACTGGGAACTGACTTCTCGCCGCACCGACATCTTGTCACAGTGACATCTTGCCACAGCGACAACCTGTCACACCGATAGCTTGCCACACCGATAGCTCGCCACGCCGACAATTTGCCACAACGGCAAGCCGACACACAAACATCTTGCCACAGTGCGACATCTCGCCACATTTATAGCAGAAAGTACTTTATTCAATTACTATTTATTCTAACAAAATTTTTAAGAAGCAGATAATTTTAGGCAATGCCTCTCAGTAAATCAAGAGCACTGCTATGGTTATACCCACTGACATTTCTTTCGATTCTCTGGTTAGTCTTCATGTATTGTTTCTTTGGCCGAGGAGGAGAACAACCTGCCTTGATCCGGTCAACGTCGGCCTTTCGAAAATATTCTTATATCTTGAAACATTTCAGTCAATGCCAGAGACCTGGGTGGCTTGATCCTATCAGCTGGTTAAAGCTGAGGCCCCAACCTTCTATGTTGTTGGGGTTCCTGGAAGATGCCCAGCTACCCGATTGGTGAGTGTCAGGACATCTTAATACCACACTGAATTCTGGCCGATATGTGTTTATATTTAACTGGGACATAGGATTATTGTTGCGGAATAGAAACGGAAAGGATTAATTAGTTAGAGGACCCAAATTCCCTTGGGTCAACTGAAGATAAATGGCAATCACGCTTTTTTAATTTTTTTTTCTTTCTGTACCTTAAACATTATTTTTGGGGCGAGTTGTCTATGCGGCGAGTTGGTCGTGTGGCAAGTCGTCTATGTGGCGAGTCGTCCCTGTGTCGAAATGACGCTGTTGCAAGTTATCGGTGTGGCGAGTTGTCGGTGTGGCGAGTCGTTAGTGTGGCGACATGTCTGTGTGGCGACTTGTCGGTTCCCAGTTGTCGGCGCGGCGAGTTGTCTTGTGGCGAGTTGTCATGGAATTGACTTCAACTGCGTAATCGAAAAGGAAGATGCTAAACTGGAATCTGATATACTATCAAAAGCACTAGAAAATTTAGTAAAGGGGGTTGGAACTCGAAGATGCATGGACAATAAAAAATAATACCATCGATTTTACTCGGGTAAATTGGAGGGAAAAGAAGGCGGAGGATCGAGGATCGACAGAAAATATGTGTCGCAAGGCTTAACCGAGAAATTGAAGAAGCGTAGCATATTTAAACACCGATATCTGACCACTATGCAGCCATGATGCAAATAAATAAAAGACTAGACCTACGTTGCCTGGACAAACGTGAAGTGTTGCAGAAACCTTTGTTCGGCTTCGCCGACAAAAGTGTTGCGAGAGCAACACTTTGGTTTTGTTTCTTCGCAATCGGTCCACTCGAAAGCAGGAACATGGATGATGATACGAAAGCTTGGCAAAGACTTAATTCTAAGCTACAGAGACTAATTTTATTACCCTCAGATTTAAAGAGATCAAATAAAATGTGCACCAATTTGAACTAGTTTCAATAGTCCCTTATGAACCTCTTCTAGTAACCAATTCCTACTTACAAGTCCAATTCTCCCCGTGATAGACATAGTAAAAAATTGTTCTCAATTTAAATACGCCAGAAATAAAATAAAAGGATTAATAGGTACACCAACTAGTAAGAGTTACAAGCCCCTCACCGCCGGAGATGATTATGGTCTAACAGTCGATTTTTGCTTACAAGTACAAACAACAACAGCACATCGGATATGGGGCCTAAATTAACTTAGCAGCCAGTTGAACTTTATCCATTTCAATCGTAGAAATCGTGACTTTTGGATACTTGTAACATTATCTTATATAAACTAGTTGGTAATATAAAGCTATCCGTAACTTTTCAGGATCAAAATACAATAGATGCCACTCTACTAATTATTTCGAAACTATATCGTTGTATTACATTATCATTTACATCCGTTCTGTTAACACTTCATTCTATGTTACAGTGGCAGACCATCATCAAGACCATTGTAGCATCTCATGAAAATGACAATGCTATATCAGCTGATTCTTGAACGATGACATGAACCAAACTTTTCTTATGATCGAAAACACCGTAAACAAAATAGGTGAACAAACTATGAAAAGTCGAAAACCCCTCACCGCTGAAGATAATTATGGTTTAACACCCGATTGTCACTTACAAGTCCCTGACATGTCTAAGAAATGGGTTCCGCCTATTTTTTGTTTGAGTGTGCCCCCTACCACTAAAGTTGTCAACCCCTCAAAGTTGCGGTGACAGACCAAGGAAAATAATTTTCTTACCCTCAGATTTATAGAGATCATGTAAAATTTACACCATTTTTCACAAGTTTCTATCCCCTAAAGAACCCCTTCTATCAACCAATTCTTACTTACAAGTCCATCTCCCCGTGATAGACATGATACCAAATTGTTCTCGCGATCAAATAAACCGGATAGAAATAATGGGATAAATAGGTACACCAACTACCAAAGCAGCTAAAACCTCATCGCCGAAGATGATTATGGTCTAACAGTCAATTGTTGCTTACAAGTCCCCTACATGTCTTACAATTGAAGACTGAAGTTGTCAACCCCTCTTAAACTTTCAAACTGTTGTATATCATGAAGGAATTTTTGTACCAAAAAACGGATGACATTTACTTTGATCAGCTCATCAATATCTATCGATTGCCGTTGAAAAAAATTCTATCCATAGTAGTTCAAAAGTTGGCCAACTTTCTAATATCACCATAGAACATTGTAGCATCTCATGAAAATGACAATGCTATAGCAGCTGATTCTTGAATGATGACATGAACCAAACTTTTCTTGTAATCGAAAACACCGGAAACAAAATAGGTGAACAAACTAGGAGCAAAGGGTAAGCTCTAATTTCTTTAGCAGTGAGAGAACTTTTTAAGTTTAAGAGGCCCATCTGATATCACTTCTCTTCCTCACTCCCAAGTGTAAGAAATGGAATGATAAACTCAGCTGAAATCACGGACAAAAACGGGTAGAAACAACAGATGGCAGCACTTTCGGACCCGTGGGAAAATGATACTTTTTTATTCCGTAAATTTTTCTTTTTATCACTCAAAGAAGATATATTGGCTCTGGGGCCAGGTAACTGCCGCACATATTTCGCACTTGTAGATTTTATTCCATCTTCAGTTTAAAACTGCGTACCTGTCTGCTTGCCTACTAGAACGGAGCTTTCCACTCGAAAGCAGAAACGTAATTTAAAGAAACGAAAGCTTGGCTGCACAACTTCAGATAGTCCTCTCTGACATGGGCTATATAACTGTACTTCACTTCGCACACCGTAGGCTCTGGCTCGAGGACAAGCAAAAACCATCCTTTTTGGCCCCAGGCAACAGGTCGACGGAGCTTTCCAAAATTTAATGTCATATTCATCAATCCGGCCTAAGGTCCATACTTACCAGTTACCAGGAATAAAATGAAATCGGCGGCATAGGGAAAAAAAACAAGGACAAAAAGTGTTGCTCTCGCAACACACAAAAATGTTGAAAATAATATTCCAAAGAAGAATATATTATGGAAAATGAACACAAATGCAAAAGAAATTAGAGCAGTAGTGTTGCAAGTTACGGAAAAAATGGAAATTTTATCCAAATAAAATTTAAGTAAATACTGGGAAGAAAATTCCAAACCAGCGATAACAATAGCTGCGAAATCATTTTCAAGATTAAACCATGATTTTGAACAGAATCATTTCAAGCATCTGTATAAAGTTCTGTATGAGCTAAAACTGAAATTAACAAAGGGATAAATGCTAACGAAGAATATTTCGAGATACACGAGGAAAATAAAGAATTGAGCAAAAAAGTGCAGAAGGGATGAAGATTCGAGCTAAGTTAAACGAACCGATCCAGAATGAGCAGCTCACCACGACCCGGATATGTAGACAAAGACAAAAAAATTGGTCAAGAGACAATAACAAAGATTAAAACCCAGGATGAAAAAATAATAGAAGAAAAGACCGAGATAATAAAAGAAATAAACTTTTCTACAAGAATTCTTTCTAACTAAGTGAACCAGAAAGCCAAAAAGATGTTTGCAAACCTGAAACATTTTTTGTCAGAACAAAACATACAAAAGCTAAACAAGGAAGAAAATGAGCTTCTTTGCCACGAAATAAAACCAGAAGAAGTTCTAGCAGCAATAGGACAGGCAAATAGAAATAAATCCCCAGGTGACGATGGACTTCCATATGAGCTATACAAGGAATTTAAGATCGACTTCTCTGTGATGTTTTGCTGACTATTTAACGTAATACTAAATGGAAGAGGCGAAAGCACAATAGAGACTAGAGGGGTCGTAAATTTAATGCCAAAAAAGGGAGACCAAGAAGACATGAGTAACTGGAGCCCCTTTAAACTCACGCAATGCGATTACAGGATATTATCAAAAGTGCTAGCAAATCGACTTAAAGAAGTATTGCCAGCAATTCTTAGAGTAAATATGCTCGGAGGCTTCAACAAAAGAAAAAGCACGGACATACTGGCATGCATCAAAAACCTGCTGCTGCAGTCAGCGTCCGTAAAAAAGCGCAAAACCCTAAATTGGAGAATCATGGGATTAGACGTACGGAAAGCCTTCGATAAACTTCGACGACTGCCACCCTGCATTATCATGAAATTCTATGGATTTTCCCAAGTTTTCACCGAATGGATAAGAAAGCTATACAAAGAGACCAGACAAGTGATTGTCATGGTCGACATGGTATCTGAAGAATTCCTGTCCATGTCCATTCCTGTCCAGAAGGCTGTCCTAAACATGATGCTCTTCGAACTATACATCGATTCACTTCTAAATTTCTTATATTGAAACTAAGTGGTATTAAGCTATTCGACGAAATATTAAAAGCGTGAGGTTTTGCTGATGACATCACCACGTTTACAGAAGACGTAGAACATAACAAAATGGATATCGATTGTGCAGAACATTACTGCAAATTCGTCAAGCTAGAATTAAATAAAAGGAAAGTGTGAAATTTTGGAAATCACGTCAGAAAGAGAAGATGGGAAGAGAAAGTGAAGATGCGGAGTACCATTAAAAAAGAGATACAAATCCTAGGATTAAAAAATACTAAATCGTGGAAAGATACAGAAAAAAGAAATTGTTCGGAAACAATATAAAAATGGTAGCATCTATTAATTACGGACGGTATCGAAAGCTCACGGTTTTTCAGAAAGCGGAACACATATATGGCCTTCCAATAATCTGCTATTTGGCTAAGCTTTCGAGCCCTTGGGAAGCGACATTAAAAGACATTCACAAAATAATCTACAACTTCATATGGGGAGGAAAGAATCGCCGAAACGCAGAATTACAGATCTGTATCAGCAGAATCTACAACTAACTAACCCTGAAGCTAAGTCAAGAGAACTTTTTTGTCAGGATAGCTCTGGAAAATATAACCGAGAAAACAGACTCAGTATTAAATTCGTGGATGTCAATTAGAATAAGCAGGAATAAAGGATACCCACACAACCTAGAAATCGCATTCATGCACATAGAAGGGACGAGAATATAAACAAATTTGATTCTGATGTAAGAGAAACGCCAAAAGAAGGGAATCAAAATTTGTGCCGAGAAAAGATCTACCGGATATAAAAAAAACTGTAGAGAAACGAAGAGACGAAGAGCAAGTAAACCGAGCTTTTAATCTCCTTCAAACGCTGATGCTTTCGCCGAAAATTAAAAAGCATATGTTTTACCAAATACATAACGTTCTTCCAACAGAAGAAAGAGAGCACCGAAATCATTTTCTCATTAAATGCGAGAAGAAAAAGGAGAGACCAAGGAAATTCGAAAACACATTAAGTTCTATAATGGAAAATGGAGACAAATGGCACTTCAAGGAAGAAAATGAGCCTTATAAACGTTAAAAGTAACCATGGATTGAAAACAGAAAGGACAATTGACATTCACGGTTTTTACGTATTGTTATTATGCGTGGAAAGACAGAGAAAAATGTGAGGATGATTTCTTTTTAAGAAAGTTCAAAAATGTTGGGAAATAAAAAAAGGTAGTATTGATAAATTAGGAAATGAATTGGAATTCAGTTTTAACATTGATGATTTAATCTGAAATAATAAAAAGTAATAAAACTTTTGGAAGTAAAATTTTATGTAAATGGTAAATTTTAAAGTTTTAACATAGGGATAAAGTTTTAAAGTATAATTTTGGCAACCAAAGTTTGGTATTTGTTCAAAGTTTTTCGTTTAATCGTACTACTTAATTTTTAACTTAAAGTACTATCAAATGAACGTTTATTTTTATTTTATTAATTAATTTTATTTGTGTTTACCGATTTAGTTTTAGTTTAACAAAAAGGTTTTGGAGACGGATTGAAATAAATGCCACTGCAAAATGGATTCCCTTTGACGGAAGGGCATCCTTTGACGCAGGAAGTGCGAACAGGTAAAAAAAATGTGTTGAAAATGTCTCCAGGATAAAACCCCCTTTTTGGTTTGGTTGCAAAAAAATAACGAGGGATAATATTTTTATGAATACTAGATTTAAATGAAATAAAAATTTAATAAAAGAGATATTAAGGAAGGAAAAAGTAAAGACAACTCAATTTCAACTGAGAAATAACGGTAAAAAAGTGGAATTATAAAAGAATAAAAAAAAACTGAACGTAGAGATGAGGAAAGTGTCGGTGACGCTAAATATAGAGGTCGGTTATTAAACAAAAAGTAATTGTTAGGGCCGGTGGCGTCACCGTGGGAAAGTGGAATCGTAGTCACCTGGCCAAATCTTATTGGACAGGAAGAACGGAAACGATACTACGTGAGAAAAAAAAAGAATTCATAGCTAGAATAGCTAGAATCGTTAGTGTTTTTTTTTTCTTCACTATTTCAAATTCCAGTTGAGCGGCTTGAATCTGAAGAGAACCCTTGCCAAGGAAGAACGAAATACAGCTCCATAAAATTCAGCTCGCATATCCGTTTTGCACTGCCAAATATGAGGTCTTCAAGTATGCGTCGGGACGAGGCGGATGGATGAAGTGAGGTGATTCATTAAAGCGTTGTCCTAATAGGTGTAATAAGCTGAATAACGCTATACGCGATGTTTACGTCTTAACACACACGCCCGTTCAAATACGAACCCGACCGGCTCTTACCAATGCAGCGAGCAGTGTTGCCAAGGTCATACAGTGTTTCGAGGTTCTGAAGATCAGAAAAGTGTTCTAAGTGTTACTTGAAGTTCACCAGTACAATTTGACGCCCAATACATTGTAAAAAGCAGTTAAATATGCGGATGGCCAGCATTGGTCTTCGAAGTCGCAGCAGAACAAAACGTGTTATTTTGAAGAAAAGTTGTTTCTTCAGCTTCCAACAAAGTAGAACTTTACTGCTTCCCGTGGCAACCCTGATGACGCTGCTCCTTTCCTCGGCCCGCTGGCGGAACCAACCAAGCGATCTGATTGGCCCTGCATAAGCCAGAATGGAACGCTAGTCTATTCTCCTTATTCACGTTATTACAGCGCGCTCCGAGGAAAAGAGGAATCTGTAATAAGTCTTATACGCGGTAATACACCTTATTACACCTATTAGGACAATGCTTAACGGTGCAAAGCTCATGGGTACTTGACATATTCGTGAGACCCAGACCGGATCCGGTCTCCCGCGAGTTGGAGGGGGATATTCTACGGAAGAGGTTCGATTTGAATGAAACTTGATTGGAGGTAATGCTCCAGATGTTAAATTCATGTCCGAATCATTTCTGGACAGGATGGGAGGGGTTAGTGCTAGATATATTCGGGAGATCTAGACCGGATCAGGTCTCCCGCGGGGAGTCGAAGGGAGCACATTTTACGGAAGAGCTTCGAGTTGAGCGAAACTTGATAAAAGATAATGCTCCAGATGTTAAATTTATGTCCTAATCATTTCTGGACTGGGTGGGAGGAATTAGTGCTGAGTGGAGATGTGATGATATGATGAAAATTGGTAAGTACGCAGTTCATGAGCACTAGGCTGTGTCGCCTGAAGTCTGGACCGTATAAGAACTCTGTGGGGGAGGTGGAGGGGGGCCCGCAATTTTCTAGAAGTTCTCAGATTTGAATGAAACTTGAGGGGTGGTAAGAGCGAATTCCCTGAACCTAGCATTTGACGATGATGATGATTTATTTGTAACCCGTCAAAATGGAGATGGAATATTTATGTGTCCGGATCGGATCTGACCTTGGTGGTGGGGTTGAAGGGAGGATTTGGAAAATTTCCAGAAGAGCACCGATTCGAGTGAAACTTGGTGGATGGTAGGAGCATCTATATGGCGATTTTTTTGTCTGAACCTCAGTGGGAGATCTGGAAGGGAGAGGGGTCGGAAATTTTCCAAAGAACTCGGATTCAATTGAAACTTGGTAGGACCAAATGCTCTTGATGCAAAACTTGCGTGTCCGAATTGCATCCGGACATGGTGTGGGGGTTAGAGGAGGTCATCAAACATTATCTGGAAGCGGATACAGGGGAGTTGCAGGGAGTTATTAGCTCTAATACTGCAACCGTTATTCAAGAAGGACAGCAGATCCAATGGAACACCTTTTTAGCATCAGCTAGAAAGATGAGGGGGGACAGTGTTTGTACTTAATAGAGATTTAAAGGGCTGCAGTTGCTTTTTAGTTTTAAGGAGTGATCATCACATGGAACTGCGGTGGTAAAGTCACGTGTGCTGTTGAGTTGAGTAGTTTTTTTGTTTTGTTTTTTACTCAAGCAGACAAATTTTGTGGCCTTTGTGTCTCCCTCCCAACGACGGGTATGACTCTGGATCGCCTAGTAACAAGGACAAAGCCGGTGCCCGGATCCCAGTGGGACTGCCTAGGGGGAGGACATTCTTACCGAGTTGATAGGCCAGTGAGTCAATGTCACCGACAATGTATTTTTTGTCGATGCATTTATGCAGTTATCGAGCATGAATCGAAGATTCCCCATAAAACTTTCACTTAAGTATTTTAGTCCGTTCGTCTTAATCCCATTGGACTGATGGGCAGACACAATGTCAACCGTATACCCTCACTCTCACTTGGGATCCCCGAAGCAAATTCAACTTATCTCAGGATTTGAAATACTTTCGAAAGGCTAAGCTAAAATAATAATTCACGGTTTACCAAACTTTAGTAGCTCCTAGAAATCAGCTGTCGGTCTTAAGGCTGCATTAAAGCAACACATTTTAGCAGATGCCATCTTTTGGCCCACCGAACCAATACAAAATAACTGTAACACAGCGAACATCCAACATCTGTGTGGAGCTTGAGCCTGGATTAAGGCTTTCATCTGCCTACTTGTATAACATAGGAAAAGACAAGACCGAGAAACAGCCGTACTTTGCAACTAACTACACAAAGGGAACAATGAACTTTCCAGAATTCTAAGCCGAAGTAACGACCTTTCTAGCAGGGCAATTAAAACTTCGAAAATAAAAGACGAAATTATAAATTCCAAGTTTCACGGAAGTTCGAAATTGGAGTTTAGTAAAAATGAGAACCGTTCCGGAACGAAAAAGAAATCAAGCACTACGGGCTATATAGCTTTTGTTTTGCGGGTCGGCGAAAAGCAACAAAAAAAGTAAACGCCAGAAGCATTTCCGACAAAGAACAAGAGCTGGACACTCGTCTGGCTATTTCGCGTGTGAATCACCTAGATTCGCGCTGCCAAGACCGGAAGGGTCTTCCTCTTCTTTCCTTTCTAGGTCTCCCGAAGCCTACAACGGTCCTGTCCGTCAAGTTCCATCTAGATCTCTTTCCTCCAAGATCTCTAAATCTTAGGGTGATGATCTTTTCACCCTCAGATTTCCAAGGAAACCAGCCACTCTAACTGCCCCCACAGTGGCCGGCTCTGATCTCAACAAGTAATTGAACATCTAGGACATGTGACCCTACATAAACTGTCCTGTTCGAGTGGCACACGCGGTTCAATCCTCAGAAGCTTAAAAGAAAGGATAGGACCTCCCACGAGTTGTGCCTTTCTGCATTTGTTTGCATGCAAAACCCTTACGGCACAAACGATCGTGGTTCCTTGGCGAATGCAAAACCGGATCTTCTGGCTAAATGGGTTTTCGGATCCCAAAACGGTACAGACGGAAAACCTATGACTTCGTAAAGTCTGTCCTTCCGTATGTCCACATGTCCGTCCGTCTGTTTCCACGATTACTCTCGACGGATATTTAGGGGGAGGTTTCAGATTTAAGAACAATAAAAGTATATCTTACAAGCAAATATGACAGTTGTTTTAGGGGTAAGGAAACATCCTAAATCCAGATACGAACTTTGTTCTCGCCGGACAAATAGTCGACCGGAATCCGACAAAAGCCGGAGCTTTACTAGCAGTAAAATTTATTTCGGAAGAAGATACGAACATAGGCATAAGGGTAAGAATACATGCTGAATCCATAACTGATCTTAGTTTAGTAGAAAAGAAAACTAGGTCTAAAGTCCTACAGTGCTTGGATTATGAGGTAAGAATATATTGAGATGACGGTAATTTCGAATTTTCACCTCAGAATTCTTGGGGGGAGTAAGGGACTCACAAATACCGGGGCATACAAATCCTCCTCTAACGTTTGTTGGAAAAGTCAGTGCACCCGAAAAAGACCCGATGATTTGGTAAATACTATCTGCACTTGCCTTGGATGTATAGTCCTGTCCAAAACTGATCACATCCGGAGGTTAAACAATGAACCAGATCGTCTGTTCTTAGAGTTTTTATAATGGATCTGATTCAGGGGTCTATTAGAATAAGATGAAACGTTTATGGGATATTATTGGCACCCTCTTCTAAACCCGATTGTATGTTTTCGAAATATTCTCATTTGGGATCCTATCGAAACTGTTAGTATTTTTCAATTTGCAGGTGACGATTAAGGGAGCTATGAATTCATATTTAGGAAAAACAAGAGCTACAAGCTCATATGGCAGTTGTTACGAGTAGGTGGTACAAGAGAACATCACAAAAAAGAAATAGGATGTGTGGTTTCAATCAAGTTTGAATATTTCCGGCAATGCCTTGGATCATCTAGGACAAATGACTTTTCTACCTTCTAAGTTTCAACCAAATAGATTCACTCGTTTGGTCCCTAGATGTGCCCCACGATTTCCGGTACCCCCTCCTACTCCCGCTACCGCAGCCGAATCTGGTAAGGAGTCCTAAATGGATCATCGAAAGCATTACCAGCAACCAAGTTTCACTTAAATCTGAGCATTTTGGGAGAAATTCCGGTAACCCCCCTCCCCCCGTGGTCGGATCAGGTTCGAACCCCAAAATACGTCTTCTACGGCACATGATCTCTTTACATTCCAAGACCCATTCAAATCCCTCTACTTGTTTTGCCCTTATGCGAGCCACAACATTTCCGATTCTCCCCTTCCAACTCCCCCCACTGTGGCTGAATACGACTTATAAATGTCGCATCTCTGACATCTTCTCTTCCTGCCCGTCAGGCTTGACTGGAATCGGAGCACAGCCTATCTGTAAATTTCCGGTTCCCACTACATCCCCCATACCTTGGCTGGATCCTGTCCGGACGCAAAATAACAAATCAAGGCCGCCTAAGCTCGGTACTGTCCAATTTGCATCCCATTCTGTCCATCCGTTTGTTTTTTGTGCACGTCAAAAAGTTTCCGGGCATCCCCCCCCCCTTCCCCCAACTTTACCAACCGTGGCAGCACGTGGTTCGGACGCATAGTTTGCTTGTCTAGGTCATCAGTTCCTATCACCCATAAAGTTTCATTCGAATCGCATCACCCGTTCGCAACTTGCGGAAGTCAGTCATTTCAGGATTCTCCTTTCCTCAATTTCCTTTTTCCTTAGAACATTGGTACTGTCCTAACTGACTATCACCAGAATTCCGACAAAGACCCTCCAATTCATACTACAGAGCCCCGATACAATTTGATTATGTCAATTATCTATCTAGGGCTAATGCTTGTTCTTCCCACCAAGTTTCATCCCGATCCCTCCACTCTAAGCATTTCAAAGGATTTCCGGTCCCCCCCCATCCAACTCCCCCCAATGTCACCAGATCTGGTCCGACTTTTAAAATGGGACACCTGAGGCACGAGATCTTTTTAAATATCAGTTTCGTTTAAATCAGATCACGCGTTCAATTGCTGAGCTTGCCACTATATTCTGGATTCCCCATTCCTCCACTTCCCACGATTGTCGGATCGGGGAAATTAAATTCTCAAGTCAATCTGTTCGGGTGCCTGACATGCCTGCCAAGTTTCATCGTCCTAGCACATTAGGAAGTACCAAACTCGCGAGATCACTAAAAATTCGGACCCCCCTCCCAACTCCCCCACAGTGACTGGATCCGGTCCGATTATTCATTTATGTATCTATAACTCTAAGCGCTTCCCAAGATTTCAGGTCCCCCCCCCCGTCCAACTCCCTCCCAATTTCACCGGATACGGTCCGGATTTAAAATGGAGTTCTTTCTATCCATAACAGAGTTTCAGTAAGATCCCATCACCTGTTCATAAGTTAAAAATACCTAACTTTACTAGATTCCTCCTCCCTCCACTCCTTATCCCCCCCCCCCAGATGGTCGGATAGGGAAACGGCTATTCTCAAGTCAATCTGTTCGGGTCCTTGACATGTCTGCCAAGTTTTATCGTCCTAGCACATCATTAAGCACCGAACTAGCTTGATCACTAGAAATTCGGACCCTCCCCCTCCACCGAACTACCCCATAGTGAGCGGAGCCGGTTCAATCACGTATCTAGGACCTGTGCTTGTTCTTTCCACCAAGTTTCCTCCCGATCTCTCCGCTCTAAGCGTTTTCCAAGATTTCCGGTTCCGCCCTCTAGCTCCCCCCAATGTCAACGGATACGGCCCGGATTTAAAATGAGACGTCTGAGGCATGAGGTCTTTCTTTGTATCAAGTTTCATTAAGATCCGATCAAACCAGTCGTAAGTTACAAATACCTAATTTTTCCGGATTCCTGTTCCCTCCACTCCGCCCAGACGATCGGATCGGGGAAGTGACTATTTCTGAATTGATCTGGTCGGGTCCATGATACGCTCGCTAAGTTTCTTCGTCAAAGCTTATGTGGAAGTGCCCGAACTAGCAAAACGGAGACCGACATACCGACGGTCGGACAGAAATTGCGATCGCCATATGGCACTTGTTCGAAGGGCGAGTGCCATACAAACTTTGATACAAAAATGAAGATAGATAGGTAGGTAGCCTAATTTATGAAATGTATCTTTTGGCCAAAAACTTGTTTGCACTGTACCGTTAAGATGTACACTTTATTCTGATTGGGTTTTGCTGACGCAGACAGCAAAACCCTCAAGGCACAAATGAGGCACAAGGCACAAAGTGTATAATTATTTTTACACCGTGCGATGCACAATTTAAGGTGGCATCTGCAAGCAAAACCCTTGAGACAAAAATAATGACAGGCCCTTCGGAAACATGAGAGTGTATCGGTTGGCCGAACATGCCGTTTGGATGCAGTTAAGATACACAGTTTAAAGGGGCTAAGAATTCATTTGTGTATGCAAATACAAAAGCACTGAAAAGGTGATCACAGACCATCAACCCAATCATTCAACCATACCCACGGCACAATTTTGGGATCTCAGTACGTTAGTGACGGGATATCTATAGCCGTATGTCTGTCTGTCCGTCTGTCTACAACCTGGATAGGTTCCTCTCAAGAGATGAAATGCCTATGCTAAGAAGCAGGAAATCGCCAGCAGGAGAAATACATTATCAATCGAAAATGAAGCTTTGGCATAAATAGTCACACCACACTTTACGTAGCTTGTATAGAAAATGACTGGGCTACGAGGGGACCCCTGCTTAACTCACTTTCATATCCTAAACTCTCCTTGAAAACCCTTAAAAAGTATTACCGAGGCTCCATGCCAATATGATTCAAGCCGAACAGCAGGAACATCAATACCGAGGTCATTTGGAATCTAAGAGATCTATTAAGTATGGACTCAGCATGCATTATTACCCCTGCTCCCTAGTTCTACCAAATTTCCGCTGTTAGTCAAATTTAGGGCGAAGTGCTTCTCCGGCGAGAAATAAAAAAAATAAATCGTCTATGAATTTAGCATGTCTCTTTACCCCTGAATTGAATTTCACGTTAGCTCGATAAATATTTATTTCATCCTTCAATTTGAAAGCCCTCCACACTCTTCAGTACACTACGGGGGGGCAAATGCTACGATTTTGACTTGTACTTTGACAAAAAGAATATAAAAACCAAGTTTGAACAAAACATTTGAGAACTTTCGTGTTAAAAGACAGACGGGTGGAAGGATAAATTTCGTTAGTATTAGTATTTCATTGGTAATTGGTATCTCTTCATTGAGAGTGTGTGATTCGACAACAACATTTCGGTTTTCGGCAACTCGGTTTTCGTGTAAGCTTGCTCCTGCCAGCAGTCGTTAGCGTTCCACGAAAGGAATAAGCTTTCTTCACCTCAGATTGAGCTGCCAACAAGAATACGAACAACTTCAGGCCCTGATTTAATGACGTTTAAAAATCTAAACCGGAGGAAGTTCAACACTTCTACTCTCCCAACTTCGAAAACCACTCGGTTTCATAACTTTGACCGCGTTGTTAGGGAAGGTACATATGAACTCGACATCAAGCATTATCAACGGAAAGCTGGGATGACAGAAGTCTGCAGAACTTTCAGACCATTATATTTTAATTACTAATTTTGAAAAAACGTTGAAAGTCGAAAAAGAAGATTGCGTCCATTAGAAGGCGAACAAAAAAGGAAATTTAATAAACTATATCCATCTTGTTCAGATCTGCATGGGATCGACTAAAAAGAGGCACGACGCGGCACGGCGTAGTGTAGGAGGCGCGAGTACTAAAAGGAGGCACGAAAACTAAAAGGACCCTCTCAAGCTTCTGAGTGAGGTTTTAATGTGCAGCTTCTCTTAGGCTCTGGAGTCACGAACTCTCACTTACTTGTCTACTTCTACTACTTGCTAATCTCTTCTTACTACTCGTGACTCCTGCGCCATGTCGTGCTGTGCCGTGCCTATTTTTAGTCGATCCCAATCTACATCAAGCTCGGAAGTCAGGCGAATTTCCGATATTTTTGCTTTATTTTCACAGTTATTTTTTGGCTTACCAGAAAATTAATTTACAGATGAGAATAAAGTTCAGCTATCGTTTCAGTGTGTATTCTTAATAAACTATAAACTGTAAGAAACTCCGAAATAAAATTTTGCCGCTAAAAAATTTCCAGTTTAGGCCGGATATTTAACTACTTTTCCGGTCAACAAAATAGTTCAGAAGTGTGTTATACATACCCTAAGATCACATTTATTATAAGCCTACAGTTTTTTGTTGGCCCTTAATTCGAAACCCCCTCTCGCATACTTCTGTACTAAAGTTGACCTGTGCTTTCACACAAAGTGAAAAAGGGTAAGCAGTCGACGGAACGGAGTTAAAACGGCAAATATAGTATGGCGAAAAAGACATTTTATTAGCATTATTCGGTATCTCACGACGCAATATTGTATTCCCACAATTATAGCTTCTAGGAACTGGCCTGTAGGGGTTTGGAACAGAGCCACAACAATAGGAAGGTACAGACTGCATAAAAATGTCAGCATCAATGAGTCAGCTCGGTTTTCAAAGTTCTGATGCCAAGGTAACAAACTCTACGACCCTTCGTGTAGACACATAATGCCGCCTAGACAGATGAAAGCCAAACAAAATCGAAAAGGCATTTAAAATTTTGAATATCAATGAGGAATCAGAGATTCTATTTACCATATGTTCCAGGTTTTGTAGAAGGGATGAACCAATCGCTCTCAAAATCATTCCACCAGCAGGAAAAGTCAAGTCCTATCAGTCTCAAAGCTTTTTCGTCTAGGAAGCTTTGTCTTTAAACGAGTCTAAATAAGCTTTGTCGCTGCGCTTCAGGTTCTTTCAGGCTATGAAGCAAAGTCAATGAGCTCCAGTTTTTTTTAGACTGAGAAAGATTCCCAAGAAGAAATCCCTAGTGAAGATAGACTTGGAAAATTCTCCGAGGTACCGCAGGTCAGATTTTCCAATTACTAGTTGCCTCCAAGCGATGTAACTAGATTGGTTAATCGTCCCGAGAGTACACATTTTCCCATGTAATCAGAAGGCTATTCAGAACAAAAATACCCTTTTGGGGGGAGTGTCTCTAAGCGACGACCGAGAGCAGAAACACAGAAAAGATGACCAATTGTCTGACCATTTCTGGCCTAAGTGTGAGGTTAGAAGGTGCGTAGAACCAGACAATGCGCTACCACTGCATCGCTGCTATATTTTAGAGGTAGTTCCTTCGCTCGCTGCAGGGATCTGAAGTTTGTAAGCATTCTATTTTGCGGGCGAAACGACAATTAATTGACCAGCTGGAAAACCCATCAGTGTTAAGGAGGGTTTTCGAGAGATCTCGGAATCACTTTCCGACGAGTGAAGCGCATCGCGAAAACTGTGGGAAAGCGATTCCTGGAATGAATTTCCACTTTCCCACTTGACTGATCGCGAAAACGCACGGAAAGGTGATATCGCCGAGAAAATTTTGAATTACAAACTTTTTCGAATAAATATGGTTCACTTAACGGTTGTTTGATTCTCATGTATTCCATCGAAGTCACCTTACTTACGATTGCCTTTTTTATTTATTAGTGACACTTGCACTATTTTTCTCCACACCTTTGAAATTCCCGCCGAAACATTCAACTTTCCACTACTCTCGTGAAATCACTTTCCGGGAAAGCTGCTTCGATTTCCAAAGCGCGAAAACCGGGTTGGTAAGTTCGGCATCTTTCCGAAGTAGCGCGGAAACCATTGGAAAGTGATTCCGACTTTGCTTTCCAGCTCGCGAAAACCCTCCTTTAGAAGTTACATAGATGTGACTCAAAATCATTCTGCATAGTATAAGGGTTCTTCAACTTATCAGGTTCTCCTCCTGGACACACCTAAGTAAGTTGCACAGCAGAGAGTCTGACGCAAATTCTGAAAAGCTCCAGTCGAAGATGCGGTCATCACTCAACACCATGACAGCGTAAGCGTGAGCAATGCTGGAAAGAGAAATGTCGGCCAAAATCTTTAGCTCAATCTGCATTGTTTATTTTTTAGCAAAATCGTCAAGAATTACTTGTTAGCAGGAAAAGATAAAAAAAAAATAGGAAGAGTAAAAAATCATCAACAAATTTCCCTTGTCTGGCAACTTAAAATATCCATGTGATCGGACTCGAACCCCGGTCGAACTGTTTCAGATCGAAAAATTATTATACACAGAAAAGCAACTATATTAGGCTATCGGCAAACCAGGGAATCAATGGCGCATCTCTAGGGTTGACCACGGCCAGGAAAGCGCAACTCCTCTGACAGATTTGCCGCAACAGGCTCACTAATATCAATTAAAGTAAGTCAAGAAATGCAGTACCCCACCATCAAGACGTCGTTTAATGACGCCAGACATTCCAAGGAGTTGGAACTCCAGCAGGGGGAGATATTTCTTACCGGCCGCCCCCCCCCCCCCCCAACTTTAAGTCCTAGAATTTTCTTGTTCGTTCTTCGGCAAAAAGTTGATTGTTCAATCCCGAAGTCGGCAAAGCTATGAGACATGCTCTGGGCTCCAAGTGTAAGTAACCCACTGTCATTCCCTTTCTGAAAGCCGATCCGTCAGACTTGACCTTCTCGCCTTTCTCTCTTTTAAGCCTCCAGTCGTTGGATGGCACACGTTTTCATTATCTAATTGGTTGGTCTTTACAGTGGGTAACGAAGGGAACCTTTCTACAGCACTCAGATATTTTCTCGGCTGTTATAAGAACTTTCTTTGTTCCAGAAGAGGCTTGGGAACTGACAAGAAAAGTTTGCACGGAGCAAGGTCAAAAACGTAAGCACTAGGGCTGAAGCACCGAAGCTGAAGTAACGGGCAGGCCCTAGAGCGTTGCTACTCATTCAAAACAGCAAAAGGGAAAACGAACTTTCCTAACAACGGTCTGACGACGATAATTTATAAGCACCATTTGACAACACATAACATTTCTTGTAACGAACTTCAACTATTTAAACAGGAGCTGAGGCTGGAGCTGCAGAGACAGCAACAAGACTATCTGGTTCAAGGGGATCCTTGCATTCCCCAATCAAAGGTAGAAGCGCAGTGGATACCCGATTCTTTCGGACAGGGAAAACGCATTGATTCTTCAAGTGTCACTAGCGTTGTAACTTATACAGCAATATCGGATATAACACCGCGATTGAAAGATAAATACTCCACACAATTTGCATACCGCATTTATACCGTGAAACGGCGAGAAAGGGATTCCGCCTTTTTTTTTAATTCGACTTCATAATACAAGAGGATACCTTAAGTGGATAACAGCGAAATAAAAGGTCAGAGCCAGCAATAACAAATCAGTTTTCACCAGGATATAGCTGTTCTTCTGAACCTTACTCCGATGTATGCTACAGCTTGAAGCTTATGCGAAAGAAAACAGCACCAGCTGTTTAGTATGTATTTCGCTAGCTAGTATCTATTTTTTTTGCGATTACGGCAGGTTTTTTTGTACCGAACATTGTTCATAGGAGTCCAAATACCACTTAATAAACGTTAAACTTATTTTAAAATGACATTTTGGATACCTAAAATAAATGCAAAATTCTAGTCTTTCGGGCATACCGCAAATTTCATCGCATTTTGGTTGGAGGATACCGCAAAATTAAGGGACGACACCACGAAGCGGCGACGGTCGAGTGGCAACACTGCGCGCGTGCTGCCCAGGGCATCTAATGGATCTGCTCATTATTACTACTTTTCAAGAGAGTAATACACAGCGGCGGTTCGAAGGGGAGGGGGGGGGGGGTATGACGCACGCCCCTCCCCACCTTGCTTCAGAGAGTCGTAGTCTCAGTCGTCTGTTTTGATGTTGCCTGTGCGACACTCGTGTGATTTAAGCTTGCCAGAATGACATAAGGCAGTTATCAAAAATGATTTCGACCGTAAATGACCTGTTTCTTGTCATACACGAAGAAATTAACTATTCGTGTGCTTCGCTTGTCAGATTCACAGTTGTGAATTATGAGTTCGTCAGAATGACAGTCGTATGTTCTGAGCGTGCCAGTGTGGCACCAGATAGAGTGAATTTTGCCTGCGAATGACCTGTTTCTTGTTGTCAACAGATTTTATAGTAGTCTACACGAGACAATCGTAAGTTTTGAGCTTGTTAGAAACGGCATGAGTGCTCTTACCGAACCGTGATTTTCACCATAGCAGAGTCTGAATGCAACTGGTTTTGTACCAAAACCTTTGTATTCTAGCAGAAAACAGAATGGTTTTCGAATTTTTTGCCTCCAGAGCAAAGTTTCAATATTTTTAGCATTCACAGGTTTTTTGGTTTGTTTGAATATAAGCCGGCTTTGTAAGCACTCTGATGATGGGCCTGATGTTTCCACAATTTGTATTCAGGCGATTCAGACCAAATCTACTTTGGATCTGTTTTATTCTGGATGGCCACTACCTCTTCTCGGAAAGGGTCGAGTAGAAGCGCCGTCATGTACCAACTTTCGGTAAAACATCCCACTCCATTTGAGAGTTATTGGGGTCACAGATTTGTGATGTCATAGGTATCCCTTACTTTCGCTTGGAATCCAAACAAGACTCTAATCATCAATGTTTAAAAAAAACTGTCTGCAGAGTCTTCCATAGTACCCTATTTTCTATCAAGTCGAACGGTGCGCCATTTGGTGAGGTTTTGCCTTCGAATTTGAGCCACGGTAAAAGCTAAAATTTGTTTGTGAGATAGTTGAAGGCAGGAAAAAATGCGGATATTCTGGGGTCTGAGCCATATTAATAGCTAGAATTTGTATGGGAAACTGTTGGAATTTGCCAGGAAACGTATGATTAGAAGAATTTCGCCTGCGGCGCTGAACTTAATTTATCCTTAGTGCATACATTACAACCCGTTACCGAGGCTTCGCTCTCTCCAGCGGAAGCTTATATGAATGGCATGCTTGAAACCCAATTATTTATGTGTTCATTATTTTATTCCTGCATTCAGGGAAGTCCCGAGGGGGAGGGGTGCTGCACTGCCTAGAAAGCCTGTAGGAAAAAAATCCGGTAAATTGTCAAATTCCCCCTTTCAGCGAATCTACCAGACTTTCGCTCAGGGAATCTACCGAAATCTTTCCAAGGAATCTACCGGAACTTGACTCGGGAAATATGTCGGAACTTGTCCCAGGGAATTTATTGGCGGTTGTATCAGGGTTTCTACCGGAATTTGCCCAGCAGAATCTAACAGAGTTCGGCTCAGGGAATCTACCCAAATTTTGCTGCTTACCGGATAAGTATAGACCCACAGCTTACCGGGATGACCCCGACACACAAATTTCTAGATTGATTCGTGCAGACAGACAACACAACGTACCGGAATGTTCCCCGGGTTTTTTCCAGCAATGTCCTAAACTTCTATAGTTTTCAAAATTAGGTAACCTACTGAAATTTACATCAATTCCAACTACAAACACTATTCCGGGAATAATACCACGGTACCTTCTACTCCAGTGTCGACAGCGTTCTCGACTCCTTTCCGGTAATAAGCCAAGAAGAGTTAACAAGAGCTGGAAGCTCATATGGCACTTGCAAGGCTTGGTAAAAGGATGAAAGTATGAATTTGCCAAGTCGCGGGTTTGTTGTGATCATTTGTAAGCAAAACCCCTGATATAAGAATAATGATGGACCCTTGGAGATCACAAGAATGTATCGTTTGGTAAAAAGTTTTTTTTTGTTTGCACTTGGCTGCACTACGGGTGCTAGAAATTCATCTGTAGGCTAATCAAAACCCTTGAGGCAAAAATGATCCTGGGCCTTTTAGGACCATGAATATCTATAGTCTGGTCAAAAGTATTATTTTTACTCTTAGTTAAGATGCGCACTTAAGGGTGCTAGAAAGTCATTTTTAAGTAAAGACCCTTGAAGGAAAATGATCATGGGCTCATTGGGACCACGAAAATGTAGATTTTGCTTAAAAGTATTTTTTGTACTTTGCGGTGAAGAGAGTACTTTAAGGGATGGTCGGATCTGGAAAGTGAGAAGTTCCAAGCCAACCTTGTCAAGTCTCTAATGTTCAAGCCAAGTTTCGTCGTCCTAGCACATCTGGAAGTACCGTAAGTCGCGATCATGGAATTCCGGACGGCCCTCCAACTCTTCCAGAGTGCCCGAATCCGGTCCGGTTTTGTTACTGGTGTGTCTAGGGCTTACGTTTGTTCTTCCCACCAAGTGTCATCCAAATCGCTACACTCTAAGCGTGTCACAAAATTCCCCCCCCCCCTCCCAGACTACCCCACATTGATCGGATCCTGTCCGCACTTGAAACTGGACATCTGAGACATGAGTTCTTTCCGAATATCAAGTTTCATTAAGATCCGATCACCCGTTCAAAAGTTGCACATTTCTCAAAATTCTGGTTTGCCCCTCGCTCCACTCCCCCACGAGGGTCAAATAGGAGAAACGACTGTTCTTAAGTTAAAATTATTGAGTCCCTGACATGCCTGCCAACTATTATCGTTCTAGCAAATGTGTAAGCATTTCAACTCGGGATCACCCGAATTCCGGAATCCTCTCTCGAACTCCTCCCACAGTGCTCGGATCCGATCCGGTCTTGTCAACTATGTATCTGGGGCTTGTGTTTGTTCTTCCCACCAAGTTCCATCCCGATCCGTCCACTCTAAACATGTCACACGATTTCCGGTCCCCCCTTCAAACTCCCCCCAAAGTCACCCGATCCATTCCGGACTTGAAGTTTGACATCTGAGACAGAAGGTCTTTCCACACTGTCATCAGGTTGGTGACACTTTTTTTTACAACGGTGCGCGTTCGATTTAGAATTTTTTTTTTGTACAACTTTTTGTCAACATTTGTCTGCAAAAACGTTGGACCGTAATAAAACGTTATCGTCAAAAGTGTTGTTCCCGTCAATTCCGTTGTGGGAAGACAAACGTTTTGCGACAAAAATTCCGTAATAAAACGTTCAACGTTCAAACGTTCAAACGTTCAAACGTTCAAAACGTTCAACGTTCAAACGTTCAAACGTTCAAAACGTTCAACGTTCAAACGTTCAAAACGTTCAAACGTTCAAACGTTCAAAATGTTCAACGTTCAAACGTTCAAACGTTCAAAACGTTCAACGTTCAAACGTTCAAACGTTCAAAACTTTCAAACGTTCAACCGTAATAAAACGTTTACTTCGTCAAAAGTGTTACTCTTGTCAATTCTGTTGTGTTAAGAAAAACGTTTTAGGAAAAAAACGTTATGCTACATTTTACCGTTGTAGAAAAAACTTCTAAATCGAACGCGCTGCGTTGTACACAAAAAAGTGTTGCAGATGAGAAAGTGTTGGACTGGAATATAATGTTCTAGTGTTGCTTCGTTGTACTTTGGAATCCGGACGCGCTCCGTTGTACGCCCGTTAACGTTGTACTGTACTGGATGCAAAACGTAATCAAAGACTGAAATGCAAAATCGACACACTGTTGATAACGCTTTACTTTGCATCTATATATGATATTCAATAACTTACTTGACCGACTTTCTTGTGGGTTTTATTGGCTTTATACATTTTGATGGATCCCGACCCATGTATGGATGTGGATCTTTAGGTTGAAGAGCAAAATAAGGTCACACGAGATACTATACTCCTTAACGAAAGGAAACTGCACTGTTTCGTTATAAGGTCGATGATATGCCGTTCTTTCAAGCCGCGAAGAAAGGGTTATTAGGCTAATCGATTAGTTATTTGCACTTAGCAATGGAAGTGGCTCCATTAAATCCAATTACTTTCATGTAAATCCATAATTATATTTACATTTATGTATACTAAAATTACATCTTCTTTCACTTTCATTTTCACTATGGTTGTACGTTTTGTGTATAAATAAGATGTCTCAACATACAACGGAGTCTTGCGATGACCAAAACACGACAGGTTGACTTGATATTGTGGCAAAGATCCTCGTGGCACAAATAATTATGGGCCCTTGTGGAACACCAAAATATGACGTTTTGCCTAAAATACGTTAGAGTGTGTGGTTGAGATGCGCACTTTAAGAGGGGTTTGGAATCTTTTCTGAGCAAAACCCTAGAGGTACAACTGATCTTGGGTCCATGGGGAAGATGAAAATGTATCTTGATCACTCCAGACCTCATATGTAACATCTGGGATAAGTTCTCCTGTCAGTTTTCAAGTCTCATGCAGATATAGCAACTCGTATGAAAGCTATGCTTGATTTACGATTTCCCCTCCTTCCACTCGTCCTGGAACGTTGGTTCAGGGAAGTGACAACCTGTTAAGGTCTTTAATACACCTTACAACTTTCATCGTCCCTGCTTTTAGAAAAGTACCCTTCGTACCACAAAATAACCCCCCCCCCTTGTCAATCCCCCACAGTGGCCAGATCTGGGTCCGATCTGTGACTAGAATATCTAAGATCCCATCATCCTTCCCGATCCCTACAATCTCAGCCTGCCACAACATATCTCATGCACCGACAATTCCTACCGCAATAGTCAGATCCGATCCGAACTTTAAATGGAATATCTTAGATACATGCTCTTGCCAGTTATGACGTTTCATTCATCCGATCATTTTTTCGAAAGTTATGCATGCCTCAACACTCCAGATTCCCCCTCCCTTTCCTACTTCTAAGATTGTCAGGTTCAGGAAGTGACAAAAATTAGTCTGGTTTCATCGTCCTAAACCATCTGGAGGTAGGCCTACCCGAACTCGTGATGACCAGACGGATGGGCAAACCATTGGCACACACACACACATACACAAAGCACTTGAGCTTAATATTAGGTTTACTGCCAATCTGACCATTCATAATACAAGAAACAAACTCATTTGTTATTTTGTAAGAGTATATGCACTTTAGTTTGTTTTTTGCTGAAGACGGTTATAGCGGAAGTGCTGCCGAAGTATTCGAACTTACATTTATCCTTCGCATCACATCGTAGAATTAGCTGATAGGCATATAGGCTATAGGCAGCAAGTACCGTTAATACCGTAGCTGCTATTTTGCTAATTTCGCTAAAATCATGAATATGTGTTTGGCATAGGCTGTACACAAATCAGATATTTATGTTAGACTGGTGGTCTTAAATCAATTTTATCCACATGGTAAAAACTGCACCACCTGAAGTTGAATAACTATCACGACTAATCCCAAGTAATATACACTGTAGATAAACTTATTTGAACTTTGAACAGCAGCAAAGAACATGACGAAAATCAAAATAACAATATTCATGCACAGTGCTGATACGTAATAGTAATTTAAGTTAAGAATAAATTGCAGGCGCCAACTGTTACTCTTCATTTGAATCTTTTCCTTTAGCTCAGTTTATTCTGAACTTTTTCACTGCCAAGTTACAACATCCCTTAAACCTCTTTTCTATTAGCAAAGTTGTAACAAGTGTGAATCAAATCATAGCAGCTTAATACCCCTTTGTCACAACTTCATTAAGAACGGCATATCATCGATCATATGACAAAACCGTCCAGTTTCCAACCGATCATTAAGGATTGAAGTAGCAGCGTGGTCCGCATCCAAACATACATATCCACAAGTAGGCTATACAAGAGTTGAACTCAAGACATGTCATGGACAAACTTAACTCATCGGAAATCTGGGCCCAGTTATCGATGAACGGCAGGGTGAGGGGAGGGTGGGTGGCAGGATCTATTAAATTGCATATCTAGACCTAAATATCCTCTACTAGACCAGCTTGATTCCAGACACGGGTCAAAAACTTAACTCATGGGCAAAGTGGGCCCCCTTGCTCATGAACGGAGAGGGTAGGGGGTGGTTCAACACCACATATATATCCCCAACCTGTGATCTAAAACCACAAAGAAATTTCAGTCTCCAGTTATGCAAGTTAAAATATTAAAGAAGAGCTGGAAGCTCTATGCCGACGACGTCCTCCTTATCAGCCGATCCAGGAAGGGCCTTGAAACAAACGTTGCTAGCCTGAACCAATCCCTTGGCAAGATTGGCCTATCAGTCAACGGTAGTAAACGTCAGTACGTTTGTTTCAATGCTCCTGCTACTCCTCGGAAACCCTCTCTGAATGTTGGAAGCAATCTTCTCATAACTGAGGAAAAAATTCGATGGCTAGGGATTACAATTGGGCAAACTATGCTAAAGGTTTGCGAGGAAGCAGTCAAATCAGCCGCTAAAGGAATTAGATTTGGTTATTGCAAAATTGTGCCGAACCGTTCCAGGTATAGCAGACCTGGGCTTATATACTGCCTTTTGAAGTTATATACTGCCTTTTGCGCACCGTATGTTAACTTCCTTGCTGGATTGCATTCTATACTCAGAAGAAAGGACCTTCGAAACATACGCTCGACATACTTCAGATATCTGAGATTTCTTCTCTACCTACCACGGCGCACGCGGAACCGCTACCTGATTCGCCGTTTGTTGATTTCCGACCCATTCTTGACGCTCGAAGCCCTCTCCTCTAATTTGTGTTCTCCGATTGGAAACTTACCTGTCCACGATCCCATCAATATAATTCTAAATTAGTGAAAATAGTTTTGAGTGTTTTGTGATTATATTTCTTTGTCCTTTTTACTGCACTTACGCCCTTGGGCAGTGCGTCATAAATCCTTCATTCATCCATATGGCACTTGCAAGGCTTGGAAAAAGGACGAAAGTAGGAATTCGCCAATTTCTGGGGTTGTTGTGATCATTTGTAAGCAAACCCTTGAGATAAGAATGGCAAATCACGAGGATGTATCGTTTGGTAAAAAAGTATTTTTTTTTGTTCTGCACTTGGCTGTGATGATGCGCACTTTAAGGGTGCTAGAAACCAATCTGTAATCAAAACCCTCGAGGCAAAAACAATCCTGGGCCCTTTAGGGTCATGAATATATCTGGTTTGGTCAAAAGTATTTTGTTTCCTTTTCGGTTAAGATGCACACTTTAAGGGTGCTAGAAATTCATTTCGAAGCAAAACTTGAGCCAAAAATTATTATGGGCTCATGGGGATCATGAAAATGTAGATTTTGCTTAATGGTATGTTTGTCCTTTGCGGTTAAGCTGAGTACTTTAAGGGATGGTCGGATCTGGGAAGTGACAATGTCTAAGTCAAACTTGTCAAGTCTCGAATGTTCAAGCCAAGTTTCATTGTCCTAGCACATCTGGAAGTACCTAAAATTGCGATCATCAGAATTCCAGACCCCCCCTTCCCTTCAACGCCCCACAGAGTGATCGAATCCGGTCCGGTTCTGCCACTGATATATATATAGGGGTTACGCTTGTTCTTCCCACCAAGTGTCATCTCAATCGCTACACTCTAAGCAAGTCAGACAATTTCTGCCCCCCCCCCCCTCGACTTCGGCAAATTGATCGGATCCTGTTCGCACTCGAAATTGGACATCTGAGACATGAGTTCTTCCGGAATATCAAGTTTCATTAAGATCCGTTTACCCGTTCAAAAGTTGAAAATACCTCAAGATTCCAGATTCCCCCTCCCTCCACTCCCCAAGATGGTCAAACCGGAGAAACGACTGTTCTTAAAGGACCTGCCTTACCTATAACACTAACGCAACCTGCTTCCATAATCACTCCATATATTTCTAAACCTGGAGACCCCAATTCCAATTCCAACCAAGCTGATTTTCTCACTTGCCGAGTGTTGCTACCTTCGATGTGTATAACGCTGTCGACGGTTGTCTGCGAGAAGATTTTCCATCAGAAAAACCGGTTATGTAAATTGTTTCACTGTTTTCAATACAGGTCAACGGGTCTCGGAAAAGGCTTAAAACGGCCAAAACCGTGGGTTATTTGTTGAAAGGATCCTGTCCGCACTTGAAATGGGACATCTGAGACATGTGTTCTTTTTGAATATCAAGTTTCATTAAGATCCGATCATCCATTCAAAATTTGAGGACTCGGGTCCTGAAGATTCCGGGTTACCCCTCCCTCCACTCCCCCTATGATGGTCAAGTCGCAGAAACAACTGTTCTAAGTTAAAATCGTTGAGTCCCTGATTTTTCTGCCAAGTTTCATCGTCCTAGTACATGTGTAAGCATCGTAAGTCTGGATCACCGAAATTCCGGAACCCTCCGTCAAACTCCCATTGCAGTGCTCGGATCCGGTCCGGTCTTGTCAACTATGCATCTAGGGCTTGTGCTTGTTCTTCCCACCAAGTTTCATCCCTATTCGTCCACTCTGAACATGTCACCCGATTTCCAGCCCCCCCTCCATCTCCCCCTAAAGTCACCGGATCCATTCCCGACTTAAAGTATGACTTCTGAGACAAGAGGTCTTTCCAAATTTCAAGTTTCATTAAGATCGGATTCCCCGTTCAAAAGTTATAAATACGTCAATATTCGGATTCCCCCTCCCTCCACTCCCCCGCGGTGGTCGAATCGGGACAGTGACTATTTCCAAACTAGTTTGGTCGGATCCCTAGTACGCCTGCCAAGTTTCTTTGTCCCAGCACTTCTGGAAGTACCCTAACTCGAGAACAGTGGCCTAACAGACCGAAAAGTGATTGGTATCTGGCACTTGAGCAAAGCTGCAAGTGCCATAAAAATGGACAATCTGGGCCCAGTTTCCCCTGAACCAAGTGGGAGTGGAGTTTGGGACCTGCAAAAAGGAAATACAGACCCTAATGCTCACAAACCTACCAGGTTTCCACTTCATACCTTTTGATTCCTGTCACGGGTAACAAACTTTACTCCTGGGTAATCTGGTCCCAGTTGCCCATGAACGTGGAGGGAGGGGGAGGTGTAAACTTTAAAGAAATCTCCCAGTCCTTGCATCTACAGGTACAGGGAATTTCATCGTCCTATGTGCAGGTCTAGCCAAGTTATAAACATTATTCATTGGGCAATCTGGCCCATTTGCGCCTGAACCGGGTGGGTGGAGGGTGGGGTCCTCATACTGCACAGCTAGACCCGAATTCCCACAAGTGTACCAAGTTTGAACTTGATACTTGCACATGTTCACGAGTTATGAGCTAAAGAAAACCCAGTGAAAACCGAAAACTGAAAGCTGCTACAGCGCCCGAAATATTGCATTGTTCCATGAAGCACTCGGCTAAAAAGGGAAAGTCTAGAAGCTCTGAAACACTTGGCTCTTAGCTCACTGGAATTCTTAATAACTTACATACCATTCCCATTTATTTTATTTTCAGGGCTTTTAAAACTTGAACCAAGCCCAAGGTGGTCTAAAATCTGAGTAAGTGTTCAGAGATGTACACCCCTAGTGTATTTCAATTTTGTTCTTCTTAAATTTACCAGATGACTATAGAATAGAAAATTCTCAAGTTTAGTTGTCTTCCTGCTGTTTATCTTGTTGCTAATTCTATCTAGCACTAACATCCTTGTTGACAATACCATTAATTTTGAGAAATCATACCACCAACAAGTTTTCCATCCCAGCAAGACTCTTCTACAGACTGAAAAACGGAAAGATCAGTCTCCATTGTCCTCCATTGCCACAGTCCAATCCCAAAAAAATTCTGGCATCTGGGCACCGACCCTTCGGAACCCTTTCGGCCTGATTCGCACGAATCCAATCCAACCCAAAAACTTCTGGCTCTTGGGCTCCGACCCTTCGGAACCCTTACGTCCTGGGGTAGGTTGCTCCGGGTTGCTCTTCGTGGGTCGATCACGATGGCTCACAGGACGTCGATGCTTCGAAGGAATTCAATGATTTTCTTGAAGGTTCGTCGCTCTTCTCGGACTGGGCGAACTGAGTCAATAAGCTCACCGATAGAGACTGGCCCTCCGGCTGTCCCGTCTGAGTTTCTGCACCAGCTAGTTAGAGGGGCACTAGAGCGCCAGATGCTGTAGAGTTTCGGTGGCGTTGCAACAAAGCCGGCATCTTGGGTCCGCTGTCTTCTTCAACTGGAAAAGTTCTTTACGAAGAATCAGTGCCATGCTCTTAACTTTGAGATAGGCTCTGTTGTCATCTGTTTCTCTGACGATTGGCAGCAAGGGTCGGAGTTTCGTGCCTATTCGGTGCTGGCGAAGGAGGTCTCGGAAGGTGGCTGGTGTTGTCGGCTGATTTTGTAGACTATTTGCTGTTGCATTGGCAATCTTGTCGGCTACCTCATTGTATCTTATGACTTGGTGGCTGGGGACGTGTTGGAGGTCAACTGTAACGCCAAGCTGCCCCAGGTCGCAGAGAAACTTCCTCATGTTCGCGATGTCCGAGTCTGGTGTGTCCCATTGGATGTTCGGCCTGATTCGCACGACGCACGCACGATTCGAAATTTGAAATTTTGGCCCTGCCATAAAGCCAATGTGAATAAGATAACCTAAGGAGAACAAGAACCAAACAAGAACCGGGAAAGATATTGGCGAAGGGAAGAACTTGTAGCGCAATTTCTGCGTTCCCTTGGAACCTTTTGATGGGTATCGGGCAACCGCAAATGAAACCTTAGCAATACTGAATCCATGATCAGGTAATATTCTGAAAAGATTCCGAACAAGAACGCCGGAAATGACCCTAAATGTATTTGAACACATCTAAACTTTCGACCGCATTGGATGGGCTGGGAACTAGTTAAACCTTTTTTTCTTTTAGAACTGGCTTAGGAACATATGTTTTATGTCGTTTTTAATGTAAGAACTGCTAGCCAAAAAAAGGTTGATGCCGGATGAAACGTTGCGCTTCCACAGTCCGCTTTGCTTTCAATAGCGTTTTTGGCACTTTCTTACAGGGAGTCACAAAAATTGATTTTAAGTCTGTAGCTTGTTGTGTCGATCTTGGACTTAGACTTGTTTCGTTATACTAGCTATATTAAGAAATTTTTGAATATTTGATATCTTTCTTTACAAAGTTTCCTTTTCGGCTTTGTCGGCCGGTCCAAAGCTGCTTTTTGAGTTGCCAAAACAAAAATAAAAATGGGTATGTACTTTGCTTTGCCCGCTTTTAATCACGTTCTGTTCAGAACCAGCAGTTGGATTCCAGTTAACATCAAATATTTATCTCTTGAGAAAAACGTCACTTGAAGCATGTTCAGACTGAGGCTCGTGACGTTAAAAAGGAACAGCGCTTGCATTCCCCTGCACAGCTCTTGCTTATTGCGATGAAAATAATGTACTTGTTCAAATTATGTACTGTTTCAAATGAAGGTATCAAGGCGACTCGTCATATGCACATGTCCAGAGACGTTCATTGCAGTACCGAAGAAACAACATGAGAATCTCAGTAGTTTTTGTGGCTTTATTCCACGTATTCTTTTCGGAAAACCGCACAGGGATATTGGAATTACATTTCTTATATTTTACACAGAACTATTAGACTTAAGAGCAACATGCAACTGGAATTTTTGCACCTTCGGAAGTATTCTGGACATGTTGCGGGACAGTTCGATATCCCATTGCTATGGGAGATTGTACACCGTGAACAAGAGTAGCTCAAAACGTTATTTCTTTGCCGTGGGTGTTGTCGGAAAGCAAGCTATTCAATCCGTCGTCAAGGCATTGAGGAGTATAGATAAATTTCAGTCAGCTGAGATGTCCTGCTTTACAACTTCTGTATAAAATTGTTTATATGGAGTTAAATTTTGAAAACCTTTTTTCTTAGCTTATTTAAAAAGTGCCAGACGTCTTTGTTTGGAAAAATGTTACAGTTATAAAAAAGTTTTGTTTTTAAAGGGAAAACGTCTCGGAAAAACGTTAATGTAGCAAAAAGCGTTGTTTTTGAAAAAATGTCTCGGAAAAACGTTAATGTAACAAAAAGTGTTGTAGCCAGGAGATCAAAATCTTGACCAGAGTTCTTTATAAAAAAAAAAAAACGAGAATCTCCCTGTCTATAGATCTGAAAGCATTCAGTTATTCAATAGCTTGAAAAAAGGTAAGCAAAAATTAAAAATAAAATTGAGACACTTTCGTAAAAAAACGTCACATAAAGTCACAAAAAGAAAGTTCGAATAATCATGTCAAAAGGTAACAGTGTTAATAGATACTTGCTTCTCTACTTCCACACTAAATCTGAACTGAATCTGACAGAATATACTGGAGTTATATGCAAAATGAGACGTTTTTGTTACAAAAAAACGTCTCAAACACAAAAATATGTTGTATGCCTGCTGACAGTGCAAATATCAAGTTTCATTAAGATCCAATTCCCCGTTCAAAAGTTAAAAATACGTCAATATTCAGGACTCCCCATCCCTCCACTCCCCCATGGTGGTCAAATCGGGGAAGTGACAATTTCCAAGTTAGTTTTGCGGGGTTCCTAACATGCCTGCCAAGTTTCAAAATTCCATTCTACTTCATCTGCTATAAATTTGTACCATTTGAAAGATCCACTTCAAATTATGCGGAAAAAGCAACAAAAATTTCTGTTTAAATGTCTTCTCTTACTCATAACCTATATTTAGCTGTTAAAGAGTTACTATAGTTTTACGCGTGTGTATAATTTTGTTTTTTTTGTATTTTTAGTATGGTTTGGCCAGATTGTTTTTGAGCAGTATTACATGTTGGGCCAATTTGTATGTATTTACTTCATTTTATTCTCTCCGATCTTGGAGGTCAATAAAATATTTGAATTTGAATTTGAATTCATCGTCCTAGCACTTCTGGAAGTACCCTAATTCGAGATGGGAGGCATGACAGAAAGACCGACAGACCGATAAGTGATCGGTATATGCAACTGAGCGGAGTTGCAAGCAGGGGAGTCGCAAGGGGGGGGGGGGGGGTGCAGTGATGCCGCACCCCCCCCCCACCTTTTTGACTAACTAAAATTATTCGGTATTTTTTCGATAGCAGAACTGTTCGATATATTTACGGGGATTCGGCAGTTATACAAAATCCTAAATAGGCTATCTGTACAAATCTCTTCGGTACAATGAGCGGGATTCGGTATAATTGCCAGTATTCGGTGGTTATCACGAATTTGGTGAGGGAGTTTACTGAAATCATTTGTTAATTTTTCGATGCCGGAAATATTCCGTATATTTACGGAGATTCCGTAGTTACCCAAAATCCCGAATAAGCTATTGGTTCAAAATTATTCGGTATCACGATTGGGATTCGGTAATTTACTCAGTATAATTTCCAGAATTTGGAAGTTAACCACGAATCCTGATTTTGTTCCAGTTTCGACGAAAGTATACCGAATATGAATATTGTTCGGTAGTCTTTCGATACCAAAACAATTCGGTATAATAACCGAGAAAAGGTAGTTATACAGAATCCCGAACATGCTACCGGTCCAAACTTATCCGGTATAATAGCTGGGATTCGGTAATTTATTCGTTATAATTGCCAGGATTCGGAAGTTACCACGAACCTCGAAACTCGGAAGAGGTCGAGTGAAGCACTGGTCGTAGACAAAAGGGATGACCTATGATATCATAGATATTCCTTACTTCTAATTTGGATCCGAAAATCTATTTGTATAATCATAAATATTTCGAAAATTCCGCATGCAGCACTTTTCATAAATTTCTCTATTTTGTGGAAGGGCGCGTCATTTGAAGGTTTTTTTTTAGCCAGTTTATGGGTAGCCAGATGATGGGTAGTCTATTGACTATAGACTACAGTTGCTGCTGCTGCCAGAACGTCACTCCATCCGGTTTCTGGAAATTCTTAGAGTCTCGGTATTTAATCAACGGTAAATGATAGAATTTGTAAGAGAAGCAGTAAAATTTTAGCCTACAGAAAAAAATGGATTTCGAAAATTAATTTTCTAATGGCTATAATTGATAGAAACTGTTACTGCAATCATGTTCGGCAATATATTCTCCATGTGGGCTTCCCAAAATGCCGCCTAATAGTTGGCTTATCGTCTTCCGTGGTGCCTTTTATTGTTACTCTTCCTACGTAATCGTTTATGTTCCATAATTTTAAGCTCGAATTCTTAGTTCTAGGATTCGGTAAAATTTTTGAAAGGTTCGGTAAAATTTTGACTCTGCACGTGCCCCCCCCCCCCACATCGAAAATGCACTTGCGACGCCCATGGTTTCAAGTGCCATAAAAACGATTCAGCCTTGTTCCGGCACGGTTTCGAAAGTCGCCAGGAGAGCGAATCCATCTGTGCAAAAATAAATCCTGAATGGATCCCGATTTGATTTACTTTGCCTCGAAACAAACAAAAAGTTTGAAGATATATATATTCGATGATGTATTCGAAGTATTTCATGGATTGAAATATACCTTACTTCTAGCATGCAAAGCGTTACAGCTAGCTAAGACAATCCCAGTTACCTGAGCAAAAGGGGAAAGAATTTTTAGAAAGCTGAAGTTGGTAAGACCACTTTGTGTTCAACTATGGCAATGCACAATGTCTTCAACAATGGTCTGGAAAGTCTGTTTTATTCGCACGTGAAACCGAACTAGTTGGCGAATGTGAGATTGGATGTGTTGCGGACAAATGGAAAACGATTAAAACGCGACGAATAAATGTATAGGATGGGTTGAAGGTCGAAGACTTTTTTAGTTTTAAGAGATGATTTTAAAGTTTAACCGAATACGGCTGAGATCCAACAGTCTAGTTACATATCCCTTAAACATTACTGAAAACACGATAAAAATGCGTTAGTTTGTCAGTTATCCACGGATAATCGACTTCATAGAATGAACAAGTTCTTTCGCATTTGTGACCCTCCCTGTCCAAGCACCTCGATTCGCCCCTGGTAATACATTGTTCAAATGTGTTTAAAAAGGTTGAATACGTCGTCTGAAGTTTCCGTATCGGGACATCTCGCCACAAGACAACTTTCGTGTACGTGGAACATGCCCAGCTCCTCGATCGGTGCACCGGACACCTTAATTAATACCACACTGAATTCTTGACCGCTATGTGTTTAACTGCGACATAGAATTGTTATTGCGGATTAAAACTGAAAGGATTAATTTGTTAGAGGACCCAAATTCCTTTGGGTCAACTGAAACTAAATGTCAATCATACTTTTGGGATGTTTTTTTTCTTTTTTTTTTACCTAAACATTAATTTAATAATTAATCGTGTAGCAAGTTGTCTCTGTGGTGAGTCGTCCCTGTGGCGAATGACGCTAAGGCAAGTTATCGGTGTGGCGAGCTGTCAGTGTGGCGGCATGTCTGTATGGCGACTTGTCGGTTCCCAGTTGTCGGTGTGGCGAGTTGTCATGGAATCAAAGTTTCGGCTTGGGCGTACTGTTTATGCTGCATAACGGTTAATAGACCCTGATCTAATTTGGCTTATGCAAGTCCAATCACATAGTTTGGTTGGATTGTGGTAGCGAGACAAAGAAAAAGAAATATTGCCAGGGTTGCCAAGAATAGCACTAAAGTTTCACTTTGTTGGAAGTTGAACCTTTTTTCCGAAAGAATACGTTTTGTTCTGTACGACTGTTTTCTTAGAGAAGAACATTGTTCTCCAGGGATTAATTTAGTACCTCACAAGAAATAATGGTTGTCATGTTATTGCACGGGGTTTAGTTTTATTAATATTTTCAAAAAAATTACAGTTTTTCCGATATTTAGTATCTCGAAAACTTTTTATCATTACGGCAATCGTCGAGGTTGCGAATACAAGCCTCTACTTTCTATTTGAACAAGGCCGCGAAAGGTGTAAATACCACTTAAATCTAACTGATACAGCTTGTTACACATATTTTAAATGCTTAAAGTACCCACGAAGATGCCTCATCTATGTATACGCCAGAATACGTTCGTTGTCGAAATTAATCAGACAGACGAATCTGGCGAGATGGCGTTTGGAAGTTCACGTCCAGCTTTGCCAACATCGAAACACTGTTTTCCAGATTTGCAATCTCCAGCTACAGGTAGAACTAGCTAACCAGGTGTGCTGTCTGTAGTGAAAGAGCATGCACCTTTGAAACAATAGGTTACATACTTGATCAGGCTAAACGGTTTAAAATAGTGGGTGAGAAAATCACCAAGTTTGTTCAAGAGAGAGAGAGAGTTTCTGTACAATAATATCTTAAAAGAATATAGGAAAGACATACCATTAGAAATAAATGCATGGAAAGCTTTGCAAAGAAATTCAGTGATTATAGGGGGACAACATCTACAGAAAGGATTAATTTAGCTTCTTTTTTCTTAGTCGGTAGTTTCTTTCCCAGATGCGAATAATTTAGCAGCCATGTTTCAATGTTGAAGTTAAATGAAATGTCTGCAGTATATAGGTAGTGTTTATCATCACAAACCCATGATTTTTGGAAATCCTACTATAGCCATTGGGTAGGCTATATGTAGTACTTGGGAATTGGGAGTGGGATAAATGGCAAATGCATAACCCCTGCTCACAAGTTACTGATGACAAAAACAAATGCATGAAACCCCCAGAAACCTCAGTTTGAAAAGCAAACTTGCATTTCAGATTCTCAGTTCAACCGAGTTTTATGGGGATACCATGCCCTTGCGACAGGGCATGGTGCCCCAGCGTCTGAACACCAATGTTCATATGTTTTAGCGTGCCTTGAATTTTGAGCACCATGAGAAAAAGGTAAGTATGTAAGACTGTAACATATTCAGTGTGAAGAAAGCTTTACTGTACACCTTACTCACAGCGAGGGGCGTCACGCAGGGGAGGGAGGGGGACGCCCCCTCCCCCAAGGTTCTCCGGCTAGTTGGTAAAAAGTAGCTGAATTGGCACGAAGCGCCATGATTTTTCGTAAACGACAGTCAATATTTTTCTTGGAAACAGTTGTTGTTTCTCCAGAGTAGTTTTCGTAAAAATAGTCGATTTATATTTATATCGATTTTATTTTCTTAAAATCAGTTGATTTTCGTCAAAATAGTAAATTTTTATTGCCAAAACAGATGGTAAAAATGACAAGCAAGTCTGCTTACAGCTCAAGACAGAATTTTGTCAGCAATAGCTAGCCCAAGCTCATCTAACTTCCAATCAAGGGTAAATTGAAGCTACATTTAACCTGCTCACCGCGTCCAGTAACATCGTCATCCCCAAAGACAAACAGCCATAGTAGTAGAGGTCAGCGAATACATCGCTGGATCTGTGCTGGACTGTTTCTGGCATGTCACACCTAGGCTAGCCAGACATCCAGTGTAACCCTTTCAAAACATACTGTTGAAGGCTTTTAGAGTAGCAATACATGGTTTCCTTTCCCAATGCAATCATCTGATGTATTTTTTAGTAGAGCTGCTGTGTTGGCTGCCTTCCCAATGCAGACATCCAATTCCCATTCCAAGGGTCTGAGTTCTCCCTTTTTCCCTCTGTGCTGTGCACCTTCTGAACTAATCATTGTATGATAATGATCCTCTCTTTCACCCTTCCTTCACACTGCTTTATGACTTCAAATAGTAAAATCTTTGTTTGATTGAGCTCAGTTGGTTTGAACATGACACCTCTCCGCTTTCAATGAGCACTTTCAAGAGTTTCAAGAATCCCTCCATTATCTATAGTTGGGTTTTGAGACACTTGTGTTTTCCCAGTTCTATGAAACTGAGAATCTTTCCTTGGGATTTTCACTTCTTTTTTAATCTATTCACCACAAAACGAAAAAAATAGAAGGACATTTTATGTTTTTATGGCACTTGCAGCCCCTGGCTCAAGTGCCATATACCGATCAAAATTCCGTCTGTCGGTCTGTCGGTCGGTCCGAGATTTTTGTCTTACTTTTTCAAGTTATGGTACTTCCAGATGTGCCAGGACAATGAAACTTGGCAGGCATATCAGGGACCCGACCAAACTAACCAGGAAATAATCAGTTTACCGATCCGATCATATGCGGGGGAGTGGGGGCGCTGGAAACTTGAAAATTTAGGGCAGTTTGTCACACTTTTTCGAGTTAGGGTACTTCCAGATGAGCTAGGACAATGAAACGCGGCGGGAATATCAGGGACCCGACCAAACTAGCCTGGAAATAATCAGTTTCCCGATCAGACCATATGCGGGGGAGTGGCGGGCACTGGAAACTTGAAAATTTGGGGCATTTTGTCACACTTTTTCGAGTTAGGATACTTCCAGTTGTGCTAGGACAATGAAACTTGGCAGGCATATCAGAGACCCGACCAAACAAACTTAGAAAAAATCAGTTTCCGATCCGACCATTTTGGGGGGGGGGAGTGGAGGGCAGGGGAATCCGGGAAATTGAGAAGTGTGTAACTGTCGAACGGGTGATCGGATTGTAATGAAACTTAATAACTGAATAGATTATATATCTGCGATGTCCCGTTTAAAGTCTTGACCGGATTCGGTAGCCAGGGGGGATTTTGGGGGGGGGAGACCCAAATTTCAAGAAATATTTAGAATGGAGGGATCGGACTGAAACTTGCTGGGAAGAAGAAGCATGTCCTCTAGATAAATCCTTTAGACCATTGTACTGGATCCAAACACTTACGGGGGGGGGGGGAGGGGGGTTTCCCGGAATTCCGGTGATGGTGGTTTTAGGGATTTTCACGATGATACTTGGCAGGCATATCAGGGACCCGATCAAACTGACTTCAAAAATTTTGTCGATATGATAATGGTGTGGGGGAGTGGAGGGAGGGGAGTCCGGAGTCAGTCATATGTAACTTTGGAATCAGCAACTATTGGGGCTGGGGCGGAAAATACGTGACCCGTTTAGAATGGAGAGATCGGAATGAAACTTTATGGGAAGAACAAACAGATGCTCTAGGTAAATCATTTACTGAATCGGATTGGCTACGGGCACCCTGGGGGAGCTGGGGGGGGGGGGGGGCCGGAAATCTCGAGAAACGGTTAGAATGATGGTATCGGACTGAGACTTGCTGGGAAGAACAAACATCTGATCCATGTAAATCTTTTACAGAATTTGACTGGATCCGGACACTTGAGGGGGGGGGGGGGGGAGGCGGTTTCCCGGAATTCCGTTTTCTGGGGATTTTCAATACGAAACTTGGAAGGCATATCAGGGACCCGGTCAAACTGACTTGGAATAAAAAAAAATCCTCGATATGATAATCTCGGGGGAGGGGGGAGTTGAGGGAGGGGAATCCGGAATATTGAGTCATGCGTAACTTTGTTACGGGTGATCGGATTTGAGTGAAATTTAATAATTAAACAGAGGACATTTTTCTCTTGTGGGGGGTCTGGGATTCCGGCGATCGCTCGTTAAGGTACTTTCAGATGTGCTAGGACGATGAAACTTCGCTGGAATATTGGAGATTCAACAACATTTGCTTAGAAATTGCTGATTCCCAAATCCGATTATTCCTTAAAGTACCAATCTTGACCGCAAAGTACAAAATACATTTTTAGGCAACATATGCATTTTCATGATGCCCATCAGCCCATTAGCATTTTTGCCTCAAGGGTTTTGCTTACAAATGAAGTTCCAGCTCCCTTAGAGTGCGCATCCCAACCGCAAAGTCGAAACTTACTTTTGATCAATCAGAACATTTTAACCCAAACAAGTGCCATATGAGCTTACAGCTCTTGTTGTGGTTCACTTGGTACAAAACATATGAGATTCAGCGCTTCTAAGCGGACTAGTTTCAGTTAATCCCCATATGCCTCACCATCAGCACTTATTGACACAGTAAAATAGATTTACAGGTTTATAAGTGGAAAACGTATACAGCAATCTGCTGTCCAGGTAATGGAAGTTTTGCATATACCTCAGTACTTGATAGTGAAAGTTTCCCCCTACCTAACGGATCCGACTTGTTACTATATATACACAAGTGTTGATTATGAGACAACGGTGGACTAACAGAAACTAGGCCACTTAAAGCGCCTATTTATCATAAGAAGAGATAGCAAACTAGTTGACTGGTTGCAAGCAAGTACAATTCGTTGATTGTTTGTCATCGCATATTGTTGTAGAGTGCCACATGACAGTTGCTTGGTTAAGATCCTGCTTGTATTTCTACGAAACAGTTACCAAATGGGATTACGATTGTTCGCAGATGATGTAAAACTTCAAAACGTGTTGCCTGAGGCGAAGGCTATTGTTATCAACAGAAAAATTAATTACTACCATACGTATTACTGATAAAAACTGAATAATATTTAACTTTATTTTCGAAACGGAAATGAAATTCGATGAGCGTGTCATTGTTGCAATAGTCTTGATAGCTATCTCTCCCTGCCGATGCAGAATCTCCGGGTACCTGCGGAAGAAAGCAAGATGCAGTGTCACAGCTGCTCCCAAAGATCGCCGTGATTGTTTGACACAGGACTTGAGTCGTCGAGTTTGAGCTCTACGGACACGTTTACTCCTTCTTCCTGAGGATCACTGGCGTGTTTTAGGATTAGTCATATAGAGTATTAGGAACGCAAACTCATATCTTTACGATCAGGCGAATTTTCTCCAAGTCTAAAACCGGTTAAGTTTTCAACAATATAGGGGCAAATCAATGGTTTGACCAGTAGTAGCACTTTTGCAGATACCATGGTGTCTGATTCCATGGTAACTAGATATGCATCTTGTCGTTTTTGCATTCATCATGGTACACGATACTTTTGTTGCTTTGAATAAACGACAATTGCCGAATTCACGCTCAGAGTGCCTCAGAGACGTCACTCCAAAAGAACTACTAACATCCTGACGTAAGGGGTTACGTCGCAAGTGCTAAACTTCTTTCTTGTCAATTTGAGGAAAACCTAGACTCTTGTGTTGGTGATGAAAGTGAGACGACCTTTCAGATGCCAAGGTCAGTTACTACGGTCGGGACCGTGGTATTTGAATTTCAAATGCCAGGTAACTGGCCAGATGCTCATTAACTGCAAAACGACTGTTGACAGTGGTATTGGATACCACAGTGACTGCAAAAGCGGCTCAGGATTGTGTTATCAGATACAGTACCATGGTATCTGAAAAAACGCAACTAATTATCATGTACAACTCCTCCGTTCAGCAACCCGCAAAACACAGACTATACCGACATGAATGGTATATGTTGTAGAAATTAATGGAAAAATAGATCAGTGGTCCTCTGCCAAGGCAAATGTTCACCTTCCAGATTAGTCTTTCTAATTCCAGAAATCTGTTTTCGTCGAGCTGGATTCGGAAGCGCAGGCAGAACAAAAATTTCTGGTCCTGGGCATTGGCCCTATATCCCAGAACTGGGAATATACCAATGAAGGAACAGTAATAATAGACAAATAAATATGCAAACGGATGGGTTTTAAGGGATTATGACACCTTCGGTCATGGGTCCAAAGATTCCGGCTTCCTGATCATAATACCCATCCAACACACAACGAAACGGCAGAGGCCGACATACTGCTATTACCGACTGACTGAACAGCCTCTACGACGTATTGTGCACGACAATAACGGTGATTTGTTCCGGAGAAATGATTTTGTTCTTTCCAGTTTCTAAATGTCCTGCCGTTGCCGAGCGTTTCATCAGCTCTGAGCTCTGAACTCGTATTCGCCCTCTTGATTGTACGTGATTTTACTGTCATTCTTCTTAACATATTTTTTTCTAGCAAAGGCTATCCTTTTCCTCTGAAGGGTCCAATCAGCCCCCAAAACACAAAAGCCGAGAAAAGATTCTTTGAGCGTGAACGTGGAATTTGTCAAATTTGCCCTTCCAGATCCAGAAAAGTGAATTAACTCCGGATGGATGATCTCTTGGGCCGGAACAAAGAGGACCATCCGCTTCTCCAGTAAGTAAATAACAGGTCAGCCGGGCTTTCCGGGACATTTGTGTGGATATTGAATAGTCACACAAATCTTTGATGTCGTTGCACGATGAGGGATGAATTTTAAGTGAAAACCTGAGGGACAACTTTGCTGGAACGTCACAAGAATATACAATTTGAACTTGTAATATCAAAGTTCTTTGGTTATCAGACGCTATAGGCAGACAGAGATGTTCTTTCACTGTGGATATATTCTCGAGTACAGCCAAACTACTTCGAGCAAATTCTCCTTCGATAATGAGCGGCAAAATGTCACTCACCATTTCTTGTTCGGCAGGTAGCTACTCAGCACTATTCTTGAGTGAGAAGTTCCATGGGCTTACATATTAAGTTTCCAGATTCGTTCACAAGCTATGCTCAACGCACTATGGATTATGCTAAAATAAAATACTTTTCATTCAGTCTTCAAAAACATTCCTTACGGTATTGACAAAAACCGAACATTTGTCTTCCCGTTAAACGTTAACAGTACATATTAGTTTTTTTTTATAGATAAAGAAAGAAGATCTACTGATCTACTCCCACGCAAAATCGCCTTGCAAGCTAGATCGTTCTCTGACGGTAATTAGCTTGCACATCTACCCGTTTCAACAGAACAGCCTCGCCGTGCACGAAACAATTTGGCTCACGAATTAACGTTGACGTAATAAACAAGACAAAAGGTCTGATTGGATCTCAAATGGAAGTATTTTTCAGGCATCGTAGTAGAATATCGTAGATTTCAGGTCATCGCAAGAGTTAAGTATTTATCTATCACCATAAGATCTAGATCTATTAGGTAATTCCTTTCTGTCTTTAGTTTCCAGTCTAGTATAGATTACGACCGTAATACAAATATTAGTCGGAAGCTCATAGAATTCAATCAGCTTCTTTATTTAGACATAAATACAGTAAAACAATAAAAAATAAAAAAAATAATAAAACAAAATAAAACATAAAACAGTAAAAAAAAAAAACAAATAGGCTGGATGGCTTCACTTTTATTATCCTTAAATAGAAACAAACAGCTGAACAAAGAGATTTAATTTCCCGCTTTCGCCGTTTTCTATCGAATTAGGCTAAACTTTCAGCGCTGTTAGCAGTGAAAGGTGGAAGATTGATTTTCAGTGTCACCTTGCCCATGGATCGAAACTTCAAACTCCCCATAAAGATATATCATGACGCCTATCGAATTTACCATTTTCTCCGGATTTCGTTCTTAGTATCAAATAAACAGGAAGACAAAGCAGACGGATCGGCTCCGAGTTTTTGTACGATTCAGTCCGAACATCGTATTCGGTGGGAAAAGAAAGCGACATGTCCTGATCCAGAGTGTTTGGACAACCAACTTGTTTTAACTTGTTTAAGCAATTTGTTCTAACCAACTGGACTCGGGGATCCTTCGCGAAGAAGAAAACTCAGATATGGCCTCAGACACCAGTATGTCTCTATACACATAAATCGACAGTCTATTTAGATTTAAATAAGTTCTTTGCTTATCCATTAGTTTGAAAACGTTTTCTACAGCCTAAGCTACAGGGCCAATTTACGAACTTGACCTGCAATATGGCCCAAAAACCCTCATACCAAGTTTGAACAAAATATTTCAGATCCTTTGAGAGTTATCGTGTTAACAGACAAACCGCTGTGTTGTGGCTAGAAAGCCCTATCTATTTTGTTATCATTCCCAACCAAGGTGTAAACGCATACGCCATCTAGGCAGGCAATAAGTTCAGGTTATTGCCGATAGATGACGTGTATCTTTTAATATTTTTTGATATTCTATGATACTGAAAATGCTGAGGCATCATCATGATCATCACTTAATGTCCGGTAGAAATGGCAACTTAACATCTTGTTGACCAAGGAGACCTTTTTTTAAATACTACTGAGAAGTATACATCTATTTTATTGAGAGAGAAAGAGAAGAGTACGTCTGAGCCCTCGGCTACCTAGGAAATCCCTACCCCTCGTTTGTTGATTGGTTCTGAGTGTGAAGATTAAGGTCTGGCCCGCCGGTCTTCAGAGAAAATCACGCTATCTACAAGGTCCCGGTGACCCTATTCAAGACCTTGCTTTATCAACCACGCTTGAAACCACATCACTGGTGACAGCTTTTGACGAACCCAGTCTCCAAGACCACCAGGCCGTTGCAGAGTTTTTGTTAGAAATTAGCATCCTGTATGCACTGTCTGATTCCAACCATCCAGACAGACAGTTTTAGTTGGTTCTAGGATTTCTGGAACTAGTTAGCGGAGACGTCTGAATTTTTTTTTAGCGCTAGGCTATATCTGGTCACCCTGCCCTGGCCGGACCCCTAGTTGCGTATTGGATTGTGATAGACTTTTCAACTACCACACTGTGAGTGTTTGTGTGTAGTACCCCAACGGTCAACTCTTTCTCTCAGTTACCCAGTATTTCTGCATAAATCACTCAAAATTTTTGCATTATTCGCGGTTTTTCGAATTTTGCATGGTGTGTGGACTGTACCCCCTGGTAACACTTGACATTTTAGAGTGATTACTTTTTTTTAGCATAATCCTTGGTTTTCAGGATTTTTTGCTAGTTGTGTGGTTTTCCCCTTCGGAAAGTGGGAATTTTTGAATTTTTTTAGCGCAGTGCTGTTTAACGCTTTTGCTTGTAGTACATTGCTTGCTGAAGTTGTTTTGACATGAATTATTGCTGTTGAAATCCTCATTGTAATTCTTATGGCACTTGAGCTTACTCAAGTGCCATATAGCGATCGTAATGTCTGTCTGTCGGTCGGTCTGTCCGCATTTTGCTAGTTTGGGCACTTCCACATGACCTAGGACGATAAAACTTGGCACGCATATCAGGGACCCAACCGGATTAACTTGGAAATAATCACTTCCCCGATCCGACCACCAATGGGAGAGTGAAAACATGGGGAATCTGGAAATTAGTAACATTCATAACTTTGGAACGGATAATCGGGCGTGCATTAAACTTGACAGGTATCAGGATCAAGTGTCTTGGATGTTAATTGTCAAATTCGGATCGAATCCGATAACTGGGAGGGGGCTGGAGGGGGACAACCGAATGCTTTTTCTAGTTTCTGTCAAACCCCTGCCACTTTCTTCACACTAGTCTAACTCTGCTCACTGATGAGTCGTCCTTTCTTCACATTAGTATGGCTCTGCTCGTGGCTGAGTCAATTCTTGCTTAAATTCGTTCGGTGAGAGCTAGAGCAACCGAAGGTCTAAGAGGTTTGGAATAATATGTCAAGTGCCAGCGGCTTCTCTGACCAAACAAAACTACCAGGGTATACGCATTTCTGAAACACTAGATAGCCTCTTTGCGGTCATACGCGCAGTTCTGACACGCCAGAACTCTTCCCTAGTCGTTACAACGCAATTACTACGTTTTCTTGCGACGTAATACTGGTGCGGTGTTTGTCTATTGTGTTATTTGTGTTTGATGGCAAAGCCTTTGTTCGAACAAGCAAGCAGTTAAAGCAAGTAGCCTAGTGATAAATCAATGATTGTATTGTATTGTCAAGCTGAAATACAGTGGAGTTGTAAATTCGACAAGATTGGCCTAGAAATCGCCACTTTCCAAATCCGACCATTCCTTAAAGTACCAATCATGACGGCAAATTAAGAAAAATACTTTTAAGCAAAATGTGCATTTTCATGATCCCCATGAGTCCATTATCATTTTTGCCTCAAGGGTTTTGCTTACAAATGAGGTTCTAGCTCCCTTGAAGTGCGGATCTTCACCGCAAGGTCGAAAAGTACTTTTTATCAAACGATACATCTCAACCCATGACCATTTGTGCCACAAGGGTTCTACTTTTGACCAAACGGTATATATCAATGATTCCTAAGAACCTGCTTTCGTTTTTGCCTCAAGGGTTTTGCTTACAGGTGCATTTCTAGCGCCTTTAAAGTCCGAATCGTTACAGCCAAGTTCAACAATAAAATAATTTTTGTGATCCCAAAACGTAAGTGGCGGGATACCTATGACATCGTAAAAGTTTTCCATCTGTCCGTCCGTCCGTCTGCCCGTCTGTCCGTCTGTGCGCACTGTAACTCTCGAAGGGAATGAGATATTTTGATGAAACTTGGTGTGAGGATTCTTTGGGTCGAGAGTAAGGTCAAGTTTGGGTATGGGCTATGTAGCCCTACATTTAGGGGTGGGGAGGGGGTTTAAATTAAGGGGCGAATGAAATATTTTTTAACAGATAATGTGATAGTCGATTATGGGGTAAGAAGACATGTCGAACACGATGGTGAAAACCATTTTGTCATCGGAAAAGTAGTTCGCCCGGAATCAGGCCAAAACCGGAAAGTTTGTTAAAGTAAAAGTTAATTTGAAGTTGATTAGAATCAGGGGTAAGAAGACATGCTTAACATGATGGTGAAAACCGTTTTTTTCGCCGGACAAGTAGTTAGCCCGGAATCCGGCCAAAACCGGAAAGTCTCTTAAAAGTAAAAGTTTTATTTGAAGTTGATTAGATCCTCGATTGAGGGGTTAGAAGACATGCTGAATAGAATGGTGGAAACCATTTTCTCGCCGAACAAGTAGTTCGCCTGGAATCCGGCCAAAACCGGAAAGTTTTTTAAAAGTAAAAGTTTTATTTGGAGTTGATTAAATGTTCGATTTAGGTGTAAGAAGACATGCTGAACACTTATGTGAAAACAATTTTCTACCCAGACAATTAGTTCGCCCGGAATCCGGCCAAAACCGAAAATTGTTAAAAGTTAGAGTGGCAGGAAGTCTTCGTCAAAACAGATATTACTTATAGGGGTAAGCACACATGCTGATTCAATATCTGAACTTGGTTTTCTCAGATGATTAATCTGTTTTTGAATTTTAATGGGAAAAAAGTTCAAGGAGTCTACTTTTTACTTACTAGTGTATAATAAAATAATATTCGACTCTGTACAAAGTTCCCAAACAAAAAACTCCTGCCAACATTTTGCCTATTCTTGCAAGTATCGCATGAGCTTTCAGCTCTTGTTTTCAAAAGCATCTGGGATTTTTTGTCCATGTTTACGCGATTTGCATAAACTAAAATTCGACATTTTTGTTGCTGTTGTCTTGTCCGATTGGAATTTCTCCCTATTGCCTGGGAAGTATTTTGTTACATCTTTCTTGTTGTCTGATGCTGTTGTTGATCCGGGTGGAATTTTGACTCAGGTTTTCGAAGATTTTTTTTTCTTTTTGTGCGATTTGCATAAATTGAATTTTGACAATTTTTTTGTTGATTGTGTGCTGGCTGCTTACCCTGTGGAGTTTTGTCCTAGTATTTGGACTGCAATTTTTTGCAAGCAAAATTCTGTCGGATTTTTTTGTTTTTGTTGAAAAATGTCAATATCGCGAGTAACAAGGTCGCAGTCTTCAAATGGCAAAAATCATCTGGTGAAGTTGTCTGGGAGCTCACATTGCTCAAATGCGAGCTAACAATGCCAGAATTTCTCCAGGCCGGTTTGTACTGCTAGTACCCCCACTGGGACGTCCCTTTTGACGACCCAATCGAACAACAAAAACAGTAGCCGAGTCCAGTATGAAATCACAGCACCAGATTTAACTCCAAACATTTTTCATAGAAGAAGTTCAAAAAAGCAGATATTTAAGGAAGAATCTTCAAGTGTTTTTCCACAAGTTTAATTTCCAGCTTGAGCGGCTTGAGCCTGAAGAGGACCCTTGCCAAGAAGGGCCGAAATATAGCTCGAATAAAATGTAGCTGCTGGACATGTGGATTTCCAAACAGATGACTAGGATTACCAGAAAAATCTGTATGTTCCCAAAAGGAAGGGCATAAGATCAGAAGTATCTGTCCCAGGGGAAAGAAGGCGCAATCACAGGAAATCTGGGAAGCAGAGTAGGTCACAGGAAGGATTGCTTCCTGTGGACCCCATCCCAGGCCCCTCGAGGTTGGAGAATCCAGCAGCAGATGTCCCTTTTCAGCCAGTTTTGCCACCAAGGCGTGAGCTGAAACTTTCAAACAGCAAAGCAAGTTACATCAATAAGCAGCAGCCAGAGCAACAAACACCACAACAACGTAAAGCCACACGCAACTCTTCAAGGCATGCTGCCCCAAATAGTCCCCCTCTGGGTAATATTCCAGGTTTTGACAGACTTATGGAAGCTAGTCATGAGCTTAGGGTACATCAGGCAGGGAGCGGTTTTTCTCCCCAGCCATTACCTAACCCTAACCCTCCTTCAAGTCCTAGCCCTTCCCCAAATCTAGCCCCAAGTGGTAGTAGTAGGCTTTCTCATTCCAGAAACAGCAGATCCAGCAGATCTTCAAATGGAAATCGTCATCACAGAAGAAGAAGTCCACAGACATCGGACCCAGAATTCCTCTTGTCATTGGTTGATCGAATGCTTCAAGCACAGGCAAAAAATCAGAAGCAACTGGCGGAGTCACAGGCTGAAAACAAAAGACTTCTGATTGAAGCCATGATCAAATGTCAACAGGAAGCAATCCATGCTGCTTCATTTAGATCAACCCAAATGGTGAAGATGACGGAGTGTGAAGATGTGGATCTATATCTGTTCAACTTTGAGCGGAATGCCACACTAATGGGATGGCCCAAGGAACAATGGGCCCAAGCTGAATATGCCGTTTTGCCTGTCAGAGATCTAAAAGATTTTAAGAAGCTCAAAGCAGCTATCCTTGAACGTTGCCAGGTCAACAGCGAATACTTCAGGAAACGCTTCCGTACAGAGAAAAAGGCTAATTCAGAGTCCTACAAGGAGTTTAGCTATCGACTAGCCGACCTTGGCTTAAGATGGCTGGACGCCAAAGATTACGACCTGATCAAGAGCCCAGAAGAGAGGGCCGCACTTCTCGAAAAAGTGGTTGAGAAAATACTGCTGGAGCATTTCACTGAGCCCACTCCTCCTGATCTGATAATTCATCTCAGAGAAAAGGATACAGAGTCGTTAAGAGAAGCTGCAAAGGAAGCCGACAAGTACGTGGAATGTAGAAGAGATGTTGGCAACCGACACAAGGACAGAAGGTCAGGGGATGACCAATCAGCTTTACCAAGGAAGCATCCAGCTTCACCTGGGGAGCGACACTACGGCAGTTATAGAGGAAATCAAGGTAGGGATCAGCAGCCAACAAGAGCTTGTTACCACTGTAACGATCCTTACCATTTTGCCTCAAATTGCCCTAATCGGAAAAGCACGTCACAGATGATAGGTCAGGGAGTGAAACGTCACATGGTCCCACCTGACCGGTCAAGGGTTGGTCAAGGAGCAAGAATGGGACAATCTGACATGAAGAGGTCAGCCCTTGTCAGGTACCACAAGAAAAATTTGCGTGCCTTTGCCAAGTCCCATAAAGTTCGCGGGAAACTTAATGGGAAAAGTGTTGAAATAGTCCTTGACTCAGCAAGTGACTTGACATTCGTTCGAGCAGATCTCGTAGATCCAGCAATCATCAGCCACAGTAACACAACGTCAGCTCTGTGCTACCAAGGCGACCGTCATCAGTTCCCTTCAGCACGGGTAAAACAGGAAATTGCTCGAAAGGATGGCACAACACAGACTAGGAATCTAAAAGCCGTAGTTCTCGAGAACCTGGCTACAGACGTCCTAGTTAGAAGTGACTTTGGTGGTTTGGGAAGTTTAATTAAGATGAACGCCACTTCGATGGAGAAGCGGACTAACGCTTTAAATCGGCCAAAAGCATGTTCACTGGGGAAGCAACGGTCGACGCGACAAAGGATGGTGCCTTCGGCAAAGGACATGACTACTTAGTCGTCGACGATCATGCGTCTAGACGACCTGCAAAAAGAGTAAAGAAATGCAGCGAACCAGCAGGATTAAGGGATTATCACTCCTCCCTTCATGTCATAATGCTTTCTTTTTTCCCTAATCTTTCTTTCTATCAGGAGATGTTGCAAAATTTTGGAATTTTGGCCCAAAGCAGAGCAGTTTCCTCAGCTTCAAGCGATGGACGCTATTCAGAATCCCCTGGCATCTCACCGGACTTTCTACGACGAGGGTAAAGAAGCTCGGAAAGTCAGGGGTGGGAAACTGCTCGAAGGAATAGCAAGGGGAGAGATTTGCTTGAACTTCAGTATCTGCTCATTCCGACCCCCTGCAGGCAGAAAATCCTGGATCCGGCTGAGTGCCATGCCACTGACGGCCAAATCGGATTTTCCAAAGGCGTGTTTAGTCAGGTCAGAAAATGGCAGAACTCTGTGAATCCTGCAAAGCCAGTTAACTATTCCTTGTGAATGTGCCGTGTGGAAAAGCCCCTATGCGCTCAGCTTCAGGTAGCTACATCTCTAGGAGGGGAGCGGGGGAAGCCCTCATCCCACTTATTCATCCCATCCTACAGCAGCTGTAACGGAGCCGCTCATCAGATCGCGAAAGGGGGACAAGGACTCTTCGGAACCAGATGTCACCATGACTTCAGTCTGTGGATCAGACTCCACCTGGAAATTTGACGTGGAAACCAGAAAGAAGCATCAGCTTCTGAGTTCGTACTGCGTTGTGAATGGCCGAGTTTGATTTTTGTTTGCGTTTGCTTCCCGGAGTGATCCTTTAAGTTTTGTTAAAGGAGGACGAATGCTTAACTTGTCTTTGTGACTTTAATGCTTTCAAAGCATGGTTGACTTCAGTGCTGTTGAGCTTAACGAACTTTGAATGTTTTGGATGGCTGTAGCTCTACACGATTTGATTCAGCGTCCAGTTCTTGAAAATTGTGCGGTTTTCGCCGTCTACTCAAATACCTCACTAACCCCATAATTTTTTGACTGAATCATTTAATGAAAACTTATTCGTTCAGGTCTTAGTCATTCATCCAGCTAGACGGCCTATCGAGCAATTGATGAGGCACAGCCTAAGCACCAGTGGAGCCCAAATGGCCGACGTCCAAAGAAGTACCTCTTCAGCTCAGTCGTATGACGGCCCATAAGTTCATGCCAAGGACCAGAATGTCATGGTCTACGAAGTTTTCGACGAAGTCGTCTTCTGCGAAGTTGTCGTCTTCCGCGACGACTCCGCCGATGTCGTCACCGCCAGAAGGGACCCGTCGACGCTGTCGCCGTCAACGTCCCCGCCAACGCAGCCATTGAGGACTCTGCCTCCGCTGCCGGGACCGGTTCAGTCTGTGAACGTGTGAATTTCAGGCCTCAGTGACCACAGGTCCTGAGACACTGAACCTCTACCAGTCAAAGTGTAAATACGGTCTTTCGTCGTTGTGGATGCCATTTAAAGGCTGTGAGCCCATGTGATGAAATTTATGATCTCCATTGACCAATTGAAATTCGGCAAATAGAGAAAAATTTAAAGTCAGTGAACATTTTCGGACTTTATTCAACCAAAGGGAAAAACAAAAAAAAATAAACCACCCGTGGACTAAAGTGAAGAACTGTCCTTTGTGATTCCAGTACTGGCTCAGTGCCTTGAGCTTAGATGGAAGTGCCCTTAAAAGAGATGGTTCATCTCTGTATAATTTTTTTTTTAAAACGTTTAGTGTTTATGTTTTACCCCATGGTTGGGAATTAAGGGGGGGGGGGTAGTGTTGTGGCTAGAAAGCCCCATCTGTTTTGTTATCATTCCAACCAAGGTGTAAACACATACGCCATGTAGGCAGGCAATAAGTTCAGGTTATTGCCGATAGATGACGTATATCTCTTAATCTCTTGTGCTATTCTTTGATACTGACAATGCTGAGGCATCATCATGATCATCACTTCATGTCCGGTAGAAATGGCAACTTAACATTTTGTTGACCAAGGAGATCTTTTTGTAAATACTACTGAGAAGTATCCGTTTATTTTATTGAGAGAGAAAGAGAAGAGTGCGTCTGAGCCCTAGGCTACCTAGGACATCCCTACCCCTCGTTTGTTGATTGGTTCTGAGTGTGGAGATTAAGGTCAGGCCCGCCGGTCTTCAGAGAAAATCACGCTATCAACAAGGTCCCAGTGACGCTATTCAAGACCTAGCCTTATCAACCACCCTTGAAACCACATCACGCTGGAAATATATTTTTGAAGTCAATTTTACTGCTTTCTCCGAACCCCCAAAAATGGCACTGCTGGGATTGTAATAGACTGGATTACTGTAAATTGTTTATTTTGATATCAGAAAAAGGATTCAATTGGCTAGGCACGAGCTCAAGGTACCAGCCTGTACAGCCTGCTTCTTTCTAATATGACGATAATGACTCAGTTCTTCATCCGTCGGAAACAGTACAAAGCATAAAGATGCCCCGTACGGAAAATCTCCACGTCGAATGTCATTTTACACCTCGAATCGAGGAGGAAACTGTATTTTTGGTAGCGAAACGCGGGCGAAAGTACAGCGAGGACGAATATTGATGGCGAATTACACTTCGACCCACATTTTCGCTGCGAAGATGAAGGAGAGGGAGAGCTCGCATTCGCTATCGTGTTTAGTAAAGGGTGAAGGCGGATTTCCCTTCGACCTAAGTTTTCGCTGCGAAAAAGATGGCGAAAGCGAAGGTGATTCTACCTCCGCCTCATATTTGGTGAAGGGCGAGGGTGTATGCAACTTCGGCCTTGTTTTCGCTGCAAAGATGGTAGCGAAATATCTGGGAGATTTCATCTCCGCCTCGTTTTTGGTGAAGTGCGAGGGCGACCTTATAGATTCACTGCAAAGTTGCCATCAGGTGATAGTGAAAGACTTTTCCTATAAAACTTCGACTTTTGTTTCCACTGGCAAGGTAATTGACGAGATGCAGAGGCAGTTGCAGTTGGTCATTATTATGAGTATCGTTTAAAGCTCCTTAGAGTGGGCTGTACTGTATGGTCTAGTGTACGATGGGTGGTTTATAGTCTATTGTGTTTCAGTATGCAGACCATAGTGTGAATCGACCTGGGGAATCCATAATGAACCCGTGAAGTCTGCACGTGAAGTAGGCCATCTTGACCCCCTAGGCCATCCTGACTCCGATGACTGTATCTATGGACATTTACCATCTTTTGTCAGGCCTACTACACCTCTCGCCATAACATCAGGTTGAGCATGCTTCTTCACATACAAATACAGTCGTCGTAATATCATGCAGGGAACGCCGCATGATCAGCGACCCCCGTTACTTTTCGTTTCCGTCCATTACGGACGTGCTTGTACCTCGATGCTAAAAATATTTAGCAACTTTTAGTCTTTAAAATAGAGAGCGTTCCGCATACGTCATCTTGCGCTACATGGTCATCTCTAAGAGGTGATAGACTCTTGAGTGGTCATTGAAATCAACTACTTTCCTGAAATTCAAATTCGCACGAGGCTGGATGAATTCTGATTTGTCGTGCAAGCAGGGCATATTCTGAACTACGAATAGAGCCTTTGATCACTGTAGAACATTGTAACCCAATGGATTAATAGGAATTTTCAATTATAACTTGGGTTTTGGTTTTATTTGTCAATTTTTTCTAACAGCTTCAGTGATTTAAAACTTTGGAAGTTTATGATGACATCTAGTCCAAGGGGTGAGACGTATCCAATTTAATTTTTCTCGGAGACCAATATTTGCCAAAGTAAAAACTCGGACTAATCAAACGTTTCAAGGTCAAGCTATTGCTGGACAACGCTGAAGACAGTGAAAACTCAGTCGTCGAGTGTTCGCACTGATAAGAATAAAACTCCCATCCAAAAAGTGCCCTGTTCGAACGACAACAGATATTTTTAGTCTACAAGTTGTGCCCTCCGGTGGCCATCCATCATCCACCGGCTTGACATGCTGTCTTCTCGACTTCCTTAGGGATCTCGGGAAAGCAAAAGCGACAAAATTGCCCGTTTTTTACCACGAATGGCAGGTCAGAAATATCGCGACCGGAGAAAAGCAATTGACCCATCAGCCTTCGTTACGCCGCGGTTATCCCACGGAACGAAGTGTCATCAGCTTGCAGCATGTTTGTAACTAAAGAACTGTTCGGATATCCAAAATTTATTTCTCTTTGGTACAGAATATAAGACACGATTCCCTTGATACCGATTAGTCACTGGTGCCAAAAACGGACAAGGGCTTAGTTCGGCTTAGTGATGTCACTCTGATTTCCCTATGCTGTTAATTCCTTTGGGGATGGGTTGTCTTAAGAAAGAGAAAATGTCGGTGTAACGACGGTGTGGACGGTGTAAAATCGTTGTTGCAGTTACCGTGGTATCTGGCCAGTTACCGTGGTAACTGATATTTAGATAACACAGTTCCGAGAATGGTAACTGATCGTGGTATCTGAACAATTCATGTCACTTTCATCATCACTGACATAGGAGCCTGGGTTTTTGTCAAATTGGTGGAAAAAGTTTGACAACTATATAGTATTTCTTTTGGGATGACTTGTAAAAGCGCCAATTCGGCAGTTGTCGTTTTTGCAAAGCAACCGTGGTTCCAGCTACCACGGTAACTGCAAAAACAACAAAATGAAAATCCACGAATCCAGTTACCGTGGTATCAGATACCATGGCATCTACAAAAACGCAATTGTTGTAAAAAAGATCCTATGATGATGAGGAGATATTTGAGATCTCCTTACCTAGAAACGGAAGTTTTGCACTGTCTTTGGAGTAGAAAGTGAAGGCTGTTACTTTCTCTCATTGCCATATGGATCCATGTTTACTAGCTCTTTTTAACAAGTATCGATTATGAGACAATTGGGTAGTTTCTGAAACTAGTCCGCAAGGATTGCTAAGCTGGAATGAGGCAACTTGCAATCGTTCGTGGGCGGAAACGAGCAGCGGAAAACGGAAATACTATTTACTTTGCTTTGATCGATATCGGTTGGAATATTTAATCTGGTGTGCTCCTGTTCATTATGAAATGTCGACCTTCCTTTGAGTGAACTGGTTTGTCAAACTGTGCGAACTCTGAAAAACATACTTTCGCTTTTCTGCAGTATATTGATGATGATTCTCCGAGATACAGTTCCAGCAACGGTTCGAGATTTTTCATCAGTCGCATTCATGATCAGTTATCATCAGTTAGGTTCCCATGGCCATCAGTTAGGCTTCTTCTGAAATTTCACGAACAGCCTTCATATTAGTTGCCGGGCTGATTGTTTGCCATTGGGAAAACGGAGGAAATATTTGGGCAATAAACTAGGACGTACTGATCCCTATTTTTGCCCGATTTGTGCTAGTGAGAATGAGAATTTGTTGCATCTGATGTGTGAATTCCGTGAGCTAGATGACCTGCGGATTGAGATTTTTGGGAATGTAATTACAATGAATGATGAATTATAGATGATGAACGTTATTGGAATTAAGTGTTTTCAAGATGTGAAGAAAGGTAGCTTTAGCCCACAGAGAGAATTTCCTTTAGTTTAGTTCTATTATTTCCTTTAAGTTTTCTCTTTTTTGTTACAATTTTTGCCACGGCTTCGAGCTTTTGGTGCAATAGACTCTATTCTAAATTCTATATGTACTTTCTCCCATGGCAAAAGTGAATTGGATAAATACTCCAGGGCTAAAGCAATCTACTGAAACAATTCTGTATTTGGATTTGAGTCCACTATTCAAGTATACAGAAAATAATGATCCAATAGACTAGGACTGTCAGCAAAAGCACAACACTGCAACACTGCAAGCAAGAAAATAGTGACAATACGTAAACCTTCTGTTCGGAAATTGGGAGCGAATTCCTTTTTGTGTGTCTGCCAGCTCCTGAGAACTTACTTTCGCTCCTCTCTTGCAACTTTAACTTAGATTTTTGTTTCAGCTTCCTAAAGGCGTGTGTTTCAAAGACCGTCAAACGAAAAAAAAAAAGCAAAACTGAATTAGTGATACTGGTCAAGCAAATGATGATGCTGTCTTGATTTATCATGGTATCGCAGTCGCACTGTGGTGTATTTCGCAGCCGGAAGCACTGTCATCATCAAGTTTTAAAAGTCTCAGCTTTTACACATGCAAAATGATGATGGTGCCAAACATGCCGGAAGCATTCATTCCAGTCCGCGACTACGACCCTTATCGTCTCGAAGCATTAGCCAATGGCGACGAAGCAACTTCTCAACTCGGTTTAGCAGGAGTCATGTAGTGAGACACGTTTCGAACTGTATTGTGCGCTAGGATATAGGCGTTTTTCCGCGACACAATGTGTGTCGTTTTATCGCGGAAACTCGCTTGTGTGCCACATAGTCGAGACACAAGTCGAAACTAGCAGAAACACCGTTTTGTCTAGTTCTTTGGTCGGTAATTTCAATTGTCGAAAAATAAAAATAAAATTCGTGTAAAATCTCGATAAATGGAACTCAAGGCTTACGTCCTCACTCTTCTTTACATAATGTATCCTCAGTTTTAAGTCTATATGCTTGAAAAAGTAGTTGATTTTATTGTTCGGACACTATTTTGCTCCTTAATTTGAATTTCCCGCCATAATCGAGTCACAAAATCGATAATCGACTCGCCAGTTGTTTATCGAATTGAGCCACAAAGCGAGCCACGGAAATTTTGTTGGCCGCGGAAAAACACTTGTGGGCCACCGGAAAGACCGCGGAAACACTGTTTTGGAGCCACAGTCAACCCAAAAACTGTTTTTGGGAGCACGGAGCAATGCTTTAGGTACAGGGGAGATGAAAAATACTAACTAAACGATTGTCTGGGCTATGGCAATTTCATTAACTTCTGTTTTTTAAATCTCAGCTATCTCCTACAAATCTTTTCGTTTGAGTTCAGTTCAGTTCAGTTTTCTTCAAAGAAAGTAGCAACACCGTTACTAGCTCTTTCTGGCCCATCCATAAGGCCTGGCAATCGGCTGGGCTTAATCTTAATTTATTATTAAGTCTTAATGGAAACCTGGAGGACATCAACCAGTCTTACACAAATTCCAATTTTTGGGGAATGGTGCTCCAACGTCTGGGGCATGCCAAAACTTCTGGGCATTGTGCTCATACGCTAGAGCACCATGCCCTGCAGCATGGGCATGGTATCCTCTTAGAAAGCTGGTTGGAAGCAGATTTCCAGTTCAGATTATCAATTCAACGGTTGACAACAGATTTGTATGGGGGTACGATGCCCTAAATATGAAACCAAAACATAGCAGAAAAGCAAGGAGAAAAAGAAGAAGAAAGAAATAACAAACTACAGGAGGGGTACCTGACCTCGTTTAAACAAAACCTCGAATGTTGCCACGAAAGGTTAAAATTAATTGCCCATGTTGTCCTAACAGTCAAAAGGCAAAATCTGATTTTTTTTCTCCCCATTGTCATGTGTTCAAAAACATACAAACTCTATGCTTTTGCTTTGTTTTAAAGCTGCTTTGAAAAGGTATTACGACGACTGTATTTGTATGTGAAGAAGCACTCTCAACCTGATGTTATGGCGAGGGGTGTAGTAGGCCGGATATAGATGGTAAATGTCCTTATATACAGTCATCGGAGTCAGGACAGCCTAAGACGTCGGGTGGCCTACTACACGTGCAGACTTCACCGGTTCATTGTGGATTCCCCCGATCGATTCACACTAAGGTCTGCGTACCGAAACAAAATAGGCTATAAACAACCCATCATACACTAGGCCTTACAGGCCAGCCCACTCTAAGGAGCTTTAACCAATACTCATAATAATGACCTATGGTCCGTAAAAAAACAAAAGGTTTTATTCTGTGGTATAAAGGTACTTACAAAAGTAAACAACCTTTAGGTCAAAAGGGTTGTTCCCGGTCGAGGCCCGGAAAACAAGTGTGAAGAAGATGATTCATGTTCGGCGATCAGTCATGAACATGAGGTAATAAATAATACAAGAGCCGCGACAGTATTAAGGATTAAATATACTGAACGGAAAGGGATTAGCACTTCCTAACGGCGGCCCAAGTGGGTAGTGCGGGGTGCAGATGGCACCACCGTAAAAAATTGATTTCTGGTTCGTATGGTACTTGCTCTTCGGCCAAGTGCCATATAGCGATTGCAGCTTCTGTCCGTCCATCGGTCTGTCGGCCGGTCCGGGTTTTGCTTGTTTGGGCATTTCCACAGAAGCTAGGACGATGAAACTTGGCACGCGTATCTGGGACCACAGAAGATTAAGTTGGAAATAGTCACTTCCCCAGTCCGAGCATAGTGGGGGGACAGGAGGACTTGAGGTACTTATAGCTTTTGAACGGGTAACCGGATCTTTGGAGCCGATCTGGAGAATTCGGGGGGACCTGGAGGGGGGAACCGGAAATCTTGGGGAACCCTTAGAGCGGAGGGATCGAAATGAAAATTGGTGTGAAGAACAAGCGCAAGTTCTAGGTACGTCGTTGGCAATCCCGCTAGGACGATGAAACTTGGGAAGCGCATTAGGGACCCGAACAGACTGAGTTAAGAATAGTCTATTTCTGAATCCAAGGGATGGGGAACCGGGAATCTAGTGGCATACATAACGTTTGAACGGGTGATCGTAATTGAATGATACTTGCCAAGTTGAAAGAGATACCGTCTCAGATATTCCATGCCAAGTTCTGGTCGGATCCGATACTTATGGGGAGGAATGGAGGGGGTCTAGGTATATCTCGTTAAACGCTTAGAGTTGAGGGATTGGGATGGTCCTTGGTGGGAAGAACAAGCGTATTCCCTAGATACACAATTGACAGAAGTAAATCGTATCGGGGCTCTGTGGGGGAGTTGGAGGATGTCTCCCGGAATCACGGAAAACTAACATGCACACAAATTAAACGGACGGACAGAAAAGGATGCAGAATGGACAGTATCGAGTTTATCAGACCTTAACTTGTAATTTGGCGTCCAGACTGAATCCGACCATAGCTGGGGGGGGGGGGGGGGGGGCAGCGAGAAACGGATATTTACAGACAGGCTCGGCTCCGATTCAAGTCAACCTTGATGGACGGGAAAAGTAGAAGTCATAGATGTGACGTTTTTGTTTCCAATTCGTATTCAGACACAGTTGGGATTTGGAGGAAGGGGAGTCGCGGAATTGTTGTTTAACTAGAAATATTGAAGCAAAATTTGTTCTTCAGTATGTAAACCATCCTATCAGCTTCATTCTAGTATGTTTGTCATATTTATGGTTCCTTTTCAAGCCAGATAGATTTTTCTGAAGGAAAGAATTATCTGTAAATTTGAAATCTTGTCTGAAGCTGGGTACCTCTCCTGTAGGACTAGGAGTGGCTAGAAAATAAATAACAATAACCTATAAGATAAAATTCCACTGACAAACGATCTTCCATCATGAATCCATTATTTTCAGTAACGTAAGAAAAAGGACTTGGCCCATTGGCCGTGATTTAACCTGTTCAAAGCTGATAGGGGCGACTCGACTCTTACCTCATCAGGTATTGAATTCCACACAACCCGAACATAATGTTTTATTATGAAAGAAGCTCTTGTTGTTTTAGTATAGTAGTAGCAGAAAAGTTTTATTGAAAATAAACATTCTGTTTTCAATAGCACAACAAAAGCGGGACTTGCGAGGCAGTGCTAGCTTCTAAGAAAAAAAAAAAGAAGTTTTACACACTCTTCGTCAGTCCATTCCAAGTCGAACTAGCCTCTAACAGCCAGGGCCTTCACGTGTGTGTGTGTGGGGGGGGAGACGCCTCCCCATTGTTGTAGAAAAGTCGGTAAAATAACCGAGTCAGCGCGCTATTGATTTTTCAGGAAATCAGCCGGTTTTAACAGGTCCAGTTTAGTCTGTCCACTTTAGTCTGTCCACTTCAGTCTCTCCACTGCCACTGTCCACTTTAGTCTGTACAATTTAGTTTATCCACTTTTATCTGTCCACCTCTGTCTGTCCACTTTAGTCTGTCCACTTCAGTTTGTCTACTTCACTTAGTCTGTCCGCGTCAGTCTATCCACTTTAGTCTGTCCACTTCAATTTTTCCCTTTTAGTCTGTTTCCGTTAGTCTGTTCGCTTTAGTCTCTCCACATTAGTCTGTCCACTTCAGTCTGTCCACATCCACTGTCCACTTCAGTGTGTCCAATTCAGTCTATCCATTTCAGTGGACAGACTAAATTGTTTTTGAACCGTCTGTCCACTACAGTCTGTCCACTTCCACTGTCCACTTGAGTATGTCCACTTCAGTCTGTCCACTTCAGTCTGTCCAATTCGACTGTCCCCTTCAGTTTGTCTACTTCACTTTATTCTGTCCACGTCAGTCTGTCCACTTTAATCCGTCCACTTCAATCTGTCCCGTTTAGTCTGTTTACTTTAGTCTGTTCACTTCAGTCTGTCCACTTCCACTGTCCAGTTCAGCGTGTCCAATTCAGTCTGTCCACTTCTATCCACTTCAGACTGTCCACTTCAGTCTGTCCACTTCCACTAACCACTTTAGTCTGTCTACTTCATTATCTCCAATTCGACTGTCCACTTTGGTCTGTCCATGTCAGTCTTTCCACTTTAGTCCGTCAAATTCATTCCTTCCAGGTTATCCTGTCCACTTCAGTCTGTCCCTTTTAGTCTCTCCACTTTAGTCTGTCCATTTCAGTCTGTTCACTTCCACTGTCCATTTCAATCTGTCCCCTTCAGTTTGTCCACTTCAGTCTGTCCAATTTAGCCTGTCCAATTCAGCCTGTCAAATTCAGCCTGTCCACTTTAGTCTGTCTACTTCAGTCTGTCCACTTCAGTCTGTTTACTTCAGTCTATCCACTTTTGTCTATTCACTTCAGTCTGTGCACTTAAGTCTGTCCAAGTCCAACCTTTTAGTCTGTTTACGTCGGTCAGTCTGTCCACTTTAGTCTCTAAACTTCCACTGTCAACTTTAGTCTGTCCACTTTAGTCTGTCCCCTTTTATCTGTTCCTTTTAGTCTGTTTACTTTAGTCTGTCCACTTTAGTCTGCCCACTCAGATGGTCCAATTCAGACTGTCCATTTCTTTCTTGCCCCTTCCACTGTCCCTTCCTTCCAGTCTGTTTACTTACACCCTTTTAGTCTGTTTACTTTATTCTGTCCACTCAAGTCTGTAAACTTTTGTCTGTCCGCTTCAGTCTGTCCTTTAGTCTGTCCACTTCAGTCTTTCCACTTCAATTTCTCCACTTCAGTCTATCAAATTCAGTCTGTCCACTTCAGTCTGTCCACTTCAGTTTGTCCACTTTCACTGTCCACTTTAGTCTGTCCACTTCAGTCTGTCCACTTTTGTTTGTCCACTTTAGTCTGTCCACTTCAGTCTGTACTCTTTAGTTAGTTTACTTTTGTCTGTCCATTTCAATCTGTCCACTTTAGTTTGTTTGCTTTGACCTGTCCAGGCTGAAAATCAGTCTTGATTGAAGCCATGATCAAATCTCAACAGGAAGCAATCCATGCTGCTTCTTATCGGTCAACCCAAATGGTGAAGATGACAGATGTGAAGATGTTGACCTGTGTCTATTCAACTTTGAAGGGAATGCCACATTAATGGGATGGCCCAAGGAACAATGGGTGGCAAAGCTTCAAACCTTTTTTAACAACAGGGCCCAAGCTGCATACGCCACTCTGCCTTTAAGAGACCTGAAGGAATCTCAAAGCAGCCATCCTGGAGTCTGTCAGTTAGTCAAGACAGACAGACAGACATACTGTCAGTCAAGACAGAGAGACAGTCAGTCAAGACAGACAGACAGACAGTCAGTCAACACAGACAGACAGACAGAAAGTCAGTCAGTTATTCAAGACAGACAGACAGACAGACAGTCAGTCAGTTAGTCAGGAAAGACACACAGACAGACAGTCAGTCAGTTAGTCAGGACAGACAGACAGTCAGTCAGTTATTCAGGACAGACAGACAGACAAACAGACAGACAGACAGACAGACAGACAGTCAGTCAAGACTGACAGACAGACAGACAATCAGTCAGATAGACAGTCAGTCAAGAAAGACAGACAGACAAACAGTCAGTCAGTTAGTCAAGACAGACAGACAATCAGTCAAGAAAGACATACAGACAGACTGTCAGTCAAGACAGACAGACAGACAGACTTTCAGTCAAGACAGACAGACAGACAGACTGTCAGTCAAGACAGACAGACAGACAGACTGTCAGTCAAGACAGACAGCCAGTCAGTCAAGACAGACAGACAGGCAGTCAGCCAGTCAAGACAGACAGACAGACAGACAGTCAGTCAACTCAGACAGACACTCAGACAGTTATTCAAGACAGACAGACAGACAGCAAGTTAGTCAGTTAGTCAGGACAGACAGACAGACAGACAGTCAGTCAGGACAGACAGACAGACAGACAGACAGTTAGTCAATACGGAAAAACAGACAGACAGTCAGTCAGTTAGTCAAGACAGACAGACAGTCAGTTAGTCAAGACAGACAGATAGACATTCAGTCAAGACACACAGACAAACTGAGAGTCATTCAATACAGACAGACAGATAGTCAGCAAGTCAAGACAGACAGAAGGACAGACAGTCAGTCAAGACAGACAGACAAACTGTCAGTCAAGACAGACAGACAGAAGTTTTCTTGGAGTCAGGATCCGAGTTCGTTGACTGAAATTTGACTTAGTCCAACTTTGAGTCAGGATCCGAGTGCGTTGACTGAAATTTAACTAAGTCCAACTTGGGGTCAGGATCCGAAACAGAGAGACAGAAGGTTTGTCAAAACAGATATACAGACAGACAGTCAGTCAGTTAGTCAAGACAGACAGACAGACAGACAGTCAGTCAAGACAGACAGTCAGTCAGCCAAGCCAGACAGACAAGACGGACAGACAGACAGTCAAGACAGATAGACAAAAAGAGAGTCATTAAAGACAGATAGACAGGCAGAAAGTCAGTAAACACAGACAGACAGACAGACAGTCAGTCCGTTAGTCAAGACAGACAGACAGACAGACAGTCTGTCAATACAAACAGACAGACAGACAGTTAGTCAGTTGACTGACATTTGACTAAGTCCAACTTGGAGTCAGGACTGACATTTGACCAAGTCCAACTTGGAGTCAGGATCCGAGTTCGTTTTCTTGGAGTCAGGATCCGAGACAGTCAGTCACTCAAGACAGACGGACAGACAGACAGTCAGTCAGTTAGTAAAGACAGACAGTCAGACAGACAAACAGTCAGTCAGTTAGTCAAGACAGACAGACAATCAGTCAAGAAAGACATACAGACAGACTGTCAGTCAAGACAAACAGACAGACAGACTTTCAGTCAAGACAGACAGACTGTCAGTCAAGACAGACAGACAGACAGACTGTCAGTCAAGACAGACAGCCAGTCAGTCAAGACAGGCAGACAGGCAGTCAGCCAGTCAAGACAGACAGACAGACAGACAGTCAGTCAACTCAGACAGACACTCAGACAGTTATTCAAGACAGACAGACAGACAGCAAGTTAGTCAGTTAGTCAGGACAGACAGACAGACAGACAGTCAGTCAGGACAGACAGACAGACAGACAGACAGTTAGTCAAGACGGAAAAACAGACAGACAGTCAGTCAGTTAGTCAAGACAGACAGACAGTCAGTTAGTCAAGACAGACAGACAGTCAGTTAGTCAAGACAGACAGATAGACATTCAGTCAAGACACACAGACAAACAGAGAGTCATTCAATACAGACAGACAGATAGTCAGCAAGTTAAGACAGACAGACAGACAGACAGTCAGTCAAGACAGAAAGACAAACTGTCAGTCAAGAGAGACAGACAGAAGTTTCTTGGAGTCAGGATCCGAGTTCGTTGACTGAAATTTGACTTAGTCCAACTTTGAGTCAGGATCCGAGTGCGTTGACTGAAATTTAACTGTCCAACTTGGGGTCAGGATCCGAAACAGACAGACAGAAAGTTTGTCAAAACAGATATACAGACAGACAGTCAGTCAGTTAGTCCACAAGTCCAACTTGGGGTCAGGATCCGAAACAGACAGACAGAAAGTTTGTCAAAACAGATATACAGACAGACAGTCAGTCAGTTAGTCAAGACAGACAGACAGACAGACAGTCAGTCAAGACAGACAGTCAGTCAGCCAAGACAGACAGACAAGACGGACAGACAGACAGTCAAGACAGATAGACAAAAAGAGAGTCATTCAAGACAGACAGACAGGCAGAAAGTCAGTAAACACAGACAGACAGACAGACAGTCAGTCCGTTAGTCAAGACAGACAGACAGACAGACAGTCAGTCCGTTAGTCAAGACAGACAGACAGTCTGTCAATACAAACAGACAGACAGACAGTTAGTCAGTTGACTGACATTTGACTAAGTCCAACTTGGAGTCAGGACTGACATTTGACCAAGTCCAACTTGGAGTCAGGATCCGAGTTCGTTTTCTTGGAGTCAGGATCCGAGACAGTCAGTCACTCCAGACAGACGGACAGACAGACAGTCAGTCAGTTAGTAAAGACAGACAGTCAGTCAGCCAAGATAGACAGACAGACAGTCAGTCAACACAGACAGTCACTCAGACAGACAGTCAGTCAACACAGACAGTCACTCAGACAGTTATTCAAGACAGACAGACAGACAGCCAGTTAGTCAGTTAGTCAGGACAGACAGACAGACAGTCAGTCAGGACAGACAGACAGACAGTTAGTCAAGACGTACAAACAGACAGACAGTCAGTCAGTTAGTCAAGACAGACAGACAGTCAGTTAGTCAAGACAGACAGACAAACAGACAGTCAGTTAGGACAGACAGTCAGTCAGCAAAGTCAAACAGACAGACAGTCAGTCAAGACAGACAGACTGTCAGTCAGGACAGACAGACAGACAGACTGTCAGTCAGGACAGACAGACAGTCAGCCAAGACAGACAGACAGACGTTCAGTCATGACAGACAGACAGACAGTCAGTCAACACAGACAGACAGACAGACAGACAGACAGTCAGTCAGTTATTCAAGACAGACAGACAGACAGTTTGACTAAGTCAAACTTGGAGTCAGGATCCGAGTTCGTTGACTCCTAGCTTTTAGTCTTGGAGTCAGGATCCGAGTTCGTTGACTGAAATTTAACTAAGACCAACTTGGAGTCAGGATCCGAGAGAGACAGACAGACAGTTAGTCAAAACAGATATACAGAAAGACAGTCAGTCAGTTAGTCAAGACAGACAGACAGTCAGTCAAGACAGACAGTCAGTCAGCCAAGACAGACAGACAGACAGTCAGTCAAGACAGACAGACAGTCAGTCAAGACAGACAGACAGACAGTCAGTCAACACGGACAGACAGACAGACTGTCCAACTTGGACAACAAAGACACACAGTCAGTCAGTTAGTCAGGACAGACAGACAGTCAGTCAGTTAGTCAGGACAGACAGACAGTCAGTCAGGACAGACAGACAGACAAACAGACAGACAGATAGACAGACAGACAGACAGACAGACAGACAGTCAGTCAAGACAGAAAGACAGACAGACAATCAGTCAGATAGACAGTCAGTCAAGAAAGACAGACAGACAGACAGACAGTCAGTCAACACGGACAGACAGACAGACTGTCCAACTTGGACAACAAAGACACACAGTCAGTCAGTTAGTCAGGACAGACAGACAGTCAGTCAGTTAGTCAGGACAGACAGACAGTCAGTCAGGACAGACAGACAGACAAACAGACAGACAGACAGACAGACAGACAGACAGACAGACAGACAGACAGTCAGTCAAGACAGAAAGACAGACAGACAATCAGTCAGATAGACAGTCAGTCAAGAAAGACAGACAGACAAACAGTCAGTCTGTTAGTCAAGACAGACAGACAATCAGTCAAGAAAGACATACAGACAGACTGTCAGTCAAGACAAACAGACAGACAGACTTTCAGTCAAGACAGACAGACAGACAGACTGTCAGTCAAGACAGACAGACAGACAGACTGTCAGTCAAGACAGACAGCTAGTCAGTCAAGACAGACAGACAGGCAGTCAGCCAGTCAAGACAGACAGACAGACAGACAGTCAGTCAACTCAGACAGACACTCAGACAGTTATTCAAGACAGACAGACAGACAGCAAGTTAGTCAGTTAGTCAGGACAGACAGACAGACAGACAGTCAGTCAGGACAGACAGACAGACAGACAGACAGTTAGTCAAGACGGAAAAACAGACAGACAGTCAGTCAGTTAGTCAAGACAGACAGACAGTCAGTTAGTCAAGACAGACAGACAGTCAGTTAGTCAAGACAGACAGATAGACATTCAGTCAAGACACACAGACAAACAGAGAGTCATTCAATACAGACAGACAGATAGTCAGCAAGTTAAGACAGACAGACAGACAGACAGTCAGTCAAGACAGACAGACAAACTGTCAGTCAAGAGAGACAGACAGAAGTTTCTTGGAGTCAGGATCCGAGTTCGTTGACTGAAATTTGACTTAGTCCAACTTTGAGTCAGGATCCGAGTGCGTTGACTGAAATTTAACTAAGTCCAACTTGGGGTCAGGATCCGAAACAGACAGACAGAAAGTTTGTCAAAACAGATATACAGACAGACAGTCAGTCAGTTAGTCAAGACAGACAGACAGACAGACAGTCAGTCAAGACAGACAGTCAGTCAGCCAAAACAGACGGACAAGACGGACAGACAGACAGTCAAGACAGATAGACAAAAAGAGAGTCATTCAAGACAGACAGACAGGCAGAAAGTCAGTAAACACAGACAGACAGACAGACAGTCAGTCCGTTAGTCAAGACAGACAGACAGACAGACAGTCAGTCCGTTAGTCAAGACAGACAAACAGACAGACAGTCTGTCAATACAAACAGACAGACAGACAGTTAGTCAGTTGACTGACATTTGACTAAGTCCAACTTGGAGTCAGGACTGACATTTGACCAAGTCCAACTTGGAGTCAGGATCCGAGTTCGTTTTCTTGGAGTCAGGATCCGAGACAGTCAGTCACTCAAGACAGACGGACAGACAGACAGTCAGTCAGTTAGTAAAGACAGACAGTCAGTCAGCCAAGATAGACAGACAGACAGTCAGTCAAGACAGACAGACAGACAGACAGTCAGTCAACACAGACAGTCACTCAGACAGTTATTCAAGACAGACAGACAGACAGCCAGTTAGTCAGTTAGTCAGGACAGACAGACAGACAGACAGTCAGTCCGGGCAGACAGACAGACAGTTAGTCAAGACGGACAACCAGACAGACAGTCAGTCAGTTAGTAAAGACAGACAGTCAGTCAGCCAAGATAGACAGACAGACAGACAGACAGTCAGTCAGTTAGTAAAGACAGACAGTCAGTCAGCCAAGATAGACAGACAGACAGTCAGTCAAGACAGACAGACAGACAGACAGACAGACAGTCAGTCAACACAGACAGTCACTCAGACAGTTATTCAAGACAGGCAGACAGACAGACAGTTAGTCAGTTAGTCAGGACAGACAGACAGACAGACAGTCAGTCCGGACAGACAGACAGACAGTTAGTCAAGAACGACAAACAGACAGACTGACAGTCAGTCAACACAGACAGACACTCAGACAGTTATTCAAGACAGACAGACAGACAGCCAGTTAGTCAGTTAGTCACGACAGACAGACAGACAGACAATCAGTCAGGACAGACAGACAGACAGACAGACAGTTAATCAAGACATACAAACAGACAGACAGTCAGTCAGTTAGTCAAGACAGACAGACAGTCAGTTAGTCAAGATAGACAGACAGACAGACAGTCAGTCAGCAAAGTCAAACAGACAGACAGTCAGTCAAGACAAACAGACAGTTAGTAAAGACAGACAGGCAGACAGACTGTCAGTCAACACGGACAGACAGACAGACTGTCCAACTTGGACAACAAAGACACACAGACAGACAGTCAGTCAGTTAGTTGACAAACTTTCTGTCTGTCTGTTTCGGATCCTGACCCCAAGTTGGACTTAGTTAAATTTCAGTCAACGCACTCGGATCCTGACTCAAAGTTTGACTAAGTCAAATTTCAGTCAACGAACTCGGATCCTGACTCCAAGAAAACAGACAGACAGTCTGTCAATACAAACAGACAGACAGACAGTTAGTCAGTTGACTGACATTTGACTAAGTCCAACTTGGAGTCAGGACTGACATTTGACCAAGTCCAACTTCTAGTCAGGATCCGAGTTCGTTTTCTTGGAGTCAGGATCCGAGACAGTCAGTCACTCAAGACAGACGGACAGACAGACAGTCAGTCAGTTAGTAAAGACAGACAGTCAGTCAGCCAAGATAGACAGACAGACAGTCAGTCAAGACAGACAGACAGACAGACAGACAGTCAGTCAACACAGACAGTCACTCAGACAGTTATTCAAGACAGACAGACAGACAGCCAGTTAGTCAGTTAGTCAGGACAGACAGACAGACAGTCAGTCAGGACAGACAGACAGACAGTTAGTCAAGACGTACAAACAGACAGACAGTCAGTCAGTTAGTCAAGACAGACAGACAGTCAGTTAGTCAAGACAGACAGACAAACAGACAGTCAGTTAGGACAGACAGTCAGTCAGCAAAGTCAAACAGACAGACAGTCAGTCAAGACAGACAGACTGTCAGTCAGGACAGACAGACAGACAGACTGTCAGTCAGGACAGACAGACAGTCAGCCAAGACAGACAGACAGACGTTCAGTCATGACAGACAGACAGACAGTCAGTCAACACAGACAGACAGACAGACAGACAGACAGTCAGTCAGTTTTTCAAGACAGACAGACAGACAGTTTGACTAAGTCAAACTTGGAGTCAGGATCCGAGTTCGTTGACTCCTAGCTTTTAGTCTTGGAGTCAGGATCCGAGTTCGTTGACTGAAATTCAACTAAGACCAACTTGGAGTCAGGATCCGAGAGAGACAGACAGACAGTTAGTCAAAACAGATATACAGAAAGACAGTCAGTCAGTTAGTCAAGACAGACAGACAGACAGACAGTCAGTCAAGACAGACAGTCAGTCAGCCAAGACAGACAGACAGACAGTCAGTCAAGACAGACAGACAGTCAGTCAAGACAGACAGACAGACAGTCAGTCAACACGGACAGACAGACAGACTGTCCAACTTGGACAACAAAGACACACAGTCAGTCAGTTAGTCAGGACAGACAGACAGTCAGTCAGTTAGTCAAGACAGACAGACAGACGTTCAGTCATGACAGACAGACAGACAGTCAGTCAACACAGACAGACAGACAGACAGACAGACAGTCAGTCAGTTATTCAAGACAGACAGACAGACAGTTTGACTAAGTCAAACTTGGAGTCAGGATCCGAGTTCGTTGACTCCTAGCTTTTAGTCTTGGAGTCAGGATCCGAGTTCGTTGACTGAAATTTAACTAAGACCAACTTGGAGTCAGGATCCGAGAGAGACAGACAGACAGTTAGTCAAAACAGATATACAGAAAGACAGTCAGTCAGTTAGTCAAGACAGACAGACAGACAGACAGTCAGTCAAGACAGACAGTCAGTCAGCCAAGACAGACAGACAGACAGTCAGTCAAGACAGACAGACAGTCAGTCAAGACAGACAGACAGACAGTCAGTCAACACGGACAGACAGACAGACTGTCCAACTTGGACAACAAAGACACACAGTCAGTCAGTTAGTCAGGACAGACAGACAGTCAGTCAGTTAGTCAGGACAGACAGACAGTCAGTCAGTCAACACAGACAGACAGACAGACAGACAGACAGTCAGTCAAGACAGAAAGACAGACAGACAATCAGTCAGATATACAGTCAGTCAAGAAAGACAGACAGACAAACAGTCAGTCAGTTAGTCAAGACAGACAGACAATCAGTCAAGAAAGACATACAGACAGACTGTAGTAGTATAAATCCGCCGACTCTAGCTCAACCCCCCCCAAATTTCAAAACCCCAATTTAACATCAATTTCTTCAATTTTAACATGCTTTTTTCCAAATTATCCCCCTTTTTAAAGATATTTGTATTTTCTTTTTTCCCAAAAAAAGGGTCCAAGAAATAGGAAATATTAACCTTTATACTACATATAAACTACTACTACTTTTGTTTTTGCATTTTTCATTTTTACTGAGTAAACAGTTCCAAGTCAACATATTGTTCCGAGTTCTTATTTACACGCAAAATAGGCTGTAAAATTAGATTGTTCTTTAGAAGTAATTCATTAGCAATTGCATTGTATCTCTGCGGTATAAACAAATCACACATCTTCTTGTTATGATTGATAACTACAACTAACTTGTCACCATATTTTGTCTTAGCTATTCTCATTTTAACGATGGTATACTTCAATCTTAATACCAACTGTTCTTTCTTGATTGTCTCATTGTATTTATTCATTCTGATTGTATTCAAGACCTCCATTTATTAGCGGCTGATTTTCTTTAATAAAAAATCAAACTACTATTCATCACATCATCAAAATTTAATCTTCTCAACAAACCCAAAAGACCTATCTCTAGTTCGGAAAAGCTCTTTGGGTGAGCAAAAAATAGAAAATCTCTTTGCATTCACATCATAAAACACTCGGTTCCGGAGAGCTAACAGGCCCCGTTGGCGTAATGGTCTAAGCGATTGCAAGCTTACCAACCATTGAATCAACGAAGGCGTGAGATCGAATCCCACTACTAGCAGCTTGTTAGAAGTAAGGACTTCGGAAAAAAAACCTAGCGGGTTTCCTCCCCTCACGGGGCTGCCCCAGACACACCAATAAAAAAATAATAAACAACACCAAATTTTCCAACAGTTACATTGTCTGGGGCGGGAGGTTTTACAAAAATTTTCTATTTTTCCCATTTTTCTTTACTTTTTTGTTGATTCCTTTTTACAGTATTTGTAACCATTCAAACAGACTTGCTTCATGTATTTTTCGCGAGGAAAAAATCTAAATGTTTTACGCATTTCTGCTTCACGCTGAATAACCTCATCAACCGTTAATTGACCACATTTTAGCATTGATACCAATTCAGTGTAAAAATTATACGCGGTTCTATATTCTGCTTTTCTATCTGCAATATTTAAATGTTTTTCAGTTATTTCAATAATAACGGAACCCAAGCTTAAAGACGCTAAAGGTAGCATAAGAAACGCACTTAATCCTGCTGCCGAAAAGGCAAATTTGGATAAAAGAAGACCGTTGCTTACATTATTATAATATTATAACTTCGGCGATATACAAACATTTTCTTTTCCAATTCCTCCATTTATACTATAGCTAAATTGTTTAAAAAATTACTTCTTTAGGTTTGCTTCCAAACTTAGCAATTCGGAGCACATACGTCATCTCGTAAACAATATTGGAGATATCGTGATCACTCGATGACAATCCAGGGAGCGCTTGCTCCGCGAATCACTCCATCTGGGAACTCTCTTTTTATCGCTCAGAGCAAACAGAGATAGCGCTTGCTCTGTGAAACGCAAACAACTCCACCGTCTCGGCAACTGTGCTCTCTGTGCATTGAGCCTTTGCTCCATGAAACACATACTGAAACCAGTGATTTTCTTTACGGCTGAGAAAACGCAGTCGGGAGAAATTCATTAATAAAAATAATCCCCTAATAAATGATGGAAACTGCAAAGGTTATTCAACGTTGTAAAACCATTATATCAAACAACGAATCGGTTATACGAAGTTTACCGAAATACAAAATTAATGAACTTCGTACATATGCAAAAATTAACAATATCAAAACAAATGGTGAAACGAAAAAGGAAATAACTAATAAGATAATAAAGCAACTTAATAGGAATATTTTGCTTGCGGAAGATACAATTAATATTCGGCGCAGAAATGAAAGGATTCGGAACAAAAATAGACCATCAAATTATACACCAGAGCCAGCATTAACGAAGATTTTGGAAGATGAGATAAAAGAAAATAATATTGCTATTGGAAATATAAAAAAAGAGGAGAAACGGATAATAGAAAAGGATACAAGTGAATTAAAAAGGTTTCTAAAAAACAAAGGCCTACCCACTCGTGGGAACAGAGATGAAGTTATAGAACGCATTAAGGAATACTATGGTAGGATAATTAATAAGCAGAAACAAACTATGGATAAAACTAGAGGTATCCTGAGAGATCAAACAGAAAGAGGTGATAAAAATAGACACAAACTAATCGATTTATCTACTCTCTTTATAAATAAGAAACAAATCAAAGAAGAAACATCGATTCCCAAATATTTGTTTAAAACAGAAGAAGAACAACACCCCACTATTGTAAGAGAAAATGAAAACATTTACACAGTAAACGTATCGATTGAAAGCAACGGTAGAGACGAAAATACTCTCATTAGTTTTGTTTTTGAGGATTTGCAACGAAGAATGAATGAAATATACCAGTACAGAGTTCAGTTTGTGACCAAGGTTATTTTCTATCGACAAGAGAATGATGAGGAAGTAGAAGTATTTTACAACAGTACTTCTTGGATTTTAAACAAAAATAGTGTCCTAACTCGTAGCCATTTAGACGACAACAACAGGAGACTTAGTTCTTTGAGTAATACCCCTCGATCTGGATTACAATTTAGGCGATATGATGCAATCGACTACAGGATGACTCGAATCGAATCCTACATGGGGGGAACGTTTAAAACACTGCCAGATTTCGTAAAAAATAAAAAAGCTTGCATAAATATAAAAAATAATGATCAAAAGTGTTTTCTATGGTCTATCTTGGCACATTTATACCCAGCTAAGGACAACGCTGAAAGAACTTCGAAATATAAACAATATGAGAACGAGTTTGATTTCAAAGGGGTTACCCACTTTCCGATGGATACACAAGATATTCACAAATTTGAAAATAAATACAACATTAAGATTTGTTTATTTCAAATTGATAAAGAGAAAATAATCAGAAGTCACATACTAAAAAGTACAATAAATGGCAAAACAGCAAAACATGTTATTCATTTACTATATTTTGATAATCATTATGTGTTAGTAAAGAATCTGAGCAGACTAGTTGGTTCTGAAATATCTACAAGACAAAAAAAGATATACCTCTGCACTTTTTGTGGAAGGCATTTTACAAAACAAGAACACTTTGAAAAACATGAACTGAAACATAACTGTGAAGACCCTGATATTATAATGCCTCCTGAAGGTTCTAAAATACAATTTAAAAATATTTCAAAACAGATGAAAGTACCGTACTGCATAATCGCAGACTTTGAGTCTTATAATGAAGAATACAATCAAGTACACGGAAAGAAAACAATCAAAGTAGCTGAACAGAAACCTTTTGCGTACGGATTTCAGGTATGTTGCTCCTTTGATACAAACCAGAACAAGTACTACGATTATTTTGGTGAAGACGCTGCAAAACATTTTGTAAAAACCATTACAGAAGTGTCCACAGAAATTGCATACAAGTATGAAAACAGACAAAGAAATCACACTTATACCGACGAAGAAATTAAAGAAAAATGGAAGACACTAAAGAACAAGACTTGCCATATCTGTAACACAGAAATTACTGAAAATCCCCACTTCGATCACGACCATATGACAGGAAAGGATAGAGATTTCACACACGCTGAATGTAACATGAAATACAGGATTCCCAAGCATATCCCTGTAGTCCTACACAACTTATCCAAGTATGACTCCCATCTATTTGTGAAAGAATTAGCACCTGATAACGGGATTTTTGAATCAGCAGAAAGTTTCATTTCATTTTCGAAATCAATAAGTATTCCAAGACAGGATAAGGAGATAAAATATGAAATCAGATTTATAGATTCTATTCGATTCATGGCTTCATCACTAGACAAGCTATCAGCAAATTTAGCGAAATGTGACTGTAAAGTATCCTGTAACCATCTGAGAGAGAATTTCAAATACACATCTGACAGTTTCAGAAACGATGCTGAATTTAAAGAAATAATTAAAAAGGGGGTGTATCCTTATGAATTTGTGGATAGTTTCCGTTAAAATTGATTTTCCAAAGTTACCACCCATAGAAAGCTTTTATTCTAGGTTAACGGGAAAAGGTATTGAAAAAGCTGATTATAAAAGAGCGGTGTCTATCTGGGAACAATTTAACTGTGAAACGTTACTGGATTATACAAAGTTGTACCTAAAAAGTGACGTTTTAATATTATCAGATGTTGTAGAGAATTTCAGAAATGTATGTATACATAATTATGACCTGGATCCACTTCATTATTTCTCAGCTCCAGGATTAACGTGGGATGCTTTCCTAAAACATTCGAAAGTAGAACTACCGTTATTCTCAAAGGAAGACATGTACACATTCGTTGAAAAGGGGAAAAGAGGTGGTGTATCTCAGTGTATAAAAAGATATGCGAAAGCAAATAATAAATATATGAGCGGTTATGATAAGAATAAATCATCTAATTATCTAATGTATTTTGACAAGAATAATTTGTATGGGTGGGCGATGTCGCAAAAATTACCCGCAAAAGATTTCCAATTCATTTCCATACCAGAAGCTTTGAAAGAGAGAAATGAAAACAGTTCACTCGAGTATTATAACCATCTAAAAAATCATGTTAACTCGGTGATACAATTACCGAATGTAGGTGCTATCTATGAAGTAGATTTTGAATATCCGAAAGAACTTTTCCACTTACACAAAGATTTACCATTAGCACCCGAACATTTCAATGGCAAACTATGTACGACCTTACTGGATAAAAACAACTACGTAGTTCACCACAGGAACCTAGAATTCTATTTACAAAAGGGGTTGACATTGAAAAAAGTACATAGAATACTAGGATTCACTGAAAGTGCTTACTTGCAAGGATACATAGATCACAACACAGCACTTAGAACTAAAGGCACAAATGATTTTGAAAAAGACTTTTTTAAGCTGATGAACAATGCTTGCTTTGGAAAAACTATGGAGAATGTGAGGAAACGAGCAGATATGGAAATAATAACTGATGACAAAACAAGGGAAAGAATAATCAAGAAACCCAACTTTAAATCTGAAATCATATTCAGTGAAAACTTTTCTGTAGCGAGGATGTCAAAGGAAAAGATCAAATTAGACAAACCCATGTTTATCGGTTTTGCTGTACTGGAACTATCCAAACTATTGATGTATGAATTCCATTATGATTATATGAAACCTAAATATGGTGATCAACTTGATTTGTGTTATATGGATACAGATTCCTTCATCTATGACATACGAACTGAAGATTTCTATCAAGATATTAAATCGGATTTGAATGAGAGGTTTGATACATCTGATTATGCGAAAGATAATCCATATGGGTTTCCTAATGTAAACAAGAAAGTGATAGGCATGATGAAAGATGAATTAGCAGGACAAGTGATGACAGAGTTTGTTGGGTTGCGGTCGAAAGTATATGCTTATTTAAAGGACAACCAAGACCTTTCAAAAGCTAGCAAAAAACTAAAAGGAATAAAAACAAACATAGTGAAAGATAAAATTACGATTCAAAACTACAAGGATGTTCTGTTTGGAAACGTTGGAAACCTTTCAGTAACCCAGTACAACTTAAGGTCATACAAACACAATATGTTTCTAGAAGAACAGAATAAAAAAGCCCTAGATCCTAAGGATGATAAAAGGATTGTATCCAGTGATAAATTCACAACTTTTCCATTAGGTTACAAACAATAAATATTCAAGTACCTACTTAAAAAATTCAAGTACCTAGTTAAAAAAGTCAAGTACCTAGTTAAAAAATTCAAGTACCTAGTTAAAAAATTCAACTACCTAGTTACAAAATTCAACTACCTAGTTAAAAAATTCAAGTACCTAGTTAAAAAATTCAACTACCTAGTTAAAAAATTCAAGTACCTAGTTGGTAAATCTTATAATAAAAAATTCCTCATAAGTAAATGAATGAAAAGGCTCCAATCAAAGTATATGATTTTAGCGAAAAGAACACTTATCAGAATAAGCACGACCTTGCACCTCAGTGGCCATTTAGATTATTAATTTGTGGAAGTTCAGGAACAGGGAAAACCAATTTACTCTTGAATTTAATTTATGAATACATCTGTTTCAACCGAATATACTTGTATGCAAAAGATCTTGAAGAAGATAAATATAAAGAACTTATAGACAATTTAACCACCTTGGAATCAAAATGTAAAACGAATATTTTAACCGTAAGTAATGACCTTAATGATATTATCGATGTTGATGACCTAGACCCTAATTATCAAAACTTGATTATCTTTGACGATTTTGTAACTGAAAAAGACCAGAAGAAAATAGAAGATTTATTCATAAGAGGAAGAAAGAAAAATGCTTCAATTGTTTACTTGTCTCAGAGCTATCATAAAACGCCAAAGGTGGTAAGACTTCAGTGTAATTATTTTGCATTCTTTCAGTGTTCTAATCCAAAAGAAGTAAAATTAATTAGACAAAGCCATGTATCCAGTATAGACAATGAAAAATTTCTCAAACAATTCGAGGCTGCAACCAAGGGCTATGGGTTTTTCTTCATAGATTTAAAAACAAAAGATAAGACCCTGAAGTACAGGAAAAACTTTGAAAAATTTACCGGATAATTTATTTCTATAATAAATGAATAAATTTGGTAGTCTTGGAAAAAAGGTTGCTAACGAATCGAAAGTTACTGACGAAAATGGTAACATTAACCTACACGATAGACGAATTATAAATTTAGGTGATGCGAAAACAGATAAGGATGCTATTAGCTTAAGATCTATGACTGTGATTTTGAATCAATTTAAAGAACAGATGACTGCGGGACAAGTGCAAACCAATCAATATTTTAGCGAAGATATCAACAGATTAACTGCGGTAGATGATTCTCCTGATAATGCATTGATAAGGATCAAAGATAAAGGATTATTTGTAAAACAAACAATTAAAGCCACTGAAACAGAAATTGATGCTGGGGATAAAGTAATCACAAATGTTCAAGACCCTAGAAACAAAAAGGATGCTGTTAATTTAGATAGGTTAACAACAGACCTTTTAAAATATGACGAAAAGCTTCTTAACCAACAAACCCTTAGCAAAAGTATTGAAACAAAGATTGGTGACCTTAGGAAAATCATTGACAAAAAGACTCTTGACCTTAGCAAAAGCATTGACAAAAAGGTTCTTGACCTTAGGAAAAATGATTTTGACCATGAAGTCCATATCAATGGTATTGAAAGAGCAGTCGTAAACATTTTAAAAAGGCTTTTAGAGCAAAAACCTGTTGATCAAGATTTTGTTACGAAAACAGAAGACTTTATGAAAACTAAACTAAAGAAATAAAATTTATATGATAAATTAATTTTCTAATAAATGGTTGAGACAATGGAGTATATAGTTTATTTGTCAAAGCTTCAGAAAGGAAAGCTGAAGAAATGTTTTGGTGCTAAACAAAAATGCCAGATACGTGTTAGTCATAGTAGGCAAAATGAACGAGAACCAGTCAAGTTACTATTAAGTAAACGACAAATTGATAAAATTGAAACATGTAAAATGAATAATAAGGGTTGTGACATTGATGTATCATATAAACAGATGAAAGAAGCGATTCAAAAGGGTGGATTACTTCCTTTCCTAATACCGTTAGCAATTACGCTTGGTAAGGCAGCTTTAACAAGTGGTGCTGCTGCTTTGGGTACATTCGCTGGTAAGAAATTGGTGGATAACATAACCAACACAGGTGGGGCGCTTACACTTCCTGGAACACAAAAAGTCGTGGGACGTGGAAGGCCTAAGAAGGAAACCGATGATGTCAACACAGGTGGTGCGCTTACACTTCCTGGAACACAAAAAGTTGTAGGTCATGGTGTACGGGGAAGGCCTAGGAAGTCAAAAAACGGGGACATAAAAAAAGAAGCAAAAGTAAAGTAGGACCTCTAACCAATTTTGATATTATGGATGCATTAGAGAGTATACCACATTTTAGAGGTGTTTTCTCTATAGATACGTTACCTAAACAAATAAACGATTCGGAATGTGGTGTAGTTAATTATGATAAACTCGGAATGCCTGGAACTCACTGGGTGGCGTACTGTAATCTACCTGATAATCCTTATGTAGAATTTTTTGATTTTTTCGGTATACCCCCAGGAAAAGAAATAATTAAATATCTAAAAACTTCAAAGAAAAAAATAGCTTATGAAAATCTTGCTGTTCAAAATATAGATGAATTAAACTGTGGATTTCACTGTATACATTAAGCGCAAAATGAAGTTGGTAGCTTTTCGTTTATAAAAATTGTTTTCTAATAAATGGATATTTATTGTATGAAGTGTAAAAAGAAAACTGACACTGAAGCAATGTTTAAGGCAGTGTCACAGAAAAATAATGTTCCAATGGTAAAAGGTAATTGTGTTTTTTGTGGGTCAAGGAAAAATCTGTTTTTAAAAAAAACCTCGACGCAGAAAAAGATATTTTAAATACGTATTATTCTAATTATTCAGGTGTGGATGATATTCATAGAAAATTAAAAGAAAATGGAGTGAACATTTCTAAAGATAAAATAAAAAATGTGTTGCAAAATGAGAATGTATATACCTTACACAAACCTTCTTATCATAACTTTGAAAGGAGACGAGTCTATGTTCACTATGTGGATGAGCAATGGCAAGCTGATTTAGTTGACATGCAGAAATATAAAAAAGCGAATGATAAAACAAATTACATCTTAACTGTAATTGATTGCTTTAGTAAATACGCTTGGTGTGCCCCTTTGAAAGATAAAACGGGTGCTGAAATAATCAAGGCATTCAGTCATATATTTAAAGAAAGAATTCCTAAGAAACTACAAACTGATAAAGGTAAAGAATTTGTAATGAGAAACGTTCAAACTTTTTTGAAAAATAATGATATACACTGGTTTGCATCTGAAAGTGAATTGAAAGCGCAAATTGTTGAACGATTCAATAGAACACTGAAAGAAAAGTTATGGAAATATTTTACGCACAAAAACACTACTAAATGGATTGATATTTTACCTTTATTTGTTAGTAGTTATAATAACTCTTATCATCGTTCAATACAAATGGAACCCGTTGATGCTAGTAAAAAAATGAATCAGAAAAAGGTTTACAATGCTTTGTTTCCTCCAGCAGATGACTACACAATTACAGGACATTACAATGTAGGAGATTTAGTCAGAATAAAAAAAGAAAAAAATATTTTTGATAAAGGATATTTACCTAATTATACGAATGAAGTATTCCAGATAGCAACCATTCGACCTACCATTCCCATTACTTATGAAATATCTGACAAAAGTGGGGAATTAATTCAAGGAGGGTTTTATGAAAAAGAACTTTCCAAATTTATTATGAAATAAAATTACTTGTATATAAATGGATTCAAGACGCTTGAGTGATATGTTATCGGGTATAGTGAAGAACAGAGAAATTCAGAGAAGAAAGGTTCAAGAATATGAGATGGAGAAAGCAGGTTTTCGGGAAATGGCTTCAGAATTTAACGCTCCAGTTGTTACGGCACAAAGAGAAAACATTATAGCACAAAAAGAAAATGCTGAATCTATCATTGAGAAATTAGATGATGCGGATGTTAATTCAAAAAGACGGTTTAAAAGATTAGTTGACACATTGAATACAACTCATCCATACCAGATCACTGCTTCAAAGGAATCGAGTAGAGCGCCAACTCCTGCTTTAGAACCTTCTCCTGCTTTAGGACCACCATCCATTGATATGAATAAAGATATTAATCCAACGTTGCTAAATCAAATTTATTCAAAACTTAAAGAATCCGGGAAGGGCACTGATACTTATTTTAAAATGCCTACGTATTACATTAATCATCCTATGGATATAGATGAGGCTCTAGAACGTTTGACATCTCTAAGTCAAAGTTATGGTGGGAAAAAAGGTAAAGGTTACTCTAGCTATGATCAAATCATTGAATTTATAAGAGACTACAAGGAGAGGTTAACCAGCATTCAAACTAATTACCATTTAGTTCAACAAGGAACTGGAATATTTATGAATTGTGATGAAATGATTTCAAAATTGTACACTTTGATAGGTAGTAGAGTAAACGGGAATACATCTGATGAGGTGAGGAATGAAGCTATTGATATTTTGGATTCGTTAATGCGAAATAGATTTCTTACGAAGAGAGATTACAATTCAATATATAAAAAATATTTCTAATAAATGGTGTTGTTAAACATTGAAGGTAATGAAAGTATCATTGATATAACATTTAGTCAACCAATCGAATTGAATCGTAATTGGGATTATGAAATAGGTTTGAATCAGTGTACTTTGTGGTATTCGTGGCATAATATAAGTGATAAATTTGGAAATAATACATTTCAATATCGGAAAGATGAAGAGGAGGGATGGATGAATGTTACTATTCCTAATGGGATGTATAACGATGATTGTTTGAATTATTTTTTGTGTCAGTATTTTGATACACCAAAAGATAAATGTCCTATTGTAATCTCATCCAATCCAGCATCTATGAGATTTGTCATAGTATTACAAGAAAAATATGTGTTTAGATTTAATAGTGACTTGTGTCAGATTTTAGGCTTTGAGAAGGATATTGAGATTTCTAAGAAAATCAATGAAGGTACAAAGCTTCCAAATATAACAAGAAGTGTCGATAAAATTCAAATTCACTGCTCTTTTGTAAACAGTTCTATCGTAAACAAAAGTAAATCAGATGTCATTTGGACATTTGTTCCGAATACTGAACCGGGTTGCCAAATTGTTGAGAATCTTAGACAATTAATATATCTTCCTATCAACACAAAAGACTTTATTTACTCGTTGAGAATGACAATAACTGATCAGCTTGGAAGACCGATTGATCTGAATGGTGATAACGTAGGATACGTACTGCATTTAAGAAAAGCTTAAAGGATTATTGAAATAAAATTATTTACTTATAAATGTTGTTAAATAATAAGCGATTACTTTACAATAAGCAGTACGGTAGTGGAATCGGTAGTATATTCAAAAACATTGCTAATTCCCAGTTATTCCAGACGTCAGCAAAACAAATAAAAGATGGAGCATTGTCAATGTCTAATAATATTATAAAACCGAGATTTGAGCTGCTGAAAAACAGAGCAATAGAATATGGAAAAGATTTGATTGATGTCAACAAGAAGGAACTGATTGATGTGATTGGAAATAAGAAATCGATGAAGGATCTTATAGGTACAAATAAAAGAATTTTAAATCAAAGAAGTCAGGACTTGATTAAAACGTTAATGACTGGAAATGGGTTAAAGATTCTGAAATGATTTTTATTGAATAATTTCCTTCTTATATAAATGGCAGTAAATAAAATTATTAGTCCGCAATGGAACATATTTGATGAGCCACTTGTGGATGATACAGTGGTCAAGTATGAATTTAAAGAAATTCGAGAAACAGATGTGAATGTATCCAATAAGTCAGAGTTTGAATTTGTAACAAAGAAATTAGATTCCTGGTTCTATCCAAGTGAAAGTTATCTTGAGGTAGGCGTAAGGATAGTAAAAGCTGACGGAACTAATATAGCTGCAACTGATGTCGCTACGTTGACGAATAATGGATTTAATTTATTTAGTACCGCTGAGTATGTCATAAACGATACACCTGTTGAAAAAATTAATCATGTTGGCATTACAACTACCGTTACAAAGCTGATTGAATACTCTGATGATTACTCTAGAAGTGCTGCTAGAAACCATTTTTGGTACAAGGATTATAATCAAGGAACTGATATCAACCCTATAACTAGTTCATTTACCGTACCTGCAGGTGGGGTACTAACAGCAGGAAATATGAATGTCACTTCTAAGCCTAATCCCAATTATAATAAAGGGTTTGAAAAGAGATATAATAGAACTAAAAATAGCAAATTAGTGAATATGTATTTACCATTATCAGAGTTGTTTGGATTCTTGAAAGGAAACAAACGATTTTTTAGAGGTGCATCACACAGAATATGTCTAAGAAGAAATGATGATAATAATATGATTGTAAACAATGGAAATACTAATTTTAAAGTCGTCATTGAGTATTTATCCTGGAAAATTCCTGTTATAGCTCCTAGTATTGAAATGATGAGTCAATTGGAAAAGGGTTTGGCAAAGGATAAAAAGTATAATTTGATGTGGGAAGCTTGTAATACTTATAAAAGTGATGTTAGTCAGAATAAGGAACACACCTGGAAAGTTGTGTCTGAGAGAAATAGTCCTACGAAAATCGTTGTGATGTTACAGAAAAATGAAAAGCATAACAACCAAACAAATAATAATATGGTATTTGATCATATGAATTTGACGGATATAGAGGTTAGAATTAACGGGGATAAATATCCAGAAGAACCCCTCAAATGCGACTTTAGTGAGGAAAAATGCACATACTCGAATCTTTACAACAGATACATACACATGGGTTATAAGCAATTAGCGTTTGATACTGGTAGTGTAGTCAATATCGAAGAATTTAAAGAAGTATATCCACTATTTGTTTCGATGTTTCTAAACACGAGTCAAATATTTATAATGGAACCACTGCTGATATTGAAATTAGTATAACTTTAAATGATCCTCAACCCGTACCATACAATATTTACTGTGTTCTATATTATGAAAGAAAAGCTACATTGGATATCATTAATAAAAATATGTATGTGAGTTTGTGATTTGGATTTTTATTAAAGAAAATCAGCCGCTAATAAATAGAGGTCTTGAATACAATCAAAACAAACAAGTATAATGAGACAATCAAGAAAGAACAGTTGGTATTAGGATTGAAGTATACCATCGTTAAAATGAGAATAGCTAAGACAAAATATGGTGACAAGTTAGTTGTAGTTATCAATCATAACAAGAAGATGTGTGATTTGTTTATACCGCAGAGATACAATGCAATTGCTAATGAATTACTTCTAAAGAACAATCTAATTTTACAGCCTATTTTGCGTGTAAATAAGAACTCGGAACAATATGTTGACTTGGAACTGTTTACTCAGTAAAAATGAAAAATGCAAAAACAAAAGTAGTAGTAGTTTATATGTAGTATAAAGGTTAATATTTCCTATTTCTTGGACCCTTTTTTTGGGAAAAAAGAAAATACAAATATCTTTAAAAAGGGGGATAATTTGGAAAAAAGCATGTTAAAATTGAAGAAATTGATGTTAAATTGGGGTTTTGAAATTTGGGGGGGGTTGAGCTAGAGTCGGCGGATTTATACTACTGACTGTCAGTCAAGACAAACAGACAGACAGACTTTCAGTCAAGACAGACAGACAGACAGACTGTCAGTCAAGACAGACAGACAGACAGACTGTCAGTCAAGACAGACAGCCAGTCAGTCAAGACAGGCAGACAGGCAGTCAGCCAGTCAAGACAGACAGACAGACAGACAGTCAGTCAACTCAGACAGACACTCAGACAGTTATTCAAGACAGACAGACAGACAGCAAGTTAGTCAGTTAGTCAGGACAGACAGACAGACAGACAGTCAGTCAGGACAGACAGACAGACAGACAGACAGTTAGTCAAGACGGAAAAACAGACAGACAGTCAGTCAGTTAGTCAAGACAGACAGACAGTCAGTTCGTCAAGACAGACAGACAGTCAGTTAGTCAAGACAGACAGATAGACATTCAGTCAAGACACACAGACAAACAGAGAGTCATTCAATACAGACAGACAGATAGTCAGCAAGTTAAGACAGACAGACAGACAGACAGTCAGTCAAGACAGACAGACAAACTGTCAGTCAAGAGAGACAGACAGAAGTTTCTTGGAGTCAGGATCCGAGTTCGTTGACTGAAATTTGACTTAGTCCAACTTTGAGTCAGGATCCGAGTGCGTTGACTGAAATTTAACTAAGTCCAACTTGGGGTCAGGATCCGAAACAGACAGACAGAAAGTTTGTCAAAACAGATATACAGACAGACAGTCAGTCAGTTAGTCAAGACAGACAGACAGACAGACAGTCAGTCAAGACAGACAGTCAGTCAGCCAAGACAGACAGACAAGACGGACAGACAGACAGTCAAGACAGATAGACAAAAAGAGAGTCATTCAAGACAGACAGACAGGCAGAAAGTCAGTAAACACAGACAGACAGACAGACAGTCAGTCCGTTAGTCAAGACAGACAGACAGACAGACAGTCAGTCCGTTAGTCAAGACAGACAGACAGACAGACAGTCTGTCAATACAAACAGACAGACAGACAGTTAGTCAGTTGACTGACATTTGACTAAGTCCAACTTGGAGTCAGGACTGACATTTGACCAAGTCCAACTTGGAGTCAGGATCCGAGTTCGTTTTCTTGGAGTCAGGATCCGAGACAGTCAGTCACTCAAGACAGACGGACAGACAGACAGTCAGTCAGTTAGTAAAGACAGACAGTCAGTCAGCCAAGATAGACAGACAGACAGTCAGTCAAGACAGACAGACAGACAGACAGACAGTCAGTCAACACAGACAGTCACTCAGACAGTTATTCAAGACAGACAGACAGACAGCCAGTTAGTCAGTTAGTCAGGACAGACAGACAGACAGTCAGTCAGGACAGACAGACAGACAGTTAGTCAAGACGTACAAACAGACAGACAGTCAGTCAGTTAGTCAAGACAGACAGACAGTCAGTTAGTCAAGACAGACAGACAAACAGACAGTCAGTTAGGACAGACAGTCAGTCAGCAAAGTCAAACAGACAGACAGTCAGTCAAGACAGACAGACTGTCAGTCAGGACAGACAGACAGACAGACTGTCAGTCAGGACAGACAGACAGTCAGCCAAGACAGACAGACAGACGTTCAGTCATGACAGACAGACAGACAGTCAGTCAACACAGACAGACAGACAGACAGACAGACAGTCAGTCAGTTATTCAAGACAGACAGACAGACAGTTTGACTAAGTCAAACTTGGAGTCAGGATCCGAGTTCGTTGACTCCTAGCTTTTAGTCTTGGAGTCAGGATCCGAGTTCGTTGACTGAAATTTAACTAAGACCAACTTGGAGTCAGGATCCGAGAGAGACAGACAGACAGTTAGTCAAAACAGATATACAGAAAGACAGTCAGTCAGTTAGTCAAGACAGACAGACAGACAGACAGTCAGTCAAGACAGACAGTCAGTCAGCCAAGACAGACAGACAGACAGTCAGTCAAGACAGACAGACAGTCAGTCAAGACAGACAGACAGACAGTCAGTCAACACGGACAGACAGACAGACTGTCCAACTTGGACAACAAAGACACACAGTCAGTCAGTTAGTCAGGACAGACAGACAGTCAGTCAGTTAGTCAGGACAGACAGACAGTCAGTCAGGACAGACAGACAGACAAACAGACAGACAGACAGACAGACAGACAGACAGACAGACAGACAGTCAGTCAAGACAGAAAGACAGACAGACAATCAGTCAGATAGACAGTCAGTCAAGAAAGACAGACAGACAAACAGTCAGTCAGTTAGTCAAGACAGACAGACAATCAGTCAAGAAAGACATACAGACAGACTGTCAGTCAAGACAAACAGACAGATAGACTTTCAGTCAAGACAGACAGACAGACAGACTGTCAGTCAAGACAGACAGACAGACAGACTGTCAGTCAAGACAGACAGCCAGTCAGTCAAGACAGACAGACAGGCAGTCAGCCAGTCAAGACAGACAGACAGACAGACAGTCAGTCAACTCAAACAGACACTCAGACAGTTATTCAAGACAGACAGACAGACAGCAAGTTAGTCAGTTAGTCAGGACAGACAGACAGACAGACAGTCAGTCAGGACAGACAGACAGACAGTTAGTCAAGACGGAAAAACAGACAGACAGTCAGTCAGTTAGTCAAGACAGACAGACAGTCAGTTAGTCAAAACAGACAGACAGTCAGCTAGTCAAGACAGACAGATAGACATTCAGTCAAGACACACAGACAAACAGAGAGTCATTCAATACAGACAGACAGATAGTCAGCAAGTTAAGACAGACAGACAGACAGACAGTCAGTCAAGACAGACAGACAAACTGTCAGTCAAGAGAGACAGACAGAAGTTTCTTGGAGTCAGGATCCGAGTTCGTTGACTGAAATTTGACTTAGTCCAACTTTGAGTCAGGATCCGAGTGCGTTGACTGAAATTTAACTAAGTCCAACTTGGGGTCAGGATCCGAAACAGACAGACAGAAAGTTTGTCAAAACAGATATACAGACAGACAGTCAGTCAGTTAGTCAAGACAGACAGACAGACAGACAGTCAGTCAAGACAGACAGTCAGTCAGCCAAGACAGACAGACAAGACGGACAGACAGACAGTCAAGACAGATAGACAAAAAGAGAGTCATTCAAGACAGACAGACAGGCAGAAAGTCAGTAAACACAGACAGACAGACAGACAGTCAGTCCGTTAGTCAAGACAGACAGACAGACAGACAGTCTGTCAATACAAACAGACAGACAGACAGTTAGTCAGTTGACTGACATTTGACTAAGTCCAACTTGGAGTCAGGACTGACATTTGACCAAGTCCAACTTGGAGTCAGGATCCGAGTTCGTTTTCTTGGAGTCAGGATCCGAGACAGTCAGTCACTCAAGACAGACGGACAGACAGACAGTCAGTCAGTTAGTAAAGACAGACAGTCAGTCAGCCAAGATAGACAGACAGACAGTCAGTCAAGACAGACAGACAGACAGACAGACAGACAGTCAGTCAACACAGACAGTCACTCAGACAGTTATTCAAGACAGACAGACAGACAGCCAGTTAGTCAGTTAGTCAGGACAGACAGTCTGACAGACAGTCAGTCCGGGCAGACAGACAGACAGTTAGTCAAGACGGACAACCAGACAGACAGTCAGTCAGTTAGTAAAGACAGACAGTCAGTCAGCCAAGATAGACAGACAGACAGTCAGTCAAGACAGACAGACAGACAGACAGACAGACAGTCAGTCAACACAGACAGTCACTCAGACAGTTATTCAAGACAGACAGACAGACAGCCAGTTAGTCAGTTAGTCAGGACAGACAGACAGACAGACAGTCAGTCCGGGCAGACAGACAGACAGTTAGTCAAGACGGACAACCAGACAGACAGTCAGTCAGTTAGTAATGACAGACAGTCAGTCAGCCAAGATAGACAGACAGACAGTCAGTCAAGACAGACAGACAGACAGACAGACAGTCAGTCAACACAGACAGTCACTCAGACAGTTATTCAAGACAGGCAGACAGACAGACAGTTAGTCAGTTAGTCAGGACAGACAGACAGTCAGTCCGGACAGACAGACAGACAGTTAGTCAAGACGGACAAACAGACAGACTGACAGTCAGTCAACACAGACAGACACTCAGACAGTTATTCAAGACAGATAGACAGACAGCCAGTTAGTCAGTTAGTCAGGACAGACAGACAGACAGACAATCAGTCAGGACAGACAGACAGACAGACAGACAGTTAATCAAGACATACAAACAGACAGACAGTCAGTCAGTTAGTCAAGACAGACAGACAGTCAGTTAGTCAAGATAGACAGACAGACAGACAGTCAGTCAGCAAAGTCAAACAGACAGACAGCCAGTCAAGACAAACAGACAGTTAGTAAAGACAGACAGACAGACAGACTGTCAGTCAACACGGACAGACAGACAGACTGTCCAACTTGGACAACAAAGACACACAGACAGACAGTCAGTCAGTTAGTTGACAAACTTTCTGTCTGTCTGTTTCGGATCCTGACCCCAAGTTGGACTTAGTCAAATTTCAGTCAACGAACTCGGATCCTGACTCCAAGAAAACAGACAGACAGTCTGTCAATACAAACAGACAGACAGACAGTTAGTCAGTTGACTGACATTTGACTAAGTCCAACTTGGAGTCAGGACTGACATTTGACCAAGTCCAACTTGGAGTCAGGATCCGAGTTCGTTTTCTTGGAGTCAGGATCCGAGACAGTCAGTCACTCAAGACAGACGGACAGACAGACAGTCAGTCAGTTAGTAAAGACAGACACTCAGTCAGCCAAGATAAACAGACAGACAGTCAGTCAAGACAGACAGACAGACAGACAGTCAGTCAACACAGACAGTCACTCAGACAGTTATTCAAGACAGACAGACAGACAGCCAGTTAGTCAGTTAGTCAGGACAGACAGACAGACAGACAGTCAGTCCGGGAAGACAGACAGACAGTTAGTCAAGACGGACAAACAGACAGACAGTTAGTAAATTAGTAAAGACAGACAGTCAGTCAGCCAAGATAGACAGACAGACAGACAGACAGTCAGTCAGTTAGTAAAGACAGACAGTCAGTCAGCCAAGATAGACAGACAGACAGTCAGTCAAGACAGACAGACAGACAGACAGACAGTCAGTCAACACAGACAGTCACTCAGACAGTTATTCAAGACAGGCAGACAGACAGACAGTTAGTCAGTTAGTCAGGACAGACAGACAGACAGACAGTCAGTCCGGACAGACAGACAGACAGTTAGTCAAGACGGACAAACAGACAGACTGACAGTCAGTCAACACAGACAGACACTCAGACAGTTATTCAAGACAGACAGACAGACAGCCAGTTAGTCAGTTAGTCAGGACAGACAGACAGACAGACAATCAGTCAGGACAGACAGACAGACAGACAGACAGTTAATCAAGACATACAAACAGACAGACAGTCAGTCAGTTAGTCAAGACAGACAGACAGTCAGTTAGTCAAGATAGACAGACAGACAGACAGTCAGTTAGTCAAGATAGACAGACAGACAGACAGTCAGTCAGCAAAGTCAAACAGACAGACAGTCAGTCAAGACAAACAGACAGTTAGTAAAGACAGACAGACAGACAGACTGTCAGTCAACACGGAAAGACAGACAGACTGTCCAACTTGGACAACAAAGAAACACAGACAGACAGTCAGTCAGTCAGTTGACAAACTTTCTGTCTGTCTGTTTCGGATCCTGACCCCAAGTTGGACTTAGTTAAATTTCAGTCAACGCACTCGGATCCTGACTCAAAGTTTGACTAAGTCAAATTTCAGTCAACGAACTCGGATCCTGACTCCAAGAAAACAGACAGACAGTCTGTCAATACAAACTGACAGACAGACAGTTAGTCAGTTGACTGACATTTGACTAAGTCCAACTTGGAGTCAGGACTGACATTTGACCAAGTCCAACTTGGAGTCAGGATCCGAGTTCGTTTTCTTGGAGTCAGGATCCGAGACAGTCAGTCACTCAAGACAGACGGACAGACAGACAGTCAGTCAGTTAGTAAAGACAGACAGTCAGTCAGCCAAGATAGACAGACAGACAGTCAGTCAAGAAAGACAGACAGACAGACAGACAGACAGTCAGTCAACACAGACAGTCACTCAGACAGTTATTCAAGACAGACAGACAGACAGCCAGTTAGTCAGTTAGTCAGGACAGACAGACAGACAGACAGTCAGTCCGGGCAGACAGACAGACAGTTAGTCAAAACGGACAAACAGACAGACAGTCAGTCAGTTAGTAAAGACAGACCGTCAGTCAGCCAAGATAGACAGACAGACAGTCAGTCAAGACAGACAGACAGACAGTCAGTCAACACAGACAGTCACTCAGACAGTTATTCAAGACAGACAGACAGACAGACAGTTAGTCAGTTAGTCAGGACAGACAGACAGACAGACAGTCAGTCCGGACAGACAGACAGACAGTTAGTCAAGACGGACAAACAGACAGACTGACAGTCAGTCAACACTGACAGACACTCAGACAGTTATTCAAGACAGACAGACAGACAGCCATTTAGTCAGTTAGTCAGGACAGACAGACAGACAGACAGTCAGTCAGGACAGACAGACAGATAGACAGACAGTTAATCAAGACGAACAAACAGACAGACAGTCAGTCAGTTAGTCAAGACAGACAGATAGTCAGTTAGTCAAGACAGACAGACAGACAGACAGTCAGTCAGTCAAGACAGACAGACAGATAGTCAGTCAAGACAGACAGACAGATTTTTTTCTTGGATTCAGGATCCGAGTTGGTTGACTGAAATTTGACTAAGTCAAACTTGGAGCCAGGATCCGAGACAGACTGTCAGTCAAGACAGACAGACAGACAGTCAGTCAAGACAGACAGACAGACAGTCAGTCAAGACAGACAGACAGACAGTCAGTCAACACAAACAGACCGACAGAAAGTCAGTCAGTTATTCAAGACAGACAGACAGTCAGTCAGTTAGTCAGGACAGACACACAGACAGACAGTCAGTCAGTTAGTCAGGACAGACAGACAGGCAGACAGTCATTCAGTTAGTCAGGACAGACAGACAGACAGACAGTCAGTCAAGACGGACAGACAGACAGTCAAGACAGATAGACAAACAGAGAGTCATTCAAGACAGACAGACAGGCAGAAAGTCAGTAAACACAGACAGACAGACAGACAGTCAGTACGTTAGTCAAGACAGACAGACAGTTTGTCAATACAAACAGACAGACAGACAGTTAGTTAGTTGACTGACATTTGACCTAGTCCAACTTGGAGTAAAGACTGACATTTGACCAAGTCCAACTTGGAGTCAGGACCCGAGTTTGTTTTCTTGGAGTCAGGATCCGAGTTCGTTGACTAAAATTTGACCAAGTCCAACTTGGAGTCAGGATCCGAGTTCGTTGACTGAAATTTGACTAATCCAGTCAAAGACAGACAGACAGACAGTCAGTCAAGACAGACAGACAGACAGTCAGTCACGACAGACAGACAGGCAGACAGTCAATCAAGAAAGACATACAGTCAGTCAAGACAGACAGACAGACGTTTTCTTGGAGTCAGGATCCGAGTTCGTTGACTCCTAGCTTTTAGTTTTGGAGTAAGGATCCGAGTTCGTTGACTGACGTTGTCTTGACTGACTGTCTGTCAGTGTGTCTTGACTGACTGTCTGTCTGTCTGTCTTGACTGACTGTCTGTCTTGACTGACTGTCTGTCTTGACTGACTGTCTGTCTGTCTATCTGTCTGTCTGTCTGTCTGTCTGTCCGTCTGTCTGTCTTGACTGATTGTCTGTCTGTCTTGACTGACTGTTTGTCTGTCTTGACTGACTTTCTGTCTGTCTTGACTACTGTATGTCTGTCTTGACTGACTGTCTGTCTTTCTGTCTTTACTGAATGTCTGTCTGGGTATCTTTCTGTCTGTCTTTACTGACTGTCTGTCTGTTTGTCTTGACTGACTATCTGTCTCTCTGTCGTGACTGACTGTCTGTCTGTCTGTCTTGACTGACTGTCTGTCTTTCTGTCTGTCTGTCTTGACTGTCTGTCTGTCCGTCTGTCTGTCTTGACTGTCTGTCTGTCCGTCTGTCTGTCTTGACTGACTGTCTGTCTGTCTTGACTGACTGTCTGTCTGTCTTGACTGACTGTCTGTCTGTCTGTCTTGACTGACTGTCTGTCTGTCTTGACTGACTGTCTGTCTGTCTTGACTGACTGTCTGTCTGTCTTGACTGACTGTCTGTCTGACTGTCTGTTTGTCTGTCTGTCTGTCTTGACTAACTATCTGTCTGTCTGTCTTGACTGACTGTCTGTCTGTCTGTCTTGACTGACTATCTGTCTGTCTGTCTTGACTGAATGTCTGTCTGTCTGTCTGTCTGTGAGTCTTGACTGAATGTCTCTCTGTCTGTGTCTTGACTGACTGTCTGTCTGTCTGTCTTGACTGACTGTCTGTCTTTCTGTCTGTCTGTCTTGACTGTCTGTCTGTCCGTCTGTCTGTCTTGACTGTCTGTCTGTCCGTCTGTCTGTCTTGACTGACTGTCTGTCTGTCTTGACTGACTGTCTGTCTGTCTTGAATAACTGTCTGTCTGTCTTGACTGAATGTCTTGACTGACTGACTGTCTGTCTTGACTGTCTGTCTGTCTGTCTGTCTGTCCGTCTGTCTGTCTTGACTGACTATCTGTCTGTCTGTCTGTCTTGAATGACTGAATGTTTGTCTGTCTTGACTGACTTTCTGTCTGTTCGTCTTGACTGAATGTCAGTCTGTATGTCTGTCTGTCTTGACTGACTGTCTGTCTTTGTGTCTTTACTGAATGTCTGTCTGGGTATCTTTCTGTCTGTCTGTCTGTTTTTACTGACTGTCTGTCTGTTTGTCTTGAATGACTGTCTGTGTCTCTGTCTTGACTGACTGTCTGTCTGTCTGTCTTGACTGACTGTCTGTCTTTCTGTCTGTCTGTCTTGACTGTCTTTCTGTCCGTCTGTCTGTCTTGACTCTCTGTCTGTCCGTCTGTCTGTCTTGACTGACTGTCTGTCTGTCTTGACTGACTGTCTGTCTGTCTTGACTGACTGTCTGTCTGTCTTGACTGACTGTCTGTCTGTCTTGACTGACTGTCTGTCTGTCTTGACTGACTGTATGTCTGTCTGTCTGTCTCTCTGTCTAGACAAACTGCCTGAGTGTCTGTCTGTCTGTCTGCGTCTTGACTGACTGTCGGTCTGTCTTGACTGAATGTCTGTCTGTCTGTCTGTCTTGACTGACTGTCTGTCTGTCTTGACTAACTGACTGACTGTCTGTCTGTGTGTCTCTGTGGACTTACTGTCTGTTTGTCTTGACTGACTGTCTGTCTGTCTTGACTGACTGTCTGTCTGTCTGTCTGCTTGACCGATTGTCTTTCTGTTTGTCTGTCTTGACTGACTGTCTGTCTGTCTGTCTTGACTGAGTGTCTGTCTGTCTGTCTGTCTTGACTAACTGGCTGACTGTCTGTCTGTCTTGACTGACTGTCTGTCTGTCTGTCTTGACTAACTGTCTGTCTGTCTGTCTGTCTGACTGTGTGGACTTACTGTCTGTCTGTCTCTCTGTCTAGACAAACTGCCTGAGTGTCTGTCTGTCTGTCTGCGTCTTGACTGACTGTCGGTCTGTCTTGACTGAATGTCTGTCTGTCTGTCTGTCTTGACTGACTGTCTGTCTGTCTTGACTAACTGACTGACTGTCTGTCTGTGTGTCTCTGTGGACTTACTGTCTGTTTGTCTTGACTGACTGTCAGTCTGTCTTGACTGACTGTCTGTCTGTCTGTCTGCTTGACCGATTGTCTTTCTGTTTGTCTGTCTTGACTGACTGTCTGTCTGTCTGTCTGTCTGTCTTGACTGAGTGTCTGTCTGTCTGTCTGTCTTGACTAACTGGCTGTCTGTTTGTCTGTCTTGACTGACTGTCTGTCTGTCTGTCTGTCTGTCTTGACTGAGTGTCTGTCTGTCTGTCTGTCTTGACTAACTGGCTGACTGTCTGTCTGTCTTGACTGACTGTCTGTCTGTCTGTCTGTCTTGACTAACTGTCTGTCTGTCTGTCTGTCTGTCTGTGTGGACTTACTGTCTGTTTGTCTTGACTGACTTTCTGTCTGTCTTGACTGACTGTCTGTCTGTCTTGACTGACTGTCTGTCTGTCTTGACTGACTGTCTGTCTGTCTGTCTGCTTGACTGATTGTCTGTCTGTTTGTCTGTCTTGACTGACTGTCTGTCTGTCTGTATGTCTGTCTTGACTGAGTGTCTGTCTGTCTCTCTGTCTTGACTAACTGACTGACTGTCTGTCTGTCTGTTTGTCTTGACTGACTGTCTGTCTGTCTGTCTTGACTGACTGTCTGTATGTCTGTCTGTCTTGACCGACTGCCTGTCTGTTTGTCTTGACTGACTGTCTGTCTGTCTGTCTTGACTGACTTTCTGTCTGTCTGTCTGTCTTGACTGACTGTCTGTATGTCTGTCCTGACTGACTGTCTGTCTGTCTGTCTGTCTGTCTTGACTGACTGTCGGTCTGTCTTGACTGAATGTCTGTCTGTCTGTCTGTCTGTCTTGACTAACTGACTGACTCTCTGTCTGTCTGTCTGTGTGGACTTCCTGTATGTTTGTCTGTTTGTCTTGACTGACTGTCTGTCTGTCTGTCTGCTTGACCGATTGTCTGTCTGTTTGTCTGTCTTGACTGACTGTCTGTCTGTCTGTCTTGACTGAGTGTCTGTCTGTCTGTCTGTCTTGACTAACTGGCTGACTGTCTGTCTGTCTAGACTGACTGTCTGTTTGTATGTCTGTCTGTCTGTCTGTCTGTCTGTCTGTTTGTGCTTACTGACCTACTAACTCTCTGTCTGTCTTGACTTACTGTCTGTCTGACTGTCTGTCTTGACTGACCTTCTGTCTGTCTTGACTGACTGTCTGTCTGTCTGTCTGTCTTGACTGACTGTCTGTCTGTCTGTCTTGACTGACTGTCTGTCTGTCTTGACTGACTGTCTGTCTGTCTGTCTGTCTGTCTAGACTAACTGACTGACTGTCTGTCTGTCTGTCTGTGTTGACTGAAGGTCTGTCTGTCTGTCTGTCTTGACTGACTGTCTGTCTGTCTTGACTGACTGTCTGTCTGTCTTGACTGACTGTCTGTCTGTCTTGACTGACTGTCTGTCTGTCTTGACTGACTGACTGTCTGTCTGTCTGTCTGTCTGTCTGTCTTGACTGACTGTCTGTCTGTCTGTCTGTCTTGACTGACTGTATGTCTGTATGTCTGTCTTGACTGACTGTCTGTCTGTCTAGACTAACTGACTGACAGTCTGTCTGTCTGTCTGTGTTGACATACGGTCTGTCTGTATGTCTGTCTTGACTGTCTGTCTGTCTTGACTGATTGTCTGTCTGTCTGTCTTGACTGACTGTCTGTCTGCCTGTCTGTCTCGACTGACTGTCTGTCTATATGTCTGTCTTGACTGACCGTCTGTCTGTCTGTCTTTCTTGATTAACTGACTTACTGTCTGTCTGTCTGTCTGTGTTAACTAATGGTCTGTCTGTCTTGACTGTCTGTCTGTCTTGACTGTCTGTCTGTCTGTCTGTCTGTCTATCTTGACTGACTGTTTGTCTGTCTTGACTAACTGACTGACTGTCTGTCTGTCTGTCTGTTTGTGTTGAATGAATGTCTGTCTGTCTTGACTAACTGACGACTGTCTGTCTGTGTTTACTGACTGTCTGTCTGTCTGTCTGTCTGTCTGTCTGTCTTGACTGACTGTCTGTCTGTCTGTCTGTCTTGACTGACTGTATGTCTGTATGTCTGTCTTGACTGACTGTCTGTCTGTCTAGACTAACTGACTGACAGTCTGTCTGTCTGTCTGTGTTGACTGACGGTCTGTCTGTCTTTCTTGATTAACTGACTTACTGTCTGTCTGTCTGTCTGTGTTAACTGATGGTCTGTCTGTCTGTCTGTCTTGACTGTCTGTCTGTCTTGACTGTCTGTCTGTCTGTCTATCTTGACTGACTGTCTGTCTGTCTTGACTGACTGACTGTCTGTCTGTCTGTCTGTCTGTCTGTCTTGACTGACTGTCTGTCTGTCTTTCTGTCTTGACTGACTGTATTTCTGTATGTCTGTCTTGACTGACTGTCTGTCTGTCTAGACTAACTGACTGACAGTCTGTCTGTCTGTCTGTGTTGACTGACGGTCTGTCTGTATGTCTGTCTTGACTGTCTGTCTGTCTTGACTGATTGTCTGTCTGTCTGTCTTGACTGACTGTCTTTTCTGCCTGTCTGTCTCGACTGACTGTCTGTATGTATGTCTGTCTTGAATGACCGTCTGTCTGTCTGTCTTTCTTGATTAACTGACTTACTGTCTGTCTGTCCGTCTGTGTTAACTGATGGTCTGTCTGTCTGTCTGTCTTGACTGTCTGTCTGTCTTGACTGTCTGTCTGTCTGTCTGTCTCTCTGTCTTGACTAACTGGCTGACTGTCTGTCTGTCTTGACTGACTGTCTGTCTGTCTGTCCGTCTTGACTAACTGTCTGTCTGTCTGTCTGTCTGTCTGTGTGGACTTACTGTCTGTTTGTCTTGACTGACTGTCTGTCTGTCTTGACTGACTGTCTGTCTGCTTGACCGATTGTCTGTCTGTTTGTCTGTCTTGACTGACTGTATGTCTGTCTGTCTGTCTGCCTTGACTGAGTGTCTGTCTGTCTCTCTGTCTTGACTAACTGACTGACTGTCTGTCTGTCTGTTTGTCTTGACTGACTGTCTGTCTGTCTGTCTTGACTGACTGTCTGTATGTCTGTCTGTCTTGACCGACTGTCTGTCTGTTTGTCTTGACTGACTGTCTGTCTGTCTGTCTTGACTAACTGACTGACTGTCTGTCTGTCTGTCTGTTTGTGTTGAATGAATGTCTGTCTGTCTTGACTAACTGACGACTGTCTGTCCGTGTTTACTGACTGTCTGTCTGTCTGTCTGTCTGTCTGTCTGTCTGTCTTGACTGACTGTCTGTCTGTCTGTCTGTCTTGACTGACTGTATGTCTGTATGTCTGTCTTGACTGACTGTCTGTCTGTCTAGACTAACTGACTGACAGTCTGTCTGTCTGTCTGTGTTGACTGACGGTCTGTCTGTATGTCTGTCTTGACTGTCTGTCTGTCTTGACTGATTGTCTGTCTGTCTGTCTTGACTGACTGTCTGTCTGTATGTCTGTCTTGACTGACCGTCTGTCTGTCTGTCTTTCTTGATTAACTGACTTACTGTCTGTCTGTCTGTCTGTGTTAACTGATGGTCTGTCTGTCTGTCTGTCTTGACTGTCTGTCTGTCTTGACTGTCTGTCTGTCTGTCTATCTTGACTGACTGTTTGTCTGTCTTGACTAACTGATTGACTGTCTGTCTGTCTGTCTGTTTGTGTTGACTGACTGTCTGTCTGTCTGTTTGTCTGTCTTGTCGGACTGTCTGTCTGTCTGACTGTCTGTCTGTCTTGACTGACTGTTTGTCTGTCTTGACTAACTGACTGACTGTCTGTTTTGACTGAATGTCTGTATGTCTGTCCTGACTGACTGTCTGTCTGTCTGTCTTGAATGACTGTCTGTCTGTCTTGACTGAATGTCTGTCTGTCTGTCTGTCTAGACAAACTGACTGACTGTCTGTCTGTCTGTCTGCGTTGACCGACGGCCTTTCTGTATATCTGTCATGACTGTTTGTCTGTCTTGACTGATTGTCTGTCTGTCTGTCTTGACTGACTGTCTGTCTGTCTGTCTGTCTGTCTTGACTGACTGTCGGTCTGTCTTGACTGAATGTCTGTCTGTCTGTCTGTCTTGACTGACTGTCTGTCTGTCTTGACTAACTGACTGACTGTCTGTCTGTCTGTCTGTGTGGACTTACTGTCTGTCTGTCTTGACTGACTTTCTGTCTGTCTGTCTGCTTGACCGATTGTCTGTCTGTTTGTCTGTCTTGACTGACTGTCTGTCTGTCTGTCTGTCTGTCTTGACTGAGTGTCTGTCTGTCTGTCTGTCTTGACTAACTGGCTGACTGTCTGTCTGTCTTGACTGACTGTCTGTCTGTCTGTCTGTCTTGACTAACTGTCTGTCTGTCTGTCTGTCTGTCTTTGTGGACTTACTGTCTGTTTGTCTTGACTGACTGTCTGTCTGTCTGTCTGCTTGACCGATTGTCTGTTTGTTTGTCTGCCTTGACTGACTGTCTGTCTGTCTGTCTGTCTGTCTTGACTGAGTGTCTGTCTGTCTTGACTAACTGGCTGTCTGTTTGTCTGTCTTGACTGACTGTCTGTCTGTCAGTCTGTCTGTCTTGACTGAGTGTCTGTCTGTCTCTCTGTCTTGACTAACTGGCTGACTGTCTGTCTGTCTTGACTGACTGTCTGTCTGTCTGTCCGTCTTGACTAACTGTCTGTCTGTCTGTCTGTCTGTCTGTGTGGACTTACTGTCTGTTTGTCTTGACTGACTGTCTGTCTGTCTTGACTGACTGTCTGTCTGCTTGACCGATTGTCTGTCTGTTTGTCTGTCTTGACTGACTGTATGTCTGTCTGTCTGTCTGCCTTGACTGAGTGTCTGTCTGTCTCTCTGTCTTGACTAACTGACTGACTGTCTGTCTGTCTGTTTGTCTTGACTGACTGTCTGTCTGTCTGTCTTGACTGACTGTCTGTATGTCTGTCTGTCTTGACCGACTGTCTGTCTGTTTGTCTTGACTGACTGTCTGTCTGTCTGTCTTGACTGACTTTCTGTCTGTCTGTCTGTCTTGACTGACTGTCTGTATGTCTGTCCTGACTGACTGTCTGTCTGTCTGTCTTTCTGTCTTGACTGACTGTCGGTCTGTCTTGACTGAATGTCTGTCTGTCTTGACTGACTGTCTGTCTGTCTTGACTGACTGTCTGTCTGTCTTGACTGACTGTATGTCTGTCTGTCTGTCTCTCTGTCTAGACAAACTGCCTGAGTGTCTGTCTGTCTGTCTGCGTCTTGACTGACTGTCGGTCTGTCTTGACTGAATGTCTGTCTGTCTGTCTGTCTTGACTGACTGTCTGTCTGTCTTGACTAACTGACTGACTGTCTGTCTGTGTGTCTCTGTGGACTTACTGTCTGTTTGTCTTGACTGACTGTCTGTCTGTCTTGACTGACTGTCTGTCTGTCTGTCTGCTTGACCGATTGTCTTTCTGTTTGTCTGTCTTGACTGACTGTCTGTCTGTCTGTCTGTCTGTCTTGACTGAGTGTCTGTCTGTCTGTCTGTCTGTCTTGACCGACTGCCTGTCTGTTTGTCTTGACTGACTGTCTGTCTGTCTGTCTTGACTGACTTTCTGTCTGTCTGTCTGTCTTGACTGACTGTCTGTATGTCTGTCCTGACTGACTGTCTGTCTGTCTGTCTGTCTGTCTTGACTGACTGTCGGTCTGTCTTGACTGAATGTCTGTCTGTCTGTCTGTCTGTCTTGACTAACTGACTGACTCTCTGTCTGTCTGTCTGTGTGGACTTCCTGTATGTTTGTCTGTTTGTCTTGACTGACTGTCTGTCTGTCTGTCTGCTTGACCGATTGTCTGTCTGTTTGTCTGTCTTGACTGACTGTCTGTCTGTCTGTCTTGACTGAGTGTCTGTCTGTCTGTCTGTCTTGACTAACTGGCTGACTGTCTGTCTGTCTAGACTGACTGTCTGTTTGTATGTCTGTCTGTCTGTCTGTCTGTCTGTCTGTTTGTGCTTACTGACCTACTAACTCTCTGTCTGTCTTGACTTACTGTCTGTCTGACTGTCTGTCTTGACTGACCTTCTGTCTGTCTTGACTGACTGTCTGTCTGTCTGTCTGTCTTGACTGACTGTCTGTCTGTCTGTCTTGACTGACTGTCTGTCTGTCTTGACTGACTGTCTGTCTGTCTGTCTGTCTGTCTAGACTAACTGACTGACTGTCTGTCTGTCTGTCTGTGTTGACTGAAGGTCTGTCTGTCTGTCTGTCTTGACTGACTGTCTGTCTGTCTTGACTGACTGTCTGTCTGTCTTGACTGACTGTCTGTCTGTCTTGACTGACTGTCTGTCTGTCTTGACTGACTGACTGTCTGTCTGTCTGTCTGTCTGTCTGTCTTGACTGACTGTCTGTCTGTCTGTCTGTCTTGACTGACTGTATGTCTGTATGTCTGTCTTGACTGACTGTCTGTCTGTCTAGACTAACTGACTGACAGTCTGTCTGTCTGTCTGTGTTGACATACGGTCTGTCTGTATGTCTGTCTTGACTGTCTGTCTGTCTTGACTGATTGTCTGTCTGTCTGTCTTGACTGACTGTCTGTCTGCCTGTCTGTCTCGACTGACTGTCTGTCTATATGTCTGTCTTGACTGACCGTCTGTCTGTCTGTCTTTCTTGATTAACTGACTTACTGTCTGTCTGTCTGTCTGTGTTAACTGATGGTCTGTCTGTCTTGACTGTCTGTCTGTCTTGACTGTCTGTCTGTCTGTCTGTCTGTCTATCTTGACTGACTGTTTGTCTGTCTTGACTAACTGACTGACTGTCTGTCTGTCTGTCTGTTTGTGTTGAATGAATGTCTGTCTGTCTTGACTAACTGACGACTGTCTGTCTGTGTTTACTGACTGTCTGTCTGTCTGTCTGTCTGTCTGTCTGTCTTGACTGACTGTCTGTCTGTCTGTCTGTCTGTCTGTCTTGACTGACTGTATGTCTGTATGTCTGTCTTGACTGACTGTCTGTCTGTCTAGACTAACTGACTGACAGTCTGTCTGTCTGTCTGTGTTGACTGACGGTCTGTCTGTCTTTCTTGATTAACTGACTTACTGTCTGTCTGTCTGTCTGTGTTAACTGATGGTCTGTCTGTCTGTCTGTCTTGACTGTCTGTCTGTCTTGACTGTCTGTCTGTCTGTCTATCTTGACTGACTGTCTGTCTGTCTTGACTGACTGACTGTCTGTCTGTCTGTCTGTCTGTCTGTCTTGACTGACTGTCTGTCTGTCTGTCTGTCTTGACTGACTGTATTTCTGTATGTCTGTCTTGACTGACTGTCTGTCTGTCTAGACTAACTGACTGACAGTCTGTCTGTCTGTCTGTGTTGACTGACGGTCTGTCTGTATGTCTGTCTTGACTGTCTGTCTGTCTTGACTGATTGTCTGTCTGTCTGTCTTGACTGACTGTCTTTTCTGCCTGTCTGTCTCGACTGACTGTCTGTATGTATGTCTGTCTTGAATGACCGTCTGTCTGTCTGTCTTTCTTGATTAACTGACTTACTGTCTGTCTGTCCGTCTGTGTTAACTGATGGTCTGTCTGTCTGTCTGTCTTGACTGTCTGTCTGTCTTGACTGTCTGTCTGTCTGTCTGTCTCTCTGTCTTGACTAACTGGCTGACTGTCTGTCTGTCTTGACTGACTGTCTGTCTGTCTGTCCGTCTTGACTAACTGTCTGTCTGTCTGTCTGTCTGTCTGTGTGGACTTACTGTCTGTTTGTCTTGACTGACTGTCTGTCTGTCTTGACTGACTGTCTGTCTGCTTGACCGATTGTCTGTCTGTTTGTCTGTCTTGACTGACTGTATGTCTGTCTGTCTGTCTGCCTTGACTGAGTGTCTGTCTGTCTCTCTGTCTTGACTAACTGACTGACTGTCTGTCTGTCTGTTTGTCTTGACTGACTGTCTGTCTGTCTGTCTTGACTGACTGTCTGTATGTCTGTCTGTCTTGACCGACTGTCTGTCTGTTTGTCTTGACTGACTGTCTGTCTGTCTGTCTTGACTAACTGACTGACTGTCTGTCTGTCTGTCTGTTTGTGTTGAATGAATGTCTGTCTGTCTTGACTAACTGACGACTGTCTGTCCGTGTTTACTGACTGTCTGTCTGTCTGTCTGTCTGTCTGTCTGTCTGTCTTGACTGACTGTCTGTCTGTCTGTCTGTCTTGACTGACTGTATGTCTGTATGTCTGTCTTGACTGACTGTCTGTCTGTCTAGACTAACTGACTGACAGTCTGTCTGTCTGTCTGTGTTGACTGACGGTCTGTCTGTATGTCTGTCTTGACTGTCTGTCTGTCTTGACTGATTGTCTGTCTGTCTGTCTTGACTGACTGTCTGTCTGTATGTCTGTCTTGACTGACCGTCTGTCTGTCTGTCTTTCTTGATTAACTGACTTACTGTCTGTCTGTCTGTCTGTGTTAACTGATGGTCTGTCTGTCTGTCTGTCTTGACTGTCTGTCTGTCTTGACTGTCTGTCTGTCTGTCTATCTTGACTGACTGTTTGTCTGTCTTGACTAACTGACTGACTGTCTGTCTGTCTGTCTGTTTGTGTTGACTGACTGTCTGTCTGTCTGTTTGTCTGTCTTGTCGGACTGTCTGTCTGTCTGACTGTCTGTCTGTCTTGACTGACTGTTTGTCTGTCTTGACTAACTGACTGACTGTCTGTTTTGACTGAATGTCTGTATGTCTGTCCTGACTGACTGTCTGTCTGTCTGTCTTGAATGACTGTCTGTCTGTCTTGACTGAATGTCTGTCTGTCTGTCTGTCTAGACAAACTGACTGACTGTCTGTCTGTCTGTCTGCGTTGACCGACGGCCTTTCTGTATATCTGTCATGACTGTTTGTCTGTCTTGACTGATTGTCTGTCTGTCTGTCTTGACTGACTGTCTGTCTGTCTGTCTGTCTGTCTTGACTGACTGTCGGTCTGTCTTGACTGAATGTCTGTCTGTCTGTCTGTCTTGACTGACTGTCTGTCTGTCTTGACTAACTGACTGACTGTCTGTCTGTCTGTCTGTGTGGACTTACTGTCTGTCTGTCTTGACTGACTTTCTGTCTGTCTGTCTGCTTGACCGATTGTCTGTCTGTTTGTCTGTCTTGACTGACTGTCTGTCTGTCTGTCTGTCTGTCTTGACTGAGTGTCTGTCTGTCTGTCTGTCTTGACTAACTGGCTGACTGTCTGTCTGTCTTGACTGACTGTCTGTCTGTCTGTCTGTCTTGACTAACTGTCTGTCTGTCTGTCTGTCTGTCTTTGTGGACTTACTGTCTGTTTGTCTTGACTGACTGTCTGTCTGTCTGTCTGCTTGACCGATTGTCTGTTTGTTTGTCTGCCTTGACTGACTGTCTGTCTGTCTGTCTGTCTGTCTTGACTGAGTGTCTGTCTGTCTTGACTAACTGGCTGTCTGTTTGTCTGTCTTGACTGACTGTCTGTCTGTCAGTCTGTCTGTCTTGACTGAGTGTCTGTCTGTCTCTCTGTCTTGACTAACTGGCTGACTGTCTGTCTGTCTTGACTGACTGTCTGTCTGTCTGTCCGTCTTGACTAACTGTCTGTCTGTCTGTCTGTCTGTCTGTGTGGACTTACTGTCTGTTTGTCTTGACTGACTGTCTGTCTGTCTTGACTGACTGTCTGTCTGCTTGACCGATTGTCTGTCTGTTTGTCTGTCTTGACTGACTGTATGTCTGTCTGTCTGTCTGCCTTGACTGAGTGTCTGTCTGTCTCTCTGTCTTGACTAACTGACTGACTGTCTGTCTGTCTGTTTGTCTTGACTGACTGTCTGTCTGTCTGTCTTGACTGACTGTCTGTATGTCTGTCTGTCTTGACCGACTGTCTGTCTGTTTGTCTTGACTGACTGTCTGTCTGTCTGTCTTGACTGACTTTCTGTCTGTCTGTCTGTCTTGACTGACTGTCTGTATGTCTGTCCTGACTGACTGTCTGTCTGTCTGTCTTTCTGTCTTGACTGACTGTCGGTCTGTCTTGACTGAATGTCTGTCTGTCTTGACTGACTGTCTGTCTGTCTTGACTGACTGTCTGTCTGTCTTGACTGACTGTATGTCTGTCTGTCTGTCTCTCTGTCTAGACAAACTGCCTGAGTGTCTGTCTGTCTGTCTGCGTCTTGACTGACTGTCGGTCTGTCTTGACTGAATGTCTGTCTGTCTGTCTGTCTTGACTGACTGTCTGTCTGTCTTGACTAACTGACTGACTGTCTGTCTGTGTGTCTCTGTGGACTTACTGTCTGTTTGTCTTGACTGACTGTCTGTCTGTCTTGACTGACTGTCTGTCTGTCTGTCTGCTTGACCGATTGTCTTTCTGTTTGTCTGTCTTGACTGACTGTCTGTCTGTCTGTCTGTCTGTCTTGACTGAGTGTCTGTCTGTCTGTCTGTCTGTCTTGACTAACTGGCTGACTGTCTGTCTGTCTTGACTGACTGTCTGTCTGTCTGTCTTGACTAACTGTCTGTCTGTCTGTCTGTCTGACTGTGTGGACTTACTGTCTGTTTGTCTCTCTGTCTAGACAAACTGCCTGAGTGTCTGTCTGTCTGTCTGCGTCTTGACTGACTGTCGGTCTGTCTTGACTGAATGTCTGTCTGTCTTGACTGACTGTCTGTCTGTCTTGAATAACTGTCTGTCTGTCTTGACTGAATGTCTTGACTGACTGACTGTCTGTCTTGACTGTCTGTCTGTCTGTCCGTCTGTCTGTCTTGACTGACTATCTGTCTGTCTGTCTGTCTTGAATGACTGAATGTTTGTCTGTCTTGACTGACTGTCTGTCTGTTCGTCTTGACTGAATGTCAGTCTGTATGTCTGTCTGTCTTGACTGACTGTCTGTCTTTGTGTCTTTACTGAATGTCTGTCTGGGTATCTTTCTGTCTGTCTGTCTGTTTTTACTGACTGTCTGTCTGTTTGTCTTGAATGACTGTCTGTGTCTCTGTCTTGACTGACTGTCTGTCTGTCTGTCTTGACTGACTGTCTGTCTTTCTGTCAGTCTGTCTTGACTGTCTTTCTGTCCGTCTGTCTGTCTTGACTCTCTGTCTGTCCGTCTGTCTGTCTTGACTGACTGTCTGTCTGTCTTGACTGACTGTCTGTCTGTCTTGACTGACTGTATGTCTGTCTGTCTGTCTCTCTGTCTAGACAAACTGCCTGAGTGTCTGTCTGTCTGTCTGCGTCTTGACTGACTGTCGGTCTGTCTTGACTGAATGTCTGTCTGTCTGTCTGTCTTGACTGACTGTCTGTCTGTCTTGACTAACTGACTGACTGTCTGTCTGTGTGTCTCTGTGGACTTACTGTCTGTTTGTCTTGACTGACTGTCTGTCTGTCTTGACTGACTGTCTGTCTGTCTGTCTGCTTGACCGATTGTCTTTCTGTTTGTCTGTCTTGACTGACTGTCTGTCTGTCTGTCTTGACTGAGTGTCTGTCTGTCTGTCTGTCTTGACTAACTGGCTGACTGTCTGTCTGTCTTGACTGACTGTCTGTCTGTCTGTCTTGACTAACTGTCTGTCTGTCTGTCTGTCTGACTGTGTGGACTTACTGTCTGTCTGTCTCTCTGTCTAGACAAACTGCCTGAGTGTCTGTCTGTCTGTCTGCGTCTTGACTGACTGTCGGTCTGTCTTGACTGAATGTCTGTCTGTCTGTCTGTCTTGACTGACTGTCTGTCTGTCTTGACTAACTGACTGACTGTCTGTCTGTGTGTCTCTGTGGACTTACTGTCTGTTTGTCTTGACTGACTGTCTGTCTGTCTTGACTGACTGTCTGTCTGTCTGTCTGCTTGACCGATTGTCTTTCTGTTTGTCTGTCTTGACTGACTGTCTGTCTGTCTGTCTGTCTGTCTGTCTTGACTGAGTGTCTGTCTGTCTGTCTGTCTTGACTAACTGGCTCTCTGTTTGTCTGTCTTGACTGACTGTCTGTCTGTCTGTCTGTCTGTCTTGACTGAGTGTCTGTCTGTCTGTCTGTCTTGACTAACTGGCTGACTGTCTGTCTGTCTTGACTGACTGTCTGTCTGTCTGTCTGTCTTGACTAACTGTCTGTCTGTCTGTCTGTCTGTCTGTGTGGACTTACTGTCTGTTTGTCTTGACTGACTTTCTGTCTGTCTTGACTGACTGTCTGTCTGTCTTGACTGACTGTCTGTCTGTCTTGACTGACTGTCTGTCTGTCTGTCTGCTTGACTGATTGTCTGTCTGTTTGTCTGTCTTGACTGACTGTCTGTCTGTCTGTATGTCTGTCTTGACTGAGTGTCTGTCTGTCTCTCTGTCTTGACTAACTGACTGACTGTCTGTCCGTCTGTTTGTCTTGACTGACTGTCTGTCTGTCTGTCTTGACTGACTGTCTGTATGTCTGTCTGTCTTGACCGACTGCCTGTCTGTTTGTCTTGACTGACTGTCTGTCTGTCTGTCTTGACTGACTTTCTGTCTGTCTGTCTGTCTTGACTGACTGTCTGTATGTCTGTCCTGACTGACTGTCTGTCTGTCTGTCTGTCTGTCTTGACTGACTGTCGGTCTGTCTTGACTGAATGTCTGTCTGTCTGTCTGTCTGTCTTGACTAACTGACTGACTCTCTGTCTGTCTGTCTGTGTGGACTTCCTGTATGTTTGTCTGTTTGTCTTGACTGACTGTCTGTCTGTCTGTCTGCTTGACCGATTGTCTGTCTGTTTGTCTGTCTTGACTGACTGTCTGTCTGTCTGTCTTGACTGAGTGTCTGTCTGTCTGTCTGTCTTGACTAACTGGCTGACTGTCTGTCTGTCTAGACTGACTGTCTGTTTGTATGTCTGTCTGTCTGTCTGTCTGTCTGTCTGTTTGTGCTTACTGACCTACTAACTCTCTGTCTGTCTTGACTTACTGTCTGTCTGACTGTCTGTCTTGACTGACCTTCTGTCTGTCTTGACTGACTGTCTGTCTGTCTGTCTGTCTTGACTGACTGTCTGTCTGTCTGTCTTGACTGACTGTCTGTCTGTCTTGACTGACTGTCTGTCTGTCTGTCTGTCTGTCTAGACTAACTGACTGACTGTCTGTCTGTCTGTCTGTGTTGACTGAAGGTCTGTCTTGACTGACTGTCTGTCTGTCTTGACTGACTGTCTGTCTGTCTTGACTGACTGTCTGTCTGTCTTGACTGACTGTCTGTCTGTCTTGACTGACTGACTGTCTGTCTGTCTGTCTGTCTGTCTGTCTTGACTGACTGTCTGTCTGTCTGTCTGTCTTGACTGACTGTATGTCTGTATGTCTGTCTTGACTGACTGTCTGTCTGTCTAGACTAACTGACTGACAGTCTGTCTGTCTGTCTGTGTTGACATACGGTCTGTCTGTATGTCTGTCTTGACTGTCTGTCTGTCTTGACTGATTGTCTGTCTGTCTGTCTTGACTGACTGTCTGTCTGCCTGTCTGTCTCGACTGACTGTCTGTCTATATGTCTGTCTTGACTGACCGTCTGTCTGTCTGTCTTTCTTGATTAACTGACTTACTGTCTGTCTGTCTGTCTGTGTTAACTGATGGTCTGTCTGTCTTGACTGTCTGTCTGTCTTGACTGTCTGTCTGTCTGTCTGTCTGTCTATCTTGACTGACTGTTTGTCTGTCTTGACTAACTGACTGACTGTCTGTCTGTCTGTCTGTTTGTGTTGAATGAATGTCTGTCTGTCTTGACTAACTGACGACTGTCTGTCTGTGTTTACTGACTGTCTGTCTGTCTGTCTGTCTGTCTGTCTGTCTTGACTGACTGTCTGTCTGTCTGTCTGTCTTGACTGACTGTATGTCTGTATGTCTGTCTTGACTGACTGTCTGTCTGTCTAGACTAACTGACTGACAGTCTGTCTGTCTGTCTGTGTTGACTGACGGTCTGTCTGTCTTTCTTGATTAACTGACTTACTGTCTGTCTGTCTGTCTGTGTTAACTGATGGTCTGTCTGTCTGTCTGTCTTGACTGTCTGTCTGTCTTGACTGTCTGTCTGTCTGTCTATCTTGACTGACTGTCTGTCTGTCTTGACTGACTGACTGTCTGTCTGTCTGTCTGTCTGTCTGTCTTGACTGACTGTCTGTCTGTCTGTCTGTCTTGACTGACTGTATTTCTGTATGTCTGTCTTGACTGACTGTCTGTCTGTCTAGACTAACTGACTGACAGTCTGTCTGTCTGTCTGTGTTGACTGACGGTCTGTCTGTATGTCTGTCTTGACTGTCTGTCTGTCTTGACTGATTGTCTGTCTGTCTGTCTTGACTGACTGTCTTTTCTGCCTGTCTGTCTCGACTGACTGTCTGTATGTATGTCTGTCTTGAATGACCGTCTGTCTGTCTGTCTTTCTTGATTAACTGACTTACTGTCTGTCTGTCCGTCTGTGTTAACTGATGGTCTGTCTGTCTGTCTGTCTTGACTGTCTGTCTGTCTTGACTGTCTGTCTGTCTGTCTGTCTCTCTGTCTTGACTAACTGGCTGACTGTCTGTCTGTCTTGACTGACTGTCTGTCTGTCTGTCCGTCTTGACTAACTGTCTGTCTGTCTGTCTGTCTGTCTGTGTGGACTTACTGTCTGTTTGTCTTGACTGACTGTCTGTCTGTCTTGACTGACTGTCTGTCTGCTTGACCGATTGTCTGTCTGTTTGTCTGTCTTGACTGACTGTATGTCTGTCTGTCTGTCTGCCTTGACTGAGTGTCTGTCTGTCTCTCTGTCTTGACTAACTGACTGACTGTCTGTCTGTCTGTTTGTCTTGACTGACTGTCTGTCTGTCTGTCTTGACTGACTGTCTGTATGTCTGTCTGTCTTGACCGACTGTCTGTCTGTTTGTCTTGACTGACTGTCTGTCTGTCTGTCTTGACTAACTGACTGACTGTCTGTCTGTCTGTCTGTTTGTGTTGAATGAATGTCTGTCTGTCTTGACTAACTGACGACTGTCTGTCCGTGTTTACTGACTGTCTGTCTGTCTGTCTGTCTGTCTGTCTGTCTGTCTTGACTGACTGTCTGTCTGTCTATCTGTCTTGACTGACTGTATGTCTGTATGTCTGTCTTGACTGACTGTCTGTCTGTCTAGACTAACTGACTGACAGTCTGTCTGTCTGTCTGTGTTGACTGACGGTCTGTCTGTATGTCTGTCTTGACTGTCTGTCTGTCTTGACTGATTGTCTGTCTGTCTGTCTTGACTGACTGTCTGTCTGTATGTCTGTCTTGACTGACCGTCTGTCTGTCTGTCTTTCTTGATTAACTGACTTACTGTCTGTCTGTCTGTCTGTGTTAACTGATGGTCTGTCTGTCTGTCTGTCTTGACTGTCTGTCTGTCTTGACTGTCTGTCTGTCTGTCTATCTTGACTGACTGTTTGTCTGTCTTGACTAACTGACTGACTGTCTGTCTGTCTGTCTGTTTGTGTTGACTGACTGTCTGTCTGTCTGTTTGTCTGTCTTGTCGGACTGTCTGTCTGTCTGACTGTCTGTCTGTCTTGACTGACTGTTTGTCTGTCTTGACTAACTGACTGACTGTCTGTTTTGACTGAATGTCTGTATGTCTGTCCTGACTGATTGTCTGTCTGTCTGTCTTGAATGACTGTCTGTCTGTCTTGACTGAATGTCTGTCTGTCTGTCTGTCTAGACAAACTGACTGACTGTCTGTCTGTCTGTCTGCGTTGACCGACGGCCTTTCTGTATATCTGTCATGACTGTTTGTCTGTCTTGACTGATTGTCTGTCTGTCTGTCTTGACTGACTGTCTGTCTGTCTGTCTGTCTGTCTTGACTGACTGTCGGTCTGTCTTGACTGAATGTCTGTCTGTCTGTCTGTCTTGACTGACTGTCTGTCTGTCTTGACTAACTGACTGACTGTCTGTCTGTCTGTCTGTGTGGACTTACTGTCTGTCTGTCTTGACTGACTTTCTGTCTGTCTGTCTGCTTGACCGATTGTCTGTCTGTTTGTCTGTCTTGACTGACTGTCTGTCTGTCTGTCTGTCTGTCTTGACTGAGTGTCTGTCTGTCTGTCTGTCTTGACTAACTGGCTGACTGTCTGTCTGTCTTGACTGACTGTCTGTCTGTCTGTCTGTCTTGACTAACTGTCTGTCTGTCTGTCTGTCTGTCTTTGTGGACTTACTGTCTGTTTGTCTTGACTGACTGTCTGTCTGTCTGTCTGCTTGACCGATTGTCTGTTTGTTTGTCTGCCTTGACTGACTGTCTGTCTGTCTGTCTGTCTGTCTTGACTGAGTGTCTGTCTGTCTTGACTAACTGGCTGTCTGTTTGTCTGTCTTGACTGACTGTCTGTCTGTCAGTCTGTCTGTCTTGACTGAGTGTCTGTCTGTCTCTCTGTCTTGACTAACTGGCTGACTGTCTGTCTGTCTTGACTGACTGTCTGTCTGTCTGTCCGTCTTGACTAACTGTCTGTCTGTCTGTCTGTCTGTCTGTGTGGACTTACTGTCTGTTTGTCTTGACTGACTGTCTGTCTGTCTTGACTGACTGTCTGTCTGCTTGACCGATTGTCTGTCTGTTTGTCTGTCTTGACTGACTGTATGTCTGTATGTCTGTCTGCCTTGACTGAGTGTCTGTCTGTCTCTCTGTCTTGACTAACTGACTGACTGTCTGTCTGTCTGTTTGTCTTGACTGACTGTCTGTCTGTCTGTCTTGACTGACTGTCTGTATGTCTGTCTGTCTTGACCGACTGTCTGTCTGTTTGTCTTGACTGACTGTCTGTCTGTCTGTCTTGACTGACTTTCTGTCTGTCTGTCTGTCTTGACTGACTGTCTGTATGTCTGTCCTGACTGACTGTCTGTCTGTCTGTCTTTCTGTCTTGACTGACTGTCGGTCTGTCTTGACTGAATGTCTGTCTGTCTGTCTGTCTTAACTGACTGTCTGTCTGTCTTTCTGTCTTGACTAACTGACTGACTGTCTGTCTGTGTGGACTTCCTGTATGTTTGTCTGTTTGTCTTGACTGACTGTCTGTCTGTCTGTCTGCTTGACCGATTGTCTGTCTGTTTGTCTGTCTTGACTGACTGTCTGTCTGTCTGTCTTGACTGAGTGTCTGTCTGTCAGTCTGTCTTGACTAACTGGCTGACTGTCTATCTGTCTTGACTGACTGTCTGTCTGTATGTCTGTCTGTCTGTCTGTCTGTCTGTTTGTGCTTACTGACCTACTAACTCTCTGTCTGTCTGTCTGTCTTGACTTACTGTTTGTCTGACTGTCTGTCTTGACTGACCTTCTGTCTGTCTTGACTGACTGTCTGTCTGTCTGTGTGTCTTGACTGACTGTCTGTCTGTCTGTCTTGACTGACTGTCTGTCTGTCTTGACTGACTGTCTGTCTGTCTTGACTGACTGTCTGTCTGTCTGTCTGTCTGTCTGTCTGTCTGTCTGTGCTTACTGACCTACTAACTCTCTGTCTGTCTGTCTGTCTTGACTTACTGTTTGTCTGACTGTCTGTCTTGACTGACTGTCTGCCTGTCTGTCTGTCTTGACTGACTGACTGTCTGTCTGTCTGTCTGTGTTGACTGACGGTCTGTCTGTCTGTCTGTCTTGGCTGACTGTCTGTCTGTCTGTCTTGACTGACTGTCTGTCTGTCTTGACTGACTGTCTGTCTGTCTTAACTGACTGTCAGTCTGTCTTGACTGACTGTCTGTCTGTCTTGACTAACTGACTGTCTGTCTGTCTGTCTGCCTGTCTGTCTTGAATGACTGTCTGTCTGTCAGTCTGTCTTGACTGTCTGTATGTCTGTATGTCTGTCTTGACTGTCTGTCTGTCTGTCTGTCTGTCTAGACTAACTGACTGACAGTCTGTCTTTCTGTCTTTGTTTACTGACGGTCTGTCTGTATGTCTGTCTTGACTGTCTGTGTGTCTTGACTGATTGTCTGTCTGTCTGTCTTGACTGACTGTCTGTCTGCCTGTCTGTCTCGACTGACTGTCTGTCTGTCTGTCTGCTTGACCGATTGTCTGTCTGTTTGTCTGTCTTGACTGACTGTATGTCTGTCTGTCTGTCTGCCTTGACTGAGTGTCTGTCTGTCTCTCTGTCTTGACTAACTGACTGACTGTCTGTCTGTCTGTTTGTCTTGACTGACTGTCTGTCTGTCTGTCTTGACTGACTGTCTGTATGTCTGTCTGTCTTGACCGATTGTCTGTCTGTTTGTCTTGACTGACTGTCTGTCTGTCTGTCTTGACTGACTTTCTGTCTGTCTGTCTGTCTTGACTGACTGTCTGTATGTCTGTCCTGACTGACTGTCTGTCTGTCCTTTCTGTCTTGACTGACTGTCGGTCTGTCTTGACTGAATGTCTGTCTGTCTGTCTGTCTTAACTGACTGTCTGTCTGTCTTTCTGTCTTGACTAACTGACTGACTGTCTGTCTGTCTGTCTGTGTGGACTTCCTGTATGTTTGTCTGTTTGTCTTGACTGACTGTCTGTCTGTCTGTCTGCTTGACCGATTGTCTGTCTGTTTGTCTGTCTTGACTGACTGTCTGTCTGTCTGTCTTGACTGAGTGTCTGTCTGTCAGTCTGTCTTGACTAACTGGCTGACTGTCTATCTGTCTTGACTGACTGTCTGTCTGTATGTCTGTCTGTCTGTCTGTCTGTCTGTTTGTGCTTACTGACCTACTAACTCTCTGTCTGTCTGTCTGTCTTGACTTACTGTCTGTCTGACTGTCTTTCTTAACTGACCTTCTGTCTGTCTTGACTGACTGTCTGTCTGTCTGTCTGTCTTGACTGACTGTCTGTCTGTCTGTCTTGACTGACTGTCTGTCTGTCTTGACTGACTGTCTGTCTGTCTGTCTGTGCTTACTGACCTACTAACTCTCTGTCTGTCTGTCTGTCTTGACTTACTGTTTGTCTGACTGTCTGTCTTGACTGACTGTCTGCCTGTCGGTCTGTCTTGACTGACTGACTGACTGTCTGTCTGTCTGTGTTGACTGACGGTCTGTCTGTCTGTCTGTCTTGGCTGACTGTCTGTCTGTCTTGACTGACTGTCTGTCTGTCTTGACTGACTGTCTGTCTGTCTTAACTGACTGTCAGTCTGTCTTGACTGACTGTCAGTCTGTCTTGACTGACTGTCTGTCTGTCTTGACTAACTGACTGTCTGTCTGTCTGTCTGCCTGTCTGTCTTGAATGACTGTCTGTCTGTCAGTCTGTCTTGACTGTCTGTATGTCTGTATGTCTGTCTTGACTGTCTGTCTGTCTGTCTGTCTGTCTAGACTAACTGACTGACAGTCTGTCTGTCTGTCTGTGTTTACTGACGGTCTGTCTGTATGTCTGTCTTGACTGTCTGTGTGTCTTGACTGATTGTCTGTCTGTCTGTCTTGACTGACTGTCTGTCTGCCTGTCTGTCTCGACTGACTGTCTGTCTGTATGTCTGTCTGTCTTGACTAACAGACTGAATGTCTGTCTGTCTGTCTGTGTGGACTTACTGTCTGTTTGTCTGTTTGTCTTGACTGACTGTCTGTCTGTCTGTCTGCTTGACCGATTGTCTGTCTGTTTGTCTGTCTTGACTGACTGTCTTTCTGTATGTCTGTCATGACTTACTGTCTGTCTGTCTGTCTTTCTTGAATAACTGACTGACTGTCTGTCTGTCTGTTTGTGTTGACTGATGGTCTGTCTGTCTGTCTGTCTTGACTGTCTGTCTGTCTTGACTGATTGTCTGTCTGTCTGTCTTGACTGACTGTCTGTCTTGACTGACTGTCTGTCTGTATGTCTGTCATGACTGACAGTCTGTCTGTCTGTCTTTCATGAATAACTGACTGACTGTCTGTCTGTCTGTCTGTGTTGACTGATGGTCTGTCTGTCTGTCTGTCTTGACTGTCTGTCTGTCTCGACTGTCTGTCTGTCTGTCTGTCTTGACTGACTGTTTGTCTGTCTTGACTAACTGACTGACTATCTGTCTGTCTGTCTGTTTGTCTTGACTGACTGTCTGTCTGTCTGTTTGTCTGTCTTGTCGGACTGTCTGTCTGTCTGACTGTCTGTCTGTCTTGACTGACTGTTTGTCTGTCTTGACTAACTGACTGACTGTCTGTTTTGACTGAATGTCTGTATGTCTGTCCTGACTGACTGTCTGTCTGTCTGTCTTGAATGACTGTCTGTCTGTCTTGACTGAATGTCTGTCTGTCTGTCTGTCTAGACAAACTGCCTGACTGTCTGTCTGTCTGTCTGCGTTGAGTGACGGCCTTTCTGTATATCTTTCATGACTGTTTGTCTGTCTTGACTGATTGTCTGTCTGTCTGTCTTGACTGACTCTCTGTCTGTCTGTCTGTCTTGACTGACTGTCGGTCTGTCTTGACTGAATGTCTGTCTGTCTGTCTGTCTTGACTGACTGTCTGTCTGTCTTGACTAACTGACTGACTGTCTGTCTGTCTGTCTGTGTGGACTTACTGTCTGTTTGTCTTGACTGACTGTCTGTCTGTCTTGACTGACTGTCTGTCTGTCTGTCTGCTTGACCGATTGTCTGTCTGTTTGTCTGTCTTGACTGACTGTCTGTCTGTCTGTCTTGACTGAGTGTCTGTCTGTCTTGACTAACTGGCTGACTGTCTGTCTGTCTTGACTGACTGTCTGTCTGTCTGTCTGTCTGTCTTGACTAACTGTCTGTCTGTCTGTTTTGACTGAATGTCTGTATGTCTGTCCTGACTGACTGTCTGTCTGTCTGTCTTGACTGAATGTCTGTCTGTCTTGACTGAATGTCTGTCTGTCTGTCTGTCTAGACAAACTGCCTGACTGTCTGTCTGTCTGTCTGCGTTGACTGACGGCCTTTCTGTATATCTTTCATGACTGTTTGTCTGTCTTGACTGATTGTCTGTCTGTCTGTCTTGACTGACTATCTGTCTGTCTGTCTGTCTTGACTGACTGTCGGTCTGTCTTGACTGAATGTCTGTCTGTCTGTCTGTCTTGACTGACTGTCTGTCTGTCTTGACTAACTGACTGACTGTCTGTCTGTCTGTCTCTGTGGACTTACTGTCTGTTTGTCTTGACTGACTGTCTGTCTGTCTTGACTGACTGTCTGTCTGTCTGTCTGCTTGCCCGATTGTCTGTCTGTTTGTCTGTCTTGACTGACTGTCTGTCTGTCTGTCTGTCTGTCTTGACTGAGTGTCTGTCTGTATGTCTGTCTGTCTTGACTGACTGTCTGTCTGTCTGTATGTCTTGACTGACTGTCTGTCTGTCTGTCTAGACTAACTGACTGACTGTCTGTCTGTCTGTCTGTGTTGACTGGCGGTCTGTCTGTCTGTCTTGACTGTCTGTCTGTCTTGACTGACTGTCTGTCTGTCTGTCTTGACTGACTGTCTGTCTGTCTGTCTTGACTGACTGTCTGTCTGTCTGTCTTGACTGACTGTCTGTCTGTCTGCCTGTCTGCCTGTCTGCCTGTCTGCCTGTCTGTCTGTCTGTATTTCTGTCTTGACTGACTGTCTGTCTGTCTCTCTTTCTTGACTCTCTGTCTGTCTGTCTGTCTGTCTTGACTGACTGTCTGTCTGTCTTGACTGACTGTCTGTCTGTCTTGACTGACTGTCTGTCTGTCTTTACTGACTGTCTGTCTGTCTGTATGTCTGTCTTGACTGACTATATGTTTGTCTGTCTGTCTTGACTGACTATCTGTCTGTCTGTCTGTCTTGACTAACTGGCTAACTGTCTGTCTGTCTGTCTTGACTAACTGACTGACTGTCTGTCTGTCTGTTTGTCTTGACTGACCTTCTGTTTGTCTGTCCGTCTTGACTGCCAGTCTGTCTGTCTTGACTGCCAGTCTGTCTGTCTTGACTGCCAGTCTGTCTGTCTTGACCGACTGTCTGTCTGTCTGTCTGTCTTGACTGACTGTCTGTCTGTCTGTCTGTCTTGACTGACTGTCTGTCTGTATGTCTGTCATGACTGACTGTCTGTCTGTCTGTCTTTCTTGACTAAATGACTGACTGTCTGTCTGTCTGTCTGTGTTGACTGATGGTCTGTCTGTCTGTCTGTCTTGACTGTCTGTCAGTCTCGACTGTCTGTCTGTCTGTCTGTCTGTGTGGACTTACTGTCTGTTTGTCTTGACCGACTGTCTGTCTGTCTTGACTGACTGTCTGTCTGTCTTTCTGCTTGACCGATTGTCTGTCTGTTTGTCTGTCTTGACTGACTGTCTGTCTGTCTGTCTTGACTGAGTGTCTGTCTGTCTGTCTGTCTTGACTAACTGGCTGACTGTCTGTCTGTCTTGACTGACTGTCTGTCTGTCTGTCTGTCTTGACTAACTGTCTGTCTGTCTGTCTGTCTGTCTGTGTGGACTTACTGTCTGTTTGTCTTGACTGACTGTCTGTCTGTCTTGACTGACTGTCTGTCTGTCTGTCTGCTTGACCGATTGTCTGTCTGTTTGTCTGTCTTGACTGACTGTCTGTCTGTCTGTCTGTCTGTCTTGACTGAGTGTCTGTCTGTCTCTCTGTCTTGACTAACTGACTGACTGTCTGTCTGTCTGTTTGTCTTGACTGACTGTCTGTCTGTCTGTCTTGACTGACTGTCTGTATGTCTGTCTGTCTTGACCGACTGTCTGTCTGTTTGTCTTGACTGACTGTCTGTCTGTCTGTCTTGACTGACTTTCTGTCTGTCTGTCTGTCTTGACTGACTGTCTGTATGTCTGTCCTGACTGACTGTCTGTCTGTCTGTCTTTCTGTCTTGACTGACTGTCGGTCTGTCTTGACTGAATGTCTGTCTGTCTTGACTAACTGACTGACTGTCTGTCTGTCTGTCTGTGTGGACTTCCTGTATGTTTGTCTGTTTGTCTTGACTGACTGTCTGTCTGTCTGTCTGCTTGACCGATTGTCTGTCTGTTTGTCTGTCTTGACTGACTGTCTGTCTGTCTGTCTTGACTGAGTGTCTGTCTGTCTGTCTGTCTTGACTGACTGTCTGTTTGTATGTCTGTCTGTCTGTCTGTTTGTGCTTACTGACCTACTAACTCTCTGTCTGTCTTGACTTACTGTCTGTCTGACTGTCTGTCTTGACTGACCTTCTGTTTGTCTTGACTGACTGTCTGTCTGTCTGTCTGTCTTGACAGACTGTCTGTCTGTCTGTCCGTCTTGACTGCCAGTCTGTCTGTCTTGACCGACTGTCTGTCTGTCTGTCTGTCTTGACTGACTGTCTGTCTGTATGTCTGTCTTGACTGACTGTCTGTCTGCCTGTCTGTCTGTCTAGACTAACTGACTTACTGTCTGTCTGTCTGTCTGTGTTGACTGACGGTCTGTCTGTATGTCTGTCTTGACTGTCTGTCTGTCTTGACTGATTGTCTGTCTGTCTGTCTTGACTGACTGTCTGTCTGTCTGTCTTTCTTGACTGACTGTCTGTCTGTATGTTTGTCATGACTGACTGTCTGTATGTCTGTCTTTCTTGACTAACTGACTGACTGTCTGTCTGTCTGTCTGTGTTGACTGATGGTCTGTCTGTCTGTCTGTCTTTCTTGACTAACTGACTGACTGTCTGTCTGTCTGTCTATGTTGACTGATGGTCTGTCTGTCTGTCTGTCTTGACTTTCTGTCAGTCTCGACTGTCTGTCTGTCTGTCTGTCCGTCTTGACTGACTGTCTGTCTGTCTGTTTGTCTTGACTGACTGTCTGTCTGTCTGTCTTGACTGACTGTCTGTCTGTCTTGACTGACTGTCTGTCTGTCTGTCTGTCTTGACTGACTGTCGGTCTGTCTTGACTGAATGTCTGTCTGCTGTCTGTCTTGACTGACTGTCTGTCTGTCTGTCTGTCTTGACTAACTGACTGACTGTCTGTCTGTCTGTCTGTGTGGACTTACTGTCTGTTTGTCTGTTTGTCTTGACTGACTATCTGTCTTTCTTGACTGACTGTATGTCTGTCTGACTGCTTGACCAATTGTCTGTCTGTTTGTCTGTCTTGACTGACTGTCTGTCTGTCTGTCTTGACTGAGTGTATGTCTGTCTGTCTGTCTGTCTTGACTAACTGTCTGTCTGTCTGTCGGTCTTGACTGACTGTCTATCTGTCTTGACTGAATGTCTGTCTGTCTGTCTGTCTTGACTGACTGTCTGTCTGTCTGTCTGTCTGTCTTGACTGACTGTCTATCTGTCTTGACTGAATGTCTGTCTGTCTGTCTGTCTTGACTGACTGTCTGTCTGTCTGTCTGTCTGTCTTGACTGACTGTCTGTCTGTCTGTCTCTGCTTACTGACCTACTAACTCTCTGTCTGTCTGTCTGTCTTGACTTACTGTCTGTCTGTCTGTCGGTCTTGACTGACTGTCTATCTGTCTTGACTGAATGTCTGTCTGTCTGTCTGTCTTGACTGACTGTCTGTCTGTCTGTCTGTCTGTCTTGACTGACTGTCTGTCTGTCTGTCTGTCTTGACTGACTGTCTGTCTGTCTGTCTAGACTAACTGACTGACTGTCTGTCTGTCTGTCTGTGTTGACTGGCGGTCTGTCTGTCTGTCTTGACTGTCTGTCTGTCTTGACTGACTGTCTGTCTGTCTGTCTTGACTGACTGTCTGTCTGTCTGTCTGTCTGTCTTGACTGACTGTCTGTCTGTCTGTCTTGACTGACTGTCTGTCTGTCTGTCTTGACTGACTGTCTGTCTGTCTGCCTGTCTGCCTGTCTGTCTGTCTGTATTTCTGTCTTGACTGACTGTCTGTCTGTCTCTCTTTCTTGACTGTCTGTCTGTCTGTCTGTCTGTCTTGACTGACTGTCTGTCTGTCTTGACTGACTGTCTGTCTGTCTTTACTGACTGTCTGTCTGTCTTTACTGACTGTCTGTCTGTCTGTATGTCTGTCTTGACTGACTATATGTTTGTCTGTCTGTCTTGACTGACTATCTGTCTGTCTGTCTGTCTTGACTAACTGGCTAACTGTCTGTCTGTCTGTCTTGACTAACTGACTGACTGTCTATCTGTCTGTTTGTCTTGACTGACCTTCTGTTTGTCTGTCCGTCTTGACTGCCAGTCTGTCTGTCTTGACTGCCAGTCTGTCTGTCTTGACTGCCAGTCTGTCTGTCTTGACCGACTGTCTGTCTGTCTGTCTGTCTTGACTGACTGTCTGTCTGTCTGTCTGTCTTGACTGACTGTCTGTCTGTATGTCTGTCATGACTGACTGTCTGTCTGTCTGTCTTTCTTGACTAAATGACTGACTGTCTGTCTGTCTGTCTGTGTTGACTGATGGTCTGTCTGTCTGTCTGTCTTGACTGTCTGTCAGTCTCGACTGTCTGTCTGTCTGTCTGTCTTGACTGACTGTTTGTCTGTCTTGACTAACTGACTGACTATCTGTCTGTCTGTCTGTTTGTGTTGACTGACTGTCTGTCTGTCTGTTTGTCTGTCTTGACGGACTGTCTGTCTGTCTGACTGTCTGTCTGTCTGTCTGTCTTGACTGACTGTTTGTCTATCTTGACTAACTAACTGTCTGTTTTTGTTGACTGACTGTCTGTCTGTCTTGACCGACTGTCTGTCTGTCTGTCTTGACTGATTATCTGTCTGTCTGTCTTGACTGACTGTCTGTCTGTCTGTCTGTCTTGACTGACTGTCTGTCTGTATGTCTGTCATGACTGACTGTCTGTCCGTCTGTCTTTCTTGACTAAATGACTGACTGTCTGTCTGACTGTCTGTCTGTCTATCTGTGTTGACTGATGGTCTGTCTGTCTGTCTGTCTTGACTGTCTGTCTGTCTCGACTGTCTGTCTGTCTTGACTGACTGTTTGTCTGTCTTGACTAACTGACTGACTATCTGTCTGTCTGTCTGTTTGTTTTGACTGACTGTCTGTCTGTCTCTTTGTCTGTCTTGACGGACTGTCTGTCTGTCTGACTGTCTGTCTGTCTGTCTGTCTTGACTGACTGTTTGTCTGTCTTGACTAACTGACTGACTGTCTGTCTGTCTGTCTGTTTTTGTTGACTGGATGTCTGTCTGTCTTGACTGACTGTCTGTATGTCTGTCCTGACTGACTGTCTGTCTGTCTGTCTTGACTGACTGTCGGTCTGTCTTGACTGAATGTCTGTTTGTCTGTTTGTCTTAACTGACTGTCTGTCTGTCTTGACTGACTGTCTGTCTGTCTGTCTGTCTGTCTGTTTGTCTGTCTTGACTGACTGTCTGTCTGTCTGTCTTGACTGAGTGTCTGTCTTGACTGACTGTCTGTCTGTCTGTCTGTCTTGACTAACTGTCTGTCTGTCTGTCTGTCTGTCTGTCTGTGTGGACTTACTGTCTGTTTGTCTTGACTGACTGTCTGTCTGTCTTGACTGACTGTCTGTCTGTCTGTCTGCTTGACCGATTGTCTGTCTGTTTGTCTGTCTTGACTGACTGTCTGTCTGTCTTGACTGAGTGTCTGTCTGTCTCTCTGTCTTGACTAACTGACTGACTGTCTGTCTGTCTGTTTGTCTTGACTGACTGTCTGTCTGTCTGTCTTGACTGAATGTCTGTATGTCTGTCTGTCTTGACCGACTGTCTGTCTGTTTGTCTTGACTGACTGTCTGTCTGTCTGTCTTGACTGACTTTCTGTCTGTCTGTCTGTCTTGACTGACTGTCTGTATGTCTGTCCTGACTGACTGTCTGTCTGTCTGTCTTTCTGTCTTGACTGACTGTCGGTCTGTCTTGACTGAATGTCTGTCTGTCTGTCTGTCTTAACTGACTGTCTGTCTGTCTTTCTGTCTTGACTAACTGACTGACTGTCTGTCTGTCTGTCTGTGTGGACTTCCTGTATGTTTGTCTGTTTGTCTTGACTGACTGTCTGTCTGTCTGTCTGCTTGACCGATTGTCTGTCTGTTTGTCTGTCTTGACTGACTGTCTGTCTGTCAGTCTGTCTTGACTAACTGGCTGACTGTCTATCTGTCTTAACTGACTGTCTGTCTGTATGTCTGTCTGTCTGTCTGTCTGTTTGTGCTTACTGACCTACTAACTCTCTGTCTGTCTGTCTGTCTTGACTTACTGTCTGTCTGACTGTCTGTCTTGACTGACCTTCTGTCTGTCTTGACTGACTGTCTGTCTGTCTGTCTGTCTGTCTTGACTGACTGTCTGTCTGTCTGTCTTGACTGACTGTCTGTCTGTCTTGACTGACTGTCTGTCTGTCTGTCTGTCTGTCTGTCTGTGCTTACTGACCTACTAACTCTCTGTCTGTCTGTCTGTCTTGACTTACTGTTTGTCTGACTGTCTGTCTTGACTGACTGTCTGCCTGTCTGTCTGTCTTGACTGTCTGTCTGTCTGTCTTTGTTGACTGACGGTCTGTCTGTCTTGGCTGACTGTCTGTCTGTCTTGACTGACTGTCTGTCTGTCTTAACTGACTGTCAGTCTGTCTTGACTGACTGTCTGTCTGTCTTGACTGACTGTCTGTCTGTCTTAACTGACTGTCAGTCTGTCTTGACTGACTGTCTGTCTGTCTTGACTGACTGACTGTCTGTCTGTCTGTCTGCCTGTCTGTCTTGAATGACTGTCTGTCTGTCAGTCTGTCTTGACTGTCTGTATGTCTGTATGTCTGTCTTCACTGTCTGTCTGTCTGTCTGTCTGTCTAGACTAACTGACTGACAGTCTGTCTGTCTGTCTGTGTTTACTGACGGTCTGTCTGTATGTCTGTCTTGACTGTCTGTGTGTCTTGACTGATTGTCTGTCTGTCTGTCTTGACTGACTGTCTGTCTGCCTGTCTGTCTCGACTGACTGTCTGTCTGTATGTCTGTCTGTCTTGACTAACAGACTGAATGTCTGTCTGTCTGTCTGTGTGGACTTACTGTCTGTTTGTCTGTTTGTCTTGACTGACTGTCTGTCTGTCTGTCTGCTTGACCGATTGTCCGTCTGTTTGTCTGTCTTGACTGACTGTCTTTCTGTATGTCTGTCATGACTTACTGTCTGTCTGTCTGTCTTTCTTGAATAACTGACTGACTGTCTGTCTGTCTGTTTGTGTTGACTGATGGTCTGTCTGTCTGTCTGTCTTGACTGTCTGTCTGTCTTGACTGATTGTCTGTCTGTCTGTCTTGACTGACTGTCTGTCTTGACTGACTGTCTGTCTGTATGTCTTTCATGACTGACTGTCTGTCTGTCTGTCTTTCATGAATAACTGACTGACTGTCTGTCTGTCTGTCTGTGTTGACTGATGGTCTGTCTGTCTGTCTGTCTTGACTGTCTGTCTGTCTCGACTGTCTGTCTGTCTGTCTGTCTTGACTGACTGTTTGTCTGTCTTGACTAACTGACTGACTATCTGTCTGTCTGTCTGTTTGTCTTGACTGACTGTCTGTCTGTCTGTTTGTCTGTCTTGTCGGACTGTCTGTCTGTCTGACTGTCTGTCTGTCTTGACTGACTGTTTGTCTGTCTTGACTAACTGACTGACTGTCTGTTTTGACTGAATGTCTGTATGTCTGTCCTGACTGACTGTCTGTCTGTCTGTCTTGAATGACTGTCTGTCTGTCTTGACTGAATGTCTGTCTGTCTGTCTGTCTAGACAAACTGCCTGACTGTCTGTCTGTCTGTCTGCGTTGAGTGACGGCCTTTCTGTATATCTTTCATGACTGTTTGTCTGTCTTGACTGATTGTCTGTCTGTCTGTCTTGACTGACTGTCTGTCTGTCTGTCTGTCTTGACTGACTGTCGGTCTGTCTTGACTGAATGTCTGTCTGTCTGTCTGTCTTGACTGACTGTCTGTCTGTCTTGACTAACTGACTGACTGTCTGTCTGTCTGTCTGTGTGGACTTACTGTCTGTTTGTCTTGACTGACTGTCTGTCTGTCTTGACTGACTGTCTGTCGGTCTGTCTGCTTGACCGACTGACTGTCTGTCTGTCTGTCTTGACTGAGTGTCTGTCTGTCTGTCTGTCTTGACTGACTGTCTGTTTGTATGTCTGTCTGTCTGTCTGTCTGTCTGTTTGTGCTTACTGACCTACTAACTCTCTGTCTGTCTTGACTTACTGTCTGTCTGACTGTCTGTCTTGACTGACCTTCTGTTCGTCTTGACTGACTGTCTGTCTGTCTGTCTGTCTTGACAGACTGTCTGTCTGTCTGTCCGTCTTGACTGCCAGTCTGTCTGTCTTGACCGACTGTATGTCTGTCTGTCTGTCTTGACTGACTGTCTGTCTGTATGTCTGTCTTGACTGACTGTCTGTCTGCCTGTCTGTCTGTCTAGACTAACTGACTGACTGTCTGTCTGTCTGTCTGTGTTGACTGACGGTCTGTCTGTATGTCTGTCTTGACTGTCTGTCTGTCTTGACTGATTGTCTGTCTGTCTGTCTTGACTGACTGTCTGTCTGTCTGTCTTTCTTGACTGACTGTCTGTCTGTATGTCTGTCATGACTGACTGTCTGTCCGTCTGTCTTTCTTGACTAAATGACTGACTGTCTGTCTGACTGTCTGTCTGTCTATCTGTGTTGACTGATGGTCTGTCTGTCTGTCTGTCTTGACTGTCTGTCTGTCTCGACTGTCTGTCTGTCTTGACTGACTGTTTGTCTGTCTTGACTAACTGACTGACTATCTGTCTGTCTGTCTGTTTGTTTTGACTGACTGTCTGTCTGTCTCTTTGTCTGTCTTGACGGACTGTCTGTCTGTCTGACTGTCTGTCTGTCTGTCTGTCTTGACTGACTGTTTGTCTGTCTTGACTAACTGACTGACTGTCTGTCTGTCTGTCTGTTTTTGTTGACTGGATGTCTGTCTGTCTTGACTGACTGTCTGTATGTCTGTCCTGACTGACTGTCTGTCTGTCTGTCTTGACTGACTGTCGGTCTGTCTTGACTGAATGTCTGTTTGTCTGTTTGTCTTAACTGACTGTCTGTCTGTCTTGACTGACTGTCTGTCTGTCTGTCTGTCTGTCTGTTTGTCTGTCTTGACTGACTGTCTGTCTGTCTGTCTTGACTGAGTGTCTGTCTTGACTGACTGTCTGTCTGTCTGTCTGTCTTGACTAACTGTCTGTCTGTCTGTCTGTCTGTCTGTCTGTGTGGACTTACTGTCTGTTTGTCTTGACTGACTGTCTGTCTGTCTTGACTGACTGTCTGTCTGTCTGTCTGCTTGACCGATTGTCTGTCTGTTTGTCTGTCTTGACTGACTGTCTGTCTGTCTTGACTGAGTGTCTGTCTGTCTCTCTGTCTTGACTAACTGACTGACTGTCTGTCTGTCTGTTTGTCTTGACTGACTGTCTGTCTGTCTGTCTTGACTGAATGTCTGTATGTCTGTCTGTCTTGACCGACTGTCTGTCTGTTTGTCTTGACTGACTGTCTGTCTGTCTGTCTTGACTGACTTTCTGTCTGTCTGTCTGTCTTGACTGACTGTCTGTATGTCTGTCCTGACTGACTGTCTGTCTGTCTGTCTTTCTGTCTTGACTGACTGTCGGTCTGTCTTGACTGAATGTCTGTCTGTCTGTCTGTCTTAACTGACTGTCTGTCTGTCTTTCTGTCTTGACTAACTGACTGACTGTCTGTCTGTCTGTCTGTGTGGACTTCCTGTATGTTTGTCTGTTTGTCTTGACTGACTGTCTGTCTGTCTGTCTGCTTGACCGATTGTCTGTCTGTTTGTCTGTCTTGACTGACTGTCTGTCTGTCAGTCTGTCTTGACTAACTGGCTGACTGTCTATCTGTCTTAACTGACTGTCTGTCTGTATGTCTGTCTGTCTGTCTGTCTGTTTGTGCTTACTGACCTACTAACTCTCTGTCTGTCTGTCTGTCTTGACTTACTGTCTGTCTGACTGTCTGTCTTGACTGACCTTCTGTCTGTCTTGACTGACTGTCTGTCTGTCTGTCTGTCTGTCTTGACTGACTGTCTGTCTGTCTGTCTTGACTGACTGTCTGTCTGTCTTGACTGACTGTCTGTCTGTCTGTCTGTCTGTCTGTCTGTGCTTACTGACCTACTAACTCTCTGTCTGTCTGTCTGTCTTGACTTACTGTTTGTCTGACTGTCTGTCTTGACTGACTGTCTGCCTGTCTGTCTGTCTTGACTGTCTGTCTGTCTGTCTTTGTTGACTGACGGTCTGTCTGTCTTGGCTGACTGTCTGTCTGTCTTGACTGACTGTCTGTCTGTCTTAACTGACTGTCAGTCTGTCTTGACTGACTGTCTGTCTGTCTTGACTGACTGTCTGTCTGTCTTAACTGACTGTCAGTCTGTCTTGACTGACTGTCTGTCTGTCTTGACTGACTGACTGTCTGTCTGTCTGTCTGCCTGTCTGTCTTGAATGACTGTCTGTCTGTCAGTCTGTCTTGACTGTCTGTATGTCTGTATGTCTGTCTTCACTGTCTGTCTGTCTGTCTGTCTGTCTAGACTAACTGACTGACAGTCTGTCTGTCTGTCTGTGTTTACTGACGGTCTGTCTGTATGTCTGTCTTGACTGTCTGTGTGTCTTGACTGATTGTCTGTCTGTCTGTCTTGACTGACTGTCTGTCTGCCTGTCTGTCTCGACTGACTGTCTGTCTGTATGTCTGTCTGTCTTGACTAACAGACTGAATGTCTGTCTGTCTGTCTGTGTGGACTTACTGTCTGTTTGTCTGTTTGTCTTGACTGACTGTCTGTCTGTCTGTCTGCTTGACCGATTGTCCGTCTGTTTGTCTGTCTTGACTGACTGTCTTTCTGTATGTCTGTCATGACTTACTGTCTGTCTGTCTGTCTTTCTTGAATAACTGACTGACTGTCTGTCTGTCTGTTTGTGTTGACTGATGGTCTGTCTGTCTGTCTGTCTTGACTGTCTGTCTGTCTTGACTGATTGTCTGTCTGTCTGTCTTGACTGACTGTCTGTCTTGACTGACTGTCTGTCTGTATGTCTTTCATGACTGACTGTCTGTCTGTCTGTCTTTCATGAATAACTGACTGACTGTCTGTCTGTCTGTCTGTGTTGACTGATGGTCTGTCTGTCTGTCTGTCTTGACTGTCTGTCTGTCTCGACTGTCTGTCTGTCTGTCTGTCTGTCTTGACTGACTGTTTGTCTGTCTTGACTAACTGACTGACTATCTGTCTGTCTGTCTGTTTGTCTTGACTGACTGTCTGTCTGTCTGTTTGTCTGTCTTGTCGGACTGTCTGTCTGTCTGACTGTCTGTCTGTCTTGACTGACTGTTTGTCTGTCTTGACTAACTGACTGACTGTCTGTTTTGACTGAATGTCTGTATGTCTGTCCTGACTGACTGTCTGTCTGTCTGTCTTGAATGACTGTCTGTCTGTCTTGACTGAATGTCTGTCTGTCTGTCTGTCTAGACAAACTGCCTGACTGTCTGTCTGTCTGTCTGCGTTGAGTGACGGCCTTTCTGTATATCTTTCATGACTGTTTGTCTGTCTTGACTGATTGTCTGTCTGTCTGTCTTGACTGACTGTCTGTCTGTCTGTCTGTCTTGACTGACTGTCGGTCTGTCTTGACTGAATGTCTGTCTGTCTGTCTGTCTTGACTGACTGTCTGTCTGTCTTGACTAACTGACTGACTGTCTGTCTGTCTGTCTGTGTGGACTTACTGTCTGTTTGTCTTGACTGACTGTCTGTCTGTCTTGACTGACTGTCTGTCGGTCTGTCTGCTTGACCGATTGTCTGTCTGTTTGTCTGTCTTGACTGACTGTCTGTCTGTCTGTCTTGACTGAGTGTCTGTCTGTCTGTCTGTCTTGACTGACTGTCTGTTTGTATGTCTGTCTGTCTGTCTGTCTGTCTGTTTGTGCTTACTGACCTACTAACTCTCTGTCTGTCTTGACTTACTGTCTGTCTGACTGTCTGTCTTGACTGACCTTCTGTTCGTCTTGACTGACTGTCTGTCTGTCTGTCTGTCTTGACAGACTGTCTGTCTGTCTGTCCGTCTTGACTGCCAGTCTGTCTGTCTTGACCGACTGTATGTCTGTCTGTCTGTCTTGACTGACTGTCTGTCTGTATGTCTGTCTTGACTGACTGTCTGTCTGCCTGTCTGTCTGTCTAGACTAACTGACTGACTGTCTGTCTGTCTGTCTGTGTTGACTGACGGTCTGTCTGTATGTCTGTCTTGACTGTCTGTCTGTCTTGACTGATTGTCTGTCTGTCTGTCTTGACTGACTGTCTGTCTGTCTGTCTTTCTTGACTGACTGTCTGTCTGTATGTTTGTCATGACTGACTGTCTGTATGTCTGTCTTTCTTGACTAACTGACTGACTGTCTGTCTGTCTGTCTGTGTTGACTGATGGTCTGTCTGTCTGTCTGTCTTTCTTGACTAACTGACTGACTGTCTGTCTGTCTGTCTGTGTTGACTGATGGTCTGTCTGTCTGTCTGTCTTGACTTTCTGTCAGTCTCGACTGTCTGTCTGTCTGTCTGTCCGTCTTGACTGACTGTCTGTCTGTCTGTTTGTCTTGACTGACTGTCTGTCTGTCTGTCCTGACTGACTGTCTGTCTGTCTTGACTGACTGTCTGTCTGTCTGTCTGTCTTGACTGACTGTCGGTCTGTCTTGACTGACTGTCGGTCTGTCTTGACTGAATGTCTGTCTGCTGTCTGTCTTGACTGACTGTCTGTCTGTCTGTCTGTCTTGACTAACTGACTGACTGTCTGTCTGTCTGTCTGTGTGGACTTACTGTCTGTTTGTCTGTTTGTCTTGACTGACTATCTGTCTGTCTTGACTGACTGTATGTCTGTCTGACTGCTTGACCAATTGTCTGTCTGTTTGTCTGTCTTGACTGACTGTCTGTCTGTCTGTCTTGACTGAGTGTATGTCTGTCTGTCTGTCTTGACTAACTGGCTGACTGTCTGTCTGTCTTGACTGACTGTCTATCTGTCTTGACTGAATGTCTGTCTGTCTGTCTGTCTTGACTGACTGTCTGTCTGTATGTCTGTCTGTCTTGACTGACTGTCTGTCTGTCTGTCTGTCTTGACTGACTGTCTGTCTGTCTGTCTGTCTGTCTAGACTAACTGACTGACTGTCTGTCTGTCTGTCTGTGTTGACTGGCGGTCTGTCTGTCTGTCTTGACTGTCTGTCTGTCTTGACTGACTGTCTGTCTGTCTGTCTTGACTGACTGTCTGTCTGTCTGTCTTGACTGACTGTCTGTCTGTCTGTCTTGACTGACTGTCTGTCTGTCTGCCTGTCTGCCTGTCTGTCTGTCTGTATTTCTGTCTTGACTGCCTGTCTGTCTGTCTCTCTTTCTTGACTGTCTGTCTGTCTGTCTGTCTGTCTTTACTGACTGTCTGTCTGTCTGTATGTCTGTCTTGACTGACTATATGTTTGTCTGTCTGTCTTGACTGACTATCTGTCTGTCTGTCTGTCTTGACTAACTGGCTAACTGTCTGTCTGTCTGTCTTGACTAACTGACTGACTGTCTGTCTGTCTGTTTGTCTTGACTTACCTTCTGTTTGTCTGTCCGTCTTGACTGCCAGTCTGTCTGTCTTGACTGCCAGTCTGTCTGTCTTGACTGCCAGTCTGTCTGTCTTGACTGCCAGTCTGTCTGTCTTGACCGACTGTCTGTCTGTCTTGACTGACTGTCTGTCTGTCTGTCTGTCTTGACTGACTGTCTGTCTGTCTGTCTGTCTTTCTTGACTAAATGACTGACTGTCTGTCTGTCTGTCTTGACTGACTGTTTGTCTGTCTTGACTAACTGACTGACTATCTGTCTGTCTGTCTGTTTGTGTTGACTGACTGTCTGTCTGTCTGTTTGTCTGTCTTGACGACCTGTCTGTCTGTCTGACTGTCTGTCTGTCTGTCTGTCTTGACTGACTGTTTGTCTGTCTTGACTAACTAACTGTCTGTTTTTGTTGACTGACTGTCTGTCTGTCTTGACCGACTGTCTGTCTGTCTGTCTGTCTGTCTTGACTGATTGTCTGTCTGTCTGTCTTGACTGACTGTCTGTCTGTCTGTCTGTCTTGACTGACTGTCTGTCTGTATGTCTGTCATGACTGACTGTCTGTCTGTCTGTCTTTCTTGACTAAATGACTGACTGTCTGTCTGTCTGTCTATTTTTGTTGACTGGATGTCTGTCTGTCTTGAGTGACTGTCTGTATGTCTGTCCTGACTGACTGTCTGTCTGTCTGTCTTGACTGACTGTCGGTCTGTCTTGACTGAATGTCTGTTTGTCTGTTTGTCTTAACTGACTGTCTGTCTGTCTTGACTGACTGTCTGTCTGTCTGTCTTGACTGACTGTCTGTCTGTCTGCCTGTCTGCCTGTCTGTCTGTCTGTATTTCTGTCTTGACTGCCTGTCTGTCTGTCTCTCTTTCTTGACTGTCTGTCTGTCTGTCTGTCTGTCTTTACTGACTGTCTGTCTGTCTGTATGTCTGTCTTGACTGACTATATGTTTGTCTGTCTGTCTTGACTGACTATCTGTCTGTCTGTCTGTCTTGACTAACTGGCTAACTGTCTGTCTGTCTGTCTTGACTAACTGACTGACTGTCTGTCTGTCTGTTTGTCTTGACTTAAATTCTGTTTGTCTGTCCGTCTTGACTGCCAGTCTGTCTGTCTTGACTGCCAGTCTGTCTGTCTTGACTGCCAGTCTGTCTGTCTTGACTGCCAGTCTGTCTGTCTTGACCGACTGTCTGTCTGTCTGTCTGTCTTGACTGACTGTCTGTCTGTCTGTCTGTCTTGACTGACTGTCTGTCTGTATGTCTGTCATGACTGACTGTCTGTCTGTCTGTCTTTCTTGACTAAATGACTGACTGTCTGTCTGTCTGTCTTGACTGACTGTTTGTCTGTCTTGACTAACTGACTGACTATCTGTCTGTCTGTCTGTTTGTGTTGACTGACTGTCTGTCTGTCTGTTTGTCTGTCTTGACGACCTGTCTGTCTGTCTGACTGTCTGTCTGTCTGTCTGTCTTGACTGACTGTTTGTCTGTCTTGACTAACTAACTGTCTGTTTTTGTTGACTGACTGTCTGTCTGTCTTGACCGACTGTCTGTCTGTCTGTCTGTCTGTCTTGACTGATTGTCTGTCTGTCTGTCTTGACTGACTGTCTGTCTGTCTGTCTGTCTGTCTTGACTGACTGTCTGTCTGTATGTCTGTCATGACTGACTGTCTGTCTGTCTGTCTTTCTTGACTAAATGACTGACTGTCTGTCTGTCTGTCTATTTTTGTTGACTGGATGTCTGTCTGTCTTGACTGACTGTCTGTATGTCTGTCCTGACTGACTGTCTGTCTGTCTGTCTTGACTGACTGTCGGTCTGTCTTGACTGAATGTCTGTTTGTCTGTTTGTCTTAACTGACTGTCTGTCTGTCTTGACTGACTGTCTGTCTGTCTGTCTGTCTGTCTGTCTGTTTGTCTGTCTTGACTGACTGTCTGTCTGTCTGTCTTGACTGAGTGTCTGTCTGTCTGTCTGTCTTGACTGAGTGTCTGTCTGTCTGTCTGTCTTGACTAACTGGCTGACTGTCTGTCTGTCTTGACTGGCTGTCTGTCTGTATGTCTGTCTGTCTGTCTGTCTGTGCTTACTGACCTACTAACTCTCTGTCTGTCTGTCTGTCTTGACTTACTGTCTGTCTGTCTGTCGGTCTTGACTTACTGTCTGCCTATCTGTCTGTCTTGACTGACTGTCTGTCTGTCTGTCTGTCTGTCTTGACTGACTGTCTGTCTGTCTGTCTGTCTGTCTGTCTGTCTAGACTAACTGACTGACTGTCTGTCTGTCTGTCTGTGTTGACTGGCGGTCTGTCTGTCTATCTGTCTTGACTGACTGTCTGTCTGTCTTGACTGACTGTCTGTCTGTATTGACTGACTGTCCGTCTGTCTTGACTGACTGTCTGTCTGTATGTCTGTCTGTCTTGACTGAGTGTCTGTCTGTCTGTCTGTCTTGACTAACTGGCTGACTGTCTGTCTGTCTTGACTGACTGTCTGTCTGTATGTCTGTCTGCCTGTCTGTCTGTCTGTCTGTGCTTACTGACCTACTAATTCTCTGTCTGTCTGTCTGTCTTGACTTACTGTCTGTCTGTCTGTCGGTCTTGACTGACTGTCTGCCTGTATGTCTGTCTTGACTGATAGTCTGTCTGTCTGTCTGTCTTGACTGACTGTCTGTCTGTCTGTCTGTCTGTCTTGACTGACTGTCTGTCTGTCTGTCTGTCTTGACTGACTGTCTGTCTGTCTAGACTAACTGACTGACTGTCTGTCTGTGTTGACTGACGGTCTGTCTGTCTGTCTGTCTGTCTTTACTGTCTGTCTGTCTTGACTGACTGTCTGTCTTTCTGTCTTGACTGACTGTCTGTCTGTATGTCTGTCTGTCTTGACTGACTGTCTGTCTGTCTGTCTGCCTGTCTGTCTGTCTGTATTTCTGTCTTGACTGACTGTCTGTCTGTCTTTCTTTCTTGACTGTCTGTCTGTCTGTCTGTCAGTCTTGACTGACTGTCTGTCTGTCTTGACTGACTGTCTGTCTGTCTTTACTGACTGTCTGTCTGTCTGTATGTCTGTCTTGACTGACTATATGTTTGTCTGTCTGTCTTGACTGACTGTCTGTCTGTCTGTCTGTCTTGACTAACTGGCTAACTGTCTGTCTGTCTGTCTTGACTAACTGACTGACTGTCTGTCTGTCTGTTTGTCTTGACTGACTGTCGGTCTGTCTGTCCGTCTTGAGTGCCAGTCTGTCTGTCTTGACCGACTGTCTGTCTGTCTGTCTGTCTTGACTGACTGTCTGTCTGTATGTCTGTCTTGACTGACTGTCTGTCTGCCTGTCTGTCTGTCTAGACTAACTGACTGACTGTCTGTCTGTCCGTCTGTGTTGACTGACGGTCTGTCTGTATGTCTGTCTGTCTTGACTGATTGTCTGTCTGTCTGTCTTGACTGACTGTCTGTCTGTCTGTCTGTCTTGACTGACTGTCTGTCTGTATGTCTGTCATGACTGACTGTCTGTCTGTCTGTCTTTCTTGACTAACTTACTGACTGACTGTCTGTATGTCTGTGTTGACTGATGGTCTGTCTGTCTGTCTGTCTTGACTGACTGTCTGTCTGTATGTCTGTCATGACTGACTGTCTGTCTGTCTGTCTGTCTTGACTGACTGTCTGTCTGTATGTCTGTCATGACTGACTGTCTGTCTGTCTGTCTTTCTTGACTAACTTACTGACTGTCTGTCTGTCTGTCTGTGTTGACTGATGGTCTGTCTGTCTGTCTGTCTTGACTTTCTGTCAGTCTCGACTGTCTGTCTGTCTGTCTGTCCGTCTTGACTGACTGTCTGTCTGTCTTGACTGACTGTCTGTCTGTCTGTCTGTCTTGACTAACTGGCTAACTGTCTGTCTGTCTGTCTGTGTTGACTGACTGTCTCTCTGTCTTGACGAACTGAATGACTGTCCGTCTGTCTGTTTGTCTTAACTGACTGTCTGTCTGTCTGTCTTGACTGACTGTCTGTCTGTCTGTCTGTCTGTCTTGACTGACTGTCGGTCTGTCTTGACTGAATGTCTGTCAGCTGTCTTTACTTACTGTCTGTATGTCTGTCTTGACTGACTATATGTTTGTCTGTCTGTCTTGACTGACTGTCTGTCTGTCTTGACTAACTGGCTAACTGTCTGTCTGTCTGTCTTGAATAACTGACTGACTGTCTGTCTGTCTGTTTGTCTTGACTGACTGTCGGTCTGTCTGTCCGTCTTGACTGCCAGTCTGTCTGTCTTGACCGACTGTCTGTCTGTCTGTCTGTCTTGACTGACTGTCTGTCTGTATGTCTGTCTTGACTGACTGTCTGTCTGCCTGTCTGTCTGTCTAGACTAACTGACTGACTGTCTGTCTGTCTGTCTGTGTTGACTGACGGTCTGTCTGTATGTCTGTCTTGACTGTCTGTCTGTCTTGACTGATTGTCTGTCTGTCTGTCTTGACTGACTGTCTTTCTGTCTGTCTGTTTTGACTGACTGTCTGTCTGTATGTCTGTCATGACTGACTGTCTGTCTTTCTTGACTAACTGACTGACTGTCTGTCTGTCTGTCTGTGTTGACTGATGGTCTGTCTGTCTGTCTGTCTTTCTTGACTAACTGACTGACTGTCTGTCTGTCTGTCTGTCTGTGTTGACTGATGGTCTGTCTGTCTGTCTGTCTTGACTTTCTGTCAGTCTCGACTGGCTGTCTGTCTGTCTGTCCGTCTTGACTGACTGTCTGTCTGTCTTGACTGACTGTCTGTCTGTCTGTCTGTCTTGACTAACTGGCTAACTGTCTGTCTGTCTGTCTGTGTTGACTGACTGTCTCTCTGTCTTGACTAACTGACTGACTGTCCGTCTGTCTGTTTGTCTTGACTGACTGTCTGTCTGTCTGTCTTGACTGACTGTCTGTCTGTCTTGACTGACTGTCTGTCTGTCTGTCTGTCTTGACTAACTGACTGACTGTCTGTCTGTCTGTCTGTGTGGACTTACTGTCTGTTTGTCTGTTTGTCTTGACTGAGTGTATGTCTGTCTGTCTGTCTTGACTAACTGGCTGACTGTCTGTCTGTCTTGACTGACTGTCTGTCTGTATGTCTGTCTGTCTTGACTGAGTGTATGTCTGTCTGTCTGTCTTGACTAACTGGCTGACTGTCTGTCTGTCTTGACTGACTGTCTGTCTGTATGTCTGTCTGTCTGTCTGTCTGTCTGTCTGTGCTTACTGACCTACTAACTCTCTGTCTGTCTGTCTGTCTTGACTTACTGTCTGTCTGTATGTCTGTCTGTCTTGACTGAGTGTATGTCTGTCTGTCTGTCTTGACTAACTGGCTGACTGTCTGTCTGCCTTGACTGACTGACTGTCTGTCTGTCTGTCTGTCTTGACTGACTGTCTGTCTGTATGTCTGTCTGTCTTGACTGACTGTCTGTCTGTCTGTCTGTCTTGACTGACTCTCTGTCTGTCTGTCTGTCTGTTTAGACTAACTGACTGACTGTCTGTCTGTCTGTCTGTGTTGACTGACGGTCTGTCTGTCTGTCTTGACTGACTGTCTGTCTGTCTTGACTGACTGTCTGTCTGTCTTTACTGACTGTCTGTCTGTCTGTATGTCTGTCTTGACTGACTATATGTTTGTCTGTCTGTCTTGACTGACTGTCTGTCTGTCTGTCTGTCTTGACTAACTGGCTAACTGTCTGTCTGTCTGTCTTGACTAACTAACTGTTTGTCTTGACTGACCTTCTGTTTGTCTGTCCGTCTTGACTGCCAGTCTGTCTGTCTTGACCGACTGTCTGTCTGTCTTGACTGACTGTCTGTCTGTATGTCTGTCTTGACTGACTGTCTGTCTGTCTGTCTAGACTAACTGACAAACTGTCTGTCTGTCTGTCTGTGTTGAGTGACGGTCTGTCTGTATGTCTGTCTTGACTGTCTGTCTGTCTTGACTGATTGTCTGTCTGTCTGTCTTGACTGAATGTCTGTCTGTCTGTCTGTCTTGACTGACTGTCTGTCTGTATGTCTGTCATGACTGACTGTCTGTCTGTCTGTCTTTCTTGACTAAATGACTGACTGTCTGTCTGTCTGTCTGTGTTGACTGATGGTCTGTCTGTCTGTCTGTCTTGACTGTCTGTCAGTCTCGACTGTCTGTCTGTCTGTCTGTCTTGACTGACTGTTTGTCTGTCTTGACTAACTGACTGACTATCTGTCTGTCTGTCTGTTTGTGTTGACTGACTGTCTGTCTGTCTGTTTGTCTGTCTTGACGGACTGTCTGTCTGTCTGACTGTCTGTCTGTCTGTCTGTCTTGACTGACTGTTTGTCTGTCTTGACTAACTAACTGTCTGTTTTTGTTGACTGACTGTCTGTCTGTCTTGACCGACTGTCTGTCTGTCTGTCTGTCTTGACTGACTGTCTGTCTGTTTGTCTTGACTGACTGTCTGTCTGTCTGTCTTGACTGACTGTCTGTCTGTCTGTCTGTCTTGACTGACTGTCTGTCTATCTTTACTGACTGTCTGTCTGTCTGTTTGTCTGTCTTGACGGACTGTCTGTCTGTCTGACTGTCTGTCTGTCTGTCTGTCTTGACTGACTGTTTGTCTGTCTTGACTAACTAACTGTCTGTTTTTGTTGACTGACTGTCTGTCTGTCTTGACTAACTGACTGACTGTCTGTCTGTCTGTTTTGACTGAATGTCTGTATGTCTGTCCTGATTGACTGTCTGTCTGTCTTGAATGACTGTCTGTCTGTCTTGACTGAATGTCTGTCTGTCTGTCTGTCTCGACTGACTGTTTGTCTGTCTGTCTGTCTGTCTGTCTAGACAAACTGACTGACTGTCTGTCTGTCTGTCTGCTTGACCGATTGTCTGTCTGTTTGTCTGTCTTGACTGACTGTCTGTCTGTCTGTCTGTCTGTCTTGACTGAGTGTCTGTCTGTCTGTCTGTCTTGACTAACTGGCTGACTGTCTGTCTGTCTTGACTGACTGTCTGTCTGTCTGTCTGTCTTGACTAACTGTCTGTCTGTCTGTTTTGACTGAATGTCTGTATGTCTGTCCTGACTGACTGTCTGTCTGTCTGTCTTGAATGACTGTCTGTCTGTCTTGACTGAATGTCTGTCTGTCTGTCTGTCTGTCTAGACAAACTGCCTGACTGTCTGTCTGTCTGTCTGCGTTGACTGACGGCCTTTCTGTATATCTTTCATGACTGTTTGTCTGTCTTGACTGATTGTCTGTGTGTCTGTCTTGACTGACTGTCTGTCTGTCTGTCTGTCTTGACTGACTGTCGGTCTGTCTTGACTGAATGTCTGTCTGTCTGTCTGTCTTGACTGACTGTCTGTCTGTCTTGACTAACTGACTGACTGTCTGTCTGTCTGTCTCTGTGGACTTACTGTCTGTTTGTCTTGACTGACTGTCTGTCTGTCTTGACTGACTGTCTGTCTGTCTGTCTTCTTGACCGATTGTCTGTCTGTTTGTCTGTCTTGACTGACTGTCTGTCTGTCTGTCTGTCTGTCTTGACTGAGTGTCTGTCTGTCTGTCTGTCTTGACTAACTGGCTGACTGTCTGTCTGTCTTGACTGACTGTCTGTCTGTCTGTCTGTCTTGACTAACTGTCTGTCTGTCTGTCTGTCTGTCTGTGTGGACTTACTGTCTGTTTGTCTTGACCGACTGTCTGTCTGTCTTGACTGACTGTCTGTCTGTCTGTCTGCTTGACCGATTGTCTGTCTGTTTGTCTGTCTTGACTGACTGTCTGTCTGTCTGTCTGTCTGTCTTGACTGAGTGTCTGTCTGTCTGTCTGTCTTGACTAACTGGCTGTCTGTTTGTCTGTCTTGACTGACTGTCTGTCTGTCTGTCTGTCTGTCTTGACTGAGTGTCTGTCTGTCTGTCTGTCTTGACTAACTGGCTGACTGTCTGTCTGTGTTGAATGACTGTCTGTCTGTCTGTCTGTCTTGACTAACTGTCTGTCTGTCTGTCTGTGTGGACTTACTGTCTGTTTGTCTGTCTTGACTGACTGTCTGTCTGTCTGTCTTGACTGAGTGTCTGTCTGTCTCTCTGTCTTGACTAACTGACTGACTGTCTGTCTGTCTGTTTGTCTTGACTGACTGTCTGTCTGGTTGTCTTGACTGACTGTCTGACTGTCTGTCTGTCTTGACCGACTGTCTGTCTGTTTGTCTTGACTGACTGTCTGTCTGTCTGTCTTGACTGACTTTCTGTCTGTCTGTCTGTCTTGACTGACTGTCTGTATGTCTGTCCTGACTGACTGTCTGTCTGTCTGTCTGTCTGTCTTGACTGACTGTCGGTCTGTCTTGACTGAATGTCTGTCTGTCTGTCTGTCTTGACTGACTGTCTGTCTGTCTTGACTAACTGACTGACTGTCTGTCTGTCTGTCTGTGTGGACTTCCTGTATGTTTGTCTGTTTGTCTTGACTGACTGTCTGTCTGTCTGTCTGCTTGACCGATTGTCTGTCTGTTTGTCTGTCTTGACTGACTGTCTGTCTGTCTGTCTTGACTGAGTGTCCGTCTGTCTGTCTGTCTTGACTAACTGGCTGACTGTCTGTCTGTCTTGACTGACTGTCTGTTTGTATGTCTGTCTGTCTGTCTGTTTGTGCTTACTGACCTACTAACTCTCTGTCTGTCTTGACTTACTGTCTGTCTGACTGTCTGTCTTGACTGACCTTCTGTTTGTCTTGACTGACTGTCTGTCTGTCTGTCTGTCTTGACAGACTGTCTGTCTGTCTGTCCGTCTTGACTGTCAGTCTGTCTGTCTTGACCGACTGTCTGTCTGTCTGTCTGTCTTGACTGACTGTCTGTCTGTATGTCTGTCTTGACTGACTGTCTGTCTGCCTGTCTGTCTGTCTAACTGACTGACTGTCTGTCTGTCTGTCTGTGTTGACTGACGGTCTGTCTGTATGTCTGTCTTGACTGTCTGTCTGTCTTGACTGATTGTCTGTCTGTCTGTCTTGACTGAATGTCTGTCTGTCTGTCTTTCTTGACTGACTGTCTGTCTGTATGTTTGTCATGACTGACTGTCTGTATGTCTGTCTTTCTTGACTAACTGACTGACTGTCTGTCTGTCTGTCTTTGTTGACTGATGGTCTGTCTGTCTGTCTGTCTTTCTTGACTAACTGACTGACTGTCTGTTTGTCTGTCTGTGTTGACTGATGGTCTGTCTGTCTGTCTGTCTTGACTTTCTGTCAGTCTCGACTGTCTGTCTGTCTGTCTGTCAGTCTTGACTGACTGTCTGTCTGTCTGTTTGTCTTGACTGACTGTCTGTCTGTCTGTCTTGACTGACTGTCTGTCTGTCTTGACTGACTGTCTGTCTGTCTGTCTGTCTTGACTGACTGTCGGTCTGTCTTGACTAAATGTCTGTCTGCTGTCTGTCTTGACTGACTGTCTGTCTCTCTGTCTGTCTTGACTAACTGACTGACTGTCTGTCTGTCTGTCTGTCTGGACTTACTGTCTGTTTGTCTGTTTGTCTTGACTGACTATCTGTCTGTCTTGACTGACTGTATGTCTGTCTGACTGCTTGACCAATTGTCTGTCTGTTTGTCTGTCTTGACTGACTGTCTGTCTGTCTGTCTTGACTGAGTGTATGTCTGTCTGTCTGTCTTGACTAACTGGCTGACTGTCTGTCTGTCTTGACTGACTGTCTGTCTGTATGTCTGTCAGTCTGTCTGTCTGTCTGTCTCTGCTTACTGACCTACTAACTCTCTGTCTGTCTGTCTGTCTTGACTTACTGTCTGTCTGTCTGTCGGTCTTGACTGACTGTCTATCTGTCTTGACTGAATGTGTGTCTGTCTGTCCTTCTTGACTGACTGTCTGTCTGTATGTCTGTCTGTCTTGACTGACTGTCTGTCTTTCTGTCTGTCTTGACTGACTGTCTGTCTGACTGACTGTCTGTCTGACTGTCTGTCTGTCTAGACTAACTGACTGACTGTCTGTCTGTCTGTCTGTAGTGACTGACGGTCTGTCTGTCTGTCTTGACTGTCTGTCTGTCTTGACTGACTGTCTGTCTGTCTGTCTTGACTGACTGTCTGTCTGTCTGCCTGTCTGCCTGTCTGTCTGTCTGTATTTCTGTCTTGACTGACTGTCTGTCTGTCTCTCTTTCTTGACTGTCTGTCTGTCTGTCTGTCTGTCTTGACTGACTGTCTGTCTGTCTTGACTGACTGTCTGTCTGTCTTGACTGACTGTCTGTCTGTCTTGACTGACTGTCTGTCTGTCTTTACTGACTGTCTGTCTGTCTGTATGTCTGTCTTGACTGACTATATGTTTGTCTGTCTGTCTTGACTGACTATCTGTCTGTCTGTCTGTCTTGACTAACTGGCTAACTGTCTGTCTGTCTGTCTTGACTAACTGACTGACTGTCTGTCTGTCTGTTTGTCTTGACTGAGCTTCTGTTTGTCTGTCCGTCTTGACTGCCAGTCTGTCTGTCTTGACTGCCAGTCTGTCTGTCTTGACTGCCAGTCTGTCTGTCTTGACCGACTGTCTGTCTGTCTGTCTGTCTTGACTGACTGTCTGTCTGTCTGTCTGTCTGTCTTGACTGACTGTCTGTCTGTATGTCTGTCATGACTGACTGTCTGTCTGTCTGTCTTTCTTGACTAAATGACTGACTGTCTGTCTGTCTGTCTGTGTTGACTGATGGTCTGTCTGTCTGTCTGTCTTGACTGTCTGTCAGTCTTGACTGTCTTTCTGTCTGTCTGTCTTGACTGACTGTTTGTCTGTCTTGACTAACTGACTGACTATCTGTCTGTCTGTCTGTTTGTCTTGACTGACTGTCTGTCTGTCTGTTTGTCTGTCTTTACGGACTGTCTGTCTGTCTGACTGTCTGTCTGTCTGTCTGTCTTGACTGACTGTTTGTCTGTCTTGACTAACTAACTGTCTGTTTTTGTTGACTGACTGTCTGTCTGTCTTGACCGACTGTCTGTCTGTCTGTCTGTCTGTCTTGACTGATTGTCTGTCTGTCTGTCTTGACTGACTGTCTGTCTGTCTGTCTGTCTTGACTGACTGTCTGTCTGTATGTCTGTCATGACTGACTGTCTGTTTGTCTCGACTGTCTGTCTGTCTTGACTGACTGTTTGTCTGTCTTGACTAACTGACTGACTATCTGTCTGTCTGTCTGTTTGTTTTGACTGACTGTCTGTCTGTCTCTTTGTCTGTCTTGACTGACTGTCTGTTTGTCTGACTGTCTGTCTGTCTGTCTGTTTTTGTTGACTGGATGTCTGTATGTCTTGAATGACTGTCTGTCTGTCTTGACTGAATGTCTGTCTGTCTGTCTGTTTCGACTGACTGTTTGTCTGTCTGTCTGTCTAGACAAACTGACTGACTGTCTGTCTGTCTGTCTGTCTGTGTTGACTGACTGTCTGTCTTGACTGATTGTCTGTCTGTCTGTCTTGACTGATTGTCTGTCTGTCTGTCTTGACTGACTGTCTGTCTGTATGTCTGTCTTGACTGACTGTCTGTCTGTCTGTCTTTCTTGACTAACTGACTGACTGTCTGTCTGTCTGTCTGTGTTGACTGATGGTCTGTCCGTCTGTCTGTCTGTCTGTCTGTCTGTCTCGACTGTCTGTCTGTCTGTCTGTCTGTCTTGACTGACTGTCTGTATGTCTGTCCTGACTGACTGTCTGTCTGTCTGTCTTGACTGACTGTCGGTCTGTCTTGACTGAATGTCTGTCTGTCTGTCTGTCTTGACTGACTGTCTGTCTGTCTGTCTGTCTTGACTAACTGACTGACTGTCTGTCTGTCTGTCTGTGTGGACTTACTGTCTGTTTGTCTGTTTGTCTTAACTGACTGTCTGTTTGTCTTGACTGACTGTCTGTCTGTCTGTCTGCTTGACCGATTGTCTGTCTGTTTGTCTGTCTTGACTGACTGTCTGTCTGTCTGTCTTGACTGAGTGTCTGTCTGTCTGTCTGTCTTGACTGAGTGTCTGTCTGTCTGTCTGTCTTGACTAACTGGCTGACTGTCTGTCTGTCTTGACTGGCTGTCTGTCTGTATGTCTGTCTGTCTGTCTGTCTGTGCTTACTGACCTACTAACTCTCTGTCTGTCTGTCTGTCTTGACTTACTGTATGTCTCTCTGTCGGTCTTGACTGACTGTCTGTCTGTCGGTCTTGACTGACTGTCTGCCTATCTGTCTGTTTTGACTGACTGTCTGTCTGTCTGTCTGTCTGTCTTGACTGACTGTCTGTCTGTCTGTCTGTCTTGACTGACTGTCTGTCTGTCTGTCTGTCTGTCCAGACTAACTGACTGACTGTCTGTCTGTCTGTCTGTGTTGACTGGCGGTCTGTCTGTCTATCTGTCTTGACTGACTGTCTGTCTGTCTTGACTGACTGTCTGTCTGTATTGACTGACTGTCCGTCTGTCTTGACTGACTGTCTGTCTGTATGTCTGTCTGTCTTGACTGAGTGTCTGTCTGTCTGTCTGTCTTGACTAACTGGCTGACTGTCTGTCTGTCTTGACTGACTGTCTGTCTGTATGTCTGTCTGTCTGTCTGTCTGTCTGTCTGTGCTTACTGACCTACTAATTCTCTGTCTGTCTGTCGGTCTTGACTTACTGTCTGTCTGTCTTGACTGACTGTCTGTCTGTCTGTCTGTCTTGACTGACTGTCTGTCTGTCTGTCTGTCTGTCTGTCTGTCTAGACTAACTGACTGACTGTCTGTCTGTCTGTCTGTGTTGACTGACGGTCTGTCTGTCTGTCTGTCTGTCTTGACTGTCTGTCTGTCTTGACTGACTGTCTGTCTTTCTGTCTTGACTGACTGTCTGTCTGTCTGTCTTGACTGACTGTCTGTCTGTCTGTCTGCCTGTCTGCCTGTCTATCTTTCTGTATTTCTGTCTTGACTGACTGTCTGTCTGTCTTTTTTTCTTGACTGTCTGTCTGTCTGTCTGTCAGTCTTGACTGACTGTCTGTCTGTCTTGACTGACTGTCTGTCTGTCTTTACTGACTGTCTGTCTGTCTGTATGTCTGTCTTGACTGACTATATGTTTGTCTGTCTGTCTTGACTGACTGTCTGTCTGTCTGTCTGTCTTGACTAACTGGCTAACTGTCTGTCTGTCTGTCTTGACTAACTGACTGACTTTCTGTCTGTCTGATTGTCTTGACTGACTGTCGGTCTGTCTGTCCGTCTTGACTGCCAGTCTGTCTGTCTTGACCGACTGTCTGTCTGTCTGTCTGTCTTGACTGACTGTCTGTCTGTATGTCTGTCTTGACTGACTGTCTGTCTGCCTGTCTGTCTGTCTAGACTAACTGACTGACTGTCTGTCTGTCTGTCTGTGTTGACTGACGGTCTGTCTGTATGTCTGTCTTGACTGTCTGTCTGTCTTGACTGATTGTCTGTCTGTCTGTCTTGACTGACTGTCTGTCTGTCTGTCTGTCTTGACTGACTGTCTGTCTGTATGTCTGTCATGACTGACTGTCTGTCTGTCTGTCTTTCTTGACTAACTGACTGACTGTCTGTCTGTCTGTCTGTGTTGACTGATGGTCTGTCTGTCTCTCTGTCTTTCTTGACTAACTGACTGACTGTCTGTCTGTCTGTCTGTGTTGACTGATGGTCTGTCTGTCTGTCTGTCTTGACTTTCTGTCAGTCTCGACTGTCTGTCTGTCTGTCTGTCCGTCTTGACTGACTGTCTGTCTGTCTGTCTTGACTGACTTTCTGTCTGTCTTGACTGACTGTCTGTCTGTCTGTCTTGAATGACTGTCTGTCTGTCTGTCTGTCTTGACTTACTGTCTGTCCGTATGTCTGTCATGACTGACTGTCTGTCTGTCTTTCTTGACTAACTGACTGACTGTCTGTCTGTCTGTCTGTGTTGACTGATGGTCTGTCTGTCTGTCTGTCTTTCTTGACTAACTGACTGACTGTCTGTCTGTCTGTCTGTGTTGACTGATGGTCTGTCTGTCTGTCTGCCTTGACTTTCTGTCAGTCTCGACTGTCTGTCTGTCTGTCTTTCCGTCTTGACTGACTGTCTGTCTGTCTTGACTGACTGTCCGTCTGTCTGTTTGTCTTGACTGACTGTCTGTCTGTCTGTCTTGACTGACTGTCTGTCTGTCTTGACTGACTGTCTGTCTGTCTGTCTGTCTTGACTGACTGTCGGTCTGTCTTGACTGAATATCTGTCTGCTGTCTTTACTTACTTTCTGTATGTCTGTCTTGACTGACTATATGTTTGTCTGTCTGTCTTGACTGACTGTCTGTCTGTCTGTCTGTCTTGACTAACTGGCTAACTGTCTGTCTGTCTGTCTTGACTAACTGACTGACTGTCTGTCTGTCTGTTTGTCTTGACTGACTGTTGGTCTGTCTGTCCGTCTTGACTGCCAGTCTGTCTGTCTTGACCGACTGTCTGTCTGTCTGTCTGTCTTGACTGACTGTCTGTCTGTATGTCTGTCTTGACTGACTGTCTGTCTGCCTGTCTGTCAGTCTAGACTAACTGACTGACTGTCTGTCTGTCTGTCTGCGTTGACTGACGGTCTGTCTTTATGTCTGTCTTGACTGTCTGTCTGTCTTGACTGATTGTCTGTCTGTCTGTCTTGACTGACTGTCTGTCTGTCTGTCTATCTTGACTGACTGTCTGTCTGTATGTCTGTCATGACTGACTGTCTGTCTTTCTTGACTAACTGACTGACTGTCTGTCTGTCTGTCTGTGTTGACTGATGGTCTGTCTGTCTGTCTGTCTTTCTTGACTAACTGACTGACTGTCTGTCTGTCTGTCTGTGTTGACTGATGGTCTGTCTGTCTGTCTGTCTTGACTTTCTGTCAGTCTCGACTGTCTGTCTGTCTGTCTGTCCGTCTTGACTGACTGTCTGTCTGTCTTGACTGACTGTCTGTCTGTCTGTCTGTCTTGACTAACTGGCTAACTGTCTGTCTGTCTGTCTGTGTTGACTGACTGTCTCTCTGTCTTGACTAACTGACTGACTGTCCGTCTGTCTGTTTGTCTTGACTGACTGTCTGTCTGTCTGTCTTGACTGACTGTCTGTCTGTCTTGACTGACTGTCTGTCTGTCTGTCTGTCTTGACTAACTGACTGACTGTCTGTCTGTCTGTCTGTGTGGACTTACTGTCTGTTTGTCTGTTTGTCTTGACTGACTATCTGTCTGTCTTGACTGACTGTATGTCTGTCTGACTGCTTGACCGATTGTCTGTCTGTTTGTCTGTCTTGACTGACTGTCTGTCTGTATGTCTGTCTGTCTTGACTGAGTGTATGTCTGTCTGTCTGTCTTGACTAACTGGCTGACTGTCTGTCTGTCTTGACTGACTGTCTGTATGTCTGTCTGTCTGTCTGTCTGTCTGTCTGTCTGTCTGTGCTTACTGACCTACTAACTCTCTGTCTGTCTGTCTGTCTTGACTTACTGTCTGTCTTTCTGTCGGTCTTGACTGACTGTCTGTCTGTCTTGACTGACTGTCTGTGTGTCTGTCTGTCTTGACTGACTGTCTGTCTGTATGTCTGTCTGTCTTGACTGACTGTCTGTCTGTCTGTCTGTCTTGACTGACTCTCTGTCTGTCTGTCTGTCTGTCTAGACTAACTGACTGACTGTCTGTCTGTCTGTCTGTGTTGACTGACGGTCTGTCTGTCTGTCTTGACTGTCTGTCTGTCTGTCTTGACTGACTGTCTGTCTGTCTGTCTTGACTGACTGTCTGTCTGTCTGTCTTGAGTGACTGTCTGTCTGTCTGCCTGTCTGCCAGTCTGTCTGTCTGTATTTCTGTCTTGACTGACTGTCTGTCTGTCTTTCTTTCTTGACTGCCTGTCTGTCTGTCTGTCTGTCTTGACTGACTGTTTGTCTGTCTTGACTGACTGTCTGTCTGTCTTGACTGGCTGTCTGTCTGTCTTTACTGACTGTCTGTCTTTCTGTATGTCTGTCTTGACTGACTATATGTTTGTCTGTCTGTCTTGACTAAATGACTGACTGTCTGTCTGTCTGTTTGTCTTGACTGACTGTCTGTCTGTCTGTCCGTCTGTCTGTCTGTCTGTCTGTGCTTACTGACCTACTAACTCTCTGTCTGTCTGTCTGTCTTGACTTACTGTCTGTCTGTATGTCTGTCTGTCTTGACTGAGTGTATGTCTGTCTGTCTGTCTTGACTAACTGGCTGACTGTCTGTCTGCCTTGACTGACTGACTGTCTGTCTGTCTGTCTGTCTTGACTGACTGTCTGTCTGTATGTCTGTCTGTCTTGACTGACTGTCTGTCTGTCTGTCTGTCTTGACTGACTCTCTGTCTGTCTGTCTGTCTGTTTAGACTAACTGACTGACTGTCTGTCTGTCTGTCTGTGTTGACTGACGGTCTGTCTGTCTGTCTTGACTGACTGTCTGTCTGTCTTGACTGACTGTCTTTCTGTCTTTACTGACTGTCTGTCTGTCTGTATGTCTGTCTTGACTGACTATATGTTTGTCTGTCTGTCTTGACTGACTGTCTGTCTGTCTGTCTGTCTTGACTAACTGGCTAACTGTCTGTCTGTCTGTCTTGACTAACTAACTGTTTGTCTTGACTGACCTTCTGTTTGTCTGTCCGTCTTGACTGCCAGTCTGTCTGTCTTGACCGACTGTCTGTCTGTCTTGACTGACTGTCTGTCTGTATGTCTGTCTTGACTGACTGTCTGTCTGTCTGTCTAGACTAACTGACAAACTGTCTGTCTGTCTGTCTGTGTTGAGTGACGGTCTGTCTGTATGTCTGTCTTGACTGTCTGTCTATCTTGACTGATTGTCTGTCTGTCTGTCTTGACTGAATGTCTGTCTGTCTGTCTGTCTTGACTGACTGTCTGTCTGTATGTCTGTCATGACTGACTGTCTGTCTGTCTGTCTTTCTTGACTAAATGACTGACTGTCTGTCTGTCTGTCTGTGTTGACTGATGGTCTGTCTGTCTGTCTGTCTTGACTGTCTGTCAGTCTCGACTGTCTGTCTGTCTGTCTGTCTTGACTGACTGTTTGTCTGTCTTGACTAACTGACTGACTATCTGTCTGTCTGTCTGTTTGTGTTGACTGACTGTCTGTCTGTCTGTTTGTCTGTCTTGACGGACTGTCTGTCTGTCTGACTGTCTGTCTGTCTGTCTGTCTTGACTGACTGTTTGTCTGTCTTGACTAACTAACTGTCTGTCTTTGTTGACTGACTGTCTGTCTGTCTTGACCGACTGTCTGTCTGTCTGTCTGTCTGTCTTGACTGACTGTCTGTCTGTTTGTCTTGACTGACTGTCTGTCTGTCTGTCTTGACTGACTGTCTGTCTGTCTGTCTGTCTTGACTGACTGTCTGTCTATCTTTACTGACTGTCTGTCTGTCTGTTTGTCTGTCTTGACGGACTGTCTGTCTGTCTGACTGTCTGTCTGTCTGTCTGTCTTGACTGACTGTTTGTCTGTCTTGACTAACTAACTGTCTGTTTTTGTTGACTGACTGTCTGTCTGTCTGTCTGTCTAGACTAACTGACTGACTGTCTGTCTGTCTGTCTGTGTTGACTGACGGTCTGTCTGTCTGTCTTGACTGTCTGTCTGTCTGTCTTGACTGACTGTCTGTCTGTCTGGCCTGACTGACTGTCTGTCTGTCTGTCTTGAGTGACTGTCTGTCTGTCTGCCTGTCTGCCAGTCTGTCTGTCTGTATTTCTGTCTTGACTGACTGTCTGTCTGTCTTTCTTTCTTGACTGCCTGTCTGTCTGTCTGTCTGTCTTGACTGACTGTCTGTCTGTCTTGACTGACTGTCTGTCTGTCTTGACTGGCTGTCTGTCTGTCTTTACTGACTGTCTGTCTTTCTGTATGTCTGTCTTGACTGACTATATGTTTGTCTGTCTGTCTTGACTAAATGACTGACTGTCTGTCTGTCTGTTTGTCTTGACTGACTGTCTGTCTGTCTGTCCGTCTGTCTGTCTGTCTGTCTGTGCTTACTGACCTACTAACTCTCTGTCTGTCTGTCTGTCTTGACTTACTGTCTGTCTGTATGTCTGTCTGTCTTGACTGAGTGTATGTCTGTCTGTCTGTCTTGACTAACTGGCTGACTGTCTGTCTGCCTTGACTGACTGACTGTCTGTCTGTCTGTCTGTCTTGACTGACTGTCTGTCTGTATGTCTGTCTGTCTTGACTGACTGTCTGTCTGTCTGTCTGTCTTGACTGACTCTCTGTCTGTCTGTCTGTCTGTTTAGACTAACTGACTGACTGTCTGTCTGTCTGTCTGTGTTGACTGACGGTCTGTCTGTCTGTCTTGACTGACTGTCTGTCTGTCTTGACTGACTGTCTTTCTGTCTTTACTGACTGTCTGTCTGTCTGTATGTCTGTCTTGACTGACTATATGTTTGTCTGTCTGTCTTGACTGACTGTCTGTCTGTCTGTCTGTCTTGACTAACTGGCTAACTGTCTGTCTGTCTGTCTTGACTAACTAACTGTTTGTCTTGACTGACCTTCTGTTTGTCTGTCCGTCTTGACTGCCAGTCTGTCTGTCTTGACCGACTGTCTGTCTGTCTTGACTGACTGTCTGTCTGTATGTCTGTCTTGACTGACTGTCTGTCTGTCTGTCTAGACTAACTGACAAACTGTCTGTCTGTCTGTCTGTGTTGAGTGACGGTCTGTCTGTATGTCTGTCTTGACTGTCTGTCTATCTTGACTGATTGTCTGTCTGTCTGTCTTGACTGAATGTCTGTCTGTCTGTCTGTCTTGACTGACTGTCTGTCTGTATGTCTGTCATGACTGACTGTCTGTCTGTCTGTCTTTCTTGACTAAATGACTGACTGTCTGTCTGTCTGTCTGTGTTGACTGATGGTCTGTCTGTCTGTCTGTCTTGACTGTCTGTCAGTCTCGACTGTCTGTCTGTCTGTCTGTCTTGACTGACTGTTTGTCTGTCTTGACTAACTGACTGACTATCTGTCTGTCTGTCTGTTTGTGTTGACTGACTGTCTGTCTGTCTGTTTGTCTGTCTTGACGGACTGTCTGTCTGTCTGACTGTCTGTCTGTCTGTCTGTCTTGACTGACTGTTTGTCTGTCTTGACTAACTAACTGTCTGTCTGTCTTGACTGACTGTCTGTCTGTTTGTCTTGACTGACTGTCTGTCTGTCTGTCTTGACTGACTGTCTGTCTATCTTTACTGACTGTCTGTCTGTCTGTTTGTCTGTCTTGACGGACTGTCTGTCTGTCTGACTGTCTGTCTGTCTGTCTGTCTTGACTGACTGTTTGTCTGTCTTGACTAACTAACTGTCTGTTTTTGTTGACTGACTGTCTGTCTGTCTTGACTAACTGACTGACTGTCTGTCTGTCTGTTTTGACTGAATGTCTGTATGTCTGTCCTGATTGACTGTCTGTCTGTCTTGAATGACTGTCTGTCTGTCTTGACTGAATGTCTGTCTGTCTGTCTGTCTCGACTGACTGTTTGTCTGTCTGTCTGTCTGTCTGTCTAGACAAACTGACTGACTGTCTGTCTGTCTGTCTGCTTGACCGATTGTCTGTCTGTTTGTCTGTCTTGACTGACTGTCTGTCTGTCTGTCTGTCTGTCTTGACTGAGTGTCTGTCTGTCTGTCTGTCTTGACTAACTGGCTGACTGTCTGTCTGTCTTGACTGACTGTCTGTCTGTCTGTCTGTCTTGACTAACTGTCTGTCTGTCTGTTTTGACTGAATGTCTGTATGTCTGTCCTGACTGACTGTCTGTCTGTCTGTCTTGAATGACTGTCTGTCTGTCTTGACTGAATGTCTGTCTGTCTGTCTGTCTGTCTAGACAAACTGCCTGACTGTCTGTCTGTCTGTCTGCGTTGACTGACGGCCTTTCTGTATATCTTTCATGACTGTTTGTCTGTCTTGACTGATTGTCTGTGTGTCTGTCTTGACTGACTGTCTGTCTGTCTGTCTGTCTTGACTGACTGTCGGTCTGTCTTGACTGACTGTCTGTCTGTCTTGACTAACTGACTGACTGTCTGTCTGTCTGTCTCTGTGGACTTACTGTCTGTTTGTCTTGACTGACTGTCTGTCTGTCTTGACTGACTGTCTGTCTGTCTGTCTTCTTGACCGATTGTCTGTCTGTTTGTCTGTCTTGACTGACTGTCTGTCTGTCTGTCTGTCTGTCTTGACTGAGTGTCTGTCTGTCTGTCTGTCTTGACTAACTGGCTGACTGTCTGTCTGTCTTGACTGACTGTCTGTCTGTCTGTCTGTCTTGACTAACTGTCTGTCTGTCTGTCTGTCTGTCTGTGTGGACTTACTGTCTGTTTGTCTTGACCGACTGTCTGTCTGTCTTGACTGACTGTCTGTCTGTCTGTCTGCTTGACCGATTGTCTGTCTGTTTGTCTGTCTTGACTGACTGTCTGTCTGTCTGTCTGTCTGTCTTGACTGAGTGTCTGTCTGTCTGTCTGTCTTGACTAACTGGCTGTCTGTTTGTCTGTCTTGACTGACTGTCTGTCTGTCTGTCTGTCTGTCTTGACTGAGTGTCTGTCTGTCTGTCTGTCTTGACTAACTGGCTGACTGTCTGTCTGTATTGAATGACTGTCTGTCTGTCTGTCTGTCTTGACTAACTGTCTGTCTGTCTGTCTGTGTGGACTTACTGTCTGTTTGTCTGTCTTGACTGACTGTCTGTCTGTCTGTCTGCCTGTCTTGACTGAGTGTCTGTCTGTCTCTCTGTCTTGACTAACTGACTGACTGTCTGTCTGTCTGTTTGTCTTGACTGACTGCCTGTCTGGTTGTCTTGACTGACTGTCTGTATGTCTGTCTGTCTTGACCGACTGTCTGTCTGTTTGTCTTGACTGACTGTCTGTCTGTCTGTCTTGACTGACTTTCTGTCTGTCTGTCTGTCTTGACTGACTGTCTGTATGTCTGTCCTGACTGACTGTCTGTCTGTCTGTCTGTCTGTCTTGACTGACTGTCGGTCTGTCTTGACTGAATGTCTGTCTGTCTGTCTGTCTTGACTGACTGTCTGTCTGTCTTGACTAACTGACTGACTGTCTGTCTGTCTGTCTGTGTGGACTTCCTGTATGTTTGTCTGTTTGTCTTGACTGACTGTCTGTCTGTCTGTCTGCTTGACCGATTGTCTGTCTGTTTGTCTGTCTTGACTGACTGTCTGTCTGTCTGTCTTGACTGAGTGTCCGTCTGTCTGTCTGTCTTGACTAACTGGCTGACTGTCTGTCTGTCTTGACTGACTGTCTGTTTGTATGTCTGTCTGTCTGTCTGTTTGTGCTTACTGACCTACTAACTCTCTGTCTGTCTTGACTTACTGTCTGTCTGACTGTCTGTCTTGACTGACCTTCTGTTTGTCTTGACTGACTGTCTGTCTGTCTGTCTGTCTTGACAGACTGTCTGTCTGTCTGTCCGTCTTGACTGTCAGTCTGTCTGTCTTGACCGACTGTCTGTCTGTCTGTCTGTCTTGACTGACTGTCTGTCTGTATGTCTGTCTTGACTGACTGTCTGTCTGCCTGTCTGTCTGTCTAACTGACTGACTGTCTGTCTGTCTGTCTGTGTTGACTGACGGTCTGTCTGTATGTCTGTCTTGACTGTCTGTCTGTCTTGACTGATTGTCTGTCTGTCTGTCTTGACTGACTGTCTGTCTGTCTGTCTTTCTTGACTGACTGTCTGTCTGTATGTTTGTCATGACTGACTGTCTGTATGTCTGTCTTTCTTGACTAACTGACTGACTGTCTGTCTGTCTGTCTTTGTTGACTGATGGTCTGTCTGTCTGTCTGTCTTTCTTGACTAACTGACTGACTGTCTGTTTGTCTGTCTGTGTTGACTGATGGTCTGTCTGTCTGTCTGTCTTGACTTTCTGTCAGTCTCGACTGTCTGTCTGTCTGTCTGTCCGTCTTGACTGACTGTCTGTCTGTCTGTTTGTCTTGACTGACTGTCTGTCTGTCTGTCTTGACTGACTGTCTGTCTGTCTTGACTGACTGTCTGTCTGTCTGTCTGTCTTGACTGACTGTCGGTCTGTCTTGACTAAATGTCTGTCTGCTGTCTGTCTTGACTGACTGTCTGTCTCTCTGTCTGTCTTGACTAACTGACTGACTGTCTGTCTGTCTGTCTGTCTGGACTTACTGTCTGTTTGTCTGTTTGTCTTGACTGACTATCTGTCTGTCTTGACTGACTGTATGTCTGTCTGACTGCTTGACCAATTGTCTGTCTGTTTGTCTGTCTTGACTGACTGTCTGTCTGTCTGTCTTGACTGAGTGTATGTCTGTCTGTCTGTCTTGACTAACTGGCTGACTGTCTGTCTGTCTTGACTGACTGTCTGTCTGTATGTCTGTCTGTCTGTCTGTCTGTCTGTCTCTGCTTACTGACCTACTAACTCTCTGTCTGTCTGTCTGTCTTGACTTACTGTCTGTCTGTCTGTCGGTCTTGACTGACTGTCTATCTGTCTTGACTGAATGTGTGTCTGTCTGTCCTTCTTGACTGACTGTCTGTCTGTATGTCTGTCTGTCTTGACTGACTGTCTGTCTTTCTGTCTGTCTTGACTGACTGTCTGTCTGACTGACTGTCTGTCTGACTGTCTGTCTGTCTAGACTAACTGACTAACTGTCTGTCTGTCTGTCTGTAGTGACTGACGGTCTGTCTGTCTGTCTTGACTGTCTGTCTGTCTTGACTGACTGTCTGTCTGTCTGTCTTGACTGACTGTCTGTCTGTCTGCCTGTCTGCCTGTCTGTCTGTCTGTATTTCTGTCTTGACTGACTGTCTGTCTGTCTCTCTTTCTTGACTGTCTGTCTGTCTGTCTGTCTGTCTTGACTGACTGTCTGTCTGTCTTGACTGACTGTCTGTCTGTCTTGACTGACTGTCTGTCTGTCTTGACTGACTGTCTGTCTGTCTTTACTGACTGTCTGTCTGTCTGTATGTCTGTCTTGACTGACTATATGTTTGTCTGTCTGTCTTGACTGACTATCTGTCTGTCTGTCTGTCTTGACTAACTGGCTAACTGTCTGTCTGTCTGTCTTGACTAACTGACTGACTGTCTGTCTGTCTGTTTGTCTTGACTGAGCTTCTGTTTGTCTGTCCGTCTTGACTGCCAGTCTGTCTGTCTTGACTGCCAGTCTGTCTGTCTTGACTGCCAGTCTGTCTGTCTTGACCGACTGTCTGTCTGTCTGTCTGTCTTGACTGACTGTCTGTCTGTCTGTCTGTCTGTCTTGACTGACTGTCTGTCTGTATGTCTGTCATGACTGACTGTCTGTCTGTCTGTCTTTCTTGACTAAATGACTGACTGTCTGTCTGTCTGTCTGTGTTGACTGATGGTCTGTCTGTCTGTCTGTCTTGACTGTCTGTCAGTCTTGACTGTCTTTCTGTCTGTCTGTCTTGACTGACTGTTTGTCTGTCTTGACTAACTGACTGACTATCTGTCTGTCTGTCTGTTTGTCTTGACTGACTGTCTGTCTGTCTGTTTGTCTGTCTTTACGGACTGTCTGTCTGTCTGACTGTCTGTCTGTCTGTCTGTCTTGACTGACTGTTTGTCTGTCTTGACTAACTAACTGTCTGTTTTTGTTGACTGACTGTCTGTCTGTCTTGACCGACTGTCTGTCTGTCTGTCTGTCTGTCTTGACTGATTGTCTGTCTGTCTGTCTTGACTGACTGTCTGTCTGTCTGTCTGTCTTGACTGACTGTCTGTCTGTATGTCTGTCATGACTGACTGTCTGTTTGTCTCGACTGTCTGTCTGTCTTGACTGACTGTTTGTCTGTCTTGACTAACTGACTGACTATCTGTCTGTCTGTCTGTTTGTTTTGACTGACTGTCTGTCTGTCTCTTTGTCTGTCTTGACTGACTGTCTGTTTGTCTGACTGTCTGTCTGTCTGTCTGTCTTGACTGACTGTTTGTCTGTCTTGACTAACTGACTGACTGTCTGTCTGTCTGTCTGTTTTTGTTGACTGGATGTCTGTATGTCTTGAATGACTGTCTGTCTGTCTTGACTGAATGTCTGTCTGTCTGTCTGTTTCGACTGACTGTTTGTCTGTCTGTCTGTCTAGACAAACTGACTGACTGTCTGTCTGTCTGTCTGTGTTGACTGACTGTCTGTCTTGACTGATTGTCTGTCTGTCTGTCTTGACTGATTGTCTGTCTGTCTGTCTTGACTGACTGTCTGTCTGTATGTCTGTCTTGACTGACTGTCTGTCTGTCTGTCTTTCTTGACTAACTGACTGACTGTCTGTCTGTCTGTCTGTGTTGACTGATGGTCTGTCCGTCTGTCTGTCTGTCTGTCTGTCTGTCTGTCTCGACTGTCTGTCTGTCTGTCTGTCTGTCTTGACTGACTGTCTGTATGTCTGTCCTGACTGACTGTCTGTCTGTCTGTCTTGACTGACTGTCGGTCTGTCTTGACTGAATGTCTGTCTGTCTGTCTGTCTTGACTGACTGTCTGTCTGTCTGTCTGTCTTGACTAACTGACTGACTGTCTGTCTGTCTGTCTGTGTGGACTTACTGTCTGTTTGTCTGTTTGTCTTAACTGACTGTCTGTTTGTCTTGACTGACTGTCTGTCTGTCTGTCTGCTTGACCGATTGTCTGTCTGTTTGTCTGTCTTGACTGACTGTCTGTCTGTCTGTCTTGACTGAGTGTCTGTCTGTCTGTCTGTCTTGACTGAGTGTCTGTCTGTCTGTCTGTCTTGACTAACTGGCTGACTGTCTGTCTGTCTTGACTGGCTGTCTGTCTGTATGTCTGTCTGTCTGTCTGTCTGTGCTTACTGACCTACTAACTCTCTGTCTGTCTGTCTGTCTTGACTTACTGTATGTCTCTCTGTCGGTCTTGACTGACTGTCTGTCTGTCGGTCTTGACTGACTGTCTGCCTATCTGTCTGTTTTGACTGACTGTCTGTCTGTCTGTCTGTCTGTCTTGACTGACTGTCTGTCTGTCTGTCTGTCTTGACTGACTGTCTGTCTGTCTGTCTGTCTGTCCAGACTAACTGACTGACTGTCTGTCTGTCTGTCTGTGTTGACTGGCGGTCTGTCTGTCTATCTGTCTTGACTGACTGTCTGTCTGTCTTGACTGACTGTCTGTCTGTATTGACTGACTGTCCGTCTGTCTTGACTGACTGTCTGTCTGTATGTCTGTCTGTCTTGACTGAGTGTCTGTCTGTCTGTCTGTCTTGACTAACTGGCTGACTGTCTGTCTGTCTTGACTGACTGTCTGTCTGTATGTCTGTCTGTCTGTCTGTCTGTCTGTCTGTGCTTACTGACCTACTAATTCTCTGTCTGTCTGTCGGTCTTGACTTACTGTCTGTCTGTCTTGACTGACTGTCTGTCTGTCTGTCTGTCTTGACTGACTGTCTGTCTGTCTGTCTGTCTGTCTGTCTGTCTAGACTAACTGACTGACTGTCTGTCTGTCTGTCTGTGTTGACTGACGGTCTGTCTGTCTGTCTGTCTGTCTTGACTGTCTGTCTGTCTTGACTGACTGTCTGTCTTTCTGTCTTGACTGACTGTCTGTCTGTCTGTCTTGACTGACTGTCTGTCTGTCTGTCTGCCTGTCTGCCTGTCTATCTGTCTGTATTTCTGTCTTGACTGACTGTCTGTCTGTCTTTTTTTCTTGACTGTCTGTCTGTCTGTCTGTCAGTCTTGACTGACTGTCTGTCTGTCTTGACTGACTGTCTGTCTGTCTTTACTGACTGTCTGTCTGTCTGTATGTCTGTCTTGACTGACTATATGTTTGTCTGTCTGTCTTGACTGACTGTCTGTCTGTCTGTCTGTCTTGACTAACTGGCTAACTGTCTGTCTGTCTGTCTTGACTAACTGACTGACTGTCTGTCTGTCTGATTGTCTTGACTGACTGTCGGTCTGTCTGTCCGTCTTGACTGCCAGTCTGTCTGTCTTGACCGACTGTCTGTCTGTCTGTCTGTCTTGACTGACTGTCTGTCTGTATGTCTGTCTTGACTGACTGTCTGTCTGCCTGTCTGTCTGTCTAGACTAACTGACTGACTGTCTGTCTGTCTGTCTGTGTTGACTGACGGTCTGTCTGTATGTCTGTCTTGACTGTCTGTCTGTCTTGACTGATTGTCTGTCTGTCTGTCTTGACTGACTTTCTGTCTGTCTTGACTGACTGTCTGTCTGTCTGTCTTGAATGACTGTCTGTCTGTCTGTCTGTCTTGACTTACTGTCTGTCCGTATGTCTGTCATGACTGACTGTCTGTCTGTCTTTCTTGACTAACTGACTGACTGTCTGTCTGTCTGTCTGTGTTGACTGATGGTCTGTCTGTCTGTCTGTCTTTCTTGACTAACTGACTGACTGTCTGTCTGTCTGTCTGTGTTGACTGATGGTCGGTCTGTCTGTCTGCCTTGACTTTCTGTCAGTCTCGACTGTCTGTCTGTCTGTCTTTCCGTCTTGACTGACTGTCTGTCTGTCTTGACTGACTGTCCGTCTGTCTGTTTGTCTTGACTGACTGTCTGTCTGTCTGTCTTGACTGACTGTCTGTCTGTCTTGACTGACTGTCTGTCTGTCTGTCTGTCTTGACTGACTGTCGGTCTGTCTTGACTGAATGTCTGTCTGCTGTCTTTACTTACTTTCTGTATGTCTGTCTTGACTGACTATATGTTTGTCTGTCTGTCTTGACTGACTGTCTGTCTGTCTGTCTGTCTTGACTAACTGGCTAACTGTCTGTCTGTCTGTCTTGACTAACTGACTGACTGTCTGTCTGTCTGTTTGTCTTGACTGACTGTTGGTCTGTCTGTCCGTCTTGACTGCCAGTCTGTCTGTCTTGACCGACTGTCTGTCTGTCTGTCTGTCTTGACTGACTGTCTGTCTGTATGTCTGTCTTGACTGACTGTCTGTCTGCCTGTCTGTCAGTCTAGACTAACTGACTGACTGTCTGTCTGTCTGTCTGTGTTGACTGACGGTCTGTCTTTATGTCTGTCTTGACTGTCTGTCTGTCTTGACTGATTGTCTGTCTGTCTGTCTTGACTGACTGTCTGTCTGTCTGTCTATCTTGACTGACTGTCTGTCTGTATGTCTGTCATGACTGACTGTCTGTCTTTCTTGACTAACTGACTGACTGTCTGTCTGTCTGTCTGTGTTGACTGATGGTCTGTCTGTCTGTCTGTCTTTCTTGACTAACTGACTGACTGTCTGTCTGTCTGTCTGTGTTGACTGATGGTCTGTCTGTCTGTCTGTCTTGACTTTCTGTCAGTCTCGACTGTCTGTCTGTCTGTCTGTCCGTCTTGACTGACTGTCTGTCTGTCTTGACTGACTGTCTGTCTGTCTGTCTGTCTTGACTAACTGGCTAACTGTCTGTCTGTCTGTCTGTGTTGACTGACTGTCTCTCTGTCTTGACTAACTGACTGACTGTCCGTCTGTCTGTTTGTCTTGACTGACTGTCTGTCTGTCTGTCTTGACTGACTGTCTGTCTGTCTTGACTGACTGTCTGTCTGTCTGTCTGTCTTGACTAACTGACTGACTGTCTGTCTGTCTGTCTGTGTGGACTTACTGTCTGTTTGTCTGTTTGTCTTGACTGACTATCTGTCTGTCTTGACTGACTGTATGTCTGTCTGACTGCTTGACCGATTGTCTGTCTGTTTGTCTGTCTTGACTGACTGTCTGTCTGTATGTCTGTCTGTCTTGACTGAGTGTATGTCTGTCTGTCTGTCTTGACTAACTGGCTGACTGTCTGTCTGTCTTGACTGACTGTCTGTCTGTATGTCTGTCTGTCTGTCTGTCTGTCTGTCTGTCTGTGCTTACTGACCTACTAACTCTCTGTCTGTCTGTCTGTCTTGACTTACTGTCTGTCTTTCTGTCGGTCTTGACTGACTGTCTGTCTGTCTTGACTGACTGTCTGTGTGTCTGTCTGTCTTGACTGACTGTCTGTCTGTATGTCTGTCTGTCTTGACTGACTGTCTGTCTGTCTGTCTGTCTTGACTGACTCGCTGTCTGTCTGTCTGTCTGTCTAGACTAACTGACTGACTGTCTGTCTGTCTGTCTGTGTTGACTGACGGTCTGTCTGTCTGTCTTGACTGTCTGTCTGTCTGTCTTGACTGACTGTCTGTCTGTCTGTCTTGACTGACTGTCTGTCTGTCTGTCTTGAGTGACTGTCTGTCTGTCTGCCTGTCTGCCAGTCTGTCTGTCTGTATTTCTGTCTTGACTGACTGTCTGTCTGTCTTTCTTTCTTGACTGCCTGTCTGTCTGTCTGTCTGTCTTGACTGACTGTCTGTCTGTCTTGACTGACTGTCTGTCTGTCTTGACTGGCTGTCTGTCTGTCTTTACTGACTGTCTGTCTTTCTGTATGTCTGTCTTGACTGACTATATGTTTGTCTGTCTGTCTTGACTAAATGACTGACTGTCTGTCTGTCTGTTTGTCTTGACTGACTGTCTGTCTGTCTGTCCGTCTTGACTGCCAGTCTGTCTGTCTTGACCGACTGTCTGTCTGTCTGTCTGTCTTGACTGACTGTCTGTCTGTATGTCTGTCTTGACTGACTGTCTGTCTGCCTGTCTGTCTGTCTAGACTAACTGACTGACTGTCTGTCTGTCTGTCTGTCTTGACTGTCTGTCTGTCTTGACTGATTCTCTGTCTGTCTGTCTTGACTGACTGTCTGTCTGTCTGTCTGTCTTGACTGACTGTCTGTCTGTATGTCTGTCATGACTGACTGTCTGTCTGTCTGTCTTTCTTGACTAACTGACTGACTGTCTGTCTGTCTGTCTGTGTTGACTGATGGTCTGTCTGTCTGTCTGTCTTGACTTTCTGTCAGTCTCGACTGTCTGTCTGTCTGTCTGTCTTGACTGACTGTTTGTCTGTCTTGACTAACTGACTGACTATCTGTCTGTCTGTCTGTTTGTGTTGACTGATTGTCTGTCTGTCCGTTTGTCTGTCTTGACGGACTCTCTGTCTGTCTGTCTGTCTGTCTGTCTTGACTGACTGTTTGTCTGTCTTGATTAACTAACTGTCTGTTTTTGTTGACTAACTGTCTGTCTGTCTTTACCGACTTTCTGTCTGTCTGTCTGTCTTGACCGACTGTCTGTCTGTTTGTCTTGACTGACTGTCTGTCTGTCTGTCTTGACTGACTGTCTGTCTGTCTGTCTGTCTGTCTTGACTGACTGTCTGTCTGTCTGTCTGTCTTGACTGACTGTTTGTCTGTCTTGACTAACTAACTGTCTGTTTTTGTTGACTGACTGTCTGTCTGTCTTGACTAACTGACTGACTGTCTGTCTGTCTGTTTTGACTGAATGTCTGTATGTCTGTCCTGACTGACTGTCTGTCTGTCTGTCTTGAATGACTGTCTGTCTGTCTTGACTGAATGTCTGTCTGTCTGTCTGTCTCGACTGACTGTTTGTCTGTCTGTCTGTCTGTCTGTCTGTCTGTCTAGACAAACTGACTGACTGTCTGTCTGTCTGTCAGTCTGTATTGACTGACGGTCTGCCTGCATGTCTGTCATGACTGTTTGTCTGTCTTGACTGATTGTCTGTCTGTCTGTCCTTACTGACTGTCTGTCTGTCTGTCTGTCTTGACTGACTGTCTGTCTGTATGTCTGTCTTGACTTACTGTCTGTCTGTCTGTCTTTCTTGACTAACTGACTGACTGTCTGTCTGTCTGTCTGTGTTGACTGATGGTCTGTCCGTCTGTCTGTCTGTCTATCTGTCTGTCTTGACTGACTGTCTGTCTGTCTTTCTGTGTTGACTGACTGTCTGTCTGTCTTGACCGACTGTCTGTCTGTTTGTCTTGACTGACTGTCTGTCTGTCTGTCTTGACTAACTGTCTGTCTGTCTGTCTGTCTGTCTTGACTGACTGTCTGTATGTCTGTCCTGACTGACTGTCTGTCTGTCTGTCTTTCTGTCTTGACTGACTGTCGGTGTGTCTTGACTGAATGTCTGTCTGTCTGTCTGTCTTGACAGACTGTCTGTCTGTCTGTCTGTCTTGACTAACTGACTGACTGTCTGTCTGTGTTGACTGATGGTCTGTCTGTCTGTCTGTCTTGACTTTCTGTCAGTCTCGACTGTCTGTCAGTCTCTCTGTCTTGACTGACTGTTTGTCTGTCTTGACTAACTGACTGACTATCTGTCTGTCTGTCTGTTTGTGTTGACTGATTGTCTGTCTGTCTGTTTGTCTTTCTTGACGGACTGTCTGTCTGTCTGACTGTCTGTCTGTCTGTCTGTCTTGACTGACTGTTTGTCTGTCTTGACTAACTAACTGTCTGGTTTTGTTGACTGACTGTCTGTCTGTCTTGAACATTTGTCTGTCTGTCTGTCTGTCTTGACTGACTGTCTGTCTGTCTGATGTCTTGACCGACTGTCTGTCTGTTGGTCTTGACTGACTGTCTGTCTGTCTGTCTTGACTGACTGTCTGTCTGTCTGTCTGTCTTGACTGACTGTCTGTCTGTCTGTCTGTCTGTCTAGACTAACTGACTGACTGTCTGTCTGTCTGTCTGTGTTGACTGACGGTCTGTCTGTCTGTCTTGACTGTCTGTCTGTCTTGACTGACTGTCTGTCTGTCTGTCTTGACTGACTGTCTGTCTGTCTGTCTGTCTGTCTTGACTGACTGTCTGTCTGTCTGCCTGTCTGTCGGTCTGTATTTCTGTCTTGACTGACTGTCTGTCTGTCTTTCTTTCTTGACTGTCTGTCTGTCTGTCTGTCAGTCTTGACTGACAGTCTGTCTGTCTTGAGTGACTGTCTGTCTGTCTTTACTGACTGTCTGTCTGTACGTATGTCTGTCTTGACTGACTATATGTTTGTCTGTCTGTCTTGACTGACTGTCTGTCTGTCTGTCTGTCTTAACTAACTGGCTAACTGTCTGTCTGTCTGTCTTGACTAACTGACTGACTGTCTGTCTGTCTGTTTGTCTTGACTTACTGTCTGTCTGTCTGTCCGTCTTGACTGCCAGTCTGTCTGTCTTGACCGACTGTCTGTCTGTCTGTCTGTCTTGACTGACTGTCTGTCTGTATTTCTGTCTTGACTGACTGTCTGTCTGCCTGTCTGTCTGTCTAGACTAACTGACTGACTGTCTGTCTGTCTATCTGTGTTGACTGACGGTCTGTCTGTATGTCTGTCTTGACTGACTGTTCGTCTGTCTTGACTAACTGACTGACTATCTGTCTGTCTGTCTGTTTGTGTTGACTGATTGTCTGTCTGTTTGTGTTGACTGATTGTCTGTCTGTCTGTTTGTCTGTCTTGACGGACTGTCTGTCTGTCTGACTGTCTTTCTGTCTGTCTGTCTTGACTGACTGTTTGTCTGTCTTGACTAACTAACTGTCTGGTTTTGTTGACTGACTGTCTGTCTGTCTTGACCGTTTGTCTGTCTGTCTGTCTGTCTGTCTTGACCGACTGTCTGTCTGTTTGTCTTGACTGACTGTCTGTCTGTCTGTCTTGACTGACTGTCTGTCTGTCTGTCTGTCTGTCTTTACTGACTGTCTGTCTGTCATTACTGACTGTCTGTCTGTCTGTTTGTCTGTCTTGACGGACTGTCTGTCTGTCTGACTGTCTGTCTGTCTTGACTGACTGTTTGTCTGTCTTGACTAACTAACTGTCTGTTTTTGTTGACTGACTGTCTGTCTGTCTTGACTAACTGACTGACTGTCTGTCTGTCTGTTTTGACTGAATGTTTGTATGTCTGTCCTGACTGACTGTCTGTCTGTCTGTCTTGAATGACTGTCTGTCTGTCATGACTGAATGTCTGTCTGTCTGTCTGTCTCGACTGACTGTTTGTCTGTCTGTCTGTCTAGACAAACTGACTGACTGTCTGTCTGTCTGTCTGTATGTCTGTGTTGACTGACGGTCTGCCTGTATGTCTGTCATGACTGTTTGTCTGTCTTGACTGATTGTCTGTCTGTCTGTTCTGACTGACTGTCTGTCTGTCTGTCTGTCTTGACTGACTGTCTGTCTGTATGTCTGTCTTGACTGACTGTCTGTCTGTCTGTCTGTGTTGACTGATGTTCTGTCCGTCTGTCTGTCTGTCTGTCTGTCTGTCTTGACTGTCTGTCTGTCTGTCTTTCTGTCTTGACTGACTGTCTGTCTGTCTGTTTGTCTTGACTGACTGTCTGTCTGTCTGTCTTGACTGACTGTCTGTCTGTCTTGACTGACTGTTTGTATGTCTGTCCTGACTGAATGTCTGTCTGTCTGTCTTGACTGACTGTCGGTCTGTCTTGACTGAATGTCTGTCTGTCTGTTTGTCTTGACTGACTGTCTGTCTGTCTGTCTGTCTTGACTAACTGACTGACTGTCTGTCTGTCTGTCTGTCTGGACTTACTGTCTGTTTGTCTGTTTGTCTTCACTGAGTGTCTGTCTGTCTTGACTGACTGTCTGTCTGTCTGTCTGCTTGACCGATTGTCTGTCTGTTTGTCTGTCTTGACTGACTGTCTGTCTGTCTGTCTGTCTGTCTTGACTGAGTGTCTGTCTGTCTGTCTGTCTTGACTAACTGGCTGACTGTCTGTCTGTCTTGACTGGCTGTCTGTCTTTATGTCTGTCTGTCTGTCTGTCTGTCTGTCTGTCTGTGCTTACTGACCTACTAACTCTCTGTCTGTCTTGACTTACTGTCTGTCTGTCTGTCGGTCTTGACTGACTGTCTGCCTGTCTGTCTGTCTAGACGGACTGTCTGTCTGTCTGACTGTCTGTCTGTCTGTCTGTCTTGACTGACTGTTTGTCTGTCTTGACTAACTAACTGTCTTTTTTTGTTGACTGACTGTCTGTCTGTCTTGACTAACTGACTGACTGTCTGTCTGTCTGTTCTGACTGAATGTCTGTATGTCTGTCCTGACTGTCTGTCTGTCTGTCTGTCTTGAATGACTGTCTGTCTGTCTGTCTTTCTTGACTAACTGACTGACTGTCTGTCTGTCTGTCTGTAATGACTGACGGTCTGTCCGTCTGTCTGTCTGTCTGTCTGTCTGTCTTGACTGTCTGTCTGTCTGTCTTTCTGTCTTGACTGACTGTCTGTCTGTCTTGACCGACTGTCTGTCTGTTTGTCTTGACTGACTGTCTGTCTGTCTGTCTGTGTTGACTGATGGTCTGTCTGTCTGTCTGTCTTGACTTTCTGTCAGTCTCGACTGTCTGTCAGTCTGTCTGTCTTGACTGACTGTTTGTCTGTCTTGACTAACTGACTGACTATCTGTCTGTCTGTCTGTTTGTGTTGACTGATTGTATGTCTGTCTGTCTGTCTGTCTCGACTAACTGTTTGTCTCTCTGTCTGTCTGTCTGTCTAGACAAACTGACTGACTGTCTGTCTGTCTGTCTGTTTGTCTGTCTGTGTTGACTGACGGTCTGCCTGTATGTCTGTCATGACTGTTTGTCTGTCTTGACTGATTTTCTGTCAGTCTGTCCTGACTGACTGTCTGTCTGTCTGTCTGTCTTGAATGACTGTCTGTCTGTCTGTCTTTCTTGACTAACTGACTGACTGTCTGTCTGTCTGTCTGTAATGACTGACGGTCTGTCCGTCTGTCTGTCTGTCTGTCTGTCTGTCTTGACTGTCTGTCTGTCTGTCTTTCTGTCTTGACTGACTGTCTGTCTGTCTTGACCGACTGTCTGTCTGTTTGTCTTGACTGACTGTCTGTCTGTCTGTCTGTGTTGACTGATGGTCTGTCTGTCTGTCTGTCTTGACTTTCTGTCAGTCTCGACTGTCTGTCAGTCTGTCTGTCTTGACTGACTGTTTGTCTGTCTTGACTAACTGACTGACTATCTGTCTGTCTGTCTGTTTGTGTTGACTGATTGTATGTCTGTCTGTTTGTCTGTCTTGACGGACTGTCTGTCTGTCTGACTGTCTGTCTGTCTGTCTGTCTTGACTGACTGTTTGTCTGTCTTGACTAACTAACTGTCTAGTTTTGTTGACTGACTGTCTGTCTGTCTTGACCGTTTGACTGACTGTCTGTCTGTCTGATGTCTTAACCGACTGTCTGTCTGTTGGTCTTGACTGACTGTCTGTCTGTCTGTCTTGACTGACTGTCTGTCTGCCTGTCTGTCGGTCTGTATTTCTGTCTTGACTGACTGTCTGTCTGTCTTTCTTTCTTGACTGTCTGTCTGTCTGTCTGTCAGTCTTTACTGACTGTCTGTCTGTACGTATGTCTGTCTTGACTGACTATATGTTTGTCTGTCTGTCTTGACTGACTGTCTGTCTGTCTGTCTGTCTTAACTAACTGGCTAACTGTCTGTCTGTCTGTCTTGACTAACTGACTGACTGTCTGTCTGTCTGTTTGTCTTGACTGACTGTCTGTCTGTCTGTCCGTCTTGACTGCCAGTCTGTCTGTCTTGACCGACTGTCTGTCTGTCTGTCTGTCTTGACTGACTGTCTGTCTGTATTTCTGTCTTGACTGACTGTCTGTCTGCCTGTCTGTCTGTCTAGACTAACTGACTGACTGTCTGTCTGTCTATCTGTGTTGACTGACGGTCTGTCTGTATGTCTGTCTTGACTGACTGTTCGTCTGTCTTGACTAACTGACTGACTATCTGTCTGTCTGTCTGTTTGTGTTGACTGATTGTCTGTCTGTTTGTGTTGACTGATCTGTCTGTCTGTTTTGACTGAATGTCTGTATGTCTGTTCTGACTGACTGTCTGTCTGTCTGTCTTGAATGACTGTCTGTCTGTCTTGACTGAATGTCTGTCTGTCTGTCTGTCTCGACTGACTGTTTGTCTGTCTGTCTGTCTAGACAAACTGACTGACTGTCTGTCGGTCTGTCTGTCTGTCTGTGTTGACTGACGGTCTGCCTGTATGTCTGTCATGACTGTTTGTCTGTCTTGACTGATTGTCTGTCTGTCTGTTCTGACTGACTGTCTGTCTGTCTGTCTTGACTGACTGTCTGTCTGTATGTCTGTCTTGACTGACTGTCTGTCTGTCTGTCTGTCTTTCTTGACTAACTGACTGACTGTCTGTCTGTCTGTCTGTGTTGACTGATGGTCTGTCCGTCTGTCTGTCTGTCTGTCTGTCTGTCTGTCTTGACTGTCTGTCTGTCTGTCTTTCTGTCTTGACTGACTGTCTGTCTGTCTGTCTGTCTGTCTTGACTGACTGTCTGTCTGTATGTCTGTCTTGACTGACTGTCTGTCTGTCTGTCTGTCTTTCTTGACTAACTGACTGACTGTCTGTCTGTCTGTCTGTGTTGACTGATGGTCTGTCCGTCTGTCTGTCTGTCTGTCTGTCTGTCTTGACTGTCTGTCTGTCTGTCTTTCTGTCTTGACTGACTGTCTGTCTGTCTGTTTGTCTTGACTGACTGTCTGTCTGTCTGTCTTGACTGACTGTATGTCTGTCCTGACTGACTGTCGGTCTGTCTTGACTGAATGTCTGTCTGTCTGTCTGTCTTGACTGACTGTCTGTCTGTCTGTCTGTCTTGACTAACTGACTGACTGTCTGTCTGTCTGTCTGTCTGGACTTACTGTCTGTTTGTCTGTTTGTCTTCACTGAGTGTCTGTCTGTCTTGACTGACTGTCTGTCTGTCTGCTTGACCGATTGTCTGTCTGTTTGTCTGTCTTGACTGACTGTCTGTCTGTCTGTCTTGACTGTCTGTCTGTCTGTCTTGACTGACTGTCTGTCTGTCTGTGTGTCTGTCTTTACTGACTGTCTGTCTGTCATTACTGACTGTCTGTCTGTCTGTTTGTCTGTCTTGACGGACTGTCTGTCTGTCTGTCTGTCGGTCTTGACTGACTGTTTGTCTGTCTTGACTAACTAACTGTCTGTTTTTGTTGACTGACTGTCTGTCTGTCTTGACTAACTGACTGACTGTCTGTCTGTCTGTTTTGACTGAATGTCTGTATGTCTGTTCTGACTGACTGTCTGTCTGTCTGTCTTGAATGACTGTCTGTCTGTCTTGACTGAATGTCTGTCTGTCTGTCTGTCTCGACTGACTGTTTGTCTGTCTGTCTGTCTAGACAAACTGACTGACTGTCTGTCGGTCTGTCTGCCTGTCTGTGTTGACTGACGGTCTGCCTGTATGTCTGTCATGACTGTTTGTCTGTCTTGACTGATTGTCTGTCTGTCTGTTCTGACTGACTGTCTGTCTGTCTGTCTTGACTGACTGTCTGTCTGTATGTCTGTCTTGACTGACTGTCTGTCTGTCTGTCTGTCTTTCTTGACTAACTGACTGACTGTCTGTCTGTCTGTCTGTGTTGACTGATGGTCTGTCCGTCTGTCTGTCTGTCTGTCTGTCTGTCTGTCTTGACTGTCTGTCTGTCTGTCTTTCTGTCTTGACTGACTGTCTGTCTGTCTGTCTGTCTGTCTTGACTGACTGTCTGTCTGTATGTCTGTCTTGACTGACTGTCTGTCTGTCTGTCTGTCTTTCTTGACTAACTGACTGACTGTCTGTCTGTCTGTCTGTGTTGACTGATGGTCTGTCCGTCTGTCTGTCTGTCTGTCTGTCTGTCTTGACTGTCTGTCTGTCTGTCTTTCTGTCTTGACTGACTGTCTGTCTGTCTGTTTGTCTTGACTGACTGTCTGTCTGTCTGTCTTGACTGACTGTATGTCTGTCCTGACTGACTGTCGGTCTGTCTTGACTGAATGTCTGTCTGTCTTGACTGACTGTCTGTCTGTCTGTCTGTCTTGACTAACTGACTGACTGTCTGTCTGTCTGTCTGTCTGGACTTACTGTCTGTTTGTCTGTTTGTCTTCACTGAGTGTCTGTCTGTCTTGACTGACTGTCTGTCTGTCTGCTTGACCGATTGTCTGTCTGTTTGTCTGTCTTGACTGACTGTCTGTCTGTCTGTCTTGACTGAGTGTCTGTCTGTCTTGACTAACTGGCTGACTGTCTGTCTGTCTTGACTGGCTGTCTGTCTTTATGTCTGTCTGTCTGTCTGTCTGTCTGTCTGTCTGTGCTTACTGACCTACTAACTCTCTGTCTGTCTGTCTGTCTTGACTTACTGTCTGTCTGTCTGTCGGTCTTGACTGACTGTCTGCCTGTCTGTCTGTCTAGACGGACTGTCTGTCTGTCTGACTGTCTGTCTGTCTGTCTGTCTTGACTGACTGTTTGTCTGTCTTGACTAACTAACTGTCTGTTTTTGTTGACTGACTGTCTGTCTGTCTTGACTAACTGACTGACTGTCTGTCTGTCTGTTTTGACTGAATGTCTGTATGTCTGTCCTGACTGACTGTCTGTCTGTCTGTCTTGAATGACTGTCTGTCTGTCTTGACTGAATGTCTGTCTGTCTGTCTGTCTCGACTGACTGTTTGTCTGTCTGTCTGTCTGTCTGTCTAGACAAACTGACTGACTGTCTGTCTGTCTGTCTGTTTGTCTGTCTGTGTTGACTGACGGTCTGCCTGTATGTCTGTCATGACTGTTTGTCTGTCTTGACTGATTTTCTGTCTGTCTGTCCTGACTGACTGTCTGTCTGTCTGTCTGTCTTGAATGACTGTCTGTCTGTCTTTCTGTCTTGACTGACTGTCTGTCTGTCTTGACCGACTGTCTGCCTGTTTGTCTTGACTGACTGTCTGTCTGTCTGTCTGTGTTGACTGATGGTCTGTCTGTCTTTCTGTCCTGACTTTCTGTCAGTCTCGACTGTCTGTCAGTCTGTCTGTCTTGAATGACTGTTTGTCTGTCTTGACTAACTGACTGACTATCTGTCTGTCTGTCTGTTTGTGTTGACTGATTGTCTGTCTGTCTGTTTGTCTGTCTTGACGGACTGTCTGTCTGTCTGACTGTCTGTCTGTCTGTCTGTCTTGACTGACTGTTTGTTTGTCTTGACTAACTAACTGTCTGGTTTTGTTGACTGACTGTCTGTCTGTCTTGACCGTTTGACTGACTGTCTGTCTGTCTGATGTCTTGACCGACTGTCTGTCTGTTGGTCTTGACTGACTGTCTGTCTGTCTGTCTTGACTGACTGTCTGTCTGTCTGTCTGTCTTGACTGACTGTCTGTCTGTCTTTACTGACTGTCTGTCTGTCTGTTTGTCTGTCTTGACGGACTGTCTGTCTGTCTGTCTGTCTGTCTTGACTGACTGTTTGTCTGTCTTGACTAACTAACTGTCTGTTTTTGTTGACTGACTGTCTGTCTGTCTTGACTAACTGACTGACTGTCTTTCTGTCTGTTTTGACTGAATGTCTGTATGTCTGTCCTGACTGACTGTCTGTCTGTCTGTCTTGAATGACTGTCTGTCTGTCTTGACTGAATGTCTGTCTGTCTGTCTGTCTCGACTGACTGTTTGTCTGTCTGTCTGTCTGTCTTTCTGTCTGTCTAGACAATCTGACTGACTGTCTGTCTGTCTGTCTGTCTGTCTGTGTTGACTGTCTGTCTGTCTCGACTGTCTGTCTGTCTTGACTGACTGTTTGTCTGTCTTGACTAACTGACTGACTATCTGTCTGTTTGTTTTGACTGACTGTCTGTCTGTCTGTTAGTCTGTCTTGACGGACTGTCTGTCTGTCTGACTGTCTGTCTGTCTGTCTGTCTTGACTGACTGTTTGTCTGTCTTGACTAACTGACTGACTGTCTGTCTGTCTGTCTGTTTTTGTTGACTGGATATCTGTATGTCTTGAATGACTGTCTGTCTGTCTTGACTGAATGTTTGTCTGTCTCGACTGACTGTTTGTCTGTCTGTCTGTCTAGACAAACTGACTGACTGTCTGTCTGTCTGTCTGTGTTGACTGACTGTCTGTCTTGACTGATTGTCTGTCTGTCTGTCTTGACTGACTGTCTGTCTGTATGTCTGTTTTTGTTGACTGAATGTCTGTATGTCTTGAATGACTGTCTGTCTGTCTTGACTGAATGTCTGTCTGTCTGTCTGTCACGACTGACTGTTTTTCTGTCTGTCTGTCTAGACAAACTGACTGACTGTCTGTCTGTCTGTCTGTGTTGACTGACTGTCTGTCTTGACTGATTGTGTGTCTGTCTGTCTTGACTGACTGTCTGTTTGTCTGTTTGCCTTGACTGACTGTCTGTCTGTCTTGACTGACTGTCTGTCTGTCTGTCTGTCTGTCTTGACTGAGTGTCTGTCTGTCTGTCTGTCTGTCTTGACTAACTGGCTGACTGTCTGTCTGTCTTGACTGTCTGTCTGTCTGTCTGTCTGTCTGTCTGTCTGTCTGTCTGTGCTTACTGACCTACTAACTCTCTGTCTGTCTGTCTGTCTTGACTTACTGTCTGTCTGTCTTTCGGTCTTGACTGACTTTCTGCCTGTCTGTCTGTCTTGACTGACTGTCTGTCTGTCTGTCTGTCTTGACTGACTGTCTGTCTGTCTGTCTGTCTGTCTGTCTAGACTAACTGACTGACTGTCTGTCTGTCTGTCTGTGTTGACTGACTGTCTGTCTTTCTTGACTGACCGTCTGCTGTATTGACTGACTGTCCGTTTGTCTTGACTGACTGTCTGTCTGTATGTCTGTCTGTCTTGACTGAGTGTCTGTCTGTCTGTCTGTCTTGACTAACTGGCTGACTGTCTGTCTGTCTTGACTGACTGTCTGTCTGTCTGTCTGTCTGTCTTGACTTACTGTCTGTCTGTCTGTCGGTCTTGACTGACTGTCTGCCTGTCTGTCTGTCTTGACTGACTGTCTGTCTGTCTGTCTGTCTTGACTGACTGTCTGTCTGTCTGTCTGTCTGTCTTGACTGACTGTCTGTCTGTCTGTCTGTCTTGACTGACTGTCTGTCTGTCTGTCTGTCTGTGTTGACTGACGGTCTGTCTGTATGTCTGTCTTGACTGACCGTTCGTCTGTCTTGACTAACTGACTGACTATCTGTCTGTCTGTCTGTTTGTGTTGACTGATTGTCTGTTTGTCTGTTTGTCTATCTTGACGGACTGTCTGTCTGTCTGACTGTCTGTCTGTCTGTCTGTCTTGACTGACTGTTTGTCTGTCTTGACTAACTAACTGTCTGGTTTTGTTGACTGACTGTCTGTCTGTCTTGACCGTTTGTCTGTCTGTCTGTCTGTCTGTCTTGACCGACTGTCTGTCTGTTTGTCTTGACTGACTGTCTGTCTGTCTGTCTTGACTGACTGTCTGTCTGTCTGTCTGTCTTGACTGACTGTCTGTCTGTCTTTACTGACTGTCTGTCTGTCTGTTTGTCTGTCTTGACGGACTGTCTGTCTGTCTGACTGTCTTTCTGTCTGTCTGTCTTGACTGACTGTTTGTCTGTCTTGACTAACTAACTGTCTGTTTTTGTTGACTGACTGTCTGTCTGTCTTGACTAACTGACTGACTGTCTGTCTGTCTGTTTTGACTGAATGTCTGTATGTCTGTCCTGACTGACTGTCGGTCTGTCTGTCTTGAATGACTGTCTGTCTGTCTTGACTGAATATCTGTCTGTCTGTCTGTCTCGACTGACTGTTTGTCTGTCTGTCTGTCTAGACAAACTGACTGACTGTCTGTCTGTCTGTCTGTCTGTCTGTGTTGACTGACGGTCTGCCTGTATGTCTGTCATGACTGTTTGTCTGTCTTGACTGATTGTCTGTCTGTCTGTCCTGACTGACTGTCTGTCTGTCTGTCTGTCTTGACTGACTGTCTGTCTTGACTGACTGTCTGTCTGTCTGTCTGTCTTTCTTGACTAACTGACTGACTGTCTGTCTGTCTGTCTGTGTTGACTGATGGTCTGTCCGTCTGTCTGTCTGTCTGTCTTGACTGTCTGTCTGTCTGTCTTTCTGTCTTAACTGACTGTCTGTCTGTCTTGACCGACTGTCTGTCTGTTTGTCTTGACTGACTGTCTGTCTGTCTGTCTTGACTGACTGTCTGTCTGTCTGTCTGTCTTGACTGACTGTTTGTATGTCTGTCCTGACTGACTGTCTGTCTGTCTGTCTTGACTGACTGTCGGTCTGTCTTGACTGAACGTCTGTCCGTCTGTCTGTCTTGACTGACTGTCTGTCTGTCTGTCTGTCTTGACTAACTGATTGACTGTCTGTCTGTCTGTCTGTCTGGACTTACTGTCTGTTTGTCTGTTTGTCTTCACTGAGTGTCTGTCTGTCTTGACTGACTGTCTGTCTGTCTGTCTGCTTGACCGATTGTCTGTCTGTTTGTCTGTCTTGACTGACTGTCTGTCTGTCTGTCTGTCTGTCTTAACTGAGTGTCTGTCTGTCTGTCTGTCTTGACTAACTGGCTGACTGTCTGTCAGTCTTGACTGGCTGTCTGTCTTTATGTCTGTCTGTCTGTCTGTCTGTCTGTCTGTCTGTGCTTACTGACCTACTAACTCTCTGTCTGTCTGTCTGTCTTGACTTACTGTCTGTCTGTCTGTCGGTCTTGACTGACTGTCTGCCTGTCTGTCTGTCTTGACGGACTGTCTGTCTGTCTGACTGTCTGTCTGTCTGTCTGTCTTGACTGACTGTTTGTCTGTCTTGACTAACTAACTGTCTGTTTTTGTTGACTGACTGTCTGTCTGTCTTGACTAACTGACTGACTGTCTGTCTGTCTGTTTTGACTGAATGTCTGTATGTCTGTCCTGACTGACTGTCTGTCTGTCTGTCTTGAATGACTGTCTGTCTGTCTTGACTGAATGTCTGTCTGTCTGTCTGTCTCGACTGACTGTTTGTCTGTCTTTCTGTCTGTCTGTCTGTCTGTCTGTGTTGACTGACGGTCTGCCTGTATGTCTGTCATGACTGTTTGTCTGTCTTGACTGATTGTCTGTCTGTCTGTCCTGACTGACTGTCTGTCTGTCTGTCTGTCTTGACTGACTGTCTGTCTGTATGTCTGTCTTGACTGACTGTCTGTCTGACTGTCTTTCTTGACTAACTGACTGACTGTCTGTCTGTCTGTCTGTGTTGACTGATGGTCTGTCCGTCTGTCTGTCTGTCTATCTGTCTGTCTTGACTGACTGTCTGTCTGTCTTTCTGTCTTGACTGACTGTCTGTCTGTCTTGACCGACTGTCTGTCTGTTTGTCTTGACTGACTGTATGTCTGTCTGTCTTGACTGACTGTCTGTCTGTCTTGACTGACTGTCTCTATGTCTGTCCTGACTGACTGTCTGTCTGTCTGTCTTGACTGACTGTCGGTCTGTCTTGACTGAATGTCTGTCTGTCTGTCTGTCTTGACTAACTGTCTGTCTGTCTGTTTGTCTTGACTAACTGACTGACTGTCTGTCTGTCTGTCTGTGTTGACTGATGGTCTGTCTGTCTGTCTGTCTTGACTTTCTGTCAGTCTCGACTGTCTGTCTGTCTGTCTGTCTTGACTGACTGTTTGTCTGTCTTGACTAACTGATTGACTATCTGTCTGTCTGTCTGTTTGTGTTGACTGATTGCCTGTCTGTCTGTTTGTCTGTCTTGACGGACTGTCTGTCTGTCTGACTGTCTGTCTGTCTGTCTGTCTTGACTGACTGTTTGTCTGTCTTGACTAACTAACTGTCTGGTTTTGTTGACTGACTGTCTGTCTGTCTTGACCGACTGTCTGTCTGTCTGTCTGTCTTGACTGACTGTCTGTCTGTCTGTCTGTCTTGACCGACTGTCTGTCTGTTTGTCTTGACTGACTGTCTGTCTGTCTGTCTTGACTGACTGTATGTCTGTCTGTCTGTCTTGACTGACTGTCTGTCTGTCTTTACTGACTGTCTGTCTGTCTGTTTGTCTGTCTTGACGGACTGTGTGTCTGTCTGACTGTCTGTCTGTCTGTCTGTCTTGACTGACTGTTTGTCTGTCTTGACTAACTGTTTGTCTGTCTTGACTAACTAACTGTCTGTTTTTGTTGACTGACTGTCTGTCTGTCTTGACTAACTGACTGACTGTCTGTCTGTCTGTTTTGACTGATTGTCTGTATGTCTGTCCTGACTGACTGTCTGTCTGTCTGTCTTGAATGACTGTCTGTCTGTCTTGACTGAATGTCTGTCTGTCTGTCTGTCTCGACTGACTGTTTGTCTGTCTGTCTGTCTGTCTGTCTAGACAAACTGACTGACTGTCTGTCTGTCTGTCTGTCTGTCTGTGTTGACTGTTGGTCTGCCTGTATGTCTGTCATGACTGTTTGTCTGTCTTGACTGATTTTCTGTCTGTCTGTCCTGACTGACTGTCTGTCTTTCTGTCTGTCTTGAATGACTGTCTGTCTGTCTGTCTTTCTTGACTAACTGACTGACTGTCTGTCTGTCTGTCTGTAATGACTGATGGTCTGTCCGTCTGTCTGTCTGTCTGTCTGTCTGTCTGTCTGTCTTGACTGTCTGTCTGTCTGTCTTTCTGTCTTGACTGACTGTCTGTCTGTCTTGACGGACTGTCTGTCTGTTTGTCTTGACTGAATGTCTTTCTGTCTGTCTTGACTGACTGCCAGTCTGTCTGTCTGTCTTGACTGACTGTCTGTATGTCTGTCCTGACTGACTGTCTGACTGTCTGTCTTGACTGACTGTCTGTCTGTCTTGACTGAATGTCTGTCTGTCTGTCTGTCTTGACTGAATGTCTGTCTGTCTGTCTGTCTTGACTAACTGTCTGTTTGTCTGTTTGTCTTCACTGACTGTTTGTCTGTCTTGACTGACTGTCTGTCTGTCTGTCTGCTTGACCGATTGTCTGTCTGTTTGTCTGTCTTGACTGACTGTCTGTCTGTCTGTCTGTCTGTCTTGACTGAGTGTCTGTCTGTCTGTCTGTCTGTGCTTACTGACCTACTAACTCTCTGTCTGTCTGTCTGTCTTGACTTACTGTCTGTCTGTCTGTCGGTCTTGACTGACTGTCTGCCTGTCTGTCTGTCTTGACTGACTGTCTGTCTGTCTGTCTTGACTGACTGTCTGTCTGTCTGTCTGCTTGACCGATTGTCTGTCTGTTTGTCTGTCTTGACTGACTATCTGTCTGTCTGTCTGTCTTTCTTGACTGAGTGTCTCTCTGTCTGTCTCTCTGTCGGTCTGTGCTTACTGACCTACTAACTCTCTGTCTGTCTGTCTGTCTTGACTTACTGTCTGTCTGTCTGTCGGTCTTGACTGACTGTCTGCCTGTCTGTCTGTCTTGACTGACTGTCTGTCTGTCTGTCTTGACTGACTGTCTGTCTGTCTGTCTTGACTGACTGTCTGTCTGTCTGTCTGTCTGTCTTGACTGACTGTCTGTCTGTCTGTCTGTCTTGACTGACTGTCTGTCTGTCTGTCTGTGTTGACTGACGGTCTGTCTGTCTATCTGTCTTGACTGACTGTCTGTCTGTCTTGACTGACTGTCTGTCTGTATTGACTGACTGTCCGTCTGTCTTGACTGACTGTCTGTCTGTCTTGACTGACTGTCTGTCTGTCTTGACTGACTGACTGTCTGTCTGTCTGTCTGTCTTGACTGACTGTCTGTCTGTCTGTCTGTCTTGACTGACTGTGTGTCCGTATGTCTGTCTTGACTGACTGTCTGTCTGTCTGTCTGTCTAGACTAACTGACTGGCTGTCTGTCTGTCTGTCTGTGTTGACTGACGGTCTGTCTGTATGTCTGTCTTGACTGTCTGTCTGTCTTGACTGATTGTCTGTCTGTCTGTCTTGAATGACTGTCTGTCTGCCTGTCTGTCTCTCTGTATGTCTGTCTTGACTGACAGTCTGTCTGTCTGTCTTTCTTGATTAACTGACTGACTGTCTGTCTGTCTGTCTGTGTTGACTGATGGTCTGTCTGTCTGTCTGTCTTGACTGTCTGTCTGTCTTGACTGTCTGTCTGTCTGTCTGTCTGTCTATCATGACTGACTGTTTGTCTGTCTTGACTAACTGACTGACTGTCTGTCTGTCTGTCTGTTTGTGTTGAATGAATGTCTGTCTGTCTTGACTAACTGACGACTGTCTGTCTGTGTTTACTGACTGTCTGTCTGTCTGTCTTGACTGGCTGTCTGACTGTCTTGACTGACTGTCTGTTTGTCTTGACTGACTGAATGACTGTCTGTCTGTGTTGACTGACTGTCTGTCTGTCTTGACTGACTGTCTGTCTGTCTGTCTGGACTGACTGTCTGTTTGTCTGTCTGTCTGTCTGTCTTGACTGACTGTCTGTCTGTCTTGACTAACTGGCTAACTGTCTGTGTGTCTGTCTGTGTTGACTGACTGTCTCTCTGTCTTAACTAACTGACTGACTGTCTGTCTGTCTGTTTGTCTTGACTGACTGTCTGTCTGTCTGTCTTGACTGACTGTCTGTCTGTCTAACTTGACTGACTGTCTGTCTGTCTTGACTGACTGTCTGTATGTCTGTCCTGACTGACTGTCTGTCTGTCTGTCTGTCTGTCTTGACTGACTGTCGGTCTGTCTTGACTGAATGTCTATCTGTCTGTTTGTCTTGACTGACTGTCTGTCTGTCTGTCTGTCTTGACTAACTGACTGACTGTTTGTGTGTCTGTCTGTCTGTGTGGACCTACTGTCTGTTTGTCTGTTTATCTTGACTGACTGTCTGTCTGTCTTGACTGACTGTATGTCTGTCTGACTGCTTGACCGATTGTCTGTCTGTTTGTCTGTCTCTCTTGTCTCGGTCTTGATGGAGTTTCTGTCTGTCTGTCTGTCTTGACTGACTGTCTGTCTGTATGTCTTTCTGTCTGTCTGTCTGTCTGTCTGTGCTTACTGACCTACTAACTCTCTGTCTGTCTTGACTTACTGTCTGTCTGTCTTGACTGACTGTCTGCCTGTCTGTCTTGACTGACTGTCTGTCTGTCTGTCTGTCTGTCTTGACTGACTGTCTGTCTGTCTGTCTAGACTAACTGACTGACTGTCTGTCTGTCTGTCTGTGTTGACTGACTGTCTGTCTGTCTGTTTGTCTGGCTTGACTGTCTGTCTGTCTTGACTGACTGTCTGTCTGTCTGTCTTGACTGACTGTCTGTCTGTCTGTCTTGACTGACTGTCTGTCTGTCTGTCTGTCTGTCTTGACTGACTGTCTGTCTGTCTGACTGTCTGTCTGTCTGTATTTCTGTCTTGACTGACTGTCTGTCTGTCTTTCTTTCTTGACTGTCTGTCTGTCTGTCCGTCTGTCTGTCTTGACTGCCTGTCTTTCTGTCTGTCTTGACTGACTGTTTGTCTGTCTTTACTGACTGTCTGTCTGTCTGTATATCTGTCTTGACTGACTATATGTCTGTCTGTCTGTCTTGACTGACTGTCTGTCTGTTTGTCTGTCTTGACTAACTGGCTAACTGTCTGTCTGTCTTTCTTGACTAACTGACTGACTGTCTGTCTGTCTGTTTGTCTTGACTGACTGTCTGTCTGTCTGTCCGTCTTGACTGTCTGTCTGTCTGTCTTGTACGACTGTCTGTCTGTCTGTCCGTCTTGACTGACTGTCTGTCTGTATGTCTGTCTTGACTGACTGTCTGTCTGTCTGTCTAGACTAACTGACTGACAGTCTGTCTGTCTGTATGTGTTGACTGATGGTCTGTCTGTCTGTCTGTCTTGACTGTCTGTCTGTCTTGACTGTCTGTCTGTCTGTCTGTCTGTCTATCATGACTGACTGTTTGTCTGTCTTGACTAACTGACTGACTGTCTGTCTGTCTGTCTGTTTGTGTTGAATGAATGTCTGTCTGTCTTGACTAACTGACGACTGTCTGTCTGTGTTTACTGACTGTCTGTCTGTCTGTCTTGACTGGCTGTCTGACTGTCTTGACTGACTGTCTGTTTGTCTTGACTGACTTAATGACTGTCTGTCTGTGTTGACTGACTGTCTGTCTGTCTGGACTGACTGTCTGTTTGTCTGTCTGTCTGTCTGTCTTGACTGACTGTCTGTCTGTCTTGACTAACTGGCTAACTGTCTGTGTGTCTGTCTGTGTTGACTGACTGTCTCTCTGTCTTAACTAACTGACTGACTGTCTGTCTGTCTGTTTGTCTTGACTGACTGTCTGTCTGTCTGTCTTGACTGACTGTCTGTCTGTCTGTCTTGACTGACTGTCTGTCTGTCTTGACTGACTGTCTGTATGTCTGTCCTGACTGACTGTCTGTCTGTCTGTCTGTCTGTCTTGACTGACTGTCGGTCTGTCTTGACTGAATGTCTATCTGTCTGTTTGTCTTGACTGACTGTCTGTCTGTCTGTCTGTCTTGACTAACTGACTGACTGTTTGTGTGTCTGTCTGTCTGTGTGGACCTACTGTCTGTTTGTCTGTTTATCTTGACTGACTGTCTGTCTGTCTTGACTGACTGTATGTCTGTCTGACTGCTTGACCGATTGTCTGTCTGTTTGTCTGTCTCTCTTGTCTCGGTCTTGATGGAGTTTCTGTCTGTCTGTCTGTCTTGACTGACTGTCTGTCTGTATGTCTTTCTGTCTGTCTGTCTGTCTGTCTGTCTGTGCTTACTGACCTACTAACTCTCTGTCTGTCTGTCTGTCTTGACTTACTGTCTGTCTGTCTTGACTGACTGTCTGCCTGTCTGTCTGTCTTGACTGACTGTCTTTCTGTCTGTCTTGACTGACTGTCTGTCTGTCTGTCCGTCTTGACTGTCTGTCTGTCTGTCTTGTACGACTGTCTGTCTGTCTGTCCGTCTTGACTGACTGTCTGTCTGTATGTCTGTCTTGACTGACTGTCTGTCTGTCTGTCTAGACTAACTGACTGACAATCTGTCTGTCTGTATGTGTTGACTGATGGTCTGTCTGTCTGTCTGTCTTGACTGTCTGTCTGTCTTGACTGTCTGTCTGTCTGTCTGTCTGTCTATCATGACTGACTGTTTGTCTGTCTTGACTAACTGACTGACTGTCTGTCTGTCTGTCTGTTTGTGTTGAATGAATGTCTGTCTGTCTTGACTAACTGACGACTGTCTGTCTGTGTTTACTGACTGTCTGTCTGTCTGTCTTGACTGGCTGTCTGACTGTCTTGACTGACTGTCTGTTTGTCTTGACTGACTTAATGACTGTCTGTCTGTGTTGACTGACTGTCTGTCTGTCTGTCTGTCTTGACTGACTGTCTGTCTGTCTGGACTGACTGTCTGTTTGTCTGTCTGTCTGTCTGTCTTGACTGACTGTCTGTCTGTCTTGACTAACTGGCTAACTGTCTGTGTGTCTGTCTGTGTTGACTGACTGTCTCTCTGTCTTAACTAACTGACTGACTGTCTGTCTGTCTGTTTGTCTTGACTGACTGTCTGTCTGTCTGTCTTGACTGACTGTCTGTCTGTCTGTCTTGACTGACTGTCTGTCTGTCTTGACTGACTGTCTGTATGTCTGTCCTGACTGACTGTCTGTCTGTCTGTCTGTCTGTCTTGACTGACTGTCGGTCTGTCTTGACTGAATGTCTATCTGTCTGTTTGTCTTGACTGACTGTCTGTCTGTCTGTCTGTCTTGACTAACTGACTGACTGTTTGTGTGTCTGTCTGTCTGTGTGGACCTACTGTCTGTTTGTCTGTTTATCTTGACTGACTGTCTGTCTGTCTTGACTGACTGTATGTCTGTCTGACTGCTTGACCGATTGTCTGTCTGTTTGTCTGTCTCTCTTGTCTCGGTCTTGATGGAGTTTCTGTCTGTCTGTCTGTCTTGACTGACTGTCTGTCTGTATGTCTTTCTGTCTGTCTGTCTGTCTGTCTGTCTGTGCTTACTGACCTACTAACTCTCTGTCTGTCTGTCTGTCTTGACTTACTGTCTGTCTGTCTTGACTGACTGTCTGCCTGTCTGTCTGTCTTGACTGACTGTCTTTCTGTCTGTCTTGACTGACTGTCTGTCTGTCTGTCTGTCTGTCTTGACTGACTGTCTGTCTGTCTGTCTAGACTAACTGACTGACTGTCTGTCTGTCTGTCTGTGTTGACTGACGGTCTGTCTGTCTGTTTGTCTGGCTTGACTGTCTGTCTGTCTTGACTGACTGTCTGTCTGTCTGTCTTGACTGACTGTCTGTCTGTCTGTCTTGACTGACTGTCTGTCTGTCTGTCTGTCTGTCTTGACTGACTGTCTGTCTGTCTGACTGTCTGTCTGTCTGTATTTCTGTCTTGACTGACTGTCTGTCTGTCTTTCTTTCTTGACTGTCTGTCTGTCTGTCCGTCTGTCTGTCTTGACTGCCTGTCTTTCTGTCTGTCTTGACTGACTGTTTGTCTGTCTTTACTGACTGTCTGTCTGTCTGTATATCTGTCTTGACTGACTATATGTCTGTCTGTCTGTCTTGACTGACTGTCTGTCTGTCTGTCTGTCTTGACTAACTGGCTAACTGTCTGTCTGTCTTTCTTGACTAACTGACTGACTGTCTGTCTGTCTGTTTGTCTTGACTGACTGTCTGTCTGTCTGTCCGTCTTGACTGTCTGTCTGTCTGTCTTGTACGACTGTCTGTCTGTCTGTCTGTCTTGACTGACTGTCTGTCTGTATGTCTGTCTTGACTGACTGTCTGTCTGTCTGTCTAGACTAACTGACTGACAGTCTGTCTGTCTGTATGTGTTGACTGACGGTCTGTCTGTATGTCTGTCTTGACTGTCTGTCTGTCTTGACTGATTGTCTGTCTGTCTGTCTTGACTGACTGTTTTTCTGTCTGTCTGTCTTGACTGACTGTCTGTCTGTATGTCTGTCATGACTGACTGTCTGCCTGTCTGTCTTTCTTGACTAACTGACTGACAGTCTGTCTGTCTGTATGTGTTGACTGACGGTCTGTCTGTATGTCTGTCTTGACTGTCTGTCTGTCTTGACTGATAGTCTGTCTGTCTGTCTTGACTGACTGTCTGTCTGTCTGTCTGTCTTGACTGAGTGACTGACTGTCTGTCTGTCTTTCTGTGTTGACTGACTGTCTGTCTGCCTTGACTAACTGACTGACTGTCTTTCGGTATGTCTGTCTTGAATGACTGTCTGTCTGTCTTGACTGAATGTCTGACTGTCTGTCTGTCTGTCTGTCTGTCTTGACTGACTGTCTGTCTGTATGTCTGTCTTGACTGACTGTCTGTCTGTCTGTCTTTCTTGACTAACTGACTGACTGTCTGTCTGTCTGTGTTGACTGATGGTTTGTCCGTCTGTCTGTCTGTCTTGACTGACTGTCTGTCTGTCTTTCTGTCTTGACTGACTGTCTGTCTGTCTTGACCGACTGTCTGTCTGTTTGTCTTGACTGACTGTCTGTCTGTCTTTCTTGACTGACTGTGTGTCTGTCTGTCTGTCTTGACTAACTGACTGACTGTCTGTCTGTCTGTCTGTGTTGACTGATGGTCTGTCCGTCTGTCTGTCTGTCTTGACTGACTGTCTGTCTGTCTTTCTGTCTTGACTGACTGTCTGTCTGTCTTGACCGACTGTCTGTCTGTTTGTCTTGACTGACTATCTGTCTGTCTGTCTTGACTGACTGACTGTCTGCCTGTCTGTCTTTCTTGACTAACTGACTTACTGTCTGTCTGTCTGTTTTTGTTGACTGACTGTCTGTCTGTCTTGACTAACTGACTGACTGTCTGTCTGTCTGTTTTGACTGAATGTCTGTATGTCTGTCCTGACTGACTGTCTGTCTGTATGTCTTGAATGACTTCTGTCTGTCTTGACTGATTGTCTGTCTGTTTGTCTTGACTGACTGTCTGTCTGAATGTCTGTCATGACTGACTGTCTGTCTGTCTGTCTTTCTTGACTAACTGACTGACTGTCTGTCTGACTGTCTGTCTGAGTTGACTGATGGTCTGTCTGTCTGTCTGCCTTGACTGTCTGTCTGTCTCGACTCTCTGTCTGTCTGTCTGTCTTGACTGACTGTTTGTCTGTCTTGACTAACGGACTGACTATTTGTCTGTCTGTCTGTTTGTGTTGACTGACTGTCTGTCTGTCTGCTTGTCTGTCTTGACGGACTGTCTGTCTGTCTGTCTGTCTGACTGTCTGTCTGTCTGTCTGTCTTGACTGACTGTTTGTCTGTCTTGACTAACTGACTGACTGTCTGTCTGTCTGTCTGTTTTTGTTGACTGACTGTCTGTCTGTCTTGACTAACTGACTGACTGTCTGTCTGTCAGTTTTGACTGAATGTCTGTATGTCTGTCCAAACTGTATGTCTGTATGTCTGTCTTTCTGTCTTGACTGACTGTCTGTCTGTCTTGACCGACTGTCTGTCTGTTTGTCTTGACTGACTGTCTGTCTGTCTTTCTTGACTGACTGTGTGTCTGTCTGTCTGTCTTGACTAACTGACTGACTGTCTGTCTGTCTGTCTGTGTTGACTGATGGTCTGTCCGTCTGTCTGTCTGTCTTGACTGAATGTCTGTCTGTCTTTCTGTCTTGACTGACTGTCTGTCTGTCTTGACCGACTGTCTGTCTGTTTGTCTTGACTGACTATCTGTCTGTCTGTCTTGACTGACTGACTGTCTGCCTGTCTGACTTTCTTGACTAACTGACTGACTGTCTGTCTGTCTGTCTGTCTGTTTTTGTTGACTGACTGTCTGTCTGTCTTGACTAACTGACTGACTGTCTGTCTGTCTGTTTTGACTGAATGTCTGTATGTCTGTCCTGACTGACTGTCTGTCTGTATGCCTTGAATGACTGTCTGTCTGTCTTGACTGATTGTCTGTCTGTTTGTCTTGACTGACTGTCTGTCTGAGTGTCTGTCATGACTGACTGTCTGTCTGTCTGTCTTTCTTGACTAACTGACTGACTGTCTGTCTGACTGTCTGTCTGAGTTGACTGATGGTCTGTCTGTCTGTCTGTCTTGACTGTCTGTCTGTCTCGACTCTCTGTCTGTCTGTCTGTCTTGACTAACTGACTGACTATTTGTCTGTCTGTCTGTTTGTGTTGACTGACTGTCTGTCTGTCTGTTTGTCTGTCTTGACGGACTGTCTGTCTGTCTGACTGTCTGTCTGTCTGTCTGTCTTGACTGACTGTTTGTCTGTCTTGACTAACTGACTGACTGTCTGTCTGTCTGTCTGTTTTTGTTGACTGACTGTCTGTCTGTCTTGACTAACTGACTGACTGTCTGTCTGTCAGTTTTGACTGAATGTCTGTATGTCTGTCCAAACTGACTGTCTGTCTGTCTGTCTTGAATGACTGTCTGTCTGTCTTGACTAAATGTCTGTCTGTCTGTCTGTCTCGACTGATTGTTTGTCTGTCTGTCTGTCTGTCTAGACAAACTGACTGACTGTCTGTCTGTCTGTCTGTCTGTGTTGACTGACGGTTTGTCTGTATGTCTGTCAAGACTGTTTGTCTGTCTTGACTGACTGTCTGTCTGTCTTTCTTGACTGACTGTCTGTCTGTCTGTCTTGACTGACTGTCTGTCTGTCTGTCTGTCTGTCTTGACTGACTGTCTGTATGTCTGTCCTGACTGACTGTCTGTCTGTCTGTCTGTCTGTCTGTCTTGACTGACTGTCTGTCTGTCTTGACTAACTGTCTGTCTGTCTGTCTGTCTTGACTGACTGCGTGTCTGTCTGTCTTGACTGACTGTCTGTCTGTCTGTCTTGACTGACTGTCTGTCTGTCTGTCTGTCTTGACTGACTGTCTGTATGTCTGTCCTGACTGACTGTCTGTCTGTCTGTCTGTCTTTCTTGACTGAATGTCTGTCTGTCTGTCTGTCTTGACTGACTGTCTGTCTGTCTTGACTAACTGACTGACTGTCTGTCTGTCTGTCTGTTTGGACTTACTGTCTGTTTGTCTTGACTGACTGTCTGTCTTCTCTTGACTGACTGTATGTCTGTCTGTCTGCTTGATCGACTGTTTGTCTGTTTGTCTGTCTTGACTGACTGTCTGTCTGTCTGTCTGTCTGTCTTGACTGAGTGACTGACTGTCTGTCTGTCTTTCTGTGTTGACTGACTGTCTGTCTGCCTTGACTAACTGACTGACTGTCTTTCGGTATGTCTGTCTTGAATGACTGTCTGTCTGTCTTGACTGAATGTCTGACTGTCTGTCTGTCTGTCTTGACTGACTGTCTGTCTGTATGTCTGTCTTGACTGACTGTCTGTCTGTCTGTCTTTCTTTACTAACTGACTGACTGTCTGTCTGTCTGTGTTGACTGATGGTTTGTCCGTCTGTCTGTCTGTCTTGACTGACTGTCTGTCTGTCTTTCTGTCTTGACTGACTGTCTGTCTGTCTTGACCGACTGTCTGTCTGTTTGTCTTGACTGACTGTCTGTCTGTCTTTCTTGACTGACTGTGTGTCTGTCTGTCTGTCTTGACTAACTGACTGACTGTCTGTCTGTCTGTCTGTGTTGACTGATGGTCTGTCCGTCTGTCTGTCTGTCTTGACTGACTGTCTGTCTGTCTTTCTGTCTTGACTGACTGTCTGTCTGTCTTGACCGACTGTCTGTCTGTTTGTCTTGACTGACTATCTGTCTGTCTGTCTTGACTGACTGTCTGTCTGTCTGATTGTCTTGACTGACTTTCTGTCTGTCTGTCTGTCTTGACTGACTGTCTGTATGTCTGTCCTGACTGACCGTCTGTCTGTCTGTCTGTCTGTCTTGGCTGACAGTCGGTCTGTCTTGACTGAATTTCTGTCTGTATGTCTGTCTTGACTGACTGTCTGTCTGTCTGTCTGTCTTGACTAACTGACTGACTGTCTGTCTGTCTGTCTGTGTGGACTTACTGTCTGTTTGTCTGTTTGTCTTGACTGACTGTCTGTCTGTCTTGATTGACTGTCTGTCTGTCTGTCTGCTTGAACGATTGTCTGTCTGTTTGTCTGTCTTGACTGACTGTCTGTCTGTCTGTCTGTCTTGACTAACTGGCTGACTGTCTGACTGTCTTGACTGACTATCTGTCTGTCTGTCTGTCTGTCTGTCTGTTCTTACTGACCTACTAACTCTCTGTCTGTCTGTCTGTCTTGACTTACTGTCTGTCTTTCTGTCAGTCTTGACTGACTGTCTGCCTGTCTGTCTTTCTTGACTGACTGTCTGTCTGTCTGTCTGTCTTGACTGACTGTCTGTCTGTCTGTCTGTCCAGACTAACTGACTGACTGTCTGTCTGTCTGTCTGTGTTGACTGACGGTCTGTCTGTCTGTCTGTCTTGACTGACTGTCTGTCTGTCTTGACTGATTGTCTGTCTGTCTGTCTTGACTGACTGTCTGTCTGTCTCGACTGAAAGTCTGTCTGTATGTCTGTCTTGACTGACCGTCTGTCTGTCTGTCTTTCTTGATTAACTGACTGACTGTCTGTCTGTCTGTCTGTGTTGACTGATGGTCTGTCTGTCTGTCTGTCTTGACCGTCTGTCTGTCTTGACTGTCTGTCTGTCTGTCTGTCTGTCTATCATGACTGACTGTTTGTCTGTCTTGACTAACTGACTGACTGTCTGTCTGTCTGTCTGTTTGTGTTGAATGAATGTCTGTCTGTCTTGACTAACTGACGACTGTCTGTCTGTGTTTACTGACTGTCTCTCTGTCTGTCTTGACTGGCTGTCTGACTGTCTTGACTGACTGTCTGTTTGTCTGTTTGTCTTGACTGACTGAATGACTGTCTGTCTGTCTGTCTGTGTTGACTGTCTGTCTGTCTCTCTGTCTGTCTTGACTGACTGTCTGTCTGTCTGGACTGACTGTCTGTGTGTCTGTCTGTCTGTCTGTCTTGACTGTCTGTCTGTATGTCTTGACTAACTGGCTAACTGTCTGTGTGTCTGTCTGTGTTGACTGACTGTCTCTCTGTCTTGACTAACTGACTGACTGTCTGTCTGTCTGTTTGTCTTGACTGACTGTCTGTATGTCTGTCCTGACTGACTGTCTGTCTGTCTGTCTGTCTGTCTTGACTGACTGTCGGCCTGTCTTGACTGAATGTCTGTCTGTCTGTTTGTCTTGACTGACTGTCTGTCTGTCTGTCTGTCTTGACTAACTGACTGACTGTCTGTCTGTCTGTCTGTGTGGACCTACTGTCTGTTTGTCTGTTTGTCTTGACTGACTGTCTGTCTGTCTGTTTGTCTTGACTGACTGTCTGTATGTCTGTCCTGACTGACTGTCTGTCTGTCTGTCTGTCTGTCTTGACTGACTGTCGGTCTGTCTTGACTGAATGTCTGTCTGTCTGTTTGTCTTGACTGACTCTCTGTCTGTTTGTCTGTCTTGACTGACTGTCTGTCTGTCTGTCTGTCTGTCTTGACTGAGTGTCTGTCTGTCTGTCTGTCTTGACTGACTGTCTGTCTGTATGTCTTTCTGTCTGTCTGTCTTGTCTGTGCTTACTGACCTACTAACTCTCTGTCTGTCTGTCTGTCTTGACTTACTGTCTGTCGGTCTTGACTGACTGTCTGCCTGTCTTGACTGACTGTCTGTCTGTCTTGACTAACTGTCTGTCTGTCTGTCTGTCTTGACTGACTGCGTGTCTGTCTGTCTTGACTGACTGTCTGTCTGTCTGTCTTGACTGACTGTCTGTCTGTCTGTCTGTCTTGACTGACTGTCTGTATGTCTGTCCTGACTGACTGTCTGTCTGTCTGTCTGTCTTGACTGACTGTCTGTCTTTCTTGACTGAATGTCTGTCTGTCTGTCTGTCTTGACTGACTGTCTGTCTGTCTTGACTAACTGACTGACTGTCTGTCTGTCTGTCTGTTCGGACTTACTGTCTGTTTGTCTGTTTGTCTTGACTGACTGTCTGTATGTCTGTCCTGACTGACTGTCTGTCTGTCTGTCTGTCTGTCTTGACTGACTGTCGGTCTGTCTTGACTGAATGTCTGTCTGTCTGTTTGTCTTGACTGACTGTCTGTCTGTCTGTCTGTCTTGACTAACTGACTGACTGTCTGTCTGTCTGTCTGTGTGGACCTACTGTCTGTTTGTCTGTTTGTCTTGACTGACTGTCTGTCTGTCTTGACTGACTGTATGTCTGTCTGACTGCTTGACCGATTGTCTGTCTGTTTGTCTGTCTTGACTGACTGTCTGTCTGTCTGTCTGTCTGTCTGTCTTGACTGAGTGTCTGTCTGTCTGTCTGTCTTGACTGACTGTCTGTCTGTATGTCTTTCTGTCTGTCTGTCTTGTCTGTGCTTACTGACCTACTAACTCTCTGTCTGTCTGTCTGTCTTGACTTACTGTCTGTCGGTCTTGACTGACTGTCTGCCTGTCTGTCTGTCTTGACCGACTGTCTGTCTGTCTGTCTGTCTGTCTGTCTGTCTGTATGTCTGTCTTGACTGACTGTCTGTCTGTCTGCCTTGACTGACTATCTGTCTGTCTGTCTGTCTGTCTAGACTAACTGACTGACTGTCTGTCTGTCTCTTTGTGTTGACTGACGGTTTGTCTGTCTTTTTGTCTGTCTTGACTGTCTGTCTGTCTTGACTGACTCTCTGTCTGTCTGTCTTGACTGACTGTCTGTCTGTCTGTCTTGACTGACTGTCTGTCTGTCTGTCTGTCTTGACTGACTGTCTGTCTTTCTGACTGTCTGTCTGTCTGTATTTCTGTCTTGACTGACTGTCTGTCTGTCTTTCTTTCTTGACTGTTTGTCTGTCTGTCTGTCTGTCTGTCTTGACTGACTGTCTGTCTGTCTGACTGTCTGTCTGTCTGTCTGAGTTGACTGATGGTCTGTCTGTCTGTCTGTCTTGGCTGTCTGTCTGTCTCGACTGTCTGTCTGTCTGTATGTCTGTCTTGACTGACTATATGTCTGTCTGTCTGTCTTGACTGACTGTCTGTCTGTCTCTCTGTCTTGACTAACTGGCTAACTGTCTGTCTGTCTGTCTTGACTAACTGACTGACTGTCTGTCTGTCTGTTTGTCTTGACTGACTGTCTGTCTGTCTGTCCGTCTTGACTGTCTGTCTGTCTGTCTTGACCGACTGTCTGTCTGTCTGTCTGTCTTGACTGACTGTCTGTCTGTATGTCTGTCTTGACTGACTGTCTGTCTGTCTGTCTAGACTAACTGACTGACTGTCTGTCTGTCTGTCTGTGTTGACTGACGGTCTGTCTGTATGTCTGTCTTGACTGTCTGTCTGTCTTGACTGATTGTCTGTCTGTCTGTCTTGACTGACTGTCTGTCTGTCTGTCCGTCTTGACTGACTGTCTGTCTGTATGTGTGTCATGACTGACTGTCTGCCTGTCTGTCTGTCTGTCTGTCTGTCTTGACAGTATGTCTGTCTCGACTGTCTGTCTGTCTGTCTTGACTAACTGACTGACTATCTGTCTGTCTGTCTGTTTGTGTTGACTGACTGTCTGTCCGTCTGTTTGTCTGTCTTGACGGACTGTCTGTCTGTCTGACTGTCTGTCTGTCTGTCTTGACTGACTGTTTTTAAGTCTTGACTAACTGACTGACTGTCTGTCTGTCTGTCTGTTTTTGTTGACTGACTGTCTGTCTGTCTTGACTAACTGACTGACTGTCTGTCTGTCTGTTTTGACTGAATGTTTGTATGTCTGTCCTGACTGACTGTCTGTCTGTCTGTCTTGAATGACTGTCTGTCTGTCTTGACTGATTGTCTGTCTGTTTGCCTTGACTGACTGTCTGTCTGTATGTATGTCATGACTGACTGTCTGTCTGTCTGTCTTTCTTGACTAACTGACTGACTGTCTGTCTGACTGTCTGTCTGTCTGTCTGAGTTGACTGATGGTCTGTCTGTCTGTCTGTCTTGACTGTCTGTCTGTCTCGACTGTCTGTCTGTCTGTCTGTCTTGACTGACTGTTTGTCTGTCTTGACTAACTGACTGACTATTTGTCTGTATGTCTGTTTGTGTTGACTGACTGTCTGTCTGTCTTTTTGTCTGTCTTGACGGACTGTCTGTCTGTCTGACTGTCTGTCTGTCTGTCGGTCTTGACTGACTGTTTGTCTGTCTTGACTAACTGACTGACTGTCTGTCTGTCTGTCTGTTTTTGTTGACTGACTGTCTGTCTGTCTTGACTAACTGACTGAATGTCTGTCTGTCTGTTTTGACTGAATGTCTGTATGTCTGTCCAAACTGACTGTCTGTCTGTCTGTCTTGAATGACTGTCTGTCTGTCTTCACTGAATGTCTGTCTGTCTGTCTGTCTCGACTGACTGTTTGTCTGTCTGTCTGTCTGTCTGTCTGTCTAGACAAACTGACTGACTGTATGTCTGTCTGTCTGTCTGTGTTGACTGACGGTTTGTCTGTATGTCTGTCATGACTGTTTGTCTGTCTTGACTGATTTTCTGTCTGTCTGTCTTGACTGACTGTCTGTCTGTCTGTCTGTCTTGACTGACTGTCTGTCTGTTTGTCTGTATTGACTGACTGTCTGTCTGTCTGTCTTTCTTGACTAACTGACTAACTGTATGTCTGTCTGTCTGTGTTGACTGATGGTCTGTCCGTCTGTCTGTCTGTCTGTCTTGACTGACTGTCTGTCTTGACTGACTGTCTGTCTGTCTTTCTGTCTTGACTGACTGTCTGTCTGTCTTGACCGACTGTCTGTCTGTCTGTCTTGACTGTCTGTCTGTCTTGACTGTCTGTCTGTCTTGACTGACTGTCTGTCTTGACTGACTGTCTCTCTGTCTGTCTGTCTTTACGGGCTATCTTTCTGTCTGTCTGTCTTGACTGACTGTCTGTCTGTCTGACTGACTTGACTAAATGGCTAACTGTCTGTCTGTCTTGACTGACTGTCTGTCTGTCTGTCTTGACTAACTGATTGACTTTCTGTCTGTCTGTCTTGACTGACTGTCTGTCTGTCCGTCTTGACTGTCTGTCTGTCTGTCTGTCTTGACGACTGTCTGTCTGTCTATTTTTCTGGACTGACTGTCTGTCGGTCTGTCTGTCTTGACTGACTGTCTGTCTGTCTTTCTTGACTGACTCTCTGTCTGTCTGTCTTGACTGACTGTCTGTCTGTCTGTCTGTCTTGACTGACTGTCTGTATGTCTGTCCTGACTGACAGTCTGTCTGTCTGTCTGTCTTGACTGACTGTCTGTCTGTCTGTCTTGACTGACTGTCTGTCTGTCTTGACTAACTGACTGACTGTCTGTCTGTCTGTCTTGACTGACTGTCTGTCTGTCCGTCTGTCTTGACCGACTGTCTGTCTGTCTGTCTGTCTTGACTGACTGCGTGTCTGTCTGTCTTGACTGACTGTCTGTCTGTCTGTCTTGACTGACTGTCTGTCTGTCTGTCTGTCTTGACTGACTGTCTGTATGTCTGTCTTGACTAACTGACTGAATATCTGTCTGTCTGTCTGTTTGTGTCGACTGACTGTCTGTCTGTCTGTTTGTCTGTCTTGACGGACTGTCTGTCTGTCTGACTGTCTGTCTGTCTGTCTGTCTTGACTGACTGTTTGTCTGTCTTGACTAACTGACTGACTGTCTGTCTGTGTGTCTGTCTGTTTTTGATTGACTGTTTGTCTGTCTTGACTAACTGACTGACTGTCTGTCTGTCTGTTTTGACTGAATGTCTGTATGTCTGTCCTGACTGACTGTCTGTCTGTCTGTCTTGAATGACTGTCTGTCTGTCTTGACTGATTGTCTGTCTGTTTGTCTTGACTGACTGTCTGTCTGTATGTCTGTCATGACTGACTGTCTGTCTGTCTGTCTTTCTTGACTAACTGACTGACTGTGTGTCTGACTGTCTGTCTGAGTTGACTGATGGTCTGTCTGTCTGTCTGTCTTGACTGTCTGTCTGTCTGTCTGTCTGTCTGTCTTGACTGACTGTTTGTCTGTCTTGACTAACTGACTGACTATTTGTCTGTCTGTCTGTTTGTGTTGACTGACTGTCTGTCTGTCTGTTTGTCTGTCTTGACGGACTGTCTGTCTGTCTGACTGTCTGTCTGTCTGTCTGTCTTGACTGACTGTTTGTCTGTCTTGACTAACTGACTGACTGTCTGTCTGTCTGTCTGTTTTTGTTGACTGACTGTCTGTCTGTCTTGACTAACTGACTGACTGTCTGTATGTCTGTCCAAACTGACTGTCTGTCTGTCTGTCTTGAATGACTGTCTGTCTGTCTTGACTGAATGTCTGTTTGTCTGTCTGTCTCGACTGACTGTTTTTCTGTCTGTCTGTCTGTCTGTCTGTGTTGACTGACGGTTTGTCTGTATGTCTGTCAAGACTGTTTGTCTGTCTTGACTGATTGTCTGTCTGTCTGTCTTGACTGACTGTCTGTCTGTCTTGACTTACTGTCTGTCTGTATGTCTGTCTTGACTGATTGTCTGTCTGTCTGTCTAGACTGACTGTCTGTCTGTCTTGACTGACTGTCTGTCTGTATGTCTGTCTTGACTGACTGTCTGTCTGTCTGTCTTTCTTGACTAACTGACTAACTGTCTGTCTGTCTGTCTGTGTTGACTGATGGTCTGTCCGTCTGTCTGTCTGTCTGTCTTGACTGACTGTCTGTCTGTCTTTCTGTCTTGACTGACTGTCTGTCTGTCTTGACCGAGTGTCTGTCTGTCTATCTTGACCGACTGTCTGTCTGTCTGTCATGACTGTCTGTCTGTCTTGACTGTCTGTCTGTCTTGACTGACTGTCTGTCTGACTGACTGTCTCTCTGTCTGTCTGTCTTTACGGTCTATCTTTCTGTCTGTCTGTCTTGACTGACTGTCTGTCTGTCTGTCTGACTTGACTAAATGGCTAACTGTCTGTCTGTCTGTCTGTCTTGACTGACTGTCTGTCTGTCTGTCTTGACTAACTGATTGACTTTCTGTCTGTCTGTCTTGACTGACTGTCTGTCTGTCCGTCTTGACTGTCTGTCTGTCTTGACCGACTGTCTGTCTGTCTATTTGTCTGGACTGACTGTCTGTCGGTCTGTATGTCTTGACTGACTGTCTGTCTGTCTTTCTTGACTGACTGTCTGTCTGTCTGTCTTGACTGACTTTCTGTCTGTCTGTCTGTCTTGACTGACTGTCTGTATGTCTGTCCTGACTGACTGTCTGTCTATCTGTCTGTCTGTCTGTCTTGACTGACTGTCTGTCTGTCTTGACTAACTGACTGACTGTCTGTCTGTCTGTCTTGACTGACTGTCTGTCTGTCCGTCTGTCATGACCGACTATCTGTCTGTCTTGACTGACTGCGTGTCTGTCTGTCTTGACTGACTGTCTGTCTTTCGTTCTTGACTTACTGTCTGTCTGTCTGTCTGTCTTGACTGACTGTCTGTATGTCTGTCCTGACTGACTGTCTGTCTGTCTGTCTGTCTGTCTTGACTGACTGTCTGTCTTTCTTGACTGAATGTCTGTCTGTCTGTCTGTCTTGACTGACTGTCTGTCTGTCTTGACTAACTGACTGACTGTCTGTCTGTCTGTCTGTTTGGACTTACTGTCTGTTTGTCTGTTTGTCTTGACTGACTGTCTGTCTTCTCTTGACTGACTGTATGTCTGTCTGTCTGCTTGATCGACTGTTTGTCTGTTTGTCTGTCTTGACTGACTGTCTGTCTGTCTGTCTGTCTGTCTTGACTGAGTGACTGACTGTCTGTCTGTCTTTCTGTGTTGACTGACTGTCTGTCTGCCTTAACTAACTGACTGACTGTCTTTCGGTATGTCTGTCTTGAATGACTGTCTGTCTGTCTTGACTGAATGTCTGTCTGTCTGTCTGTCTGTCTTTCTGTCTTGACTGACTGTCTGTATGTCTGTCCTGACTGACTGTCTGTCTGTCTGTCTGTCTGTCTGTCTTGACTGACTGTCTGTCTGTCTGTCTTGACTGACTGTCTGTCTGTCTTGACTAACTGACTGACTGTCTGTCTGTCTGTCTTGACTGACTGTCTGTCTGTCCGTCTGTCTTGACCGACTGTCTGTCTGTCTGTCTGTCTTGACTGACTTCGTGTCTGTCTGTCTTGACTGACTGTCTGTCTGTCTGTCTTGACTGACTGTCTGTCTGTCTGTCTGTCTTGACTGACTGTCTGTATGTCTGTCTTGACTAACTGACTGACTATCTGTCTGTCTGTCTGTTTGTGTCGACTGACTGTCTGTCTGTCTGTTTGTCTGTCTTGACGGACTGTCTGTCTGTCTGACTGTCTGTCTGTCTGTCTGTCTTGACTGACTGTTTGTCTGTCTTGACTAACTGACTGACTGTCTGTCTGTCTGTCTGTCTGTTTTTGTTGACTGACTGTTTGTCTGTCTTGACTAACTGACTGACTGTCTGTCTGTCTGTTTTGACTGAATGTCTGTATGTCTGTCCTGACTGACTGTCTGTCTGTCTGTCTTGAATGACTGTCTGTCTGTCTTGACTGATTGTCTGTCTGTTTGTCTTGACTGACTGTCTGTCTGTATGTCTGTCATGACTGACTGTCTGTCTGTCTGTCTTTCTTGACTAACTGACTGACTGTCTGTCTGACTGTCTGTCTGAGTTGACTGATGGTCTGTCTGTCTGTCTTGACTGTCTGTCTGTCTCGACTGTCTGTCTGTCTGTCTGTCTTGACTGACTGTTTGTCTGTCTTGACTAACTGACTGACTATTTGTCTGTCTGTCTGTTTGTGTTGACTGACTGTCTGTCTGTCTGTTTGTCTGTCTTGACGGACTGTCTGTCTGTCTGACTGTCTGTCTGTCTGTCTGTCTTGACTGACTGTTTGTCTGTCTTGACTAACTGACTGACTGTCTGTCTGTCTGTCTGTTTTTGTTGACTGACTGTCTGTCTGTCTTGACTAACTGACTGACTGTCTGTCTGTCTGTCTTGAATGACTGTCTGTCTGTCTTGACTGAATGTCTGTTTGTCTGTCTGTCTCGACTGACTGTTTGTCTGTCTGTCTGTCTGTCTGTCTGTCTGTCTGTGTTGACTGACGGTTTGTCTGTATGTCTGTCAAGACTGTTTGTCTGTCTTGACTGATTGTCTGTCTGTCTGTCTTGACTGACTGTCTGTCTGTCTTGACTGACTGTCTGTCTGTATGTCTGTCTTGACTGATTGTCTGTCTGTCTGTCTTGACTGACTGTCTGTCTGTCTTGACTGACTGTCTGTCTGTATGTCTGTCTTGACTGACTGTCTGTCTGTCTGTCTTTCTTGACTAACTGACTAACTGTCTGTCTGTCTGTCTGTGTTGACTGATGGTCTGTCCGTCTGTCTGTCTGTCTGTCTTGACTGACTGTCTGTCTGTCTTTCTGTCTTGACTGACTGTCTGTCTGTCTTGACCGACTGTCTGTCTGTCTGTCTTGACCGACTGTCTGTCATGACTGTCTGTCTGTCTTGACTGTCTGTCTGTCTTGACTGACTGTCTGTCTGACTGACTGTCTCTCTGTCTGTCTGTCTTTACGGTCTATCTTTCTGTCTGTCTGGTTTGACTGACTGTCTGTCTGTCTGTCTGACTTGACTAAATGGCTAACTGTCTGTCTGTCTGTCTGTCTTGACTGACTGTCTGTCTGTCTGTCTTGACTAACTGATTGACTTTCTGTCTGTCTGTCTTGACTGACTGTCTGTCTGTCCGTCTTGACTGTCTGTCTGTCTTGACCGACTGTCTGTCTGTCTATTTGTCTGGACTGACTGTCTGTCGGTCTGTATGTCTTGACTGACTGTCTGTCTGTCTTTCTTGACTGACTGTCTGTCTGTCTGTCTTGACTGACTGTCTGTCTGTCTGTCTGTCTTGACTGACTGTCTGTATGTCTGTCCTGACTGACTGTCTGTCTATCTGTCTGTCTGTCTGTCTTGACTGACTGTCTGTCTGTCTTGACTAACTGACTGACTGTCTGTCTGTCTGTCTTGACTGACTGTCTGTCTGTCCGTCTGTCTTGACCGACTGTCTGTCTGTCTTGACTGACTGCGTGTCTGTCTGTCTTGACTGACTGTCTGTCTGTCGGTCTTGACTGACTGTCTGTCTGTCTGTCTGTCTTGACTGACTGTCTGTATGTCTGTCCTGACTGACTGTCTGTCTGTCTGTCTGTCTGTCTTGACTGACTGTCTGTCTTTCTTGACTGAATGTCTGTCTGTCTGTCTGTCTTGACTGACTGTCTGTCTGTCTTGACTAACTGACTGATTGTCTGTCTGTCTGTCTGTTTGGACTTACTGTCTGTTTGTCTGTTTGTCTTGACTGACTGTCTGTCTTCTCTTGACTGACTGTATGTTTGTCTGTCTGCTTGATCGACTGTTTGTCTGTTTGTCTGTCTTGACTGACTGTCTGTCTGTCTGTCTGTCTGTCTTGACTGAGTGACTGACTGTCTGTCTGTCTTTCTGTGTTGACTGACTGTCTGTCTGCCTTAACTAACTGACTGACTGTCTTTCGGTATGTCTGTCTTGAATGACTGTCTGTCTGTCTTGACTGAATGTTTGTCTGTCTGTCTGTCTGTCTGTCTGTCTTGACTGACTGTCTGTCTGTATGTCTGTCTTGACTGACTGTCTGTCTGTCTGTCTTTCTTGACTAACTGACTGACTATCTGTCTGTCTGTGTTGACTGATGGTTTGTCCGTCTGTCTGTCTGTCTTGACTGACTGTCTGTCTGTCTTTCTGTCTTGACTGACTGTCTGTCTGTCTTGACCGACTGTCTGTCTGTTTGTCTTGACTGACTGTCTGTCTGTCTTTCTTGACTGACTGTCTGTCTGTCTGTCTGTCTTGAATAACTGACTGACTGTCTGTCTGTCTGTCTGTGTTGACTGATGGTCTGTCCGTCTGTCTGTCTGTCTTGACTGACTGTCTGTCTGTCTTTCTGCCTTGACTGACTGTCTGTCTGTCTTGACCGACTGTCTGTCTGTTTGTCTTGACTGACTATCTGTCTGTCTGTCTTGACTGACTGTCTGTCTGTCTGTCTGTCTTGACTGTCTGTCTGTATGTCTGTCCTGACTGACTGTCTGTCTGTCTGTCTTGGCTGACTGTCGGTCTTTCTTGACTGAATTTCTGTCTGTCTGTCTGTCTTGACTAACTGACTGACTGTCTGTCTGTATGGACTTACTGTCTGTTTGTCTGTTTGTCTTGACTGACTGTCTGTCTGTCTTGACTGACTGTCTGTCTGTCTGTCTGCTTGACCGATTGTCTGTCTGTTTGTCTGTCTTGACTGACTGTCTGTCTGTCTGTCTGTCTTGACTAACTGGCTTTCTGTCTGACTGTGTTGACTGACTATCTGTCTGTATGTCTGTCTGTCTGTCTGTCTGTTCTTACTGACCTACTGACTCTCTGTCTGTCTGTCTGTCTTGACTTACTGTCTGTCTGTCTGTCGGTCTTGACTGACTGTCTGCCTGTCTGTCTTTCTTGACTGACTGTCTGTCTGTCTATCTGTCTTGACTGACTGTCTGTCTGTCTGTCTGTCTGTCCAGACTAACTGACTGACTTTCTGTCTGTCTGTCTGTGTTGACTGACGGTCTGTCTGTCTGTCTGTCTTGACTGATTGTCTGTCTGTCTGTCTTGACTGACTGTCTGTCTGCCTGTCTGTCTCGACTGACTGTCTGTCTGTATGTCTGTCTTGACTGACCGTCTGTCTGTCTGTCTTTCTTGATTAACTGACTGACTGTCTGTCTGTCTGTCTGTGTTGACTGATGGTCTGTCTGTCTGTCTGTCTTGACTGTATATCTGTCTTGACTGTCTGTCTGTCTTGACTGTCTGTCTGTCTGTCTGTCTGACTATCATGACTGACTGTTTGTCTGTCTTGACTAACTAACTGACTGTCTGTCTGTCTGTCTGTTTGTGTTGAATGAATGTCTGTCTGTCTTGACTAACTGACGACTGTCTGTCTGTGTTCACTGACTGTCTGTTTGTCTGTCTTGACTGGCTGTTTGACTGTCTTGACTGACTGTCTGTTTGTCTGTTTGTCTTGACTGACTGAATGACTGTCTGTCTGTCTGTCTGTGTTGACTGTCTGTCTGTCTGTCTGTCTGTCTCGACTGACTGTCTGTCTGTCTGGACTGACTGTCTGTTTGTCTGTCTGTCTGTCTGTCTTGACTGTCTGTCTGTATGTCTTGACTAACTGGCTAACTGGCTAACTGTCTGTGTGTCTGTCTGTTTTGACTGACTGTCTCTCTGTCTTGACTAACTGACTGACTGTCTGTCTGTCTGTTTGTCTTGACTGACTGTCTGTCTGTCTGTCTGTCTTGAGTAACTGACTGACTGTCTGTCTGTCTGTCTGTGTGGACCTACTGTCTGTTTGTCTGTTTGTCTTGACTGTCTGTTTGTCTGTCTTGACTGACTGTCTGTCTGTCTGTCTGTCTGTCTTGACTGAGTGTCTGTCTGTCTGTCTCTCTTGACTGACTGTCTGTCTGTCTGTCTGTCTGTCTGTCTTGACTGACTGTCTGTCTGTCTGTCTGGTCTGACTGTCTGTCTGTCTGTCTGTCTGTCTTGACTGACTGTCTGTCTGTCTGTCTGTCTTGACTGACTGTCTGTCTGTCTGACTGTCTGTCTGTCTGTATTTCTGTCTTGACTGACTGTCTGTCTGTCTTTCTTTCTTGACTGTCTGTCTGTCTGTCTGTCTGTCTGTCTGTCTTGACTGACTGTCTGTCTGTCTGACTGTCTGTCTGTCTGTCTGAGTTGACTGATGGTCTGTCTGTCTGTCTGTCTTGACTGTCTGTCTGTCTCGACTGTCTGTCTGTCTGTAAGTCTGTCTTGACTGACTATATGTCTGTCTGTCTGTCTTGACTGACTGTCTGTCTGTCTGTCTGTCTTGACTAACTGGCTAACTGTCTGTCTGTCTGTCTTGACTAACTGACTGACTGTCTGTCTGTCTGTTTGTCTTGACTGTTTGTCTGTCTGTCTGTCCGTCTTGACTGTCTGTCTGTCTGTCTTGACCGACTGTCTTTCTGTCTGTTTGTCTTGACTGACTATCTGTCTGTATGTCTGTCTTGACTGACTGTCTGTCTGTCTGTCTAGACTAACTGACTGACTGTCTGTCTGTCTGTCTGTGTTGACTGACGGTCTGTCTGTATGTCTGTCTTGACTGTCTGTCTGTCTTGACTGATTGTCTGTCTGTCTGTCTTGACTGACTGTCTGTCTGTCTGTCTGTCTGTCTTGACTGACTGTCTGTCTGTATGTCTGTCATGACTGACTGTCTGCCTGTCTGTCTTTCTTGACTGACTGTCTGCCTGTCTGTCTGACTGTCTGTCTGTCTGTCTGTGTTGACTGATGGTCTGTCTGTCTGTCTGTCTTGACTGTCTGTCTGTCTCGACTGTCTGTCTGTCTTGACTAACTGACTGACTATCTGTCTGTCTGTCTGTTTGTGTTGACTGACTGTCTGTATGTCTGTTTGTCTGTCTTGACGGACTGTCTGTCTGTCTTACTGTCTTTCTGTCTGTCTGTCTTGACTGACTGTTTTTCTGTCTTGACTAACTGACTGACTGTCTGTCTGTCTGTCTGTTTTTGTTGACTGACTGTCTGTCTGTCTTGACTAACTGACTGACTGTCTGTCTGTCTGTTTTGACTGAATGTTTGTATGTCTGTCCTGACTGACTGTCTGTCTGTCTGTCTTGAATGACTGTCTGTCTGTCTTGACTGATTTTCTGTCTGTTTGTCTTGACTGACTGTCTGTCTGTATGTATGTCATGACTGACTGTCTTTCTGTCTGTCTTTCTTGACTAACTGACTGACTGTCTGTCTGACTGTGTGTCTGTCTGTCTGAGTTGACTGATGGTCTGTCTGTCTGTCTGTCTTGACTGTCTGTCTGTCTCGACTGTCTGTCTGTCTGTCTGTCTTGACTGACTGTTTGTCTGTCTTGACTAACTGACTGACTATTTGTCTGTCTGTCGGTTTGTGTTGACTGACTGTCTGTCTGTCTTTTTGTCTGTCTTGACGGACTGTCTGTCTGTCTGACTGTCTGTCTGTCTGTCTGTCTTGACTGACTGTTTGTCTGTCTTGACTAACTGACTGACTGTCTGTCTGTTTTTGTTGACTGACTGTCTGTCTGTCTAGACTAACTGACTGACTGTCTGTCTGTCTGTTTTGACTGAATGTCTGTATGTCTGTCCAAACTGACTGTCTGTCTGTCTGTCTTGAATGACTGTCTGTCTGTCTTGACTGAATGTCTGTCTGTCTGTCTGTCTCGACTGACTGTTTGTCTGTCTGTCTGTCTGTCTGTCTGTCTAGACAAACTGACTGACTGTCTGTCTGTCTGTCTGTCTGTGTTGACTGACGGTTTGTCTGTATGTCTGTCATGACTGTTTGTCTGTCTTGACTGATTGTCTGTCTGTCTGTCTTGACTGACAGTCTGTCGGTCTGTCTGTCTTGACTGACTGTCTGTCTGTATGTCTGTCTTGACTGACTGTCTGTCTGTCTGTCTTTCTTGACTAACTGACTAACTGTCTGTCTGTCTGTCTGTGTTGACTGATGGTCTGTCCGTCTGTCTGTCTGTCTGTCTTGACTGACTGTCTGTCTGTCTTTCTGTCTTGACTGACTGTCTGTCTGTCTTGACCGACTGTCTGTCTGTCTGTCTTGACTGACTGTCTGTCTTGACTGACTGTCTCTCTGTCTGTCTGTCTTTACGGTCTATCTTTCTGTCCGTCTGTCTTGACTGACTGTCTGTCTGTCTGTCTGACTTGACTAAATGGCTAACTGTCTGTCTGTCTGTCTGTTTGTGTTGACTGTCTGTCTGTCTGGACTGACTGTCTGTTTGTCTGTCTGTCTGTCTGTCTTGACTGTCTGTCTGTATGTCTTGACTAACTGGCTAACTGGCTAACTGTCTGTGTGTCTGTCTGTTTTGACTGACTGTCTCTCTGTCTTGACTAACTGACTGACTGTCTGTCTGTCTGTTTGTCTTGACTGACTGTCTGTCTGTCTGTCTGTCTTGAGTAACTGACTGACTGTCTGTCTGTCTGTCTGTGTGGACCTACTGTCTGTTTGTCTGTTTGTCTTGACTGTCTGTTTGTCTGTCTTGACTGACTGTCTGTCTGTCTGTCTGTCTGTCTTGACTGAGTGTCTGTCTGTCTGTCTCTCTTGACTGACTGTCTGTCTGTCTGTCTGTCTGTCTTGACTGACTGTCTGTCTGTCTGTCTTGTCTGACTGTCTGTCTGTCTGTCTGTCTGTCTGGACTGACTGTCTGTCTGTCTGTCTGTCTGTCTGTCTTGACTGACTGTCTGTCTGTCTGACTGTCTGTCTGTCTGTATTTCTGTCTTGACTGACTGTCTGTCTGTCTTTCTTTCTTGACTGTCTGTCTGTCTGTCTGTCTGTCTTGACTGACTGTCTGTCTGTCTGACTGTCTGTCTGTCTGTCTGAGTTGACTGATGGTCTGTCTGTCTGTCTGTCTTGACTGTCTGTCTGTCTCGACTGTCTGTCTGTCTGTATGTCTGTCTTGACTGACTATATGTCTGTCTGTCTGTCTTGACTGACTGTCTGTCTGTCTGTCTGTCTTGACTAACTGGCTAACTGTCTGTCTGTCTGTCTTGACTAACTGACTGACTGTCTGTCTGTCTGTTTGTCTTGACTGGCTGTCTGTCTGTCTGTCCGTCTTGACTGTCTGTCTGTCTGTCTTGACCGACTGTCTGTCTGTCTGTTTGTCTTGACTGACTATCTGTCTGTATGTCTGTCTTGACTGACTGTCTGTCTGTCTGTCTAGACTAACTGACTGACTGTCTGTCTGTCTGTCTGTGTTGACTGACGGTCTGTCTGTATGTCTGTCTTGACTGTCTGTCTGTCTTGACTGATTGTCTGTCTGTCTGTCTTGACTGACTGTCTGTCTGTCTGTCTGTCTGTCTTGACTGACTGTCTGTCTGTATGTCTGTCATGACTGACTGTCTGCCTGTCTGTCTTTCTTGACTGACTGTCTGCCTGTCTGTCTGACTGTCTGTCTGTCTGTCTGTGTTGACTGATGGTCTGTCTGTCTGTCTGTCTTGACTGTCTGTCTATCTCGACTGTCTGTCTGTCTTGACTAACTGACTGACTATCTGTCTGTCTGTCTGTTTGTGTTGACTGACTGTCTGTATGTCTGTTTGTCTGTCTTGACGGACTGTCTGTCTGTCTTACTGTCTTTCTGTCTGTCTGTCTTGACTGACTGTTTTTCTGTCTTGACTAACTGACTGACTGTCTGTCTGTCTGTCTGTTTTTGTTGACTGACTGTCTGTCTGTCTTGACTAACTGACTGACTGTCTGTCTGTCTGTTTTGACTGAATGTTTGTATGTCTGTCCTGACTGACTGTCTGTCTGTCTGTCTTGAATGACTGTCTGTCTGTCTTGACTGATTGTCTGTCTGTTTGTCTTGACTGACTGTCTGTCTGTATGTATGTCATGACTGACTGTCTTTCTGTCTGTCTTTCTTGACTAACTGACTGACTGTCTGTCTGACTGTGTGTCTGTCTGTCTGAGTTGACTGATGGTCTGTCTGTCTGTCTGTCTTGACTGTCTGTCTGTCTCGACTGTCTGTCTGTCTGTCTGTCTTGACTGACTGTTTGTCTGTCTTGACTAACTGACTGACTATTTGTCTGTCTGTCTGTTTGTGTTGACTGACTGTCTGTCTGTCTTTTTGTCTGTCTTGACGGACTGTCTGTCTGTCTGACTGTCTGTCTGTCTGTCTGTCTTGACTGACTGTTTGTCTGTCTTGACTAACTGACTGACTGTCTGTCTGTTTTTGTTGACTGACTGTCTGTCTGTCTAGACTAACTGACTGACTGTCTGTCTGTCTGTTTTGACTGAATGTCTGTATGTCTGTCCAAACTGACTGTCTGTCTGTCTGTCTTGAATGACTGTCTGTCTGTCTTGACTGAATGTCTGTCTGTCTGTCTGTCTCGACTGACTGTTTGTCTGTCTGTCTGTCTGTCTGTCTGTCTAGACAAACTGACTGACTGTCTGTCTGTCTGTCTGTCTGTGTTGACTGACGGTTTGTCTGTATGTCTGTCATGACTGTTTGTCTGTCTTGACTGATTGTCTGTCTGTCTGTCTTGACTGACAGTCTGTCGGTCTGTCTGTCTTGACTGACTGTCTGTCTGTATGTCTGTCTTGACTGACTGTCTGTCTGTCTGTCTTTCTTGACTAACTGACTAACTGTCTGTCTGTCTGTCTGTGTTGACTGATGGTCTGTCCGTCTGTCTGTCTGTCTGTCTGTCTGTCTTGACTGACTGTCTGTCTGTCTTTCTGTCTTGACTGACTGTCTGTCTGTCTTGACCGACTGTCTGTCTGTCTGTCTTGACTGACTGTCTGTCTTGACTGACTGTCTCTCTGTCTGTCTGTCTTTACGGTCTATCTTTCTGTCCGTCTGTCTTGACTGACTGTCTGTCTGTCTGTCTGACTTGACTAAATGGCTAACTGTCTGTCTGTCTGTCTGTCTTGACTGACTGTCTGTCTGTCTGTCTGTCTTGACGACTGTCTGTCTGTCTATTTGTCTGGACTGACTGTCTGTCGGTCTGTCTGTCTTGACTGACTGTCTGTCTGTTTTTCTTGACTGACTGTCTGTCTGTCTGTCTGTCTGTCTGTCTTGACTGACTGTCTGTATGTCTGTCCTGACTGACTGTCTGTCTGTCTGTCTGTCTGTCTGTCTTGACTGACTGTCTGTCTGTCTTGACTAACTGACTGACTGTCTTTCTGTCTGTCTTGACTGACTGTCTGTCTGTCCGTCTGTCTTGACCGACTGTCTGTCTGTCTGTCTGTCTTGACTGACTGCGTGTCTGTCTGTCTTGACTGACTGTCTGTCTGTCGGTCTTGACTGACTGTCTGTCTGTCTGTCTGTCTTGACTGACTGTCTGTATGTCTGTCCTGACTGACTGTCTTTCTGTCTGTCTGTCTGTCTGTTTGTGTTGAATGAATGTCTGTCTGTCTTGACTAACTGACGACTGTCTGTCTGTGTTCACTGACTGTCTGTTTGTCTGTCTTGACTGGCTGTTTGACTGTCTTGACTGACTGTCTGTTTGTCTGTTTGTCTTGACTGACTGAATGACTGTCTGTCTGTCTGTCTGTGTTGACTGTCTGTCTGTCTGTCTGTCTGTCTCGACTGACTGTCTGTCTGTCTGGACTGACTGTCTGTTTGTCTGTCTGTCTGTCTGTCTTGACTGTCTGTCTGTATGTCTTGACTAACTGGCTAACTGGCTAACTGTCTGTGTGTCTGTCTGTTTTGACTGACTGTCTCTCTGTCTTGACTAACTGACTGACTGTCTGTCTGTCTGTTTGTCTTGACTGACTGTCTGTCTGTCTGTCTGTCTTGAGTAACTGACTGACTGTCTGTCTGTCTGTCTGTGTGGACCTACTGTCTGTTTGTCTGTTTGTCTTGACTGTCTGTTTGTCTGTCTTGACTGACTGTCTGTCTGTCTGTCTGTCTGTCTTGACTGAGTGTCTGTCTGTCTGTCTCTCTTGACTGACTGTCTGTCTGTCTGTCTGTCTGTCTTGACTGACTGTCTGTCTGTCTGTCTTGTCTGACTGTCTGTCTGTCTGTCTGTCTGTCTTGACTGACTGTCTGTCTGTCTGTCTGTCTTGACTGACTGTCTGTCTGTCTGACTGTCTGTCTGTCTGTATTTCTGTCTTGACTGACTGTCTGTCTGTCTTTCTTTCTTGACTGTCTGTCTGTCTGTCTGTCTGTCTTGACTGACTGTCTGTCTGTCTGACTGTCTGTCTGTCTGTCTGAGTTGACTGATGGTCTGTCTGTCTGTCTGTCTTGACTGTCTGTCTGTCTCGACTGTCTGTCTGTCTGTATGTCTGTCTTGACTGACTATATGTCTGTCTGTCTGTCTTGACTGACTGTCTGTCTGTCTGTCTGTCTTGACTAACTGGCTAACTGTCTGTCTGTCTGTCTTGACTAACTGACTGACTGTCTGTCTGTCTGTTTGTCTTGACTGTTTGTCTGTCTGTCTGTCCGTCTTGACTGTCTGTCTGTCTGTCTTGACCGACTGTCTGTCTGTCTGTTTGTCTTGACTGACTATCTGTCTGTATGTCTGTCTTGACTGACTGTCTGTCTGTCTGTCTAGACTAACTGACTGACTGTCTGTCTGTCTGTCTGTGTTGACTGACGGTCTGTCTGTATGTCTGTCTTGACTGTCTGTCTGTCTTGACTGATTGTCTGTCTGTCTGTCTTGACTGACTGTCTGTCTGTCTGTCTGTCTGTCTTGACTGACTGTCTGTCTGTATGTCTGTCATGACTGACTGTCTGCCTGTCTGTCTTTCTTGACTGACTGTCTGCCTGTCTGTCTGACTGTCTGTCTGTCTGTCTGTGTTGACTGATGGTCTGTCTGTCTGTCTGTCTTGACTGTCTGTCTGTCTCGACTGTCTGTCTGTCTTGACTAACTGACTGACTATCTGTCTGTCTGTCTGTTTGTGTTGACTGACTGTCTGTATGTCTGTTTGTCTGTCTTGACGGACTGTCTGTCTGTCTTACTGTCTTTCTGTCTGTCTGTCTTGACTGACTGTTTTTCTGTCTTGACTAACTGACTGACTGTCTGTCTGTCTGTCTGTTTTTGTTGACTGACTGTCTGTCTGTCTTGACTAACTGACTGACTGTCTGTCTGTCTGTTTTGACTGAATGTTTGTATGTCTGTCCTGACTGACTGTCTGTCTGTCTGTCTTGAATGACTGTCTATCTGTCTTGACTGATTGTCTGTCTGCTTGTCTTGACTGACTGTCTGTCTGTATGTATGTCATGACTGACTGTCTGCCTGTCTGTCTTTCTTGACTAACTGACTGACTGTCTGTCTGACTGTGTGTCTGTCTGTCTGAGTTGACTGATGGTCTGTCTGTCTGTCTGTCTTGACTGTCTGTCTGTCTCGACTGTCTGTCTGTCTGTCTGTCTTGACTGACTGTTTGTCTGTCTTGACTAACTGACTGACTATTTGTCTGTCTGTCGGTTTGTGTTGACTGACTGTCTGTCTGTCTTTTTGTCTGTCTTGACGGACTGTCTGTCTGTCTGACTGTCTGTCTGTCTGTCTGTCTTGACTGACTGTTTGTCTGTCTTGACTAACTGACTGACTGTCTGTCTGTTTTTGTTGACTGACTGTCTGTCTGTCTAGACTAACTGACTGACTGTCTGTCTGTCTGTTTTGACTGAATGTCTGTATGTCTGTCCAAACTGACTGTCTGTCTGTCTGTCTTGAATGACTGTCTGTCTGTCTTGACTGAATGTCTGTCTGTCTCGACTGACTGTTTGTCTGTCTGTCTGTCTGTCTGTCTGTCTAGACAAACTGACTGACTGTCTGTCTGTCTGTCTGTCTGTGTTGACTGACGGTTTGTCTGTATGTCTGTCATGACTGTTTGTCTGTCTTGACTGATTGTCTGTCTGTCTGTCTTGACTGACAGTCTGTCGGTCTGTCTGTCTTGACTGACTGTCTGTCTGTATGTCTGTCTTGACTGACTGTCTGTCTGTCTGTCTTTCTTGACTAACTGACTAACTGTCTGTCTGTCTGTCTGTGTTGACTGATGGTCTGTCCGTCTGTCTGTCTGTCTGTCTTGACTGACTGTCTGTCTGTCTTTCTGTCTTGACTGACTGTCTGTCTGTCTTGACCGACTGTCTGTCTGTCTGTCTTGACTGACTGTCTGTCTTGACTGACTGTCTCTCTGTCTGTCTGTCTTTACGGTCTATCTTTCTGTCCGTCTGTCTTGACTGACTGTCTGTCTGTCTGTCTGACTTGACTAAATGGCTAACTGTCTGTCTGTCTGTCTGTTTGTGTTGACTGTCTGTCTGTCTGGACTGACTGTCTGTTTGTCTGTCTGTCTGTCTGTCTTGACTGTCTGTCTGTATGTCTTGACTAACTGGCTAACTGGCTAACTGTCTGTGTGTCTGTCTGTTTTGACTGACTGTCTCTCTGTCTTGACTAACTGACTGACTGTCTGTCTGTCTGTTTGTCTTGACTGACTGTCTGTCTGTCTGTCTGTCTTGACTAACTGACTGACTGTTTGTCTGACTGTGTGTCTGTCTGTCTGAGTTGACTGATGGTCTGTCTGTCTGTCTGTCTTGACTGTCTGTCTGTCTCGACTGTCTGTCTGTCTGTCTGTCTTGACTGACTGTTTGTCTGTCTTGACTAACTGACTGACTATTTGTCTGTCTGTCTGTTTGTGTTGACTGACTGTCTGTCTGTCTTGACGGACTGTCTGTCTGTCTGACTGTCTGTCTGTCTGTCTGTCTTGAATGACTGACTGTCTGTCTGTATGTATGTCATGACTGACTGTCTGTTTGTCTGTCTTTCTTGACTAACTGACTGACTGTTTGTCTGACTGTGTGTCTGTCTGTCTGAGTTGACTGATGGTCTGTCTGTCTGTCTGTCTTGACTGTCTGTCTGTCTCGACTGTCTGTCTGTCTGTCTTGACTGACTGTTTGTCTGTCTTGACTAACTGACTGACTATTTGTCTGTCTGTCTGTTTGTGTTGACTGACTGTCTGTCTGTCTTTTTGTCTGTCTTGACGGACTGTCTGTCTGTCTGACTGTCTGTCTGTCTGTCTGTGTTGACTGATGGTCTGTCTGTCTGTCTGTCTTGACTGTCTGTCTGTCTCGACTGTCTGTCTGTCTTGACTAACTGACTGACTATCTGTCTGTCTGTCTGTTTGTGTTGACTGACTGTCTGTATGTCTGTTTGTCTGTCTTGACGGACTGTCTGTCTGTCTGACTGTCTTTCTGTCTGTCTGTCTTGACTGACTGTTTTTCTGTCTTGACTAACTGACTGACTGTCTGTCTGTCTGTCTGTTTTTGTTGACTGACTGTCTGTCTGTCTTGACTAACTGACTGACTGTCTGTCTGTCTGTTTTGACTGAATGTTTGTATGTCTGTCCTGACTGACTGTCTGTCTGTCTGTCTTGAATGACTGACTGTCTGTCTGTATGTATGTCATGACTGACTGTCTGTTTGTCTGTCTTTCTTGACTAACTGACTGACTGTCTGTCTGACTGTGTGTCTGTCTGTCTGAGTTGACTGATGGTCTGTCTGTCTGTCTGTCTTGACTGTCTGTCTGTCTCGACTGTCTGTCTGTCTGTCTGTCTTGACTGACTGTTTGTCTGTCTTGACTAACTGACTGACTATTTGTCTGTCTGTCTGTTTGTGTTGACTGACTGTCTGTCTGTCTTGACGGACTGTCTGTCTGTCTGACTGTCTGTCTGTCTGTCTGTCTTGACTGACTGTTTGTCTGTCTTGACTAACTGACTGACTGTCTGTCTGTCTGTCTGTTTTTGTTGACTGACTGTCTGTCTGTCTAGACTAACTGACTGACTGTCTGTCTGTCTGTTTTGACTGAATGTCTGTATGTCTGTCCAAACTGACTGTCTGTCTGTCTGTCTTGAATGACTGTCTGTCTGTCTTGACTGAATGTCTGTCTGTCTGTCTGTCTCGACTGACTGTTTGTCTGTCTGTCTGTCTGTCTGTCTGTCTAGACAAACTGACTGACTGTCTGTCTGTCTGTCTGTCTGTGTTGACTGACGGTTTGTCTGTATGTCTGTCATGACTGTTTGTCTGTCTTGACTGATTGTCTGTATGTCTGTCTTGACTGACTGTCTGTCTGTCTGTCTAGACTAACTGACTGACTGTCTGTCTGTCTGTCTGTGTTGACTGACGGTCTGTCTGTATGTCTGTCTTGACTGTCTGTCTGTCTTGACTGATTGTCTGTCTGTCTGTCTTGACTGACTGTCCGTCTGTCTGTCTGTCTTGACTGACTGTCTGTCTGTATGTCTGTCATGACTGCCTGTCTGCCTGTCTGTCTTTCTTGACTGACTGTCTGCCAGTCTGTCTGACTGTCTGTCTGTCTGTCTGTGTTGACTGATGGTCTGTCTGTCTGTCTGTCTTGACTGTCTGTCTGTCTCGACTGTCTGTCTGTCTTGACTAACTGACTGACTATCTGTCTGTCTGTCTGTTTGTGTTGACTGACTGTCTGTATGTCTGTTTGTCTGTCTTGACGGACTGTCTGTCTGTCTGACTGTCTTTCTGTCTGTCTGTCTTGACTGACTGTTTTTCTGTCTTGACTAACTGACTGACTGTCTGTCTGTCTGTCTGTTTTTGTTGACTGACTGTCTGTCTGTCTTGACTAACTGACTGACTGTCTGTCTGTCTGTTTTGACTGAATGTTTGTATGTCTGTCCTGACTGACTGTCTGTCTGTCTGTCTTGAATGACTGACTGTCTGTCTGTATGTATGTCATGACTGACTGTCTGTTTGTCTGTCTTTCTTGACTAACTGACTGACTGTTTGTCTGACTGTGTGTCTGTCTGTCTGAGTTGACTGATGGTCTGTCTGTCTGTCTGTCTTGACTGTCTGTCTGTCTCGACTGTCTGTCTGTCTGTCTTGACTGACTGTTTGTCTGTCTTGACTAACTGACTGACTATTTGTCTGTCTGTCTGTTTGTGTTGACTGACTGTCTGTCTGTCTTTTTGTCTGTCTTGACGGACTGTCTGTCTGTCTGACTGTCTGTCTGTCTGTCTGTCTTGACTGACTGTTTGTCTGTCTTGACTAACTGACTGACTGTCTGTCTGTCTGTCTGTTTTTGTTGACTGACTGTCTGTCTGTCTAGACTAACTGACTGACTGTCTGTCTGTCTGTTTTGACTGAATGTCTGTATGTCTGTCCAAACTGACTGTCTGTCTGTCTGTCTTGAATGACTGTCTGTCTGTCTTGACTGAAAGTCTGTCTGTCTGTCTGTCTCGACTGACTGTTTGTCTGTCTGTCTGTCTGTCTGTCTGTCTAGACAAACTGACTGACTGTCTGTCTGTCTGTGTTGACTGACGGTTTGTCTGTATGTCTGTCATGACTGTTTGTCTGTCTTGACTGATTGTCTGTCTGTCTGTCTTGACTGACAGTCTGTCTGTCTGTCTGTCTTGACTGACTGTCTGTCTGTATGTCTGTCTTGACTGACTGTCTGTCTGTCTGTCTTTCTTGACTAACTGACTAACTGTCTGTCTGTCTATCTGTGTTGACTGATGGTCTGTCCGTCTGTCTGTCTGTCTGTCTGTCTGTCTTGACTGACTGTCTGTCTGTCTTTCTGTCTTGACTGACTGTCTGTCTGTCTTGACCGACTGTCTGTCTGTCTGTCTTGACTGACTGTCTGTCTTGACTGACTGTCTCTCTGTCTGTCTGTCTTTACGGTCTATCTTTCTGTCCGTCTGTCTTGACTGACTGTCTGTCTGTCTGTCTGACTTGACTAAATGGCTAACTGTCTGTCTGTCTGTCTGTCTTGACTGACTGTCTGTCTGTCTGTCTGTCTGTCTTGACTAACTGATTGACTTTCTGTCTGTCTGTCTTGACTGACTGTCTGTCTGTCCGTCTTGACTGTCTGTCTGTCTGTCTGTCTTGACGACTGTCTGTCTGTCTATTTGTCTGGACTGACTGTCTGTCGGTCTGTCTGTCTTGACTGACTGTCTGTCTGTCATTCTTGACTGACTGTCTGTCTGTCTGTCTTGACTGACTGTCTGTCTGTCTGTCTGTCTTGACTGACTGTCTGTATGTCTGTCCTGACTGACTGTCTGTCTGTCTGTCTGTCTGTCTTGACTGACTGTCTGTCTTTCTTGACTGAATGTCTGTCTGTCTGTCTGTCTTGACTGACTGTTTTTCTGTCTTGACTAACTGACTGACTGTCTGTCTGTCTGTCTGTTTTTGTTGACTGACTGTCTGTCTGTCTTGACTAACTGACTGACTGTCTGTCTGTCTGTTTTGACTGAATGTTTGTATGTCTGTCCTGACTGACTGTCTGTCTGTCTGTCTTGAATGACTGACTGCCTGTCTGTATGTATGTCATGACTGACTGTCTGTTTGTCTGTCTTTCTTGACTAACTGACTGACTGTCTGTCTGACTGTGTGTCTGTCTGTCTGAGTTGACTGATGGTCTGTCTGTCTGTCTGTCTTGACTGTCTGTCTGTCTCGACTGTCTGTCTGTCTGTCTGTCTTGACTGACTGTTTGTCTGTCTTGACTAACTGACTGACTATTTGTCTGTCTGTCTGTTTGTGTTGACTGACTGTCTGTCTGTCTTGACGGACTGTCTGTCTGTCTGACTGTCTGTCTGTCTGTCTGTCTTGACTGACTGTTTGTCTGTCTTGACTAACTGACTGACTGTCTGTCTGTCTGTCTGTTTTTGTTGACTGACTGTCTGTCTGTCTAGACTAACTGACTGACTGTCTGTCTGTCTGTTTTGACTGAATGTCTGTATGTCTGTCCAAACTGACTGTCTGTCTGTCTGTCTTGAATGACTGTCTGTCTGTCTTGACTGAATGTCTGTCTGTCTGTCTGTCTCGACTGACTGTTTGTCTGTCTGTCTGTCTGTCTGTCTGTCTAGACAAACTGACTGACTGTCTGTCTGTCTGTCTGTCTGTGTTGACTGACGGTTTGTCTGTATGTCTGTCATGACTGTTTGTCTGTCTTGACTGATTGTCTGTATGTCTGTCTTGACTGACTGTCTGTCTGTCTGTCTAGACTAACTGACTGACTGTCTGTCTGTCTGTCTGTGTTGACTGACGGTCTGTCTGTATGTCTGTCTTGACTGTCTGTCTGTCTTGACTGATTGTCTGTCTGTCTGTCTTGACTGACTGTCTGTCTGTCTGTCTGTCTTGACTGACTGTCTGTCTGTATGTCTGTCATGACTGACTGTCTGCCTGTCTGTCTTTCTTGACTGACTGTCTGCCAGTCTGTCTGACTGTCTGTCTGTCTGTCTGTGTTGACTGATGGTCTGTCTGTCTGTCTGTCTTGACTGTCTGTCTGTCTCGACTGTCTGTCTGTCTTGACTAACTGACTGACTATCTGTCTGTCTGTCTGTTTGTGTTGACTGACTGTCTGTATGTCTGTTTGTCTGTCTTGACGGACTGTCTGTCTGTCTGACTGTCTTTCTGTCTGTCTGTCTTGACTGACTGTTTTTCTGTCTTGACTAACTGACTGACTGTCTGTCTGTCTGTCTGTTTTTGTTGACTGACTGTCTGTCTGTCTTGACTAACTGACTGACTGTCTGTCTGTCTGTTTTGACTGAATGTTTGTATGTCTGTCCTGACTGACTGTCTGTCTGTCTGTCTTGAATGACTGACTGTCTGTCTGTATGTATGTCATGACTGACTGTCTGTTTGTCTGTCTTTCTTGACTAACTGACTGACTGTTTGTCTGACTGTGTGTCTGTCTGTCTGAGTTGACTGATAGTCTGTCTGTCTGTCTGTCTTGACTGTCTGTCTGTCTCGACTGTCTGTCTGTCTGTCTGTCTTGACTGACTGTTTGTCTGTCTTGACTAACTGACTGACTATTTGTCTGTCTGTCTGTTTGTGTTGACTGACTGTCTGTCTGTCTTTTTGTCTGTCTTGACGGACTGTCTGTCTGTCTGACTGTCTGTCTGTCTGTCTGTCTTGACTGACTGTTTGTCTGTCTTGACTAACTGACTGACTGTCTGTCTGTCTGTCTGTTTTTGTTGACTGACTGTCTGTCTGTCTAGACTAACTGACTGACTGTCTGTCTGTCTGTTTTGACTGAATGTCTGTATGTCTGTCCAAACTGACTGTCTGTCTGTCTGTCTTGAATGACTGTCTGTCTGTCTCGACTGAATGTCTGTCTGTCTGTCTGTCTCGACTGACTGTTTGTCTGTCTGTCTGTCTGTCTGTCTGTCTAGACAAACTGACTGACTGTCTGTCTGTCTGTCTGTCTGTGTTGACTGACGGTTTGTCTGTATGTCTGTCATGACTGTTTGTCTGTCTTGACTGATTGTCTGTCTGTCTGTCTTGACTGACAGTCTGTCTGTCTGTCTGTCTTGACTGACTGTCTGTCTGTATGTCTGTCTTGACTGACTGTCTGTCTGTCTGTCTTTCTTGACTAACTGACTAACTGTCTGTCTGTCTATCTGTGTTGACTGATGGTCTGTCCGTCTGTCTGTCTGTCTGTCTGTCTGTCTTGACTGACTGTCTGTCTGTCTTTCTGTCTTGACTGACTGTCTGTCTGTCTTGACCGACTGTCTGTCTGTCTGTCTTGACTGACTGTCTGTCTTGACTGACTGTCTCTCTGTCTGTCTGTCTTTACGGTCTATCTTTCTGTCCGTCTGTCTTGACTGACTGTCTGTCTGTCTGTCTGACTTGACTAAATGGCTAACTGTCTGTCTGTCTGTCTGTCTTGACTGACTGTCTGTCTGTCTGTCTGTCTGTCTTGACTAACTGATTGACTTTCTGTCTGTCTGTCTTGACTGACTGTCTGTCTGTCCGTCTTGACTGTCTGTCTGTCTGTCTGTCTTGACGACTGTCTGTCTGTCTATTTGTCTGGACTGACTGTCTGTCGGTCTGTCTGTCTTGACTGACTGTCTGTCTGTCTTTCTTGACTGACTGTCTGTCTGTCTGTCTTGACTGACTGTCTGTCTGTCTGTCTGTCTTGACTGACTGTCTGTATGTCTGTCCTGACTGACTGTCTGTCTGTCTGTCTGTCTGTCTGTCTTGACTGACTGTCTGTCTGTCTTGACTGACTGTCTGTCTGTCGGTCTTGACTGACTGTCTGTCTGTCTGTCTGTCTTGACTGACTGTCTGTATGTCTGTCCTGACTGACTGTCTGTCTGTCTGTCTGTCTGTCTTGACTGACTGTCTGTCTTTCTTGACTGAATGTCTGTCTGTCTGTCTGTCTTGACTGACTGTCTGTCTGTCTTGACTAACTGACTGACTGTCTGTCTGTCTGTCTGTTTGGACTTACTGTCTGTTTGTCTGTTTGTCTTGACTGACTGTCTGTCTTCTCTTGACTGACTGTATGTCTGTCTGTCTGCTTGATCGACTGTTTGTCTGTTTGTCTGTCTTGACTGACTGTCTGTCTGTCTGTCTGTCTGTGTTGACTGACTGTCTGTCTGCCTTAACTAACTGACTGACTGTCTTTCGGTATGTCTGTCTTGAATGACTGTCTGTCTGTCTTGACTGAATGTCTGTCTGTCTGTCTGTCTGTCTGTCTGTCTTGACTGACTGTCTGTATGTCTGTCCTGACTGACTGTCTGTCTGTCTGTCTGTCTGTCTGTCTTGACTGACTGTCTGTCTCTCTGTCTTGACTGTCTGTCCGTCTGTCTTGACCGACTGTCTGTCTGTCTGTCTGTCTTGACTGACTGCGTGTCTGTCTGTCTTGACTGACTGTCTGTCTGTCTGTCTTGACTGACTGTCTGTCTGTCTGTCTGTCTTGACTGACTGTCTGTATGTCTGTCTTGACTAACTGACTGACTATCTGTCTGTCTGTCTGTTTGTGTCGACTGACTGTCTGTCTGTCTGTTTGTCTGTCTTGACGGACTGTCTGTCTGTCTGACTGTCTGTCTGTCTGTCTGTCTTGACTGACTGTTTGTCTGTCTTGACTAACTGACTGACTGTCTGTCTGTCTGTCTGTCTGTTTTTGTTGACTGACTGTTTGTCTGTCTTGACTAACTGACTGACTGTCTGTCTGTCTGTTTTGACTGAATGTCTGTATGTCTGTCCTGACTGACTGTCTGTCTGTCTGTCTTGAATGACTGTCTGTCTGTCTTGACTGATTGTCTGTCTGTTTGTCTTGACTGACTGTCTGTCTGTATGTCTGTCATGACTGACTGTCTGTCTGTCTGTCTTTCTTGACTAACTGACTGACTGTCTGTCTGACTGTCTGTCTGAGTTGACTGATGGTCTGTCTGTCTGTCTGTCTTGACTGTCTGTCTGTCTCGACTGTCTGTCTGTCTGTCTGTCTTGACTGACTGTTTGTCTGTCTTGACTAACTGACTGACTATTTGTCTGTCTGTCTGTTTGTGTTGACTGACTGTCTGTCTGTCTGTTTGTCTGTCTTGACGGACTGTCTGTCTGTCTGACTGTCTGTCTGTTTGTCTGTCTTGACTAACTGACTGACTGTCTGTCTGTCTGTCTGTTTTTGTTGACTGACTGTCTGTCTGTCTTGACTAACTGACTGACTGTCTGTCTGTCTGTCTTGAATGACTGTCTGTCTGTCTTGACTGAATGTCTGTTTGTCTGTCTGTCTCGACTGACTGTTTGTCTGTCTGTCTGTCTGTCTGTCTGTCTGTCTGTGTTGACTGACGGTTTGTCTGTATGTCTGTCAAGACTTTTTGTCTGTCTTGACTGATTGTCTGTCTGTCTGTCTTGACTGACTGTCTGTCTGTCTTGACTGACTGTCTGTCTGTATGTCTGTCTTGACTGATTGTATGTCTGTCTGTCTTGACTGACTGTCTGTCGGTCTTGACTGACTGTCTGTCTGTATGTCTGTCTTGACTGACTGTCTGTCTGTCTGTCTTTCTTGACTAACTGACTAACTGTCTGTCTGTCTGTCTGTGTTGACTGATGGTCTGTCCGTCTGTCTGTCTGTCTGTCTTGACTGACTGTCTGTCTGTCTTTCTGTCTTGACTGACTGTCTGTCTGTCTTGACCGACTGTCTGTCTGTCTGTCTTGACTGACTGTCTGTCTGTCTGTCTGACTTGACTAAATGGCTAACTGTCTGTCTGTCTGTCTGTCTTGACTGACTGTCTGTCTGTCTGTCTTGAATAACTGATTGACTTTCTGTCTGTCTGTCTTGACTGACTGTCTGTCTGTCCGTCTTGACTGTCTGTCTGTCTTGACCGACTGTCTGTCTGTCTATTTGTCTGGACTGACTGTCTGTCGGTCTGTATGTCTTGACTGACTGTCTGTCTGTCTTTCTTGACTGACTGTCTGTCTGTCTGTCTTGACTGACTGTCTGTCTGTCTGTCTGTCTTGACTGACTGTCTGTATGTCTGTCCTGACTGACTGTCTGTCTATCTGTCTGTCTGTCTGTCTTGACTGACTGTCTGTCTGTCTTGACTAACTGACTGACTGTCTGTCTGTCTGTCTTGACTGACTGTCTGTCTGTCCGTCTGTCTTGACCGACTGTCTGTCTGTCTTGACTGACTGCGTGTCTGTCTGTCTTGACTGACTGTCTGTCTGTCGGTCTTGACTGACTGTCTGTCTGTCTGTCTGTCTTGACTGACTGTTTGTATGTCTGTCCTGACTGACTGTCTGTCTGTCTGTCTTGACTGACTGTCTGTCTTTCTTGACTGAATGTCTGTCTGTCTGTCTGTCTTGACTGACTGTCTGTCTGTCTTGACTAACTGACTGATTGTCTGTCTGTCTGTCTGTTTGGACTTACTGTCTGTTTGTCTGTTTGTCTTGACTGACTGTCTGTCTTCTCTTGACTGACTGTATGTTTGTCTGTCTGCTTGATCGACTGTTTGTCTGTTTGTCTGTCTTGACTGACTGTCTGTCTGTCTGTCTGTCTGTCTTGACTGAGTGACTGACTGTCTGTCTGTCTTTCTGTGTTGACTGACTGTATGTCTGCCTTAACTAACTGACTGACTGTCTTTCGGTATGTCTGTCTTGAATGACTGTCTGTCTGTCTTGACTGAATGTCTGTCTGTCTGTCTGTCTGTCTGTCTGTCTTGACTGACTGTCTGTCTGTATGTCTGTCTTGACTGACTGTCTGTCTGTCTGTCTTTCTTGACTAACTGACTGACTGTCTGTCTGTCTGTGTTGACTGATGGTTTGTCCGTCTGTCTGTCTGTCTTGACTGACTGTCTGTCTGTCTTTCTGTCTTGACTGACTGTCTGTCTGTCTTGACCGACTGTCTGTTTGTTTGTCTTGACTGACTGTCTGTCTGTCTTTCTTGACTGACTGTCTGTCTGTCTGTCTGTCTTGAATAACTGACTGACTGTCTGTCTGTCTGTCTGTGTTGACTGATGGTCTGTCCGTCTGTCTGTCTGTCTTGACTGACTGTCTGTCTGTCTTTCTGTCTTGAATGACTGTCTGTCTGTCTTGACCGACTGTCTGTCTGTTTGTCTTGACTGACTGTCTGTCTGTCTTTCTTGACTGACTGTCTGTCTGTCTGTCTGTCTTGAATAACTGACTGACTGTCTGTCTGTCTGTCTGTGTTGACTGATGGTCTGTCCGTCTGTCTGTCTGTCTTGACTGACTGTCTGTCTGTCTTTCTGTCTTGACTGACTGTCTGTCTGTCTTGACCGACTGTCTGTCTGTTTGTCTTGACTGACTATCTGTCTGTCTGTCTTGACTGACTGTCTGTCTGTCTGTCTGTCTTGACTGTCTGTCTGTATGTCTGTCCTGACTGACTGTCTGTCTGTCTGTCTTGGCTGACTGTCGGTCTGTCTTGACTGAATTTCTGTCTGTCTGTCTGTCTTGACTGACTGTCTGTCTGTCTGTCTGTCTTGACTAACTGACTGACTGTCTGTCTGTCTGTCTGTATGGACTTACTGTCTGTTTGTCTGTTTGTCTTGACTGACTGTCTGTCTGTCTTGACTGACTGTCTGTCTGTCTGTCTGCTTGACCGATTGTCTGTCTGTTTGTCTGTCTTGACTGACTGTCTGTCTGTCTGTCTGTCTTGACTAACTGGCTGACTGTCTGACTGTGTTGACTGACTATCTGTCTGTATGTCTGTCTGTCTGTCTGTCTGTTCTTACTGACCTACTAACTCTCTGTCTGTCTGTCTGTCTTGACTTACTCTCTGTCTGTCTGTCGGTCTTGACTGACTGTCTGCCTGTCTGTCTTTCTTGACTGACTGTCTGTCTGTCTGTCTGTCTTGACTGACTGTCTGTCTGTCTGTCTGTCTGTCCAGACTAACTGACTGACTTTCTGTCTGTCTGTCTGTGTTGACTGACGGTCTGTCTGTCTGTCTGTCTTGACTGATTGTCTGTCTGTCTGTCTTGACTGACTGTCTGTCTGCCTGTCTGTCTCGACTGACTGTCTGTCTGTATGTCTGTCTTGACTGACCGTCTGTCTGTCTGTCTTTCTTGATTAACTGACTAACTGTCTGTCTGTCTGTCTGTGTTGACTGATGGTCTGTCCGTCTGTCTGTCTGTCTGTCTGTCTGTCTGTCTTGACTGACTGTCTGTCTGTCTTTCTGTCTTGACTGACTGTCTGTCTGTCTTGACCGACTGTCTGTCTGTCTGTCTTGACTGACTGTCTGTCTTGACTGACTGTCTCTCTGTCTGTCTGTCTTTACGGTCTATCTTTCTGTCCGTCTGTCTTGACTGACTGTCTGTCTGTCTGTCTGACTTGACTAAATGGCTAACTGTCTGTCTGTCTGTCTGTTTTGACTGACTGTCTGTCTGTCTGTCTGTCTTGACGACTGTCTGTCTGTCTATTTGTCTGGACTGACTGTCTGTCGGTCTGTCTGTCTTGACTGACTGTCTGTCTGTTTTTCTTGACTGACTGTCTGTCTGTCTGTCTTGACTGACTGTCTGTCTGTCTGTCTGTCTTGACTGACTGTCTGTATGTCTGTCCTGACTGACTGTCTGTCTGTCTGTCTGTCTGTCTGTCTTGACTGACTGTCTGTCTGTCTTGACTAACTGACTGACTGTCTTTCTGTCTGTCTTGACTGACTGTCTGTCTGTCCGTCTGTCTTGACCGACTGTCTGTCTGTCTGTCTGTCTTGACTGACTGCGTGTCTGTCTGTCTTGACTGACTGTCTGTCTGTCGGTCTTGACTGACTGTCTGTCTGTCTGTCTGTCTTGACTGACTGTCTGTATGTCTGTCCTGACTGACTGTCTGTCTGTCTGTCTTGACTGACTGTCTGTCTTTCTTGACTGAATGTCTGTCTGTCTGTCTGTCTTGACTGACTGTCTGTCTGTCTTGACTAACTGACTGACTGTCTGTCTGTCTGTCTGTTTGGACTTACTGTCTGTTTGTCTGTTTGTCTTGACTGACTGTCTGTCTTCTCTTGACTGACTGTATGTCTGTCTGTCTGCTTGATCGACTGTTTGTCTGTTTGTCTGTCTTGACTGACTGTCTGTCTGTCTGTCTGTCTGTCTTGACTGAGTGACTGACTGTCTGTCTGTCTTTCTGTGTTGACTGACTGTCTGTCTGCCTTAACTAACTGACTGACTGTCTTTCGGTATGTCTGTCTTGAATGACTGTCTGTCTGTCTTGACTGAATGTCTGTCTGTCTGTCTGTCTGTCTGTCTGTCTTGACTGACTGTCTGTCTGTCTGTCTTTCTTGACTAACTGACTGACTGTCTGTCTGTCTGTGTTGACTGATGGTTTGTCCGTCTGTCTGTCTGTCTTGACTGACTGTCTGTCTGTCTTTCTGTCTTGACTGACTGTCTGTCTGTCTTGACCGACTGTCTGTCTGTTTGTCTTGACTGACTGTCTGTCTGTCTTTCTTGACTGACTGTCTGTCTGTCTGTCTGTCTTGAATAACTGACTGACTGTCTGTCTGTCTGTCTGTGTTGACTGATGGTCTGTCCGTCTGTCTGTCTGTCTTGACTGACTGTCTGTCTGTCTTTCTGTCTTGACTGACTGTCTGTCTGTTTTGACCGACTGTCTGTCTGTTTGTCTTGACTGACTATCTGTCTGTCTGTCTTGACTGACTGTCTGTCTGTCTGTCTGTCTTGACTGTCTGTCTGTATGTCTGTCCTGACTGACTGTCTGTCTGTCTGTCTTGGCTGACTGTCGGTCTGTCTTGACTGAATTTCTGTCTGTCTGTCTGTCTTGACTGACTGTCTGTCTGTCTGTCTGTCTTGACTAACTGACTGACTGTCTGTCTGTCTGTCTGTATGGACTTACTGTCTGTTTGTCTTGACTGACTGTCTGTCTGTCTTGACTGACTGTCTGTCTGTCTGTCTGCTTGACCGATTGTCTGTCTGTTTGTCTGTCTTGACTGACTGTCTGTCTGTCTGTCTGTCTTGACTAACTGGCTGACTGTCTGACTGTCTTGACTGACTATCTGTCTGTATTTCTGTCTGTCTGTCTGTCTGTTCTTACTGACCTACTAACTCTCTGTCTGTCTGTCTGTCTTGACTGTCTGTCTGTCTTGACTGACTGTCTGTCTGTCTGTCTGTCTGTCTTGACTGACTGTCTGTCTGTCTGTCCGTCTTGACTGTCTGTCTGTCTGTCTTGACCGACTGTCTGTCTGTCTGTTTGTCTTGACTGACTGTCCGTCTGTATGTCTGTCTTGACTGACTGTCTGTCTGTCTGTCTAGACTAACTGACTGACTGTCTGTCTGTCTGTCTGTGTTGACTGACGGTCCGTCTGTATGTCTGTCTTGACTGTCTGTCTGTCTTGACTGATTGTCTGTCTGTCTGTCTTGACTGACTTTCTGTCTGTCTGTCTGTCTTGACTGACTGTCTGTCTGTATGTCTGTCATGACTGACTGTCTGCCTGTCTGTCTTTCTTGACTGACTGTCTGCCTGTCTGTCTGACTGTCTGTCTGTCTGTCTGTGTTGACTGATGGTCTGTCTGTCTGTCTGTCTTGACTGTCTGTCTGTCTCGACTGTCTGTCTGTCTTGACTAACTGACTGACTATCTGTCTGTCTGTCTGTTTGTGTTGACTGACTGTCTGTATGTCTGTTTGTCTGTCTTGACGGACTTTCTGTCTGTCTGACTGTCTTTCTGTCTGTCTGTCTTGACTGACTGTTTTTCTGTCTTGACTAACTGACTGACTGTCTGTCTGTCTGTCTGTTTTTGTTGACTGACTGTCTGTCTGTCTTGACTAACTGACTGACTGTCTGTCTGTCTGTTTTGACTGAATGTTTGTATGTCTGTCCTGACTGACTGTCTGTCTGTCTGTCTTGAATGACTGACTGTCTGTCTGTATGTATGTCATGACTGACTGTCTGTTTGTCTTTCTTTCTTGACTAACTGACTGACTGTCTGTTTGACTGTGTGTCTGTCTGTCTGAGTTGACTGATGGTCTGTCTGTCTGTCTGTCTTGACTGTCTGTCTGTCTCGACTGTCTGTCTGTCTGTCTGTCTTGACTGACTGTTTGTCTGTCTTGACTAACTGACTGACTATTTGTCTGTCTGTCTGTTTGTGTTGACTGACTGTCTGTCTGTCTTTTTGTCTGTCTTGACGGACTGTCTGTCTGTCTGACTGTCTGTCTGTCTGTCTGTCTTGACTGACTGTTTGTCTGTCTTGACTAACTGACTGACTGTCTGTCTGTCTGTCTGTTTTTGTTGACTGACTGTCTGTCTGTCTAGACTAACTGACTGACTGTCTGTCTGTCTGTTTTGACTGAATGTCTGTATGTCTGTCCAAACTGACTGTCTGTCTGTCTGTCTTGAATGACTGTCTGTCTGTCTTGACTGAATGTCTGTCTGTCTGTCTGTCTCGACTGACTGTTTGTCTGTCTGTCTGTCTGTCTGTCTGTCTAGACAAACTGACTGACTGTCTGTCTGTCTGTCTGTCTGTGTTGACTGACGGTTTGTCTGTATGTCTGTCATGACTGTTTGTCTGTCTTGACTGATTGTCTGTCTGTCTGTCTTGACTGACAGTCTGTCTGTCTGTCTGTCTTGACTGACTGTCTGTCTGTATGTCTGTCTTGACTGACTGTCTGTCTGTCTGTCTTTCTTGACTAACTGACTAACTGTCTGTCTGTCTATCTGTGTTGACTGATGGTCTGTCCGTCTGTCTGTCTGTCTGTCTGTCTGTCTTGACTGACTGTCTGTCTGTCTTTCTGTCTTGACTGACTGTCTGTCTGTCTTGACCGACTGTCTGTCTGTCTGTCTTGACTGACTGTCTGTCTTGACTGACTGTCTCTCTGTCTGTCTGTCTTTACGGTCTATCTTTCTGTCCGTCTGTCTTGACTGACTGTCTGTCTGTCTGTCTGACTTGACTAAATGGCTAACTGTCTGTCTGTCTGTCTGTCTTGACTGACTGTCTGTCTGTCTGTCTGTCTGTCTTGACTAACTGATTGACTTTCTGTCTGTCTGTCTTGACTGACTGTCTGTCTGTCCGTCTTGACTGTCTGTCTGTCTGTCTGTCTTGACGACTGTCTGTCTGTCTATTTGTCTGGACTGACTGTCTGTCGGTCTGTCTGTCTTGACTGACTGTCTGTCTGTCTTTCTTGACTGACTGTCTGTCTGTCTGTCTTGACTGACTGTCTGTCTGTCTGTCTGTCTTGACTGACTGTCTGTATGTCTGTCCTGACTGACTGTCTGTCTGTCTGTCTGTCTGTCTGTCTTGACTGACTGCCTGTCTGTCTTGACTAACTGACTGACTGTCTTTCTGTCTGTCTTGACTGACTGCCTGTCTGTCCGTCTGTCTTGACCGACTGTCTGTCTGTCTGTCTGTCTTGACTGACTGCGTGTCTGTCTGTCTTGACTGACTGTCTGTCTGTCGGTCTTGACTGACTGTCTGTCTGTCTGTCTGTCTTGACTGACTGTCTGTATGTCTGTCCTGACTGACTGTCTGTCTGTCTGTCTGTCTGTCTTGACTGACTGTCTGTCTTTCTTGACTGAATGTCTGTCTGTCTGTCTGTCTTGACTGACTGTCTGTCTGTCTGTCTTTCTTGACTAACTGACTGACTGTCTGTCTGTCTGTGTTGACTGATGGTTTGTCCGTCTGTCTGTCTGTCTTGACTGACTGTCTGTCTGTCTTTCTGTCTTGACTGACTGTCTGTCTGTCTTTCTGTCTTGACTGACTGTCTGTCTGTCTTGACCGACTGTCTGTCTGTTTCTCTTGACTGACTGTCTGTCTGTCTTTCTTGACGGACTGTCTGTCTGTCTGTCTGTCTTGAATAACTGACTGACTGTCTGTCTGTCTGTCTGTGTTGACTGATGGTCTGTCCGTCTGTCTGTCTGTCTTGACTGACTGTCTTTCTGTCTTGACTGACTGTCTGTCTGTTTTGACCGACTGTCTGTCTGTTTGTCTTGACTGACTATGTGTCTGTCTGTCTTGACTGACTGTCTGTCTGTCTTGACTGTCTGTCTGTATGTCTGTCCTGACTGACTGTCTGTCTGTCTGTCTTGGCTGACTGTCGGTCTGTCTTGACTGAATTTCTGTCTGTCTGTCTGTCTTGACTGACTGTCTGTCTGTCTGTCTGTCTTGACTAACTGACTGACTGTCTGTCTGTCTGTCTGTATGGACTTACTGTCTGTTTGTCTTGACTGACTGTCTGTCTGTCTTGACTGACTGTCTGTCTGTCTGTCTGCTTGACCGATTGTCTGTCTGTTTGTCTGTCTTGACTGACTGTCTGTCTGTCTGTCTGTCTTGACTAACTGGCTGACTGTCTGACTGTCTTGACTGACTATCTGTCTGTATTTCTGTCTGTCTGTCTGTCTGTTCTTACTGACCTACTAACTCTCTGTCTGTCTGTCTGTCTTGACTGTCTGTCTGTCTTGACTGACTGTCTGTCTGTCTGTCTGTCTGTCTTGACTGACTGTCTGTCTGTCTGTCCGTCTTGACTGTCTGTCTGTCTGTCTTGACCGACTGTCTGTCTGTCTGTTTGTCTTGACTGACTGACCGTCTGTATGTCTGTCTTGACTGACTGTCTGTCTGTCTGTCTAGACTAATTGACTGACTGTCTGTCTGTCTGTCTGTGTTGACTGACGGTCTGTCTGTATGTCTGTCTTGACTGTCTGTCTGTCTTGACTGATTGTCTGTCTGTCGGTCTTGACTGACTGTCTGTCTGTCTGTCTGTCTTGACTGACTGTCTGTCTGTATGTCTGTCATGACTGACTGTCTGCCTGTCTGTCTTTCTTGACTGACTGTCTGCCTGTCTGTCTGACTGTCTGTCTGTCTGTCTGTGTTGACTGATGGTCTGTCTGTCTGTCTGTCTTGACTGTCTGTCTGTCTCGACTGCCTGTCTGTCTTGACTAACTGACTGACTATCTGTCTGTCTGTCTGTTTGTGTTGACTGACTGTCTGTATGTCTGTTTGTCTGTCTTGACGGACTGTCTGTCTGTCTGACTGTCTTTCTGTCTGTCTGTCTTGACTGACTGTTTTTCTGTCTTGACTAACTGACTGACTGTCTGTCTGTCTGTCTGTTTTTGTTGACTGACTGTCTGTCTGTCTTGACTAACTGACTGACTGTCTGTCTGTCTGTTTTGACTGAATGTTTGTATGTCTGTCCTGACTGACTGTCTGTCTGTCTGTCTTGAATGACTGACTGTCTGTCTGTATGTATGTCATGACTGACTGTCTGTCTGTCTGTCTTTCTTGACTAACTGACTGACTATCTGTCTGACTGTCTGTCTGTCTCGACTGTCTGTCTGTCTGTCTGTCTTGACTGACTGTTTGTCTGTCTTGACTAACTGACTGACTATTTGTCTGTCTGTCTGTTTGTGTTGACTGACTGTCTGTCTGTCTTTTTGTCTGTCTTGACGGACTGTCTGTCTGTCTGACTGTCTGTCTGTCTGTCTGTCTTGACTGACTGTTTGTCTGTCTTGACTAACTGACTGACTGTCTGTCTGTCTGTCTGTTTTTGTTGACTGACTGTCTGTCTGTCTAGACTGAATGTCAGTATGTCTGTCCAAACTGACTGTCTGTCTGTCTGTCTTGAATGACTGTCTGTCTGTCTTGACTGAATGTCTGTCTGTCTGTCTGTCTCGACTGACTGTTTGTCTGTCTGTCTGTCTGTCTGTCTGTCTAGACAAACTGACTGACTGTCTGTCTGTCTGTGTTGACTGACGGTTTGTCTGTATGTCTGTCATGACTGTTTGTCTGTCTTGACTGATTGTCTGTCTGTCTGTCTTGACTGACAGTCTGTCTGTCTGTCTGTCTTGACTGACTGTCTGTCTGTATGTCTGTCTTGACTGACTGTCTGTCTGTCTGTCTTTCTTGACTAACTGACTAACTGTCTGTCTGTCTATCTGTGTTGACTGATGGTCTGTCCGTCTGTCTGTCTGTCTGTCTGTCTGTGTTGACTGACTGTCTGTCTGTCTTTCTGTCTTGACTGACTGTCTGTCTGTCTTGACCGACTGTCTGTCTGTCTGTCTTGACTGACTGTCTGTCTTGACTGACTGTCTCTCTGTCTGTCTGTCTTTACAATCTATCTTTCTGTCCGTCTGTCTTGACTGACTGTCTGTCTGTCTGTCTGACTTGACTAAATGGCTAACTGTCTGTCTGTCTGTCTGTCTTGACTGACTGTCTGTCTGTCTTGACTAACTGATTGACTTTCTGTCTGTCTGTCTTGACTGACTGTCTGTCTGTCCGTCTTGACTGTCTGTCTGTCTGTCTGTCTTGACGACTGTCTGTCTGTCTATTTGTCTGGACTGACTGTCTGTCGGTCTGTCTGTCTTGACTGACTGTCTGTATGTCTTTCTTGACTGACTGTCTGTCTGTCTGTCTTGACTGACTGTCTGTCTGTCTGTCTGTCTTGACTGACTGTCTGTATGTCTGTCCTGACTGACTGTCTGTCTGTCTGTCTGTCTGTCTGTCTTGACTGACTGTCTGTCTGTCTTGACTAACTGACTGACTGTCTTTCTGTCTGTCTTGACTGACAGTCTGTCTGTCCGTCTGTCTTGACCGACTGTCTGTCTGTCTGTCTGTCTTGACTGACTGCGTGTCTGTCTGTCTTGACTGACTGTCTGTCTGTCTGTCTTGACTGACTGTCTGTCTGTCTGTCTGTCTTGACTGACTGTCTGTATGTCTGTCCTGACTGACTGTCTGTCTGTCTGTCTTGACTGACTGTCTGTCTTTCTTGACTGAATGTCTGTCTGTCTGTCTGTCTGTCTTGACTAACTGACTGACTGTCTGTCTGTCTGTCTGTCTTGACTGACTGTCTGTCTGTCTTGACCGACTGTCTGTCTGTTTTGACTGTCGGTCTGTCTGTCTTGACTGACTGTCTGTCTGTCTTTCTGTCTTGACTGACTGTCTGTATGTCTGCCCTGACTGACTGTCTGTCTGTCTGTCTGTCTGTCTTGGCTGACTGTCGGTCTGTCTTGACTAACTGACTGACTGTCTGTCTGTCTGTCTGTTTGTGTTGAATGAATGTCTGTCTGTCTTGACTAACTGACGACTGTCTGTCTGTGTTTACTGACTGTCTGTCAGTCTGTCTTGACTGGCTGTCTGACTGTCTTGACTGACTGTCTGTTTGTCTTGACTGACTGTCTGTCTGTCCGTCTTGACTGTCTGTCTGTCTGTCTGTCTGTCTTGACGACTGTCTGTCTGTCTATTTGTCTGGACTGACTGTCTGTCGGTCTGTCTGTCTTGACTGACTGTCTGTCTGTCTTTCTTGACTGACTGTCTGTCTGTCTGTCTTGACTGACTGTCTGTCCGTCTGTCTGTCTTGACTGACTGTCTGTATGTCTGTCCTGACTGACTGTCTGTCTGTCTGTCTGTCTTGACTGACTGTCTGTCTGTCTTGACTAACTGACTGACTGTCTTTCTGTCTGTCTTGACTGACTGTTTGTCTGTCCGTCTGTCTTGACCGACTGTCTGTCTGTCTGTCTGTCTTGACTGACTGCGTGTCTGTCTGTCTTGACTGACTGTCTGTCTGTCTGTCTTGACTGACTGTCTGTCTGTCTGTCTGTCTTGACTGACTGTCTGTATGTCTGTCCTGACTGACTGTCTGTCTGTCTGTCTTGACTGACTGTCTGTCTTTCTTGACTGAATGTCTGTCTGTCTGTCTGTCTTGACTGACTGTCTGTCTGTCTTAACTAACTGACTGACTGTCTGTCTGTCTGTCTGTCTTGACTGACTGTCTGTCTGTCTTGACCGACTGTTTGTCTGTTTTGACTGTCGGTCTGTCTGTCTTGACTGACTGTCTGTCTGTCTTTCTGTCTTGACTGACTGTCTGTATGTCTGCCCTGACTGACTGTCTGTCTGTCTGTCTGTCTGTCTTTCTGTCTTGACTGACTGTCTGTCTGTCTTGACCGACTGTCTGTCTGTTTGTCTTGACTGACTGTCTGTCTGTCTTTCTTGACTGACTGTCTGTCTGTCTGTCTGTCTTAAATAACTGACTGACTGTCTGTCTGTCTGTCTGTGTTGACTGATGGTCTGTCCGTCTGTCTGTCTGTCTTGACTGACTGTCTGTCTGTCTTTCTGTCTTGACTGACTGTCTGTCTGTTTTGACCGACTGTCTGTCTGTTTGTCTTGACTGACTATCTGTCTGTCTGTCTTGACTGACTGTCTGTCTGTCTGTCTTGGCTGACTGTCGGTCTGTCTTGACTGAATTTCTGTCTGTCTGTCTGTCTTGACTGACTGTCTGTCTGTCTGTCTGTCTTGACTAACTGACTGACTGTCTGTCTGTCTGTCTGTATGGACTTACTGTCTGTTTGTCTTGACTGACTGTCTGTCTGTCTTGACTGACTGTCTGTCTGTCTGTCTGCTTGACCGATTGTCTGTCTGTTTGTCTGTCTTGACTGACTGTCTGTCTGTCTGTCTGTCTTGACTAACTGGCGGACTGTCTGACTGTCTTGACTGACTATCTGTCTGTATTTCTGTCTGTCTGTCTGTCTGTCTGTCTGTTCTTACTGACCTACTAACTCTCTGTCTGTCTGTCTGTCTTGACTGTCTGTCTGTCTTGACTGACTGTCTGTCTGTCTGTCTGTCTGTCTTGACTGACTGTCTGTCTGTCTGTCCGTCTTGACTGTCTGTCTGTCTGTCTTGACCGACTGTCTGTCTGTCTGTTTGTCTTGACTGACTGTCCGTCTGTATGTCTGTCTTGACTGACTGTCTGTCTGTCTGTCTAGACTAACTGACTGACTGTCTGTCTGTCTGTCTGTGTTGACTGACGGTCTGTCTGTATGTCTGTCTTGACTGTCTGTCTGTCTTGACTGATTGTCTGTCTGTCGGTCTTGACTGACTGTCTGTCTGTCTGTCTGTCTTGACTGACTGTCTGTCTGTATGTCTGTCATGACTGACTGTCTGCCTGTCTGTCTTTCTTGACTGACTGTCTGCCTGTCTGTCTGACTGTCTGTCTGTCTGTCTGTGTTGACTGATGGTCTGTCTGTCTGTCTGTCTTGACTGTCTGTCTGTCTCGACTGTCTGTCTGTCTTGACTAACTGACTGACTATCTGTCTGTCTGTCTGTTTGTGTTGACTGACTGTCTGTATGTCTGTTTGTCTGTCTTGACGGACCGTCTGTCTGTCTGACTGTCTTTCTGTCTGTCTGTCTTGACTGACTGTTTTTCTGTCTTGACTAACTGACTGACTGTCTGTCTGTCTGTCTGTTTTTGTTGACTTTCTTGACTAACTGACTAACTGTCTGTCTGTCTACCTGTGTTGACTGATGGTCTGTCCGTCTGTCTGTCTGTCTGTCTGTCTGTCTTGACTGACTGTCTGTCTGTCTTTCTGTCTTGACTGACTGTCTGTCTGTCTTGACCGACTGTCTGTCTGTCTGTCTTGACTGACTGTCTGTCTTGACTGACTGTCTCTCTGTCTGTCTGTCTTTACGGTCTATCTTTCTGTCCGTCTGTCTTGACTGACTGTCTGTCTGTCTGTCTGACTTGACTAAATGGCTAACTGTCTGTCTGTCTGTCTGCCTTGACTGACTGTCTGTCTGTCTGTCTGTCTGTCTTGACTAACTGATTGACTTTCTGTCTGTCTGTCTTGACTGACTGTCTGTCTGTCCGTCTTGACTGTCTGTCTGTCTGTCTGTCTTGACGACTGTCTGTCTGTCTATTTGTCTGGACTGACTGTCTGTCGGTCTGTCTGTCTTGACTGACTGTCTGTCTGTCTTTCTTGACTGACTGTCTGTCTGTCTGTCTTGACTGACTGTCTGTCTGTCTGTCTGTCTTGACTGACTGTCTGTATGTCTGTCCTGACTGACTGTCTGTCTGTCTGTCTGTCTGTCTGTCTTGACTGACTGTCTGTCTGTCTTGACTAACTGACTGACTGTCTTTCTGTCTGTCTTGACTGACTGTCTGTCTGTCCGTCTGTCTTGACCGACTGTCTGTCTGTCTGTCTGTCTTGACTGACTGCGTGTCTGTCTGTCTTGACTGACTGTCTGTCTGTCTGTCTTGACTGACTGTCTGTCTGTCTGTCTGTCTTGACTGACTGTCTGTATGTCTGTCTTGACTGACTGTCTGTCTGTCTGTCTTGACTGACTGTCTGTCTTTCTTGACTGAATGTCTGTCTGTCTGTCTGTCTTGACTGACTGTCTGTCTGTCTTGACTAACTGACTGACTGTCTGTCTGTCTGTCTGTCTTGACTGACTGTCTGTCTGTCTTGACCGACTGTCTGTCTGTTTTGACTGTCGGTCTGTCTGTCTTGACTGACTGTCTGTCTGTCTTTCTGTCTTGACTGACTGTCTGTATGTCTGCCCTGACTGACTGTCTGTCTGTCTGTCTGTCTGTCTTGGCTGACTGTCGGTCTGTCTTGACTAACTGACTGACTGTCTGTCTGTCTGTCTGTTTGTGTTGAATGAATGTCTGTCTGTCTTGACTAACTGACGACTGTCTGTCTGTGTTTACTGACTGTCTGTCTGTCTGTCTTGACTGGCTGTCTGACTGTCTTGACTGACTGTCTGTTTGTCTTGACTGACTGTCTGTCTGTCCGTCTTGACTGTCTGTCTGTCTGTCTGTCTTGACGACTGTCTGTCTGTCTATTTGTCTGGACTGACTGTCTGTCGGTCTGTCTGTCTTGACTGACTGTCTGTCTGTCTTTCTTGACTGACTGTCTGTCTGTCTGTCTTGACTGACTGTCTGTCTGTCTGTCTGTCTTGACTGACTGTCTGTATGTCTGTCCTGACTGACTGTCTGTCTGTCTGTCTGTCTGTCTGTCTGTCTTGACTGACTGTCTGTCTGTCTTGACTAACTGACTGACTGTCTTTCTGTCTGTCTTGACTGACTGTCTGTCTGTCCGTCTGTCTTGACCGACTGTCTGTCTGTCTGTCTGTCTTGACTGACTGCGTGTCTGTCTGTCTTGACTGACTGTCTGTCTGTCTGTCTTGACTGACTGTCTGTCTGTCTGTCTGTCTTGACTGACTGTCTGTATGTCTGTCCTGACTGACTGTCTGTCTGTCTGTCTTGACTGACTGTCTGTCTTTCTTGACTGAATGTCTGTCTGTCTGTCTGTCTTGACTGACTGTCTGTCTGTCTTGACTAACTGACTGACTGTCTGTCTGTCTGTCTTGACTGACTGTCTGTCTGTCTTGACCGACTGTCTGTCTGTTTTGACTGTCGGTCTGTCTGTCTTGACTGACTGTCTGTCTGTCTTTCTGTCTTGACTGACTGTCTGTATGTCTGCCCTGACTGACTGTCTGTCTGTCTGTCTGTCTGTCTTGGCTGACTGTCGGACTGTCTTGACTGAATTTCTGTCTGTCTGTCTGTCTTGACTGACTGTCTGTCTGTCTGTCTGTCTTGACTAACTGACTGACTGTCTGTCTGTCTGTCTGTGTGGACTTACTGTCTGTTTGTCTTGACTGACTGTCTGTCTGTCTTGACTGACTGTCTGTCTGTCTGTCTGCTTGACCGATTGTCGGTCTGTTTGTCTGTCTTGACTGACTGTCTGTCTGTCTGTCTGTTTGTCTTGACTGAGTGTCTGTTTGTCTGTCTGTCTTGACTAACTGGCTGACTGTCTGTCTGTCTTGACTGACTATCTGTCTGTATGTCTGTCTGTCTGTCTGTCTGTCTGTTGGTCTTGACTGACTGTCTGCCTGTCTGTCTTTCTTGACTGTCTGTCTGTCTGTCTTGACTGACTGTCTGTCTGTCTGTCTGTCTGTCCAGACTAACTGACTGACTGTCTGTCTGTCTGTCTGTGTTGACTGACGGTCTGTCTGTCTGTCTGTCTCGACTGTCTGTCTGTCTGTATGTCTGTCTTGACTGACTGTCTGTCTGTCTTTCTGTCTTGACTGACTGTCTGTATGTCTGCCCTGACTGACTGTCTGTCTGTCTGTCTGTCTGTCTTTCTGTCTTGACTGACTGTCTGTCTGTCTTGACCGACTGTCTGTCTGTTTGTCTTGACTGACTGTCTGTCTGTCTTTCTTGACTGACTGTCTGTCTGTCTGTCTGTCTTAAATAACTGACTGACTGTCTGTCTGTCTGTCTGTGCTGACTGATGGTCTGTCCGTCTGTCTGTCTGTCTTGACTGACTGTCTGTCTGTCTTTCTGTCTTGACTGACTGTCTGTCTGTTTTGACCGACTGTCTGTCTGTTTGTCTTGACTGACTATCTGTCTGTCTGTCTTGACTGACTGTCTGTCTGTCTGTCTGTCTTGACTGTCTGTCTGTATGTCTGTCCTGACTGACTGTCTGTCTGTCTGTCTTGGCTGACTGTCGGTCTGTCTTGACTGAATTTCTGTCTGTCTGTCTGTCTTGACTGACTGTCTGTCTGTCTGTCTGTCTTGACTAACTGAATGACTGTCTGTCTGTCTGTCTGTATGGACTTACTTTCTGTTTGTCTTGACTGTCTGTCTGTCTGTCTGCTTGACCGATTGTCTGTCTGTTTGTCTGTCTTGACTGACTGTCTGTCTGTCTGTCTGTCTTGACTAACTGGCTGACTGTCTGACTGTCTTGACTGACTATCTGTCTGTATTTCTGTCTGTCTGTCTGTCTGTTCTTACTGACCTACTAACTCTCTGTCTGTCTGTCTGTCTTGACTGTCTGTCTGTCTTGACTGACTGTCTGTCTGTCTGTCTGTCTGTCTTGACTGACTGTCTGTCTGTCTGTCCGTCTTGACTGTCTGTCTGTCTGTCTTGACCGACTGTCTGTCTGTCTGTTTGTCTTGACTGACTGTCCGTCTGTATGTCTGTCTTGACTGACTGTCTGTCTGTCTGTCTAGACTAACTGACTGACTGTCTGTCTGTCTGTCTGTGTTGACTGACGGTCTGTCTGTATGTCTGTCTCGACTGTCTGTCTGTCTTGACTGATTGTCTGTCTGTCGGTCTTGACTGACTGTCTGTCTGTCTGTCTGTCTTGACTGACTGTCTGTCTGTATGTCTGTCATGACTGACTGTCTGCCTGTCTGTCTTTCTTGACTGACTGTCTGCCTCTCTGTCTGACTGTCTGTCTGTCTGTCTGTGTTGACTGATGGTCTGTCTGTCTGTCTGTCTTGAATGTCTGTCTGTCTCGACTGTCTGTCTGTCTTGACTAACTGACTGACTATCTGTCTGTCTGTCTGTTTGTGTTGACTGACTGTCTGTATGTCTGTTTGTCTGTCTTGACGGACTGTCTGTCTGTCTGACTGTCTTTCTGTCTGTCTGTCTTGACTGACTGTTTTTCTGTCTTGACTAACTGACTGACTGTCTGTCTGTCTGTCTGTTTTTGTTGACTGACTGTCTGTCTGTCTCGACTAACTGACTGACTGTCTGTCTGTCTGTTTTGACTGAATGTTTGTATGTCTGTCCTGACTGACTGTCTGTCTGTCTGTCTTGAATGACTGACTGTCTGTCTGTATGTATGTCATGACTGACTGTCTGTCTGTCTGTCTTTCTTGACTAACTGACTGACTGTCTGTCTGACTGTGTGTCTGTCTGTCTGAGTTGACTGATGGTCTGTCTGTCTGTCTGTCTTGACTGTCTGTCTGTCTCGACTGTCTGTCTGTCTGTCTGTCTTGACTGACTGTTTGTCTGTCTTGACTAACTGACTGACTATTTGTCTGTCTGTCTGTTTGTGTTGACTGACTGTCTGTCTGTCTTTTTGTCTGTCTTGACGGACTGTCTGTCTGTCTGACTGTCTGTCTGTCTGTCTGTCTTGACTGACTGTTTGTCTGTCTTGACTAACTGACTGACTGTCTGTCTGTCTGTCTGTTTTTGTTGACTGACTGTCTGTCTGTCTAGACTAACTGACTGACTGACTGTCTGTCTGTCTGTCTTGAATGACTGTCTGTCTGTCTTGACTGAATGTCTGTCTGTCTGTCTGTCTCGACTGACTGTTTGTCTGTCTGTCTGTCTGTCTGTCTGTCTAGACAAACTGACTGACTGTCTGTCTGTCTGTCTGTCTGTGTTGACTGACGGTTTGTCTGTATGTCTGTTATGACTGTTTGTCTGTCTTGACTGATTGTCTGTCTGTCTGTCTTGACTGACAGTCTGTCTGTCTGTCTGTCTTGACTGACTGTCTGTCTGTATGTCTGTCTTGACTGACTGTCTGTCTGTCTGTCTTTCTTGACTAACTGACTAACTGTCTGTCTGTCTACCTGTGTTGACTGATGGTCTGTCCGTCTGTCTGTCTGTCTGTCTGTCTGTCTTGACTGACTGTCTGTCTGTCTTTCTGTCTTGACTGACTGTCTGTCTGTCTTGACCGACTGTCTGTCTGTCTGTCTTGACTGACTGTCTGTCTTGACTGACTGTCTCTCTGTCTGTCTGTCTTTACGGTCTATCTTTCTGTCCGTCTGTCTTGACTGACTGTCTGTCTGTCTGTCTGACTTGACTAAATGGCTAACTGTCTGTCTGTCTGTCTGTCTTGACTGACTGTCTGTCTGTCTGTCTGTCTGTCTTGACTAACTGATTGACTTTCTGTCTGTCTGTCTTGACTGACTGTCTGTCTGTCCGTCTTGACTGTCTGTCTGTCTGTCTGTCTTGACGACTGTCTGTCTGTCTATTTGTCTGGACTGACTGTCTGTCGGTCTGTCTGTCTTGACTGACTGTCTGTCTGTCTTTCTTGACTGACTGTCTGTCTGTCTGTCTTGACTGACTGTCTGTCTGTCAGTCTGTCTTGACTGACTGTCTGTATGTCTGTCCTGACTGACTGTCTGTCTGTCTGTCTGTCTGTCTGTCTTGACGGACTGTCTGTCTGTCTTGACTAACTGACTGACTGTCTTTCTGTCTGTCTTGACTGACTGTCTGTCTGTCCGTCTGTCTTGACCGACTGTCTGTCTGTCTGTCTGTCTTGACTGACTGCGTGTCTGTCTGTCTTGACTGACTGTCTGTCTGTCTGTCTGTCTTGACTGACTGTCTGTCTGTCTGTCTGTCTTGACTGACTGTCTGTATGTCTGTCCTGACTGACTGTCTGTCTGTCTGTCTTGACTGACTGTCTGTCTTTCTTGACTGAATGTCTGTCTGTCTGTCTGTCTTGACTGACTGTCTGTCTGTCTTGACTAACTGACTGACTGTCTGTCTGTCTGTCTGTCATGACTGACTGTCTGTCTGTCTTGACCGACTGTCTGTCTGTTTTGACTGTCGGTCTGTCTGTCTTGACTGACTGTCTGTCTGTCTTTCTGTCTTGACTGACTGTCTGTATGTCTGCCCTGACTGACTGTCTGTCTGTCTGTCTGTCTGTCTTGGCTGACTGTCGGTCTGTCTTGACTAACTGACTGACTGTCTGTCTGTCTGCCTGTTTGTGTTGAATGAATGTCTGTCTGTCTTGACTAACTGACGACTGTCTGTCTGTGTTTACTGACTGTCTGTCTGTCTGTCTTGACTGGCTGTCTGACTGTCTTGACTGACTGTCTGTTTATCTTGACTGACTGTCTGTCTGTCCGTCTTGACTGTCTGTCTGTCTGTCTGTCTTGACGACTGTCTGTCTGTCTATTTGTCTGGACTGACTGTCTGTCGGTCTGTCTGTCTTCACTGACTGTCTGTCTGTCTTTCTTGACTGACTGTCTGTCTGTCTGTCTTGACTGACTGTCTGTCTGTCTGTCTGTCTTCACTGACTGTCTGTATGTCTGTCCTGACTGACTGTCTGTCTGTCTGTCTGTCTGTCTGTCTGTCTTGACTGACTGTCTGTCTGTCTTGACTAACTGACTGACTGTCTTTCTGTCTGTCTTGACTGACTGTCTGTCTGTCCGTCTGTCTTGACCGACTGTCTGTCTGTCTGTCTGTCTTGACTGACTGCGTGTCTGTCTGTCTTGACTGACTGTCTGTCTGTCTGTCTTGACTGACTGTCTGTCTGTCTGTCTGTCTTGACTGACTGTCTGTATGTCTGTCCTGACTGACTGTCTGTCTGTCTGTCTTGACTGACTGTCTGTCTTTCTTGACTGAATGTCTGTCTGTCTGTCTGTCTTGACTGACTGTCTGTCTGTCTTGACTAACTGACTGACTGTCTGTCTGTCTGTCTGTCTTGACTGACTGTCTGTCTGTCTTGACCGACTGTCTGTCTGTTTTGACTGTCGGTCTGTCTGTCTTGACTGACTGTCTGTCTGTCTTTCTGTCTTGACTGACTGTCTGTATGTCTGCCCTGACTGACTGTCTGTCTGTCTGTCTGTCTGTCTTGGCTGACTGTCGGACTGTCTTGACTGAATTTCTGTCTGTCTGTCTGTCTTGACTGACTGTCTGTCTGTCTGTCTGTCTTGACTAACTGACTGACTGTCTGTCTGTCTGTCTGTGTGGACTTACTGTCTGTTTGTCTTGACTGACTGTCTGTCTGTCTTGACTGACTGTCTGTCTGTCTGTCTGTCTGTCTGTCTTGACTGACTGTCTGTCTGTCTTGACTAACTGACTGACTGTCTTTCTGTCTGTCTTGACTGACTGTCTGTCTGTCCGTCTGTCTTGACCGACTGTCTGTCTGTCTGTCTGTCTTGACTGACTGCGTGTCTGTCTGTCTTGACTGACTGTCTGTCTGTCTGTCTTGACTGACTGTCTGTCTGTCTGTCTGTCTTGACTGACTGTCTGTATGTCTGTCCTGACTGACTGTCTGTCTGTCTGTCTTGACTGACTGTCTGTCTTTCTTGACTGAATGTCTGTCTGTCTGTCTGTCTTGACTAACTGACTGACTGTCTGTCTGTCTGTCTGTCTTGACTGACTGTCTGTCTGTCTTGACCGACTGTCTGTCTGTTTTGACTGTCGGTCTGTCTGTCTTGACTGACTGTCTGTCTGTCTTTCTGTCTTGACTGACTGTCTGTATGTCTGCCCTGACTGACTGTCTGTCTGTCTGTCTGTCTGTCTTGGCTGACTGTCGGACTGTCTTGACTGAATTTCTGTCTGTCTGTCTGTCTTGACTGACTGTCTGTCTGTCTGTCTGTCTTGACTAACTGACTGACTGTCTGTCTGTCTGTCTGTGTGGACTTACTGTCTGTTTGTCTTGACTGACTGTCTGTCTGTCTTGACTGACTGTCTGTCTGTCTTTCTGTCTTGACTGACTGTCTGTCTGTCTTGACCGACTGTCTGTCTGTTTGTCTTGACTGACTGTCTGTCTGTCTTTCTTGACTGACTGTCTGTCTGTCTGTCTGTCTTGAATAACTGACTGACTGTCTGTCTGTCTGTCTGTGTTGACTGATGGTCTGTCCGTCTGTCTGTCTGTCTTGACTGACTGTCTGTCTGTCTTTCTGTCTTGACTGACTGTCTGTCTGTTTTGACCGACTGTCTGTCTGTTTGTCTTGACTGACTATCTGTCTGTCTGTCTTGACTGACTGTCTGTCTGTCTTGACTGTCTGTCTGTATGTCTGTCCTGACTGACTGTCTGTCTGTCTGTCTTGGCTGACTGTCGGTCTGTCTTGACTGAATTTCTGTCTGTCTGTCTGTCTTGACTGACTGTCTGTCTGTCTGTCTGTCTTGACTAACTGACTGACTGTCTGTCTGTCTGTCTGTATGGACTTACTGTCTGTTTGTCTTGACTGACTGTCTGTCTGTCTTGACTGACTGTCTGTCTGTCTGTCTGCTTGACCGATTGTCTGTCTGTTTGTCTGTCTTGACTGACTGTCTGTCTGTCTGTCTGTCTTGACTAACTGGCTGACTGTCTGACTGTCTTGACTGACTATCTGTCTGTATTTCTGTCTGTCTGTCTGTCTGTTCTTACTGACCTACTAACTCTCTGTCTGTCTGTCTGTCTTGACTGTCTGTCTGTCTTGACTGACTGTCTGTCTGTCTGTCTGTCTGTCTTGACTGACTGTCTGTCTGTCTGTCCGTCTTGACTGTCTGTCTGTCTGTCTTGACCGACTGTCTGTCTGTCTGTTTGTCTTGACTGACTGTCCGTCTGTATGTCTGTCTTGACTGACTGTCTGTCTGTCTGTCTAGACTAACTGACTGACTGTCTGTCTGTCTGTCTGTGTTGACTGACGGTCTGTCTGTATGTCTGTCTTGACTGTCTGTCTGTCTTGACTGATTGTCTGTCTGTCGGTCTTGACTGACTGTCTGTCTGTCTGTCTGTCTTGACTGACTGTCTGTCTGTATGTCTGTCATGACTGACTGTCTGCCTGTCTGTCTTTCTTGACTGACTGTCTGCCTGTCTGTCTGACTGTCTGTCTGTCTGTCTGTGTTGACTGATGGTCTGTCTGTCTGTCTGTCTTGACTGTCTGTCTGTCTCGACTGCCTGTCTGTCTTGACTAACTGACTGACTATCTGTCTGTCTGTCTGTTTGTGTTGACTGACTGTCTGTATGTCTGTTTGTCTGTCTTGACGGACTGTCTGTCTGTCTGACTGTCTTTCTGTCTGTCTGTCTTGACTGACTGTTTTTCTGTCTTGACTAACTGACTGACTGTCTGTCTGTCTGTCTGTTTTTGTTGACTGACTGTCTGTCTGTCTTGACTAACTGACTGACTGTCTGTCTGTCTGTTTTGACTGAATGTTTGTATGTCTGTCCTGACTGACTGTCTGTCTGTCTGTCTTGAATGACTGACTGTCTGTCTGTATGTATGTCATGACTGACTGTCTGTCTGTCTGTCTTTCTTGACTAACTGACTGACTGTCTGTCTGACTGTGTGTCTGTCTGTCTGAGTTGACTGATGGTCTGTCTGTCTTGACTGTCTGTCTGTCTCGACTGTCTGTCTGTCTGTCTGTCTTGACTGACTGTTGGTCTGTCTTGACTAACTGACTGACTATTTGTCTGTCTGTCTGTTTGTGTTGACTGACTGTCTGTCTGTCTTTTTGTCTGTCTTGACGGACTGTCTGTCTGTCTGACTGTCTGTCTGTCTGTCTGTCTTGACTGACTGTTTGTCTGTCTTGACTAACTGACTGACTGTCTGTCTGTCTGTCTGTTTTTGTTGACTGACTGTCTGTCTGTCTAGACTAACTGACTGACTGTCTGTCTGTCTGTTTTGACTGAATGTCTGTATGTCTGTCCAAACTGACTGTCTGTCTGTCTGTCTTGAATGACTGTCTGTCTGTCTTGACTGAATGTCTGTCTGTCTGTCTGTCTCGACTGACTGTTTGTCTGTCTGTCTGTCTGTCTGTCTGTCTAGACAAACTGACTGACTGTCTGTCTGTCTGTCTGTCTGTGTTGACTGACGGTTTGTCTGTATGTCTGTCATGACTGTTTGTCTGTCTTGACTGATTGTCTGTCTGTCTGTCTTGACTGACAGTCTGTCTGTCTGTCTGTCTTGACTGACTGTCTGTCTGTATGTCTGTCTTGACTGACTGTCTGTCTGTCTGTCTTTCTTGACTAACTGACTAACTGTCTGTCTGTCTATCTGTGTTGACTGATGGTCTGTCCGTCTGTCTGTCTGTCTGTCTGTCTTGACTGACTGTCTGTCTGTCTTTCTGTCTTGACTGACTGTCTGTCTGTCTTGACCGACTGTCTGTCTGTCTGTCTTGACTGACTGTCTGTCTTGACTGACTGTCTCTCTGTCTGTCTGTCTTTACGGTCTATCTTTCTGTCCGTCTGTCTTGACTGACTGTCTGTCTGTCTGTCTGACTTGACTAAATGGCTAACTGTCTGTCTGTCTGTCTGTCTTGACTGACTGTCTGTCTGTCTGTCTGTCTGTCTTGACTAACTGATTGACTTTCTGTCTGTCTGTCTTGACTGACTGTCTGTCTGTCCGTCTTGACTGTCTGTCTGTCTGTCTGTCTTGACGACTGTCTGTCTGTCTATTTGTCTGGACTGACTGTCTGTCGGTCTGTCTGTCTTGACTGACTGTCTGTCTGTCTTTCTTGACTGACTGTCTGTCTGTCTGTCTTGACTGACTGTCTGTCTGTCTGTCTGTCTTGACTGACTGTCTGTATGTCTGTCCTGACTGACTGTCTGTCTGTCTGTCTGTCTGTCTGTCTTGACTGACTGTCTGTCTGTCTTGACTAACTGACTGACTGTCTTTCTGTCTGTCTTGACTGACAGTCTGTCTGTCCGTCTGTCTTGAACGACTGTCTGTCTGTCTGTCTGTCTTGACTGACTGCGTGTCTGTCTGTCTTGACTGACTGTCTGTCTGTCTGTCTTGACTGACTGTCTGTCTGTCTGTCTTTCTTGACTGACTGTCTGTATGTCTGTCCTGACTGACTGTCTGTCTGTCTGTCTTGACTGACTGTCTGTCTTTCTTGACTGAATGTCTGTCTGTCTTGACTGACTGTCTGTCTGTCTTGACTAACTGACTGACTGTCTGTCTGTCTGTCTGTCTTGACTGACTGTCTGTCTGTCTTGACCGACTGTCTGTCTGTTTTGACTGTCGGTCTGTCTGTCTTGACTGACTGTCTGTCTGTCTTTCTGTCTTGACTGACTGTCTGTATGTCTGCCCTGACTGACTGTCTGTCTGTCTGTCTGTCTTGGCTGACTGTCGGTCTGTCTTGACTAACTGACTGACTGTCTGTCTGTCTGTCTGTTTGTGTTGAATGAATGTCTGTCTGTCTTGACTAACTGACGACTGTCTGTCTGTGTTTACTGACTGTCTGTCTGTCTGTCTTGACTGGCTGTCTGACTGTCTTGACTGACTGTCTGTTTGTCTTGACTGACTGTCTGTCTGTCCTTCTTGACTGTCTGTCTGTCTGTCTGTCTTGACGACTGTCTGTCTGTCTATTTGTCTGGACTGACTGTCTGTCGGTCTGTCTGTCTTGACTGACTGTCTGTCTGTCTTTCTTGACTGACTGTCTGTCTGTCTGTCTTGACTGACTGTCTGTCTGTCTGTCTGTCTTGACTTACTGTCTGTATGTCTGTCCTGACTGACTGTCTGTCTGTCTGTCTGTCTTGACTGACTGTCTGTCTGTCTTGACTAACTGACTGACTGTCTTTCTGTCTGTCTTGACTGACTGTCTGTCTGTCCGTCTGTCTTGACCGACTGTCTGTCTGTCTGTCTGTCTTGACTGACTGCGTGTCTGTCTGTCTTGACTGACTGTCTGTCTGTCTGTCTTGACTGACTGTCTGTCTGTCTGTCTGTCTTGACTGACTGTCAGTATGTCTGTCCTGACTGACTGTCTGTCTGTCTGTCTTGACTGACTGTCTGTCTTTCTTGACTGAATGTCTGTCTGTCTGTCTGTCTTGACTGACTGTCTGTCTGTCTTAACTAACTGACTGACTGTCTGTCTGTCTGTCTGTCTTGACTGACTGTCTGTCTGTCTTGACCGACTGTCTGTCTGTTTTGACTGTCGGTCTGTCTGTCTTGACTGACTGTCTGTCTGTCTTTCTGTCTTGACTGACTGTCTGTATGTCTGCCCTGACTGACTGTCTGTCTGTCTGTCTGTCTTTCTTTCTGTCTTGACTGACTGTCTGTCTGTCTTGACCGACTGTCTGTCTGTTTGTCTTGACTGACTGTCTGTCTGTCTTTCTTGACTGACTGTCTGTCTGTCTTTCTTGACTAACTAACTTGTCTTGACTGACTGTCTGTCTGTCTTTCTTGACTGACTGTCTGTCTTGACTGACTGTCTGTCTGTCTTTCTTGACTAACTGTGACTGTCTGTCTGTCTGTTTGTCTTGACTGACTGTCTGTCTGTCTTTCCGTCTTGATTGTCTGTCTGTCTGTTTTGACCGACTGTCTGTCTGTCTGTCTGTCCTGACTGACTGTCTGTCTGTATGTCTGTCTTGACTGACAGTCTGTCAGTCTGTCTGTCTGTATAGACTAGATGACTGACTGTCTGTCTGTCTGTCTGTGTTGACTGACGGTCTGTCTGTATGTCTGTCTTGACTGTCTGTCTGTCTTGACTGATTGTCTGTCTGTCTGTCTTGACTGACTGTCTGTCTGTCTGTCTGTCTTGACTGACTGTCTGTCTGTATGTATGTCATGACTGACTGTCTGTCTGTCTGTCTTTCTTGACTAACTGACTGACTGTCTGTCTGACTGTCTGTGTTGACTGATGGTCTGTCTGTCTGTCTGTCTTGACTGTCTGTCTGTCTCGACTGTCTGTCTGTCTGTCTGTCTTGACTAACTGGCTGACTGTCTGTCTGTCTGTCTGTTTTTGTTGACTGACTGTCTGTCTGTCTTGACTAACTGACTGACTGTCTGTCTGTCTGTTTTGACTGAATGCCTGCATGTCTGTCCTGACTGACTGTCTGTCTGTCTGTCTTGAATGACTGTCTGTCTGTCTTGACTGAATGTCTGTCTGTCTGTCTCGACTGACTGTTTGTCTGTCTGTCTGTCTGTCTAGACAAACTGACTGACTGTCTGTCTGTCTGTCTGTGTTGACTGACTGTCTGCCTGTATGTCTGTCATGACTGTTTGTCTGTCTTGACTGATTGTCTGTCTGCCTGTCTTGACTGACTGTCTGTCTGTCTGTCTGTATTGACAGACTGTCTGTCTGTATGTCTGTCTTGACTGACTGTCTGTCTGTCTGTCTTTCTTAACTAACTGACTGACTGTTTGCCTGTCTGTCTGTGTTGACTGATGGTCTGTCCGTCTGTCTGTCTGCCTTGACTGACTGTCTGTATGTCTGTCCTGACTGTCTGTCTGTCTGTCTGTCTGTCTGTCTGTCTTGACTGACTGTCGGTCTGTCTTGACTGAATGTCTGTCTGTCTGTCTCGACTGACTGTTTGTCTGTCTGTCTGTCTGTCTAGACAAACTGACTGACTGTATGTCCGTCTGTCTGTGTTGACTGACTGTCTGCCTGTATGTCTGTCATGACTGTTTGTCTGTCTTGACTGATTGTCTGTCTGCCTGTCTTGACTGACTGTCTGTCTGTCTGTCTGTATTGACAGACTGTCTGTCTGTCTGTCTGTCTTGACTAACTGACTGTCTGTCTGTCTGTCTGTGTGGACTTACTGTCTGTTTGTCTTGACTGACTGTCTGTCTGTCTGTCTGCTTGACCGATTGTCTGTCTGTTTGTCTGTCTTGACTGACTGTCTGTCTGTCTGTCTGTCTGTCTTGACTGAGTGTCTGTCTGTCTGTCTGTCTTGACTAACTGGCTGACTGTCTGTCTGTCTTGACTGACTGTCTGTCTGTATGTCTGTCTGTCTGTCTGTCTGTGCTTACTGACCTACTAACTCTTGTCTGTCTTGACTGACTTTCTGTCTGTCGTGACTGACTGTCTGTCTGTCTTGACTGACTGTCTTTCTGTCTTGACTGACTGTCTGTCTGTCTGGACTGACTGTCTGTTTGTCTGTCTGTCTGTCTGTCTTGACTGACTGTCTGTCTGTCTGTCTGTCTTGACTAACTGGCCAACTGTCTGTGTGTCTGTCTGTGTTGACTGACTGTCTCTCTGTCTTGACTAACTGACTGACTGTCTGTCTGTCTATTTGTCTTGACTGACTGTCTGTCTGTCTGTCTTGACTGAATGTCTGTCTGTCTTGACTGACTGTACGTATGTCTGTCCTGACTGTCTGTCTGTCTGTCTATCTTGACTGACTGTCTGTCTGTCTGTCTGTCTGTCTTGACTAACTGACTGACTGTCTGTCTGTCTGTCTGTGTGGACCTACTGTCTGTTTGTCTGTTTGTCTTGACTGACTGTCTGTCTGTCTTGACTGACTGTATGTCTGTCTGACTGCTTGACCGATTGTCTGTCTGTTTGTCTGTCTTGACTGACTGTCTGTCTGTCTGTCTGTCTGTCTTGACTGAGTGTCTGTCTGTCTGTCTGTCTTGACTGACTGGCTGACTGTCTGTCTGTCTTGACTGACTGTCTGTCTGTATGTCTGTCTGTCTGTCTGTCTGTCTGTCTGTCTGTGCTTACTGACCTACTAACTCTCTGTCTGTCTGTCTGTCTTGACTTACTGTCTGTTTGTCTGTCGGTCTTGACTGACTGTCTGCCTGTCTGTCTGTCTTGACTGACTGTCTGTCTGTCTGTCTGTCTTGACTGACTGTCTGTCTGTCTGTCTGTCTGTCTGTCTTGACTGACTGTCTGTCTGTCTGTCTGTCTTGACTGACTGTCTGTCTGTCTGTCTGTCTGTCTGTGTTGACTGACGGTCTGTCTGTCTGTCTGTCAGTCTTGACTGTCTGTCTTTCTTGACTGACTGTCTGTCTGTCTGTCTTGACTGACTGTCTGTCTGTCTGTCTGTCTGTCTTGACTGTTTGTCTGTCTTGACTGATTGTCTGCCTGTCTGTCTTGACTGACTGTCTGTCTGTCTGTCTGTCTGTCTGTCTTGACTGACTGTCTGTCTGTATGTCTGTCTTGACTGACTGTCTGTCTGTCTGTCTAATTTGACTAACTGACTGACGGTCTGTCTGTCTGTCTGTTTGTGTTGAATGAATGTCTGTCTGTCTTGACTAATTGACGACTGTCTGTCTGTGTTTACTGACTGTCTGTCTGTCTGTCTTGACTGACTGTCGGTCTGTCTTGACTGACTGACTGTCTGTATGTCTGTCCTTCGTAGATAAATATTCTTTGAGCCCAAGCTGACTTTGAAACATTGTTTGAATAAATGTATGTCTGTCATGACTGTTTGTCTGTCTTGACTGATTGTCTGTCTGTCTGTCTTTCTTGACTAACTGACTGACTGTCTGTCTGTCTGTCTGTGTTGACTGATGGTCTGTCCGTCTGTCTGTCTGTCTTGACTGATGGTCTGTCCGTCTGTCTGTCTGTCTTGACTGACTGTCTGTCTGTCTGTCTGTCTGTCTGTCTAGACTAACTGACTGACTGTCTGTCTGTCTGTCTGTGTTGACTGACGGTCTGTCTGTCTGTCTGTCTTGACTGACTGTATGTCGGTCTGTCTGTCTTGACTAAATGTCTGTCTGTCTTTCTTGACTGACTGTCTGTCTGTCTGTCTTGACTGACTGTCTGTCTGTCTGTCTGTCTTGACTGACTGTCTGTATGTCTGTCCTGACTGATTGTCTGTCTGTCTGTCTGTCTTGACTGACTGTCTGTCTGTCTTGACTAACTGACTGACTGTCTGTCTGTCTGTCTTGACTGACTGTCTGTCTGTCTTTCTTAACTGACTGTCTGTCTGTCTGTCTGTCTTGACTGACTGTCTGTATGTCTGTCCTGACTGACTGTCTGTCTGTCTGTCTGTCTGTCTTCACTGACTGTCTGTCTTTCTTGACTGAATGTCTGTCTGTCTGTCTGTCTTGACTGACTGTCTGTCTGTCTTGACTAACTGACTGACTGTCTGTCTGTCTTTCTGTTTGGACTTACTGTCTGTTTGTCTGTTTGTCTTGACTGACTGTCTGTCTTCTCTTGACTGACTGTATGTTTGTCTGTCTGCTTGACCGACTGTTTGTCTGTTTGTCTGTCTTGACTGACTGTCTGTCTGTCTGTCTTGACTGAGTGACTGACTGTCTGTCTGTCTTTCTGTGTTGACTGACTGTCTGTCTGCCTTGACTAACTGACTGACTGTCTGTCGGTCTGTCTGTCTTGAATGACTGTCTGTCTGTCTTGACTGAATATCTGACTGTCTGTCTATCTGTCTTGACTGACTGTCTGTCTGTATGTCTGTGTTGACTGACTGTCTGTCTGTCTGTCTGTCTTTCTTGACGAACTGACTGACTGTCTGTCTGTCTGTCTGTATGACTGTCTTGACTGTCTGTCTGTCTTGACTGATTGTCTGTCTGTCTTTCTTGACTGACTGTCTGTCTTCCTGTCTGTCTCGACTGACTGTCTGTCTGTATGTCTGTCTTGACTTACCGTCTTTCTGTCTGTCTTTCTTGATTAACTGACTGACTGTCTGTCTGTCTGTCTGTGCTGACTGATGGTCTGTCTGTCTGTCTTTCTTGACTGTCTGTCTGTCTGTCTGTCTGTCTATCTTGACTGACTGTTTGTCTGTCTTGACTAACTGACTGACTGTCTGTATGTCTGTCTGTTTGTGGTGAATGAATGTCTGTCTGTCTTGACTAACTGACGACTGTCTGTCTGTGTTTATTGACAGTCTGTCTGTCTGTCTTGACTGACTGTCGGTCTGTCTTGACTGAATGTCTGTCTGTCTGTCTGTCTTGACTGACTGTCTGTCTGTCTTTCTTGACTAACTGACTGACTGTCTGTCTGTCTGTTTGTCTTGACTGACTGTCTGTCTGTCTTTCCGTCTTGACTGTCTGTCTGTCTGTTTTGACCGACTGTCTGTCTGTCTGTCTGTCTTGACTGACTGTCTGTCTGTATGTCTGTCTTGACTGACTGCCTCTCTGTCTGTCTGTCTGTCTAGACTAACTGACTGACTGTCTGTCTGTCTGTCTGTGTTGACTGACGGTCTGTCTGTATGTCTGTCTTGACTGTCTGTCTGTCTTGACTGATTGTCTGTCTGTCTGTCTTGACTGACTGTCTGTCTGTCTGTCTGTCTTGACTGACTGTCTGTCTGTATGTATTTCATGACTGACCGTCTGTCTGTCTGGCTTTCTTGACTAACTGACTGACTGTCTGTCTGACTGTCTGTGTTGACTGATGGTCTGTCTGTCTGTCTGTCTTGACTGTCTGTCTGTCTCGACTGTCTGTCTGTCTTGACTGACTGTTTGTCTGTCTTGACTAACTGGCTGACTCTCTGTCTGTCAGTCTGTTTTTGTTGACTGACTGTCTGTCTGTCTTGACTAACTGACAGACTGTCTGTCTGTCTGTCTGTGTTGACTGACTGTCTGCCTGTATGTCTGTCATGACTGTTTGTCTGTCTTGACTGATTGTCTGTCTGCCTGTATTGACTGACTGTCTGTCTGTCTGTCTGTCTTGACTGACTGTCTGTCTGTATGTCTGTCTTGACTGACTGTCTGTCTGTCTGTCTGTCTTGAATGACTGTCTGTCTGTCTTGACTGAATGTCTGTCTGTCTGTCTCGACTGACTGTTTGTCTGTCTGTCTAGACAAACTGACTGACTGTCTGTCTGTCTGTCTGTGTTGACTGACTGTCTGCCTGTATGTCTGTCATGACTGTTTGTCTGTCTTGACTGATTGTCTGTCTGCCTGTATTGACTGACTGTCTGTCTGTCTGTCTGTCTTGACTGACTGTCTGTCTGTATGTCTGTCTTGACTGACTGTCTGTCTGTCTGTCTTTCTTAACTAACTGACTGACTGTTTGCCTGTCTGTCTGTGTTGACTGATGGTCTGTCCGTCTGTCTGTTTGTCTGTCTGTCTGTCTGTCTAGACTGACTGTCTGTCTGTCTTTTTGTCTTGACCGACTGTCTGTCTGTCTTGACCGATGTCTGTCTGTTTGTCTTGACTGACTGTCTGTCTGTCTGTCTTGACTGACTGTCTGTCTGTCTGTCTGCTTTGACTGACTGTCTGTATGTCTGTCCTGACTGTCTGTCTGTCTGTCTGTCTTGACTAACTGTCTGTCTGTCTGTCTGTCTTGACTGACTGTCTGTCTGTCTGTCTGTCTGTCTAGACTAACTGACTGACTGTCTGTCTGTCTGTCTGTGTTGACTGACGGTCTGTCTGTCTGTCTGTCTGTCTTGACTGTCTGTCTGTCTTGACTGACTGTCTGTCTGTCTGTCTTGACTGTTTGTCTGTCTTGACTGATTGTCTGCCTGTCTGTCTTGACTGACTGTCTGTCTGTCTGTCTTGACTGACTGTCTGTCTGTCTGTCTTGACTGACTGTCTGTCTGTATGTCTGTCTTGACTGACTGTCTCTCTGTCTGTATAATTTGACTAACTGACTGACGGTCTGTCTGTCTGTCTGTTTGTGTTGAATGAATGTCTGTCTGTCTTGACTAATTGACGACTGTCTGTCTGTGTTTACTGACTGTCTGTCTGTCTGTCTTGACTGACTGTCGGTCTGTCTTGACTGACTGACTGTCTGTATGTCTGTCATGACTGTTTGTCTGTCTTGACTGATTGTCTGTCTGTCTGTCTTGACTGACTGTCTGTCTGTATGTCTGTCTTGACTGACTGTCTGTCTGTCTGTCTTTCTTGACTAACTGACTGACTGTCTGTCTGTCTGTCTGTGTTGACTGATGGTCTGTCCGTCTGTCTGTCTGTCTTGACTGATGGTCTGTCCGTCTGTCTGTCTGTCTTGACTGACTGTCTGTCTGTCTGTCTGTCTGTCTGTCTAGACTAACTGACTGACTGTCTGTCTGTCTGTCTGTGTTGACTGACGGTCTGTCTGTCTGTCTGTGTTGACTGACGGTCTGTCTGTCTGTCTGTCTTGACTGACTGTATGTCGGTCTGTCTGTCTTGACTAAATGTCTGTCTGTCTTTCTTGACTGACTGTCTGTCTGTCTGTCTTGACTGACTGTCTGTCTGTCTTGACTAACTGACTGACTGTCTGTCTGTCTGTCTTGACTGACTGTCTGTCTGTCCGTCTGTCTTGACCGACTGTCTGTCTGTCTGTCTGTCTTGACTGACTGCTTGTCTGTCTGTCTTGACTGACTGTCTGTCTGTCTGTCTCTCTGTCTGTCTAGACTAACTGACTGACTGTCTGTCTGTCTGTCTGTGTTGACTGATGGTCTGTCCGTCTGTCTGTCTGTCTTGACTGACTGTCTGTCTGTCTGTCTGTCTGTCTGTCTGTCTAGACTAACTGACTGACTGTCTGTCTGTCTGTCTGTGTTGACTGACGGTCTGTCTGTCTGTCTGTCTTGACTGACTGTCTGTATGTCTGTCCTGACTGACTGTCTGTCTGTCTGTCTGTCTTGACTGACTGTCTGTCTGTCTTGACTAACTGACTGACTGTCTGTCTGTCTGTCTTGACTGACTGTCTGTCTGTCCGTCTGTCTTGACCGACTGTCTGTCTGTCTGTCAGTCTTGACTGACTGCTTGTCTGTCTGTCTTGACTGACTGTCTGTCTGTCTGTCTTGACTGACTGTCTGTCTGTCTGTCTGTCTTGACTGACTGTCTGTATGTCTGTCCTGACTGACTGTCTGTCTGTCTGTCTTGACTGACTGTCTGTCTTTCTTGACTGAATGTCTGTCTGTCTGTCTGTCTTGACTGACTGTCTGTCTGTCTTGACTAACTGACTGACTGTCTGTCTGTCTGTCTGTTTGGACTTACTGTCTGTTTGTCTTGACTGACTGTCTGTCTTCTCTTGACTGACTGTATGTCTGTCTGTCTGCTTGCCGACTGTTTTTCTGTTTGTCTGTCTTGACTGACTGTCTGTCTGTCTGTCTTGACTGAGTGACTGACTGTCTGTCTGTCTTTCTGTGTTGACTGACTGTCTGTCTGCCTTGACTAACTGACTGACTGTCTGTCGGTCTGTCTGTCTTGAATGACTGTCTGTCTGTCTTGACTGAATATCTGACTGTCTGTCTGTCTGTCTGTCTGTCTTGACTGACTGTCTGTCTGTATGTCTGTCTTGACTGACTGTCTGTCTGTCTGTCTGTCTGTCTTTCTTGACTAACTGACTGACTGTCTGTCTGTCTGTCTGTATGTCTGTCTTGACTGTCTGTCTGTCTTGACTGATTGTCTGTCTGTCTTTCTTGACTGACTGTCTGTCTTCCTGTCTGTCTCAACTGACTGTCTGTCTGTATGTCTGTCTTGACTGACCGTCTTTCTGTCTGTCTTTCTTGATTAACTGACTGACTGTCTGTCTGTCTGTCTGTGCTGACTGATGGTCTGTCTGTCTGTCTTTCTTGACTGTCTGTCTGTCTGTCTGTCTGTCTGTCTGTCTATCTTGACTGACTGTTTGTCTGTCTTGACTAACTGACTGACTGTCTGTCTGTCTGTCTGTTTGTGTTGAATGAATGTCTGTCTGTCTTGACTAACTGACGACTGTCTGTCTGTGTTTATTGACTGTCTGTCTGTCTGTCTTGACTGACTGTCTGTCTGTCTTTCTTGACTAACTGACTGACTGTCTGTCTGTCTGTTTGTCTTGACTGACTGTCTGTCTGTCTTTCCGTCTTGACTGTCTGTCTGTCTGTTTTGACCGACTGTCTGTCTGTCTGTCTGTCTTGACTGACTGTCTGTCTGTATGTCTGTCTTGACTGACTGTCTGTCTGTCTGTCTGTCTGTCTGTCTAGACTAACTGACTGACTGTCTGTCTGTCTGTCTGTGTTGACTGACGGTCTGTCTGTATGTCTGTCTTGACTGTCTGTCTGTCTTGACTGATTGTCTGTCTGTCTGTCTTGACTGACTGTCTGTCTGTCTGTCTGTCTTGACTGACTGTCTGTCTGTATGTATGTCATGACTGACTGTCTGTCTGTCTGTCTTTCTTGACTAACTGACTGAATGTCTGTCTGACTGTCTGTCTGACTGTCTGTGTTGACTGATGGTCTGTCTGTCTGTCTGTCTTGACTGTCTGTCTGTCTCGACTGTCTGTCTGTCTGTCTGTCTTGACTGTCTGTCTGTCTCGACTGTCTGTCTGTCTGTCTGTCTTGACTGACTGTTTGTCTGTCTTGACTAACTGGCTGACTCTCTGTCTGTCTGTCTGTTTTTGTTGACTGACTGTCTGTCTGTCTTGACTAACTGACTGACTGTCTGTCTGTCTGTTTTGACTGAATGCCTGCATGTCTGTCCTGACTGACTGTCTGTCTGTCTGTCTTGAATGACTGTCTGTCTGTCTTGACTGAATGTCTGTCTGTCTGTCTCGACTGACTGTTTGTCTGTCTGTCTAGACAAACTGACTGACTGTTTGTCTGTCTGTCTGTGTTGACTGACTGTCTACCTGTATGTCTGTCATGACTGTTTGTCTGTCTTGACTGATTGTCTGTCTGCCTGTCTTGACTGACTGTCTGTCTGTCTGTCTGTCTTGACTGACTGTCTGTCTGTCTTGACTAACTGACTGACTGTCTGTCTGTCTGTTTTGACTGAATGCCTGCATGTCTGTCCTGACTGACTGTCTGTCTGTCTTTTTGTCTTGACCGACTGTCTGTCTGTCTTGACCGATGTCTGTCTGTTTGTCTTGACTGACTGTCTGTCTGTCTGTCTTGACTGACTGTCTGTCTGTCTGTCTGCTTTGACTGACTGTCTGTATGTCTGTCCTGACTGTCTGTCTGTCTGTCTGTCTTGACTAACTGTCTGTCTGTCTGTCTGTCTTGACTGACTGTCTGTCTGTCTGTCTGTCTGTCTAGACTAACTGACTGACTGTCTGTCTGTCTGTCTGTGTTGACTGACGGTCTGTCTGTCTGTCTGTCTGTCTTGACTGTCTGTCTGTCTTGACTGACTGTCTGTCTGTCTGTCTTGACTGTTTGTCTGTCTTGACTGATTGTCTGCCTGTCTGTCTTGACTGACTGTCTGTCTGTCTGTCTTGACTGACTGTCTGTCTGTCTGTCTTGACTGACTGTCTGTCTGTATGTCTGTCTTGACTGACTGTCTCTCTGTCTGTATAATTTGACTAACTGACTGACGGTCTGTCTGTCTGTCTGTTTGTGTTGAATGAATGTCTGTCTGTCTTGACTAATTGACGACTGTCTGTCTGTGTTTACTGACTGTCTGTCTGTCTGTCTTGACTGACTGTCGGTCTGTCTTGACTGACTGACTGTCTGTATGTCTGTCATGACTGTTTGTCTGTCTTGACTGATTGTCTGTCTGTCTGTCTTGACTGACTGTCTGTCTGTATGTCTGTCTTGACTGACTGTCTGTCTGTCTGTCTTTCTTGACTAACTGACTGACTGTCTGTCTGTCTGTCTGTGTTGACTGATGGTCTGTCTGTCTGTCTGTCTGTCTTGACTGATGGTCTGTCCGTCTGTCTGTCTGTCTTGACTGACTGTCTGTCTGTCTGTCTGTCTGTCTGTCTAGACTAACTGACTGACTGTCTGTCTGTCTGTCTGTGTTGACTGACGGTCTGTCTGTCTGTCTGTGTTGACTGACGGTCTGTCTGTCTGTCTGTCTTGACTGACTGTATGTCGGTCTGTCTGTCTTGACTAAATGTCTGTCTGTCTTTCTTGACTGACTGTCTGTCTGTCTGTCTTGACTGACTGTCTGTCTGTCTTGACTAACTGACTGACTGTCTGTCTGTCTGTCTTGACTGACTGTCTGTCTGTCCGTCTGTCTTGACCGACTGTCTGTCTGTCTGTCTGTCTTGACTGACTGCTTGTCTGTCTGTCTTGACTGACTGTCTGTCTGTCTGTCTCTCTGTCTGTCTAGAATAACTGACTGACTGTCTGTCTGTCTGTCTGTGTTGACTGATGGTCTGTCCGTCTGTCTGTCTGTCTTGACTGACTGTCTGTCTGTCTGTCTGTCTGTCTGTCTGTCTAGACTAACTGACTGACTGTCTGTCTGTCTGTCTGTGTTGACTGACGGTCTGTCTGTCTGTCTGTCTTGACTGACTGTCTGTATGTCTGTCCTGACTGACTGTCTGTCTGTCTGTCTGTCTTGACTGACTGTCTGTCTGTCTTGACTAACTGACTGACTGTCTGTCTGTCTGTCTTGACTGACTGTCTGTCTGTCCGTCTGTCTTGACCGACTGTCTGTCTGTCTGTCAGTCTTGACTGACTGCTTGTCTGTCTGTCTTGACTGACTGTCTGTCTGTCTGTCTTGACTGACTGTCTGTCTGTCTGTCTGTCTTGACTGACTGTCTGTATGTCTGTCCTGACTGACTGTCTGTCTGTCTGTCTTTCTGTCTTGACTGACTGTCTGTCTTTCTTGACTGAATGTCTGTCTGTCTGTCTGTCTTGACTGACTGTCTGTCTGTCTTGACTAACTGACTGACTGTCTGTCTGTCTGTCTGTTTGGACTTACTGTCTGTTTGTCTTGACTGACTGTCTGTCTTCTCTTGACTGACTGTATGTCTGTCTGTCTGCTTGACCGACTGTTTTTCTGTTTGTCTGTCTTGACTGACTGTCTGTCTGTCTGTCTTGACTGAGTGACTGACTGTCTGTCTGTCTTTCTGTGTTGACTGACTGTCTGTCTGCCTTGACTAACTGACTGACTGTCTGTCGGTCTGTCTGTCTTGAATGACTGTCTGTCTGTCTTGACTGAATATCTGACTGTCTGTCTGTCTGTCTGTCTGTCTTGACTGACTGTCTGTCTGTATGTCTGTCTTGACTGACTGTCTGTCTGTCTGTCTGTCTGTCTTTCTTGACTAACTGACTGACTGTCTGTCTGTCTGTCTGTATGTCTGTCTTGACTGTCTGTCTGTCTTGACTGATTGTCTGTCTGTTTTTCTTGAATGACTGTCTGTCTTCCTGTCTGTCTCAACTGACTGTCTGTCTGTATGTCTGTCTTGACTGACCGTCTTTCTGTCTGTCTTTCTTGATTAACTGACTGACTGTCTGTCTGTCTGTCTGTGCTGACTGATGGTCTGTCTGTCTGTCTTTCTTGACTGTCTGTCTGTCTGTCTGTCTGTCTGTCTGTCTATCTTGACTGACTGTTTGTCTGTCTTGACTAACTGACTGACTGTCTGTCTGTCTGTCTGTTTGTGTTGAATGAATGTCTGTCTGTCTTGACTAACTGACGACTGTCTGTCTGTGTTTATTGACTGTCTGTCTGTCTGTCTTGACTGACTGTCGGTCTGTCTTGACTGAATGTCTGTCTGTCTGTCTGTCTTGACTGACTGTCTGTCTGTCTTTCTTGACTAACTGACTGACTGTCTGTCTGTCTGTTTGTCTTGACTGACTGTCTGTCTGTCTTTCCGTCTTGACTGTCTGTCTGTCTGTTTTGACCGACTGTCTGTCTGTCTGTTTGTCTTGACTGACTGTCTGTCTGTATGTCTGTCTTGACTGACTGTCTGTCTGTCTGTCTGTCTGTCTGTCTAGACTAACTGACTGACTGTCTGTCTGTCTGTCTGTGTTGACTGACGGTCTGTCTGTATGTCTGTCTTGACTGTCTGTCTGTCTTGACTGATTGTCTGTCTGTCTGTCTTGACTGACTGTCTGTCTGTCTGTCTGTCTTGACTGACTGTCTGTCTGTATGTATGTCATGACTGACTGTCTGTCTGTCTGTCTTTCTTGACTAACTGACTGAATGTCTGTCTGACTGTCTGTCTGACTGTCTGTGTTGACTGATGGTCTGTCTGTCTGTCTGTCTTGACTGTCTGTCTGTCTCGACTGTCTGTCTGTCTGTCTGTCTTGACTGTCTGTCTGTCTCGACTGTCTGTCTGTCTGTCTGTCATGACTGACTGTTTGTCTGTCTTGACTAACTGGCTGACTCTCTGTCTGTCTGTCTGTTTTTGTTGACTGACTGTCTGTCTGTCTTGACTAACTGACTGACTGTCTGTCTGTCTGTTTTGACTGAATGCCTGCATGTCTGTCCTGACTGACTGTCTGTCTGTCTGTCTTGAATGACTGTCTGTCTGTCTTGACTGAATGTCTGTCTGTCTGTCTCGACTGACTGTTTGTCTGTCTGTCTAGACAAACTGACTGACTGTTTGTCTGTCTGTCTGTGTTGACTGACTGTCTACCTGTATGTCTGTCATGACTGTTTGTCTGTCTTGACTGATTGTCTGTCTGCCTGTCTTGACTGACTGTCTGTCTGTCTGTCTGTCTTGACTGACTGTCTGTCTGTCTTGACTAACTGACTGACTGTCTGTCTGTCTGTTTTGACTGAATGCCTGCATGTCTGTCCTGACTGACTGTCTGTCTGTCTGTCTTGAATGAATGTCTGTCTGTCTTGACTGAATGTCTGTCTGTCTGTCTCGACTGACTGTTTGTCTGTCTGTCTAGACAAACTGACTGACTGTCTGTCTGTCTGTCTGTGTTGACTGACTGTCTGCCTGTATGTCTGTCATGACTGTCTGCCTGTATGTCTGTCATGACTGTTTGTCTGTCTTGACTGATTGTCTGTCTGCCTGTCTTGACTGACTGTCTGTCTGTCTGTCTGCTTTGACTGACTGTCTGTATGTCTGTCCTGACTGTCTGTCTGTCTGTCTGTCTTGACTGACTGTCGGTCTGTCTTGACTGAATGTCTGTCTGTCTGTCTGTCTTGACTGACTGTCTGTCTGTCTGTCTGTCTCGACTAACTGACTGTCTGTCTGTCTGTCTGTGTGGACTTACTGTCTGTTTGTCTTGACTGACTGTCTGTCTGTCTTGACTGACTGTCTGTCTGTCTGTCTGCTTGACCGATTGTCTGTCTGTTTGTCTGTCTTGACTGACTGTCTGTCTGTCTGTCTGTCTGTCTTGACTGAGTGTCTGTCTGTCTGTCTGTCTTGACTAACTGGCTGACTGTCTGTCTGTCTTGACTGACTGTCTGTCTGTATGTCTGTCTGTCTGTCTGTCTGTCTGTCTGTGCTTACTAACCTACTAACTCTTGTCTGTCTTGACTGACTGTCTGTCTGTCTTGACTGACTGTCTGTCTGTCTTGACTGACTGTCTTTCTGTCTTGACTGACTGTCTGTCTGTCTGGACTGACTGTCTGTCTGTCTGTCTGTTTGTCTTGACTAACTGGATAACTGTCTGTGTGTCTGTCTGTGTTGACTGACTGTCTCTCTGTCTTGACTAACTGACTGACTGTCTGTCTGTCTGTTTGTCTTGACTGACTGTCTGTCTGTCTGTTTGTCTTGACTGACTGTCTGTCTGTCTGTCTTGACTGACTGTCGGTCTCTCTTGACTGAATGTCTGTCTGTCTGTCTGTCTTGACTGACTGTCTGTCTGTCTTGACTAACTGACTGACTGTCTGTCTGTCTGTCTGTGTGGACCTACTGTCTGTTTGTCTGTTTGTCTTGACTGACTATCTGTCTGTCTTGACTGACTGTATGTCTGTCTGACTGCTTGACCGATTGTCTGTCTGTTTGTCTGTCTTGACTGACTGTCTGTCTGTCTGTCTGTCTGTCTTGACTGAGTGTCTGTCTGTGTGTCTGTCTTGACTGACTGGCTGACTGTCTGTCTGTCTTGACTGACTGTCTGTCTGTATGTCTGTCTGTCTGTCTGTCTAGACTGACTGTCTGTCTGTTTTTCTGTCTTGACCGACTGTCTGTCTGTCTTGACCGATGTCTGTCTGTTTGTCTTGACTGACTGTCTGTCTGTCTGTCTTGACTGACTGTCTGTCTGTCTGTCTGCTTTGACTGACTGTCTGTATGTCTGTCCTGACTGTCTGTCTGTCTGTCTGTCTTGACTGACTGTCGGTCTGTCTTGACTGAATGTCTGTCTGTCTGTCTGTCTTAACTGACTGTCTACTAACTCTCTGTCTGTCTGTCTGTCTTGACTTACTGTCTGTTTGTCTGTCGGTCTTGACTGACTGTCTGCCTGTCTGTCTGTCTTAAATGACTGTCTGTCGGTCTGTCTGTCTTGACTGACTGTCTGTCTGTCTTGACTGACTGTCTTGACTGACTGTCTGTCTGTCTGTCTGTCTTGACTGACTGTCTGTCTGTCTGTCTGTCTTGACTGACTGTCTGTCTGTCTGTCTGTCTGTCTAGACTAACTGACTGACTGTCTGTCTGTCTGTTTGTGTTGACTGACTGTCTGCCTGTATGTCTGTCATGACTGTTTGTCTGTCTTGACTGATTGTCTGTCTGCCTGTCTTGACTGACTGTCTGTCTGTCTGTCTGTCTTGACTGACTGTCTGTCTGTATGTCTGTCTTGACTGACTGTCTGTCTGTCTGTCTTTCTTAACTAACTGCCTGACTGTTTGCCTGTCTGTCTGTGTTGACTGATGGTCTGTCCGTCTGTCTGTATGTCTGTCTGTCTGTCTGTCTAGACTGACTGTCTGTCTGTCTGTCTTTCTGTCTTGACCGACTGTCTGTCTGTCTTGACCGATGTCTGTCTGTTTGTCTTGACTGACTGTCTGTCTGTCTGTCTTGACTGACTGTCTGTCTGTCTGTCTGTCTTTCTTGACTAACTGACTGTCTGTCTGTCTGTCTGTGTGGACTTACTGTCTGTTTGTCTTGACTGACTGTCTGTCTGTCTTGACTGACTGTCTGTCTGTCTGTCTGCTTGACCGATTGTCTGTCTGTTTGTCTGTCTTGACTGACTGTCTGTCTGTCTGTCTGTCTGTCTTGACTGAGTGTCTGTCTGTCTGTCTGTCTTGACTAACTGGCTGACTGTCTGTCTGTCTTGACTGACTGTCTGTCTGTATGTCTGTCTGTCTGTCTGTCTGTCTGTCTGTCTGTGCTTACTGACCTACTAACTCTTGTCTGTCTTGACTGACTGTCTGTCTGTCTTGACTGACTGTCTGTCTGTCTTGACTGACTGTCTTTCTGTCTTGACTGACTGTCTGTCTGTCTGGACTGACTGTCTGTTTGTCTGTCTGTCTGTCTGTCTTGACTGACTGTCTGTCTGTCTGTCTGTCTTGACTAACTGGCTAACTGTCTGTGTGTCTGTCTGTGTTGACTGACTGTCTCTCTGTCTTGACTAACTGACTGACTGTCTGTCTGTCTGTTTGTCTTGACTGACTGTCTGTCTGTCTGTTTGTCTTGACTGACTGTCTGTCTGTCTGTCTTGACTCACTGTCGGTCTCTCTTGACTGAATGTCTGTCTGTCTGTCTGTCTTGACTGACTGTCTGTCTGTCTGTCTGTCTTGACTAACTGACTGACTGTCTGTCTGTCTGTCTGTGTGGACCTACTGTCTGTTTGTCTGTTTGTCTTGACTGACTGTCTGTCTGTCTTGACTGACTGTATGTCTGTCAGACTGCTTGACCGATTGTCTGTCTGTTTGTCTGTCTTGACTGACTTTCTGTCTGTCTGTCTGTCTGTCTTGACTGAGTGTCTGTCTGTCTGTCTGTCTTGACTGACTGGCTGACTGTCTGTCTGTCTTGACTGACTGTCTGTCTGTATGTCTGTCTGTCTGTCTGTCTGTGCTTACTGACCTACTAACTCTCTGTCTGTCTGTCTGTCTTGACTGACTGTCTGTCGGTCTTGACTAACTTACTGACTGTCTGTCTGTCTGTCTTGACTGACTGTCTGTCTGTCTGTCTTGACTGACTGTCTGTCTGTCTGTCTGTCTTGACTGACTGTCTGTATGTCTGTCCTGACTGACTGTCTGTCTGTCTGTCTGTCTGTCTTGACTGACTGTCTGTCTTTCTTGACTGAATGTCTGTCTGTCTGTCTGTCTTGACTGACTGTCTGTCTGTCTTGACTAACTGACTGACTGTCTGTCTGTCTTTCTGTTTGGACTTACTGTCTGTTTGTCTGTTTGTCTTGCCTGACTGTCTGTCTTCTCTTGACTGACTGTATGTTTGTCTGTCTGCTTGACCGACTGTTTGTCTGTTTGTCTGTCTTGACTGACTGTCTGTCTGTCTGTCTTGACTGAGTGACTGACTGTCTGTCTGTCTTTCTGTGTTGACTGACTGTCTGTCTGCCTTGACTAACTGACTGACTGTCTGTCGGTCTGTCTGTCTTGAATGACTGTCTGTCTGTCTTGACTGAATATCTGACTGTCTGTCTGTCTGTCTTGACTGACTGTCTGTCTGTATGTCTGTGTTGACTGACTGTCTGTCTGTCTGTCTGTCTTTCTTGACTAACTGACTGACTGTCTGTCTGTCTGTCTGTATGTCTGTCTTGACTGTCTGTCTGTCTTGACTGATTGTCTGTCTGTCTTTCTTGACTGACTGTCTGTCTTCCTGTCTGTCTCGACTGACTGTCTGTCTGTATGTCTGTCTTGACTTACCGTCTTTCTGTCTGTCTTTCTTGATTAACTGACTGACTGTCTGTCTGTCTGTCTGTGCTGACTGATGGTCTGTCTGTCTGTCTTTCTTGACTGTCTGTCTGTCTGTCTGTCTGTCTATCTTGACTGACTGTTTGTCTGTCTTGACTAACTGACTGACTGTCTGTCTGTCTGTCTGTTTGTGGTGAATGAATGTCTGTCTGTCTTGACTAACTGACGACTGTCTGTCTGTGTTTATTGACTGTCTGTCTGTCTGTCTTGACTGACTGTCGGTCTGTCTTGACTGAATGTGTGTCTGTCTGTCTGTCTGTCTTGACTGACTGTCTGTCTGTCTTTCTTGACGAACTGACTGACTGTCTGTCTGTCTGTTTGTCTTGACTGACTGTCTGTCTGTCATTCCGTCTTGACTGTCTGTCTGTCTGTTTTGACCGACTGTCTGTCTGTCTGTCTGTTTTGACTGACTGTCTGTCTGTATGTCTGTCTTGACTGACTGTCTCTCTGTCTGTCTGTCTGTCTAGACTAACTGACTGACTGTCTGTCTGTCTGTCTGTGTTGACTGACGGTCTTTCTGTATGTCTGTCTTGACTGTCTGTCTGTCTTGACTGATTGTCTGTCTGTCTGTCTTGACTGACTGTCTGTCTGTCTGTCTGTCTTGACTGACTGTCTGTCTGTATGTATGTCATGACTGACTGTCTGTCTGTCTGGCTTTCTTGACTAACTGACTGACTGTCTGTCTGACTGTCTGTCTGACTGTCTGTGTTGACTGATGGTCTGTCTGTCTGTCTGTCTTGACTGTCTGTCTGTCTCGACTGTCTGTCTGTCTGTCTGTCTTGACTGACTGTTTGTCTGTCTTGACTAACTGGCTGACTCTCTGTCTGTCAGTCTGTTTTTGTTGACTGACTGTCTGTCTGTCTTGACTAACTGACTGACTGTCTGTCTGTCTGTTTTGACTGAATGCCTGCATGTCTGTCCTGACTGACTGTCTGTCTGTCTGTCTTGAATGACTGTCTGTCTGTCTTGACTGAATGTCTGTCTGTCTGTCTCGACTGACTGTTTGTCTGTCTGTCTAGACAAACTGACTGACTGTCTGTCTGTCTGTCCGTGTTGACTGACTGTCTGCCTGTATGTCTGTCATGACTGTTTGTCTGTCTTGACTGATTGTCTGTCTGCCTGTCTTGACTGACTGTCTGTCTGTCTGTCTGTCTTGACTGACTGTCTGTCTGTATGTCTGTCTTGACTGACTGTCTGTCTGTCTGTCTTTCTTAACTAACTGACTGACTGTTTGCCTGTCTGTCTGTGTTGACTGATGGTCTGTCCGTCTGTCTGTTTGTCTGTCTGTCTGTCTGTTTAGACTGACTGTCTGTCTGTCTTTTTGTCTTGACCGACTGTCTGTCTGTCTTGACCGATGTCTGTCTGTTTGTCTTGACTGACTGTCTGTCTGTCTGTCTTGACTGACTGTCTGTCTGTCTGTCTGCTTTGACTGACTGTCTGTATGTCTGTCCTGACTGTCTGTCTGTCTGTCTGTCTTGACTGACTGTCTGTCTGTCTGTCTGTCTTGACTGACTGTCTGTCTGTCTGTCTAGACTAACTGACTGACTGTCTGTCTGTCTGTCTGTGTTGACTGACGGTCTGTCTGTCTGTCTGTCTGTCTTGACTGTCTGTCTGTCTTGACTGACTGTCTGTCTGTCTGTCTGTCTGTCTTGACTGTTTGTCTGTCTTGACTGATTGTCTGCCTGTCTGTCTTGACTGACTGTCTGTCTGTCTGTCTTGACTGACTGTCTGTCTGTATGTCTGTCTTGACTGACTGTCTCTCTGTCTGCATAATTTGACTAACTGACTGACGGTCTGTCTGTCTGTCTGTTTGTGTTGAATGAATGTCTGTCTGTCTTGACTAATTGACGACTGTCTGTCTGTGTTTACTGACTGTCTGTCTGTCTGTCTTGACTGACTGTCGGTCTGTCTTGACTGACTGACTGTCTGTATGTCTGTCATGACTGTTTGTCTGTCTTGACTGATTGTCTGTCTGTCTGTCTTGACTGACTGTCTGTCTGTATGTCTGTCTTGACTGACTGTCTGTCTGTCTGTCTTTCTTGACTAACTGACTGACTGTCTGTCTGTCTGTCTGTGTTGACTGATGGTCTGTCCGTCTGTCTGTCTGTCTTGACTGATGGTCTGTCCGTCTGTCTGTCTGTCTTGACTGACTGTCTGTCTGTCTGTCTGTCTGTCTGTCTAGACTAACTGACTGACTGTCTGTCTGTCTGTCTGTGTTGACTGACGGTCTGTCTGTCTGTCTGTGTTGACTGACGGTCTGTCTGTCTGTCTGTCTTGACTGACTGTATGTCGGTCTGTCTGTCTTGACTAAATGTCTGTCTGTCTTTCTTGACTGACTGCCTGTCTGTCTGTCTTGACTGACTGTCTGTCTGTCTTGACTAACTGACTGACTGTCTGTCTGTCTGTCTTGACTGACTGTCTGTCTGTCCGTCTGTCTTGACCGACTGTCTGTCTGTCTGTCTGTCTTGACTGACTGTCTGTCTGTCTGTCTCTCTGTCTGTCTAGACTAACTGACTGACTGTCTGTCTGTCTGTCTGTGTTGACTGACGGTCTGTCTGTCTGTCTGTCTTGACTGACTGTCTGTATGTCTGTCCTGACTGACTGTCTGTCTGTCTGTCTGTCTTGACTGACTGTCTGTCTGTCTTGACTAACTGACTGACTGTCTGTCTGTCTGTCTTGACTGACTGTCTGACTGTCCGTCTGTCTTGACCGACTGTCTGTCTGTCTGTCAGTCTTGACTGACTGCTTGTCTGTCTGTCTTGACTGACTGTCTGTCTGTCTGTCTTGACTGACTGTCTGTCTGTCTGTCTGTCTTGACTGACTGTCTGTATGTCTGTCCTGACTGACTGTCTGTCTGTCTGTCTGTCTGTCTTGACTGACTGTCTGTCTTTCTTGACTGAATGTCTGTCTGTCTGTCTGTCTTGACTGACTGTCTGTCTGTCTTGACTAACTGACTGACTGTCTGTCTGTCTGTCTGTTTGGACTTACTGTCTATTTGTCTTGATTGACTGCCTGTCTTCTCTTGACTGACTGTATGTCTGTCTGTCTGCTTGACCGACTGTTTGTCTGTTTGTCTGTCTTGACTGACTGTCTGTCTGTCTGTCTTGACTGAGTGACCGACTGTCTGTCTGTCTTTCTGTGTTGACTGACTGTCTGTCTGCCTTGACTAACTGACTGACTGTCTGTCGGTCTGTCTGTCTTGAATGACTGTCTGTCTGTCTTGACTGAATATCTGACTGTCTGTCTGTCTGTCTGTCTGTCTTGACTGACTGTCTGTCTGTATGTCTGTCTTGACTGACTGTCTGTCTGTCTGTCTGTCTTTCTTGACTAACTGACTGACTGTCTGTCTGTCTGTCTGTATGTCTGTCTTGACTGTCTGTCTGTCTTGACTGATTGTCTGTCTGTCTTTCTTGACTGACTGTCTGTCTTCCTGTCTGTCTCAACTGACTGTCTGTCTGTATGTTTGTTTTGACTGACCGTCTTTCTGTCTGTCTTTCTTGATTAACTGACTGACTGTCTGTCTGTCTGTCTGTGCTGACTGATGGTCTGTCTGTCTGTCTTTCTTGACTGTCTGTCTGTCTGTCTGTCTGTCTGTCTGTCTATCTTGACTGACTGTTTGTCTGTCTTGACTAACTGACTGACTGTCTGTCTGTCTGTCTGTTTGTGTTGAATGAATGTCTGTCTGTCTTGACTAACTGACGACTGTCTGTCTGTGTTTATTGACTGTCTGTCTGTCTGTCTTGACTGACTGTCGGTCTGTCTTGACTGAATGTCTGTCTGTCTGTCTGTCTTGACTGACTGTCTGTCTGTCTTTCTTGACTAACTGACTGACTGTCTGTCTGTCTGTTTGTCTTGACTGACTGTCTGTCTGTCTTTCCGTCTTGACTGTCTGTCTGTCTGTTTTGACCGACTGTCTGTCTGTCTGTCTGTCTTGACTGACTGTCTGTCTGTATGTCTGTCTTGACTGACTGTCTGTCTGTCTGTCTGTCTGTCTGTCTAGACTAACTGACTGACTGTCTGTCTGTCTGTCTGTGTTGACTGACGGTCTGTCTGTATGTCTGTCTTGACTGTCTGTCTGTCTTGACTGATTGTCTGTCTGTCTGTCTTGACTGACTGTCTGTCTGTCTGTCTGTCTTGAGTGACTGTCTGTCTGTATGTATGTCATGACTGACTGTCTGTCTGTCTGTCTTTCTTGACTAACTGACTGAATGTCTGTCTGACTGTCTGTCTGACTGTCTGTGTTGACTGATGGTCTGTCTGTCTGTCTGTCTTGACTGTCTGTCTGTCTCGACTGTCTGTCTGTCTGTCTGTCTTGACTGTCTGTCTGTCTCGACTGTCTGTCTGTCTGTCTGTCTTGACTGACTGTTTGTCTGTCTTGACTAACTGGCTGACTCTCTGTCTGTCTGTCTGTTTTTGTTGACTGACTGTCTGTCTGTCTTGACTAACTGACTGACTGTCTGTCTGTCTGTCTTGACTGACTGTCTGTCTGTCCGTCTGTCTTGACCGACTGTCTGTCTGTCTGTCAGTCTTGTGCTTGTCTGTCTGTCTTGACTGACTGTCTGTCTGTCTGTCTTGACTGACTGTCTGTCTGTCTGTCTGTCTTGACTGACTGTCTGTATGTCTGTCCTGACTGACTGTCTGTCTGTCTGTCTGTCTGTCTGTCTTGACTGACTGTCTGTCTTTCTTGACTGAATGTCTGTCTGTCTGTCTGTCTTGACTGACTGTCTGTCTGTCTTGACTAACTGACTGACTGTCTGTCTGTCTGTCTGTTTGGACTTACTGTCTGTTTGTCTTGACTGACTGTCTGTCTTCTCTTGACTGACTGTATGTCTGTCTGTCTGCTTGACCGACTGTTTGTCTGTTTGTCTGTCTTGACTGACTGTCTGTCTGTCTGTCTTGACTGAGTGACTGACTGTCTGTCTGTCTTTCTGTGTTGACTGACTGTCTGTCTGCCTTGACTAACTGACTGACTGTCTGTCGGTCTGTCTGTCTTGAATGACTGTCTGTCTGTCTTGACTGAATATCTGACTGTCTGTCTGTCTGTCTGTCTTGACTGACTGTCTGTCTGTATGTCTGTCTTGACTGACTGTCTGTCTGTCTGTCTGTCTTTCTTGACTAACTGACTGACTGTCTGTCTGTCTGTCTGTATGTCTGTCTTGACTGTCTGTCTGTCTTGACTGATTGTCTGTCTGTCTTTCTTGACTGACTGTCTGTCTTCCTGTCTGTCTCAACTGACTGTCTGTCTGTATGCCTGTCTTGACTGACCGTCTTTCTGTCTGTCTTTCTTGATTAACTGACTGACTGTCTGTCTGTCTGTCTGTGCTGACTGATGGTCTGTCTGTCTGTCTTTCTTGACTGTCTGTCTGTCTGTCTGTCTGTCTGTCTGTCTATCTTGACTGACTGTTTGTCTGTCTTGACTAACTGACTGACTGTCTGTCTGTCTGTCTGTTTGTGTTGAATGAATGTCTGTCTGTCTTGACTAACTGACGACTGTCTGTCTGTGTTTATTGACTGTCTGTCTGTCTGTCTTGACTGACTGTCGGTCTGTCTTGACTGAATGTCTGTCTGTCTGTCTGTCTTGACTGACTGTCTGTCTGTCTTTCTTGACTAAACGACTGACTGTCTGTCTGTCTGTTTGTCTTGACTGACTGTCTGTCTGTCTTTCCGTCTTGACTGTCTGTCTGTCTGTTTTGACCGACTGTCTGTCTGTCTGTCTGTCTTGACTGACTGTCTGTCTGTCTGTCTGTCTGTCTGTCTGTCTAGACTAACTGGCTGACTGTCTGTCTGTCTGTCTGTGTTGACTGACGGTCTGTCTGTATGTCTGTCTTGACTGTCTGTCTGTCTTGACTGATTGTCTGTCTGTCTGTCTTGACTGACTGTCTGTCTGTCTGTCTGTCTTGACTGACTGTCTGTCTGTATGTATGTCATGACTGACTGTCTGTCTGTCTGTCTTTCTTGACTAACTGACTGAATGTCTGTCTGACTGTCTGTCTGACTGTCTGTGTTGACTGATGGTCTGTCTGTCTGTCTGTCTTGACTGTCTGTCTGTCTCGACTGTCTGTCTGTCTGTCTGTCTTGACTGTCTGTCTGTCTCGACTGTCTGTCTGTCTGTCTGTCTTGACTGACTGTTTGTCTGTCTTGACTAACTGGCTGACTCTCTGTCTGTCTGTCTGTTTTTGTTGACTGACTGTCTGTCTGTCTTGACTAACTGACTGACTGTCTGTCTGTCTGTTTTGACTGAATGCCTGCATGTCTGTCCTGACTGACTGTCTGTCTGTCTGTCTTGAATGACTGTCTGTCTGTCTTGACTGAATGTCTGTCTGTCTGTCTCGACTGACTGTTTGTCTGTCTGTCTAGACAAACTGACTGACTGTTTGTCTGTCTGTCTGTGTTGACTGACTGTCTACCTGTATGTCTGTCATGACTGTTTGTCTGTCTTGACTGATTGTCTGTCTGCCTGTCTTGACTGACTGTCTGTCTGTCTGTCTGTCTTGACTGACTGTCTGTCTGTCTTGACTAACTGACTGACTGTCTGTCTGTCTGTTTTGACTGAATGCCTGCATGTCTGTCCTGACTGACTGTCTGTCTGTCTGTCTTGAATGACTGTCTGTCTGTCTTGACTGAATGTCTGTCTGTCTGTCTCGACTGACTGTTTGTCTGTCTGTCTAGACAAACTGACTGACTGTCTGTCTGTCTGTCTGTGTTGACTGACTGTCTGCCTGTATGTCTGTCATGACTGTTTGTCTGTCTTGACTGATTGTCTGTCTGCCTGTCTTGACTGACTGTCTTTCTGTCTGTCTGCTTTGACTGACTGTCTGTATGTCTGTCCTGACTGTCTGTCTGTCTGTCTGTCTTGACTGACTGTCGGTCTGTCTTGACTGAATGTCTGTCTGTCTGTCTGTCTTGACTGACTGTATGTCTGTCTCGACTAACTGACTGTCTGTCTGTCTGTCTGTGTGGACTTACTGTCTGTTTGTCTTGACTGACTGTCTGTCTGTCTTGACTGACTGTCTGTCTGTCTGTCTGCTTGACCGATTGTCTGTCTGTTTGTCTGTCTTGACTGACTGTCTGTCTGTCTGTCTGTCTGTCTGTCTTGACTGAGTGTCTGTCTGTCTGTCTGTCTTGACTAACTGGCTGACTGTCTGTCTGTCTTGACTGACTGTCTGTCTGTATGTCTGTCTGTCTGTCTTTCTGTCTGTCTGTGCTTACTAACCTACTAACTCTTGTCTGTCTTGACTGACTGTCTGTCTGTCTTGACTGACTGTCTGTCTGTCTTGACTGACTGTCTTTCTGTCTTGACTGACTGTCTGTCTGTCTGGACTGACTGTCTGTTTGTCTGTCTGTCTGTCTGTCTTGACTGACTGTATGTCTGTCTGTCTGTCTTGACTAACTGGATAACTGTCTGTGTGTCTGTCTGTGTTGACTGACTGTCTCTCTGTCTTGACTAACTGACTGACTGTCTGTCTGTCTGTTTGTCTTGACTGACTGTCTGTCAGTCTGTTTGTCTTGACTGACTGTCTGTCTGTCTGTCTTGACTGACTGTCCGTCTCTCTTGACTGAATGTCTGTCTGTCTGTCTGTCTTGACTGACTGTCTGTCTGTCTTGACTAACTGACTGACTGTCTGTCTGTCTGTCTGTGTGGACCTACTGTCTGTTTGTCTGTTTGTCTTGACTGACTATCTGTCTGTCTTGACTGACTGTATGTCTGTCTGACTGCTTGACCGATTGTCTGTCTGTTTGTCTGTCTTGACTGACTGTCTGTCTGTCTGTCTGTCTGTCTTGACTGAGTGTCTGTCTGTGTGTCTGTCTTGACTGACTGTCTGTCTGTCTTGACTGACTGTCTGTCTGTATGTCTGTCTGTCTGTCTGTCTGTCTGTCTAGACTGACTGTCTGTCTGTCTTTCTGTCTTGACCGACTGTCTGTCTGTCTTGACCGATGTCTGTCTGTTTGTCAAGACTGACTGTCTGTCTGTCTGTCTTGACTGACTGTCTGTCTGTCTGTCTGCTTTGACTGACTGTCTGTATGTCTGTCCTGACTGTCTGTCTGTCTGTCTGTCTTGACTGACTGTCGGTCTGTCTTGACTGAATGTCTGTCTGTCTGTCTGTCTTAACTGACTGTCTACTAACTCTCTGTCTGTCTGTCTGTCTTGACTTACTGTCTGTTTGTCTGTCGGTCTTGACTGACTGTCTGCCTGTCTGTCTGTCTTGACTGACTGTCTGTCTGTCTGTCTGTCTTGACTGACTGTCTGTCTGTCTGTCTGTCTGTCTGTCTTGACTGACTGTCTGTCTGTCTGTCTGTCTGTCTTGACTGACTGTCTGTCTGTCTGTCTGTCTTGACTGACTGTCTGTCTGTCTGTCTGTCTGTCTAGACTAACTGACTGACTGTCTGTCTGTCTGTTTGTGTTGACTGACTGTCTGCCTGTATGTCTGTCATGACTGTTTGTCTGTCTTGACTGATTGTCTGTCTGCCTGTCTTGACTGACTGTCTGTCTGTCTGTCTGTCTTGACTGACTGTCTGTCTGTATGTCTGTCTTGACTGACCGTCTGTCTGTCTGTCTTTCTTAACTAACTGACTGACTGTTTGCCTGTCTGTCTGTGTTGACTGATGGTCTGTCCGTCTGTCTGTATGTCTGTCTGTCTGTCTGTCTAGACTGACTGTCTGTCTGTCTTTCTGTCTTGACCGACTGTCTGTCTGTCTTGACCGATGTCTATCTGTTTGTCTTGACTGACTGTCTGTCTGTCTGTCTTGACTGACTGTCTGTCTGTCGGTCTGTCTGTCTTGACTAACTGACTGTCTGTCTGTCTGTCTGTGTGGACTTACTGTCTGTTTGTCTTGACTGACTGTCTGTCTGTCTTGACTGACTGTCTGTCTGTCTGTCTGCTTGACCGATTGTCTGTCTGTTTGTCTGTCTTGACTGACTGTCTGTCTGTCTGTCTGTCTGTCTTGACTGAGTGTCTGTCTGTCTGTCTGTCTTGACTAACTGGCTGACTGTCTGTCTGTCTTGACTGACTGTCTGTCTGTATGTCTGTCTGTCTGTCTGTCTGTCTGTCTGTGCTTACTGACCTACTAACTCTTGTCTGTCTTGACTGACTGTCTGTCTGTCTTGACTGACTGTCTGTCTGTCTTGACTGACTGTCTTTCTGTCTTGACTGACTGTCTGTCTGTCTGGACTGACTGTCTGTTTGTCTGTCTGTCTGTCTGTCTTGACTGACTGTCTGTCTGTCTGTCTGTCTTGACTAACTGGCTAACTGTCTGTGTGTCTGTCTGTGTTGACTGACTGTCTTTCTGTCTTGACTAACTGACTGACTGTCTGTCTGTCTGTTTGTCTTGACTGACTGTCTGTCTGTCTGTTTGCCTTGACTGACTGTCTGTCTGTCTGTCTTGACTCACTGTCGGTCTCTCTTGACTGAATGTCTGTCTGTCTGTCTGTCTTGACTGACTGTCTGTCTGTCTGTCTGTCTTGACTAACTGACTGACTGTCTGTCTGTCTGTCTGTGTGGACCTACTGTCTGTTTGTCTGTTTGTCTTGACTGACTGTCTGTCTGTCTTGACTGACTGTATGTCTGTCAGACTGCTTGACCGATTGTCTGTCTGTTTGTCTGTCTTGACTGACTTTCTGTCTGTCTGTCTGTCTGTCTTGACTGAGTGTCTGTCTGTCTGTCTGTCTTGACTGACTGGCTGACTGTCTGTCTGTCTTGACTGACTGTCTGTCTGTATGTCTGTCTGTCTGTCTGTCTGTCTGTCTGTGCTTACTGACCTACTAACTCTCTGTCTGTCTGTCTGTCTTGACTTACTGTCTGTTTGTCTGTCGGTCTTGACTGACTGTCTGCCTGTCTGTCTGTCTTGACTGACTGTCTGTCTGTCTGTCTGTCTTGACTGACTGTCTGTCTGTCCTTCTGTCTGTCTGTCTGTCTTGACTGACTGTCTGTCTCTCTGTCTGTCTTGACTGACTGTCTGTCTGTCTGTCTGTCTTGACTGAATGTCTGTCTGTCTGTCTGTCTGTCTAGACTAACTGACTGACTGCCTGTCTGTCTGTCTGTGTTGACTGACGGTCTGTCTGTCTGTCTTGACTGTCTGTCTGTCTTGACTGTCTGTCTGTCTTGACTGACTGTCTGTCTGTCTGTCTGTGTTGACTGATGGTCTGTCTGTATGTCTGTCTTGACTCTCTGTCTGTCTTGACTGATTGTCTGTCTGTCTGTCTTGACTGACTGTCTGTCTGTCTGTCTGTCTTGACTGACTGTCTGTCTGTATGTCTGTCATGACTGACTGTCTGTCTGTCTGTCTTTCTTGACTAACTGACTGACTGTCTGTCTGACTGTCTGTCTGTCTGTCTGTGTTGACTGATGGTCTGTCTGTCTGTCTGTCTTGACTGTCTGTCTGTCTCGACTGTCTGTCTGTCTGTCTTGACTGACTGTTTATCTTTCTTGACTAACTGACTGACTGTCTGTCTGTCTGTCTGTTTTTAATGACTGACTGTCTGTCAGTCTTGACTAACTGACTGACTGTCTGTCTTTCTGTTTTGACTGAATGTCTGTATGTCTGTCCTGACTGACTGTCTGTCTGTCTGTCTTGACTAACTGACTGACTGTCTGTCTGTCTGTTTTGACTGAATGTCTGTATGTCTGTCCTGACTGACTGTCTGTCTGTCTGTCTTGACTAACTGACTGACTGTCTGTCTGTCTGTTTTGACTGAATGTCTGTATGTCTGTCCTGACTGACTGTCTGTCTGTCTGTCTTGACCGACTGTCTGTCTGTCTGTCTGTCTTGACTGACTGTCTGTCTGTCTGTCTGTCTTGACCGACTATCTGTCTGTTTGTCTTGACTGACTGTCTGTCTGTCTGTCTTGACTGACTGTCTGTCTGTCTTTCTGTCTTGACTGACTGTCTGTCTTTCTTTACTGACTGTCTGTCTGTCTGTTTGTCTGTCTTGACGGACTGTCTGTCTGTCTGTCTGTTTGGACTTACTGTCTGTTTGTCTGTTTGTCTTGACTGACTGTATGTCTGTCTGTCTGCTTGACCGACTGTTTGTCTGTTTGTCTGTCTTGACTGACTGTCTGTCTGTCTGTCTTGACTGAGTGACTGACTGTCTGTCTGTCTTTCTGTGTTGACTGACTGTCTGTCTGCCTTGACTAACTGACTGACTGTCTGTCGGTCTGTCTGTCTTGAATGACTGTCTGTCTGTCTTGACTGAATATCTGACTGTCTGTCTGTCTGTCTGTCTGTCTTGACTGACTGTCTGTCTGTATGTCTGTCTTGACTGACTGTCTGTCTGTCTGTCTGTCTTTCTTGACTAACTGACTGACTGTCTGTCTGTCTGTCTGTGTGTCTGTCTTGACTGTCTGTCTGTCTTGACTGATTGTCTGTCTGTCTTTCTTGACTGACTGTCTGTCTTCCTGTCTGTCTCGACTGACTGTCTGTCTGTATGTCTGTCTTGACTGACCGTCTTTCTGTCTGTCTTTCTTGATTAACTGACTGACTGTCTGTCTGTCTGTCTGTGCTGACTGATGGTCTGTCTGTCTGTCTTTCTTGACTGTCTGTCTGTCTGTCTGTCTGTCTATCTTGACCGACTGTTTGTCTGTCTTGACTAACTGACTGACTGTCTGTCTGTCTGTCTGTTTGTGTTGAATGAATGTCGGTCTGTCTTGACTGAATGTCTGTCTGTCTGTCTGTCTTGACTGACTGTCGGTCTGTCTTGACTGAATGTCTGTCTGTCTGTCTGTCTTAACTGACTGTCTACTAACTCTCTGTCTGTCTGTCTGTCTTGACTTACTGTCTGTTTGTCTGTCGGTCTTGACTGACTGTCTGCCTGTCTGTCTGTCTTGACTGACTGTCTGTCTGTCTGTCTGTCTTGACTGACTGTCTGTCTGTCTGTCTGTCTGTCTGTCTGTCTTGACTGACTGTCTGTCTGTCTGTCTGTCTTGACTGACTGTCTGTCTGTCTGTCTGTCTTGACTGACTGTCTGTCTGTCTGTCTGTCTGTCTAGACTAACTGACTGACTGTCTGTCTGTCTGTTTGTGTTGACTGACTGTCTGCCTGTATGTCTGTCATGACTGTTTGTCTGTCTTGACTGATTGTCTGTCTGCCTGTCTTGACTGACTGTCTGTCTGTCTGTCTGTCTTGACTGACTGTCTGTCTGTATGTCTGTCTTGACTGACTGTCTGTCTGTCTGTCTTTCTTAACTAACTGACTGACTGTTTGCCTGTCTGTCTGTGTTGACTGATGGTCTGTCCGTCTGTCTGTATGTCTGTCTGTCTGTCTGTCTAGACTGACTGTCTGTCTGTCTTTCTGTCTTGACCGACTGTCTGTCTGTCTTGACCGATGTCTGTCTGTTTGTCTTGACTGACTGTCTGTCTGTCTGTCTTGACTGACTGTCTGTCTGTCTGTCTGTCTGTCTTGACTAACTGACTGTCTGTCTGTCTGTCTGTGTGGACTTACTGTCTGTTTGTCTTGACTGACTGTCTGTCTGTCTTGACTGACTGTCTGTCTGTCTGTCTGCTTGACCGATTGTCTGTCTGTTTGTCTGTCTTGACTGACTGTCTGTCTGTCTGTCTGTCGGTCCTGACTGAGTGTCTGTCTGTCTGTCTGTCTTGACTAACTGGCTGACTGTCTGTCTGTCTTGACTGACTGTCTGTCTGTATGTCTGTCTGTCTGTCTGTCTGTCTGTCTGTGCTTACTGACCTACTAACTCTTGTCTGTCTTGACTGACTGTCTGTCTGTCTTGACTGACTGTCTGTCTGTCTTGACTGACTGTCTTTCTGTCTTGACTGACTGTCTGTCTGTCTGGACTGACTGTCTGTTTGTCTGTCTGTCTGTCTGTCTTGACTGACTGTCTGTCTGTCTGTCTGTCTTGACTAACTGGCTAACTGTCTGTGTGTCTGTCTGTGTTGACTGACTGTCTCTCTGTCTTGACTAACTGGCTGACTGTCTGTCTGTCTGTTTGTCTTGACTGACTGTCTGTCTGTCTGTTTGTCTTGACTGACTGTCTGTCTGTCTATCTTGACTCACTGTCGGTCTCTCTTGACTGAATGTCAGTCTGTCTGTCTGTCTTGACTGACTGTCTGTCTGTCTGTCTGTCTTGACTAACTGACTGACTGTCTGTCTGTCTGTCTGTGTGGACCTACTGTCTGTTTGTCTGTTTGTCTTGACTGACTGTCTGTCTGTCTTGACTGACTGTATGTCTGTCAGACTGCTTGACCGATTGTCTGTCTGTTTGTCTGTCTTGACTGACTTTCTGTCTGTCTGTCTGTCTGTTTTGACTGAGTGTCTGTCTGTCTGTCTGTCTTGACTGACTGGCTGACTGTCTGTCTGTCTTGACTGACTGTCTGTCTGTATGTCTGTCTGTCTGTCTGTCTGTCTGTCTGTGCTTACTGACCTACTAACTCTCTGTCTGTCTGTCTGTCTTGACTTACTGTCTGTTTGTCTGTCGGTCTTGACTGACTGTCTGCCTGTCTGTCTGTCTTGACTGACTGTCTGTCTGTCTGTCTGTCTTGACTGACTGTCTGTCTGTCCGTCTGTCTGTCTGTCTGTCTTGACTGACTGTCTGTCTCTCTGTCTGTCTTGACTGACTGTCTGTCTGTCTGTCTGTCTTGACTGAATGTCTGTCTGTCTGTCTGTCTGTCTAGACTAACTGACTGACTGCCTGTCTGTCTGTCTGTGTTGACTGACGGTCTGTCTGTCTGTCTGTCTGTCTTGACTGTCTGTCTGTCTTGACTGTCTGTCTGTCTTGACTGACTGTCTGTCTGTCTGTCTGTGTTGACTGATGGTCTGTCTGTATGTCTGTCTTGACTCTCTGTCTGTCTTGACTGATTGTCTGTCTGTCTGTCTTGACTGACTGTCTGTCTGTCTGTCTGTCTGTCTTGACTGACTGTCTGTCTGTATGTCTGTCATGACTGACTGTCTGTCTGTCTGTCTTTCTTGACTAACTGACTGACTGTCTGTCTGACTGTCTGTCTGTCTGTCTGTGTTGACTGATGGTCTGTCTGTCTGTCTGTCTTGACTGTCTGTCTGTCTCGACTGTCTGTCTGTCTGTCTGTCTGTCTTGACTGACTGTTTATCTTTCTTGACTAACTGACTGACTGTCTGTCTGTCTGTCTGTTTTTAATGACTGACTGTCTGTCAGTCTTGACTAACTGACTGACTGTCTGTCTTTCTGTTTTGACTGAATGTCTGTATGTCTGTCCTGACTGACTGTCTGTCTTGACTAACTGACTGACTGTCTGTCTGTCTGTTTTGACTGAATGTCTGTATGTCTGTCCTGACTGACTGTCTGTCTGTCTGTCTTGACTAACTGACTGACTGTCTGTCTGTCTGTTTTGACTGAATGTCTGTATGTCTGTCCTGACTGACTGTCTGTCTGTCTGTCTTGACCGACTGTCTGTCTGTCTGTCTGTCTTGACTGACTGTCTGTCTGTCTGTCTGTCTTGACCGACTATCTGTCTGTTTGTCTTGACTGACTGTCTGTCTGTCTGTCTTGACTGACTGTCTGTCTGTCTGTCTGTCTTGACTGACTGTCTGTCTTTCTTTACTGACTGTCTGTCTGTCTGTTTGTCTGTCTTGACGGACTGTCTGTCTGTCTGTCTGTTTGGACTTACTGTCTGTTTGTCTGTTTGTCTTGACTGACTGTCTGTCTTCTCTTGACTGACTGTATGTCTGTCTGTCTGCTTGACCGACTGTTTGTCTGTTTGTCTGTCTTGACTGACTGTCTGTCTGTCTGTCTTGACTGAGTGACTGACTGTCTGTCTGTCTTTCTGTGTTGACTGACTGTCTGTCTGCCTTGACTAACTGACTGACTGTCTGTCGGTCTGTCTGTCTTGAATGACTGTCTGTCTGTCTTGACTGAATATCTGACTGTCTGTCTGTCTGTCTGTCTGTCTTGACTGACTGTCTGTCTGTATGTCTGTCTTGAGTGACTGTCTGTCTGTCTGTCTGTCTTTCTTGACTAACTGACTGACTGTCTGTCTGTCTGTCTGTGTGTCTGTCTTGACTGTCTGTCTGTCTTGACTGATTGTCTGTCTGTCTTTCTTGACTGACTGTCTGTCTTCCTGTCTGTCTCGACTGACTGTCTGTCTGTATGTCTGTCTTGACTGACCGTCTTTCTGTCTGTCTTTCTTGATTAACTGACTGACTGTCTGACTGTCTGTCTGTGCTGACTGATGGTCTGTCTGTCTGTCTTTCTTGACTGTCTGTCTGTCTGTCTGTCTGTCTATCTTGACTGACTGTTTGTCTGTCTTGACTAACTGACTGACTGTCTGTCTGTCTGTCTGTTTGTGTTGAATGAATGTCGGTCTGTCTTGACTGAATGTCTGTCTGTCTGTCTGTCTTGACTGAATGTCTGTCTGTCTGTCTGTCTTGACTGACTGTCTGTCTGTCTTGACTGAATGTCTGTCTGTCTGTCTGTCTTAACTGACTGTCTACTAACTCTCTGTCTGTCTGTCTGTCTTGACTTACTGTCTGTTTGTCTGTCGGTCTTGACTGACTGTCTGCCTGTCTGTCTGTCTTGACTGACTGTCTGTCTGTCTGTCTGTCTTGACCCTCTGTCTGTCTGTCTGTCTGTCTGTCTGTCTGTCTTGACTGACTGTCTGTCTGTCTGTCTGTCTTGACTGACTGTCTGTCTGTCTGTCTGTCTTGACTGACTGTCTGTCTGTCTGTCTGTCTGTCTAGACTAACTGACTGACTGTCTGTCTGTCTGTTTGTGTTGACTGACTGTCTGCCTGTATGTCTGTCATGACTGTTTGTCTGTCTTGACTGATTGTCTGTCTGCCTGTCTTGACTGACTGTCTGTCTGTCTGTCTGTCTTGACTGACTGTCTGTCTATATGTCTGTCTTGACTGACTGTCTGTCTGTCTGTCTTTCTTAACTAACTGACTGACTGTTTGCCTGTCTGTCTGTGTTGACTGATGGTCTGTCCGTCTGTCTGTATGTCTGTCTATCTGTCTGTCTAGACTGACTGTCTGTCTGTCTTTCTGTCTTGACCGACTGTCTGTCTGTCTTGACCGATGTCTGTCTGTTTGTCTTGACTGACTGTCTGTCTGTCTGTCTTGACTGACTGTCTGTCTGTCTGTCTGTCTGTCTTGACTAACTGACTGTCTGTCTGTCTGTCTGTGTGGACTTACTGTCTGTTTGTCTTGACTGACTGTCTGTCTGTCTTGACTGACTGTCTGTCTGTCTGTCTGCTTGACCGATTGTCTGTCTGTTTGTCTGTCTTGACTGACTGTCTGTCTGTCTGTCTGTCTGTCTTGACTGAGTGTCTGTCTGTCTGTCTGTCTTGACTAACTGGCTGACTGTCTGTCTGTCTTGACTGACTGTCTGTCTGTATGTCTGTCTGTCTGTCTGTCTGTCTGTCTGTGCTTACAGACCTACTAACTCTTGTCTGTCTTGACTGACTGTCTGTCTGTCTTGACTGACTGTCTGTCTGTCTTGACTGACTGTCTTTCTGTCTTGACTGACTGTCTGTCTGTCTGGACTGACTGTCTGTTTGTCTGTCTGTCTGTCTGTCTTGACTGACTGTCTGTCTGTCTGTCTGTCTTGACTAACTGGCTAACTGTCTGTGTGTCTGTCTGTGTTGACTGACTGTCTCTCTGTCTTGACTAACTGACTGACTGTCTGTCTGTCTGTTTGTCTTGACTGACTGTCTGTCTGTCTGTTTGTCTTGACTGACTGTCTGTCTGTCTGTCTTGACTCACTGTCGGTCTCTCTTGACTGAATGTCTGTCTGTCTGTCTGTCTTGACTGACTGTCTGTCTGTCTGTCTGTCTTGACTAACTGACTGACTGTCTGTCTGTCTGTCTGTGTGGACCTACTGTCTGTTTGTCTGTTTGTCTTGACTGACTGTCTGTCTGTCTTGACTGACTGTATGTCTGTCAGACTGCTTGACCGATTGTCTGTCTGTTTGTCTGTCTTGACTGACTTTCTGTCTGTCTGTCTGTCTGTCTTGACTGAGTGTCTGTCTGTCTTTCTGTCTTGACTGACTGGCTGACTGTCTGTCTGTCTTGACTGACTGTCTGTCTGTATGTCTGTCTGTCTGTCTGTCTGTCTGTCTGTGCTTACTGACCTACTAACTCTCTGTCTGTCTGTCTGTCTTGACTTACTGTCTGTTTGTCTGTCTGTCTTGACTGACTGTTTATCTTTCTTGACTAACTGACTGACTGTCTGTCTGTCTGTCTGTTTTTAATGACTGACTGTCTGTCAGTCTTGACTAACTGACTGACTGTCTGTCTTTCTGTTTTGACTGAATGTCTGTATGTCTGTCCTGACTGACTGTCTGTCTTGACTAACTGACTGACTGTCTGTCTGTCTGTTTTGACTGAATGTCTGTATGTCTGTCCTGACTGACTGTCTGTCTGTCTGTCTTGACTAACTGACTGACTGTCTGTCTGTCTGTTTTGACTGAATGTCTGTATGTCTGTCCTGACTGACTGTCTGTCTGTCTGTCTTGACCGACTGTCTGTCTGTCTGTCTGTCTTGACTGACTGTCTGTCTGTCTGTCTGTCTTGACCGACTATCTGTCTGTTTGTCTTGACTGACTGTCTGTCTGTCTGTCTTGACTGACTGTCTGTCTGTCTGTCTGTCTTGACTGACTGTCTGTCTTTCTTTACTGACTGTCTGTCTGTCTGTTTGTCTGTCTTGACGGACTGTCTGTCTGTCTGTCTGTTTGGACTTACTGTCTGTTTGTCTGTTTGTCTTGACTGACTGTCTGTCTTCTCTTGACTGACTGTATGTCTGTCTGTCTGCTTGACCGACTGTTTGTCTGTTTGTCTGTCTTGACTGACTGTCTGTCTGTCTGTCTTGACTGAGTGACTGACTGTCTGTCTGTCTTTCTGTGTTGACTGACTGTCTGTCTGCCTTGACTAACTGACTGACTGTCTGTCGGTCTGTCTGTCTTGAATGACTGTCTGTCTGTCTTGACTGAATATCTGACTGTCTGTCTGTCTGTCTGTCTGTCTTGACTGACTGTCTGTCTGTATGTCTGTCTTGACTGACTGTCTGTCTGTCTGTCTGTCTTTCTTGACTAACTGACTGACTGTCTGTCTGTCTGTCTGTGTGTCTGTCTTGACTGTCTGTCTGTCTTGACTGATTGTCTGTCTGTCTTTCTTGACTGACTGTCTGTCTTCCTGTCTGTCTCGACTGACTGTCTGTCTGTATGTCTGTCTTGACTGACCGTCTGTCTGTCTGTCTTGACCGACTGTCTGTCTGTCTGTCTGTCTTGACTGACTGTCTGTCTGTCTGTCTGTCTTGACCGACTATCTGTCTGTTTGTCTTGACTGACTGTCTGTCTGTCTGTCTGTCTGTCTGTCTTTCTTGACTAACTGACTGACTGTCTGTCTGACTGTCTGTCTGTCTGTCTGTGTTGACTGATGGTCTGTCTGTCTGTCTGTCTTGACTGTCTGTCTGTCTCGACTGTCTGTCTGTCTGTCTGTCTGTCTTGACTGACTGTTTATCTTTCTTGACTAACTGACTGACTGTCTGTCTGTCTGTCTGTTTTTAATGACTGACTGTCTGTCAGTCTTGACTAACTGACTGACTGTCTGTCTTTCTGTTTTGACTGAATGTCTGTATGTCTGTCCTGACTGACTGTCTGTCTTGACTAACTGACTGACTGTCTGTCTGTCTGTTTTGACTGAATGTCTGTATGTCTGTCCTGACTGACTGTCTGTCTGTCTGTCTTGACTAACTGACTGACTGTCTGTCTGTCTGTTTTGACTGAATGTCTGTATGTCTGTCCTGACTGACTGTCTGTCTGTCTGTCTTGACCGACTGTCTGTCTGTCTGTCTGTCTTGACTGACTGTCTGTCTGTCTGTCTGTCTTGACCGACTATCTGTCTGTTTGTCTTGACTGACTGTCTGTCTGTCTGTCTTGACTGACTGTCTGTCTGTCTGTCTGTCTTGACTGACTGTCTGTCTTTCTTTACTGACTGTCTGTCTGTCTGTTTGTCTGTCTTGACGGACTGTCTGTCTGTCTGTCTGTTTGGACTTACTGTCTGTTTGTCTGTTTGTCTTGACTGACTGTCTGTCTTCTCTTGACTGACTGTATGTCTGTCTGTCTGCTTGACCGACTGTTTGTCTGTTTGTCTGTCTTGACTGACTGTCTGTCTGTCTGTCTTGACTGAGTGACTGACTGGCTGTCTGTCTTTCTGTGTTGACTGACTGTCTGTCTGCCTTGACTAACTGACTGACTGTCTGTCGGTCTGTCTGTCTTGAATGACTGTCTGTCTGTCTTGACTGAATATCTGACTGTCTGTCTGTCTGTCTGTCTGTCTTGACTGACTGTCTGTCTGTATGTCTGTCTTGACTGACTGTCTGTCTGTCTGTCTGTCTTTCTTGACTAACTGACTGACTGTCTGTCTGTCTGTCTGTGTGTCTGTCTTGACTGTCTGTCTGTCTTGACTGATTGTCTGTCTGTCTTTCTTGACTGACTGTCTGTCTTCCTGTCTGTCTCGACTGACTGTCTGTCTGTATGTCTGTCTTGACTGACCGTCTTTCTGTCTGTCTTTCTTGATTAACTGACTGACTGTCTGACTGTCTGTCTGTGCTGACTGATGGTCTGTCTGTCTGTCTTTCTTGACTGTCTGTCTGTCTGTCTGTCTGTCTATCTTGACTGACTGTTTGTCTGTCTTGACTAACTGACTGACTGTCTGTCTGTCTGTCTGTTTGTGTTGAATGAATGTCGGTCTGTCTTGACTGAATGTCTGTCTGTCTGTCTGTCTTGACTGAATGTCTGTCTGTCTGTCTGTCTTGACTGACTGTCTGTCTGTCTTGACTGAATGTCTGTCTGTCTGTCTGTCTTAACTGACTGTCTACTAACTCTCTGTCTGTCTGTCTGTCTTGACTTACTGTCTGTTTGTCTGTCGGTCTTGACTGACTGTCTGCCTGTCTGTCTGTCTTGACTGACTGTCTGTCTGTCTGTCTGTCTTGACCCTCTGTCTGTCTGTCTGTCTGTCTGTCTGTCTGTCTTGACTGACTGTCTGTCTGTCTGTCTGTCTTGACTGACTGTCTGTCTGTCTGTCTGTCTTGACTGACTGTCTGTCTGTCTGTCTGTCTGTCTAGACTAACTGACTGACTGTCTGTCTGTCTGTTTGTGTTGACTGACTGTCTGCCTGTATGTCTGTCATGACTGTTTGTCTGTCTTGACTGATTGTCTGTCTGCCTGTCTTGACTGACTGTCTGTCTGTCTGTCTGTCTTGACTGACTGTCTGTCTGTATGTCTGTCTTGACTGACTGTCTGTCTGTCTGTCTTTCTTAACTAACTGACTGACTGTTTGCCTGTCTGTCTGTGTTGACTGATGGTCTGTCCGTCTGTCTGTATGTCTGTCTATCTGTCTGTCTAGACTGACTGTCTGTCTGTCTTTCTGTCTTGACCGACTGTCTGTCTGTCTTGACCGATGTCTGTCTGTTTGTCTTGACTGACTGTCTGTCTGTCTGTCTTGACTGACTGTCTGTCTGTCTGTCTGTCTGTCTTGACTAACTGACTGTCTGTCTGTCTGTCTGTGTGGACTTACTGTCTGTTTGTCTTGACTGACTGTCTGTCTGTCTTGACTGACTGTCTGTCTGTCTGTCTGCTTGACCGATTGTCTGTCTGTTTGTCTGTCTTGACTGACTGTCTGTCTGTCTGTCTGTCTGTCTTGACTGAGTGTCTGTCTGTCTGTCTGTCTTGACTAACTGGCTGACTGTCTGTCTGTCTTGACTGACTGTCTGTCTGTATGTCTGTCTGTCTGTCTGTCTGTCTGTCTGTGCTTACAGACCTACTAACTCTTGTCTGTCTTGACTGACTGTCTGTCTGTCTTGACTGACTGTCTGTCTGTCTTGACTGACTGTCTTTCTGTCTTGACTGACTGTCTGTCTGTCTGGACTGACTGTCTGTTTGTCTGTCTGTCTGTCTGTCTTGACTGACTGTCTGTCTGTCTGTCTGTCTTGACTAACTGGCTAACTGTCTGTGTGTCTGTCTGTGTTGACTGACTGTCTCTCTGTCTTGACTAACTGACTGACTGTCTGTCTGTCTGTTTGTCTTGACTGACTGTCTGTCTGTCTGTTTGTCTTGACTGACTGTCTGTCTGTCTGTCTTGACTCACTGTCGGTCTCTCTTGACTGAATGTCTGTCTGTCTGTCTGTCTTGACTGACTGTCTGTCTGTCTGTCTGTCTTGACTAACTGACTGACTGTCTGTCTGTCTGTCTGTGTGGACCTACTGTCTGTTTGTCTGTTTGTCTTGACTGACTGTCTGTCTGTCTTGACTGACTGTATGTCTGTCAGACTGCTTGACCGATTGTCTGTCTGTTTGTCTGTCTTGACTGACTTTCTGTCTGTCTGTCTGTCTGTCTTGACTGAGTGTCTGTCTGTCTTTCTGTCTTGACTGACTGGCTGACTGTCTGTCTGTCTTGACTGACTGTCTGTCTGTATGTCTGTCTGTCTGTCTGTCTGTCTGTCTGTGCTTACTGACCTACTAACTCTCTGTCTGTCTGTCTGTCTTGACTTACTGTCTGTTTGTCTGTCGGTCTTGACTGACTGTCTGCCTGTCTGTCTGTCTTGACTGACTGTCTGTCTGTCTGTCTGTCTTGACTGACTGTCTGTCTGTCCGTCTGTCTGTCTGTCTGTCTTGACTGACTGTCTGTCTCTCTGTCTGTCTTGACTGACTGTCTGTCTGTCTGTCTGTCTTGACTGAATGTCTGTCTGTCTGTCTGTCTGTCTAGACTAACTGACTGACTGCCTGTCTGTCTGTCTGTGTTGACTGACGGTCTGTCTGTCTGTCTGTCTGTCTTGACTGTCTGTCTGTCTTGACTGACTGTCTGTCTGTCTGTCTGTGTTGACTGATGGTCTGTCTGTATGTCTGTCTTGACTCTCTGTCTGTCTTGACTGATTGTCTGTCTGTCTGTCTTGACTGACTGTCTGTCTGTCTGTCTGTCTGTCTTGACTGACTGTCTGTCTGTATGTCTGTCATGACTGACTGTCTGTCTGTCTGTCTTTCTTGACTAACTGACTGACTGTCTGTCTGACTGTCTGTCTGTCTGTCTGTGTTGACTGATGGTCTGTCTGTCTGTCTGTCTTGACTGTCTGTCTGTCTCGACTGTCTGTCTGTCTGTCTGTCTGTCTTGACTGACTGTTTATCTTTCTTGACTAACTGACTGACTGTCTGTCTGTCTGTCTGTTTTTAATGACTGACTGTCTGTCAGTCTTGACTAACTGACTGACTGTCTGTCTTTCTGTTTTGACTGAATGTCTGTATGTCTGTCCTGACTGACTGTCTGTCTGTCTGTCTTGACTAACTGACTGACTGTCTGTCCGTCTGTTTTGACTGAATGTCTGTATGTCTGTCCTGACTGACTGTCTGTCTGTCTGTCTTGACTAACTGACTGACTGTCTGTCTGTCTGTTTTGACTGAATGTCTGTATGTCTGTCCTGACTGACTGTCTGTCTGTCTGTCTTGACCGACTGTCTGTCTGTCTGTCTGTCTTGACTGACTGTCTGTCTGTCTGTCTGTCTTGACCGACTATCTGTCTGTTTGTCTTGACTGACTGTCTGTCTGTCTGTCTTGACTGACTGTCTGTCTGTCTGTCTGTCTTGACTGACTGTCTGTCTTTCTTTACTGACTGTCTGTCTGTCTGTTTGTCTGTCTTGACGGACTGTCTGTCTGTCTGTCTGTTTGGACTTACTGTCTGTTTGTCTGTTTGTCTTGACTGACTGTCTGTCTTCTCTTGACTGACTGTATGTCTGTCTGTCTGCTTGACCGACTGTTTGTCTGTTTGTCTGTCTTGACTGACTGTCTGTCTGTCTGTCTTGACTGAGTGACTGACTGTCTGTCTGTCTTTCTGTGTTGACTGACTGTCTGTCTGCCTTGACTAACTGACTGACTGTCTGTCGGTCTGTCTGTCTTGAATGACTGTCTGTCTGTCTTGACTGAATATCTGACTGTCTGTCTGTCTGTCTGTCTGTCTTGACTGACTGTCTGTCTGTATGTCTGTCTTGACTGACTGTCTGTCTGTCTGTCTGTCTTTCTTGACTAACTGACTGACTGTCTGTCTGTCTGTCTGTGTGTCTGTCTTGACTGTCTGTCTGTCTTGACTGATTGTCTGTCTGTCTTTCTTGACTGACTGTCTGTCTTCCTGTCTGTCTCGACTGACTGTCTGTCTGTATGTCTGTCTTGACTGACCGTCTTTCTGTCTGTCTTTCTTGATTAACTGACTGACTGTCTGTCTGTCTGTCTGTGCTGACTGATGGTCTGTCTGTCTGTCTTTCTTGACTGTCTGTCTGTCTGTCTGTCTGTCTATCTTGACTGACTGTTTGTCTGTCTTGACTAACTGACTGACTGTCTGTCTGTCTGTCTGTTTGTGTTGAATGAATGTCGGTCTGTCTTGACTGAATGTCTGTCTGTCTGTCTGTCTTGACTGACTGTCTGTCTGTCTTTCTTGACTAACTGACTGACTGTCTGACTTGACTAACTTACGACTGTCTGTCTGTGTTTATTGACTGTCTGTCTGTCTGTCTTGACTGACTGTCGGTCTGTCTTGACTGAATGTCTGTCTGTCTGTCTGTCTTGACTGACTGTCTGTCTGTCTTTCTTGACTAACTGACTGACTGTCTGTCTGTCTGTTTGTCTTGAGTGACTGTCTGTCTGTCTTTCCGTCTTGACTGTCTGTCTGTCTGTTTTGACCGACTGTCTGTCTGTCTGTCTGTCTTGACTGACTGTCTGTCTGTATGTCTGTCTTGACTGACTGTCTGTCTGTCTGTCTAGACTAACTGACTGACTGTCTGTCTGTCTGTCTGTGTTGACTGACGGTCTGTCTGTATGTCTGTCTTGACTGTCTGTCTGTCTTGACTGATTGTCTGTCTGTCTGTCTTGACTGACTGTCTGTCTGTATGTATGTCATGACTGACTGTCTGTCTGTCTGTCTGTCTGACTGTCTGTGTTGACTGATGGTCTGTCTGTCTGTCTGTCTTGACTGTCTGTCTGTCTCGACTGTCTTTCTGTCTGTCTGTCTTGACTGACTGTTTGTCTGTCTTGACTAACTGGCTGACTCTCTGTCTGTCTGTCTGTTTTTGTTGACTGACTGTCTGTCTGTCTTGACTAACTGACTGACTGTCTGTCTGTCTGTTTTGACTGAATGCCTGCATGTCTGTCCTGACTGACTGTCTGTCTGTCTGTCTTGAATGACTGTCTGTCTGTCTTGACTGAATGTCTGTCTGTCTGTCTCGACTGACTGTTTGTCTGTCTGTCTGTCTGTCTAGACAAACTGACTGACTGTCTGTCTGTCTGTCTGTGTTGACTGCCTGTCTGCCTGTCTGTCTTGACTGACTGTCTGTCTGTATGTCTGTCTTGACTGACTGTCTGTCTGTCTGTCTTTCTTAACTAACTGACTGACTGTTTGCCTGTCTGTCTGTGTTGACTGATGGTCTGTCCGTCTGTCTGTTTGTCTGTCTGTCTGTCTGTCTAGACTGACTGTCTGTCTGTCTTTCTGTCTTGACCGACTGTCTGTTTGTCTTGACCGATGTCTGTCTGTTTGTCTTGACTGACTGTCTGTCTGTCTGTCTTGACTGACTGTCTGTCTGTCTGTCTGCTTTGACTGACTGTCTGTATGTCTGTCCTGACTGTCTGTCTGTCTTGACTGACTGTCGGTCTGTCTTGACTGAATGTCTGTCTGTCTGTCTGTCTTAACTGACTGTCTGTCTGTCTGTCTGTCTTGACTAACTGACTGTCTGTCTGTCTGTCTGTGTGGACTTACTGTCTGTTTGTCTTGACTGACTGTCTGTCTGTCTTGACTGACTGTCTGTCTGTCTGTCTGCTTGACCGATTGTCTGTCTGTTTGTCTGTCTTGACTGACTGTCTGTCTGTCTGTCTGAGTGTCTGTCTGTCTGTCTGTCTTGACTAACTGGCTGACTGTCTGTCTGTCTTGACTGACTGTCTGTCTGTATGTCTGTCTGTCTGTCTGTCTGTGCTTACTGACCTACTAACTCTTGTCTGTCTTGACTGACTGTCTGTCCGTCTTGACTGACTGTCTGTCTGTCTTGACTGACTGTCTTTCTGTCTTGACTGACTGTCTGTCTGTCTGGACTGACTGTCTGTTTGTCTGTCTGTCTGTCTGTCTTGACTGACTGTCTGTCTGTCTGTCTGTCTTGACTAACTGGCTAACTGTCTGTGTGTCTGTCTGTGTTGACTGACTGTCTCTCTGTCTTGACTAACTGACTGACTGTCTGTCTGTCTGTTTGTCTTGACTGACTGTCTGTCTGTCTGTTTGTCTTGACTGACTTTCTGTCTGTCTGTCTTGACTGACTGTCGGTCTCTCTTGACTGAATGTCTGTCTGTCTGTCTGTCTTGACTGACTGTCTGTCTGTCTGTCTGTGTGGACCTACTGTCTGTTTGTCTGTTTGTCTTGACTGACTGTCTGTCTGTCTTGACTGACTGTATTTCTGTCTGACTGCTTGACCGATTGTCTGTCTGTTTGTCTGTCTTGACTGACTGTCTGTCTGTCTGTCTGTCTGTCTTGACTGAGTGTCTGTCTGTCTGTCTGTCTTGACTGACTGGCTGACTGTCTGTCTGTCTTGACTGACTGTCTGTCTGTATGTCTGTCTGTCTTTCTGTCCGTCTTGACTGACTGTCTGTCTGTCTGTCTGTCTTGACTGACTGTCTGTCTTTCTTTACTGACTGTCTGTCTGTCTGTTTGTCTGTCTTGACGGACTGTCTGTCTGTCTGACTGTCTGTCTGTCTGTCTGTCTTGACTGACTGTTTATCTTTCTTGACTAACTGACTGACTGTCTGTCTGTCTGTCTGTTTTTAATGACTGACTGTCTGTCAGTCTTGACTAACTGACTGACTGTCTGTCTTTCTGTTTTGACTGAATGTCTGTATTTCTGTCCTGACTGACTGTCTGTCTTTCTGTCTTGACTAACTGACTGACTGTCTGTCTGTCTGTTTTGACTGAATGTCTGTATGTCTGTCCTGACTGACTGTCTGTCTGTCTGTCTTGACCGACTGTCTGTCTGTCTGTCTGTCTTGACTGACTATCTGTCTGTCTGTCTGTCTTGACCGACTGTCTGTCTGTTTGTCTTGACTGACTGTCTGTCTGTCTGTCTTGACTGACTGTCTGTCTGTCTTGACTGACTGTCTGTCTTTCTTTACTGACTGTCTGTCTGTCTGTTTGTCTGTCTTGACGGACTGTCTGTCTGTCTGACTGTCTGTCTGTCTGTCTGTCTATACTGACTGTTTGTCTGTCTTGACTAACTAACTGTCTGTTTTTGTTTACTGACTGTCTGTCTGTCTTGACTAACTGACTGACTGTCTGTCTGTCTGATTTGACTGAATGTCTGTATGTCTGTCCTGACTGACTGTCTGTCTGTCTGTCTTGACCGACTGTCTGTCTGTCTGTCTGTCTTGACTGACTGTCTGTCTGTCTGTCTGTCTTGACCGACTGTCTGTCTGTTTGTCTTGACTGACTGTCTTTCTGTCCGTCTTGACTGACTGTCTGTCTGTCTGTCTGTCTTGACTGACTGTCTGTCTTTCTTTACTGACTGTCTGTCTGTCTGTTTGTCTGTCTTGACGGACTGTCTGTCTGTCTGACTGTCTGTCTGTCTGTCTGTCTATACTGACTGTTTGTCTGTCTTGACTAACTAACTGTCTGTTTTTGTTGACTGACTGTCTGTCTGTCTTGACTAACTGACTGACTGTCTGTTTTGACTGAATGTCTGTATGACTGTCCTGACTGACTGTCTGTCTGTCTGTCTTGAATGACTGTCTGTCTGTCTTGACTGAATGTCTGTCTGTTTGTCTGTCTGTCTTTCTGTCTAGACAAACTGACTGACTGTCTGTCTGTCTGTCTGTGTTGACTGACGGTCTGCCTGTATGTCTGTCATGACTGTTTGTCTGTCTTGACTGATTGTCTGTCTGTCTGTCTTGACTGACTGTCTGTCTGTCTGTCTGTCTGTCTGTCTTGACTGACTGTCTGTCTGTATGTCTGTCTTGACTGACTTTCTGTCTGTCTGTCTTTCTTGACTAACTGACTGACTGTCTGTCTGTCTGTCTGTGTTGACTGATGGTCTGTCCGTCTGTCTGTCTTGACTGACTGTCTGTCTGTCTTTCTGTCTTGACTGACTGTCTGTCTGTCTTGACCGACAGTCTGTCGGTTTGTCTTGACTGACTGTCTGTCTGTCTGTCTGTATGTCTGTCTTGACTGACTGTCTGTATGTCTGTCCTCACTGACTGTCTGTCTGTCTGTCTTGACTGACTGTCGGTCTGTCTTGACTGAATGTCTGTCTGTCTGTCTGTCTGTCTTGACTGACTGTCTGTCTGTCTGTCTGTCTTGACTAACTGACTGACTGTCTGTCTGTCTGTCTGTGTGGACTTACTGTCAATTTGTCTGTTTGTCTTGACTGACTGTCGGTCTTTCTGTCTGTCTGTCTAGACTAACTGACTGACTGTCTGTCTGTCTGTTTGTGTTGACTGACGGTCTGTCTGTCTGTCTGTCTGTCTTGACTGTCTGTCTGTCTTGACTGACTGTCTGTCTGTCTGTCTTGACTGACTGTCTGTCTGTCTGTCCGTCTGTCTGTCTGTCTTGACTGACTGTCTGTCTGTCTTGACTGACTGTCTGTCTGTCTTGACTGACAGTACTGTCTGTCTGTCTGTATGTCTGTCTTGACTGACTATATGTCTGTCTGTCTGTATTGACTGACTGTCTGTCTGTCTGTCTGTCTTGACTAACTGGCTAACTGTCTATCTGTCTGTCTTGACTAACTGACTGACTGTCTGTCTGTCTGTTTGTCTTGACTGACTGTCTGTCTGTCTGACCGTCTTGACTGTCTGTCTGTCTGTCTTGACCGACTGTCTGTCTGTCTTTCTGTCTTGACTGACTGTCTGTCTGTATGTCTGTCTTGACTGACTGTCTGTCTGTCTGTCTGTCTGTCTAGACTAACTGACTGACTGTCTGTGTTGACTGACGGTCTGTCTGTATGTCTGTCTTGACTGTCTGTCTGTCATGACTGATTGTCTGTCTGTCTGTCTTGACTGACTGTCTCTGTGTTGACTGATATTCTGTCTGTCTGTCTGTCTTGACTGTCTGTCTGTCTCGACTGTCTGTTTGTGTTTACTGACTGTCTGTTTGTCTGTCTTGACGGACTGTCTGTCTCTCTGACTGTCTGTCTGTCTTGACTGACTGTTTGTCTGTCTTGACTAACTGACTGACTGTCTGTCTGTTTTTGTTGACTGACTGTCTGTCTGTCTGTTTTGACTGATTGTCTGTCTGTCTGTCTTGACTGTCTGTCTGTCTCGACTGTCTGTCTGTCTGTCTGTCTGTCTGTCTTGACTGACTATTTGTCTGTCTTGAATAACTGACTGACTATCTGTCTGTTTGTCTGTTTGTGTTGACTGACTGTCTGTCTGTCTGTCTGTTTTTAATGACTGACTGTCTGTCAGTCTTGACTAACTGACTGACTGTCTGTCTTTCTGTTTTGACTTAATGTCTGTCCTGACTGACTGTCTGTCTGTCTGTCTTGACTAACTGACTGACTGTCTGTCTGTCTGTTTTGACTGAATGTCTGTATGTCTGTCCTGACTGACTGTCTGTCTGTCTGTCTTGACCGACTGTCTGTCTGTCTGTCTGTCTTGACTGACTGTCTGTCTGTCTGTCTGTCTTGACCGACTGTCTGTCTGTTTGTCTTGACTGACTGTCTGTCTGTCTGTCTTGACTGACTGTCTGTCTGTCTGTCTGTCTTGACTGACTGTCTGTCTTTCTTTACTGACTGTCTGTCTGTCTGTTTGTCTGTCTTGACGGACTGTCTGTCTGTCTGACTGTCTGTCTGTCTGTCTGTCTATACTGACTGTTTGTCTGTCTTGACTAACTATCTGTCTGTTTTTGTTGACTGACTGTCTGTCTGTCTTGACTAACTGACTGACTGTCTGTCTGTCTGTCTGATTTGACTGAATGTCTGTATGTCTGTCCTGACTGACTGTCTGTCTGTCTGTCTTGACCGACTGTCTGTCTGTCTGTCTGTCTTGACTGACTGTCTGTCTGTCTGTCTGTCTTAAACGACTGTCTGTCTGTTTGTCCTGACTGACTGTCTTTCTGTCCGTCTTTACTGACTGTCTGTCTGTCTGTCTGTCTTGACTTACTGTCTGTTTGTCTGTCGGTCTTGACTGACTGTCTGCCTGTCTGTCTGTCTTGACTGACTGTCTGTCTGTCTGTCTGTCTTGACTGACTGTCTGTCTGTCCGTCTGTCTGTCTGTCTGTCTTGACTGACTGTCTGTCTCTCTGTCTGTCTTGACTGACTGTCTGTCTGTCTGTCTGTCTTGACTGACTGTCTGTCTGTCTGTCTGTCTTGACTGAATGTCTGTCTGTCTGTCTGTCTGTCTAGACTAACTGACTGACTGCCTGTCTGTCTGTCTGTGTTGACTGACGGTCTGTCTGTCTGTCTGTCTGTCTTGACTGTCTGTCTGTCTTGACTGTCTGTCTGTCTTGACTGACTGTCTGTCTGTCTGTCTGTCTTGACTGACTGTCTGTCTGTCTGTCTGTGTTGACTGATGGTCTGTCTGTATGTCTGTCTTGACTCTCTGTCTGTCTTGACTGATTGTCTGTCTGTCTGTCTTGACTGACTGTCTGTCTGTCTGTCTGTCTGTCTTGACTGACTGTCTGTCTGTATGTCTGTCATGACTGACTGTCTGTCTGTCTGTCTTTCTTGACTAACTGACTGACTGTCTGTCTGACTGTCTGTCTGTCTGTCTGTGTTGACTGATGGTCTGTCTGTCTGTCTGTCTTGACTGTCTGTCTGTCTCGACTGTCTGTCTGTCTGTCTGTCTGTCTTGACTGACTGTTTATCTTTCTTGACTAACTGACTGACTGTCTGTCTGTCTGTCTGTTTTTAATGACTGACTGTCTGTCAGTCTTGACTAACTGACTGACTGTCTGTCTTTCTGTTTTGACTGAATGTCTGTATGTCTGTCCTGACTGACTGTCTGTCTGTCTGTCTTGACTAACTGACTGACTGTCTGTCTGTCTGTTTTGACTGAATGTCTGTATGTCTGTCCTGACTGACTGTCTGTCTGTCTGTCTTGACTAACTGACTGACTGTCTGTCTGTCTGTTTTGACTGAATGTCTGTATGTCTGTCCTGACTGACTGTCTGTCTGTCTGTCTTGACCGACTGTCTGTCTGTCTGTCTGTCTTGACTGACTGTCTGTCTGTCTGTCTGTCTTGACCGACTATCTGTCTGTTTGTCTTGACTGACTGTCTGTCTGTCTGTCTTGACTGACTGTCTGTCTGTCTGTCTGTCTTGACTGACTGTCTGTCTTTCTTTACTGACTGTCTGTCTGTCTGTTTGTCTGTCTTGACGGACTGTCTGTCTGTTTGTCTGTTTGTCTTGACTGACTGTCTGTCTTCTCTTGACTGACTGTATGTCTGTCTGTCTGCTTGACCGACTGTTTGTCTGTTTGTCTGTCTTGACTGACTGTCTGTCTGTCTGTCTTGACTGAGTGACTGACTGTCTGTCTGTCTTTCTGTGTTGACTGACTGTCTGTCTGCCTTGACTAACTGACTGACTGTCTGTCGGTCTGTCTGTCTTGAATGACTGTCTGTCTGTCTTGACTGAATATCTGACTGTCTGTCTGTCTGTCTGTCTGTCTTGACTGACTGTCTGTCTGTATGTCTGTCTTGACTGACTGTCTGTCTGTCTGTCTGTCTTTCTTGACTAACTGACTGACTGTCTGTCTGTCTGTCTGTGTGTCTGTCTTGACTGTCTGTCTGTCTTGACTGATTGTCTGTCTGTCTTACTTGACTGACTGTCTGTCTTCCTGTCTGTCTCGACTGACTGTCTGTCTGTATGTCTGTCTTGACTGACCGTCTTTCTGTCTGTCTTTCTTGATTAACTGACTGACTGTCTGACTGTCTGTCTGTGCTGACTGATGGTCTGTCTGTCTGTCTTTCTTGACTGTCTGTCTGTCTGTCTGTCTGTCTATCTTGACTGACTGTTTGTCTGTCTTGACTAACTGACTGACTGTCTGTCTGTCTGTCTGTTTGTGTTGAATGAATGTCGGTCTGTCTTGACTGAATGTCTGTCTGTCTGTCTGTCTTGACTGACTGTCTGTCTGTCTTGACTGAATGTCTGTCTGTCTTAACTGACTGTCTACTAACTCTCTGTCTGTCTGTCTGTCTTGACTTACTGTCTGTTTGTCTGTCGGTCTTGACTGACTGTCTGCCTGTCTGTCTGTCTTGACTGACTGTCTGTCTGTCTGTCTGTCTTGACTGACTGTCTGTCTGTCTGTCTGTCTGTCTGTCTGTCTTGACTGACTGTCTGTCTGTCTGTCTGTCTTGACTGACTGTCTGTCTGTCTGTCTGTCTTGACTGACTGTCTGTCTGTCTGTCTGTCTGTCTAGACTAACTGACTGACTGTCTGTCTGTCTGTTTGTGTTGACTGACTGTCTGCCTGTATGTCTGTCATGACTGTTTGTCTGTCTTGACTGATTGTCTGTCTGCCTGTCTTGACTGACTGTCTGTCTGTCTGTCTGTCTTGACTGACTGTCTGTCTGTATGTCTGTCTTGACTGACTGTCTGTCTGTCTGTCTTTCTTAACTAACTGACTGACTGTTTGCCTGTCTGTCTGTGTTGACTGATGGTCTGTCCGTCTGTCTGTATGTCTGTCTGTCTGTCTGTCTAGACTGACTGTCTGTCTGTCTTTCTGTCTTGACCGACTGTCTGTCTGTCTTGACCGATGTCTGTCTGTTTGTCTTGACTGACTGTCTGTCTGTCTGTCTTGACTGACTGTCTGTCTGTCTGTCTGTCTGTCTTGACTAACTGACTGTCTGTCTGTCTGTCTGTGTGGACTTACTGTCTGTTTGTCTTGACTGACTGTCTGTCTGTCTTGACTGACTGTCTGTCTGTCTGTCTGCTTGACCGATTGTCTGTCTGTTTGTCTGTCTTGACTGACTGTCTGTCTGTCTGTCTGTCTGTCTTGACTGAGTGTCTGTCTGTCTGTCTGTCTTGACTAACTGGCTGACTGTCTGTCTGTCTTGACTGACTGTCTGTCTGTATGTCTGTCTGTCTGTCTGTCTGTCTGTCTGTGCTTACAGACCTACTAACTCTTGTCTGTCTTGACTGACTGTCTGTCTGTCTTGACTGACTGTCTGTCTGTCTTGACTGACTGTCTTTCTGTCTTGACTGACTGTCTGTCTGTCTGGACTGACTGTCTGTTTGTCTGTCTGTCTGTCTGTCTTGACTGACTGTCTGTCTGTCTGTCTGTCTTGACTAACTGGCTAACTGTCTGTGTGTCTGTCTGTGTTGACTGACTGTCTCTCTGTCTTGACTAACTGACTGACTGTCTGTCTGTCTGTTTGTCTTGACTGACTGTCTGTCTGTCTGTTTGTCTTGACTGACTGTCTGTCTGTCTGTCTTGACTCACTGTCGGTCTCTCTTGACTGAATGTCTGTCTGTCTGTCTGTCTTGACTGACTGTCTGTCTGTCTGTCTGTCTTGACTAACTGACTGACTGTCTGTCTGTCTGTCTGTGTGGACCTACTGTCTGTTTGTCTGTTTGTCTTGACTGACTGTCTGTCTGTCTTGACTGACTGTATGTCTGTCAGACTGCTTGACCGATTGTCTGTCTGTTTGTCTGTCTTGACTGACTTTCTGTCTGTCTGTCTGTCTGTCTTGACTGAGTGTCTGTCTGTCTTTCTGTCTTGACTGACTGGCTGACTGTCTGTCTGTCTTGACTGACTGTCTGTCTGTATGTCTGTCTGTCTGTCTGTCTGTCTGTCTGTGCTTACTGACCTACTAACTCTCTGTCTGTCTGTCTGTCTTGACTTACTGTCTGTTTGTCTGTCGGTCTTGACTGACTGTCTGCCTGTCTGTCTGTCTTGACTGACTGTCTGTCTGTCTGTCTGTCTTGACTGACTGTCTGTCTGTCCGTCTGTCTGTCTGTCTGTCTTGACTGACTGTCTGTCTCTCTGTCTGTCTTGACTGACTGTCTGTCTGTCTGTCTGTGTTGACTGATGGTCTGTCTGTCTGTCTGTCTTGACTGTCTGTCTGTCTCGACTGTCTGTCTGTCTGTCTGTCTGTCTTGACTGACTGTTTATCTTTCTTGACTAACTGACTGACTGTCTGTCTGTCTGTCTGTTTTTAATGACTGACTGTCTGTCAGTCTTGACTAACTGACTGACTGTCTGTCTTTCTGTTTTGACTGAATGTCTGTATGTCTGTCCTGACTGACTGTCTGTCTGTCTGTCTTGACTAACTGACTGACTGTCTGTCCGTCTGTTTTGACTGAATGTCTGTATGTCTGTCCTGACTGACTGTCTGTCTGTCTGTCTTGACTAACTGACTGACTGTCTGTCTGTCTGTTTTGACTGAATGTCTGTATGTCTGTCCTGACTGACTGTCTGTCTGTCTGTCTTGACCGACTGTCTGTCTGTCTGTCTGTCTTGACTGACTGTCTGTCTGTCTGTCTGTCTTGACCGACTATCTGTCTGTTTGTCTTGACTGACTGTCTGTCTGTCTGTCTTGACTGACTGTCTGTCTGTCTGTCTGTCTTGACTGACTGTCTGTCTTTCTTTACTGACTGTCTGTCTGTCTGTTTGTCTGTCTTGACGGACTGTCTGTCTGTCTGTCTGTTTGGACTTACTGTCTGTTTGTCTGTTTGTCTTGACTGACTGTCTGTCTTCTCTTGACTGACTGTATGTCTGTCTGTCTGCTTGACCGACTGTTTGTCTGTTTGTCTGTCTTGACTGACTGTCTGTCTGTCTGTCTTGACTGAGTGACTGACTGTCTGTCTGTCTTTCTGTGTTGACTGACTGTCTGTCTGCCTTGACTAACTGACTGACTGTCTGTCGGTCTGTCTGTCTTGAATGACTGTCTGTCTGTCTTGACTGAATATCTGACTGTCTGTCTGTCTGTCTGTCTGTCTTGACTGACTGTCTGTCTGTATGTCTGTCTTGACTGACTGTCTGTCTGTCTGTCTGTCTTTCTTGACTAACTGACTGACTGTCTGTCTGTCTGTCTGTGTGTCTGTCTTGACTGTCTGTCTGTCTTGACTGATTGTCTGTCTGTCTTTCTTGACTGACTGTCTGTCTTCCTGTCTGTCTCGACTGACTGTCTGTCTGTATGTCTGTCTTGACTGACCGTCTTTCTGTCTGTCTTTCTTGATTAACTGACTGACTGTCTGTCTGTCTGTCTGTGCTAACTGATGGTCTGTCTGTCTGTCTTTCTTGACTGTCTGTCTGTCTGTCTGTCTGTCTATCTTGACTGACTGTTTGTCTGTCTTGACTAACTGACTGACTGTCTGTCTGTCTGTCTGTTTGTGTTGAATGAATGTCGGTCTGTCTTGACTGAATGTCTGTCTGTCTGTCTGTCTTGACTGACTGTCTGTCTGTCTTTCTTGACTAACTGACTGACTGTCTGACTTGACTAACTTACGACTGTCTGTCTGTGTTTATTGACTGTCTGTCTGTCTGTCTTGACTGACTGTCGGTCTGTCTTGACTGAATGTCTGTCTGTCTGTCTGTCTTGACTGACTGTCTGTCTGTCTTTCTTGACTAACTGACTGACTGTCTGTCTGTCTGTTTGTCTTGAGTGACTGTCTGTCTGTCTTTCCGTCTTGACTGTCTGTCTGTCTGTTTTGACCGACTGTCTGTCTGTCTGTCTGTCTTGACTGACTGTCTGTCTGTATGTCTGTCTTGACTGACTGTCTGTCTGTCTGTCTAGACTAACTGACTGACTGTCTGTCTGTCTGTCTGTGTTGACTGACGGTCTGTCTGTATGTCTGTCTTGACTGTCTGTCTGTCTTGACTGATTGTCTGTCTGTCTGTCTTGACTGACTGTCTGTCTGTATGTATGTCATGACTGACTGTCTGTCTGTCTGTCTTTCTTGACTAACTGACTGACTGTCTGTCTGACTGTCTGTCTGACTGTCTGTGTTGACTGATGGTCTGTCTGTCTGTCTGTCTTGACTGTCTGTCTGTCTTGACTGACTGTCTGTCTGTCTGTCTGCTTGACCGATTGTCTGTCTGTTTGTCTGTCTTGACTGACTGTCTGTCTGTCTGTCTGAGTGTCTGTCTGTCTGTCTGTCTTGACTAACTGGCTGACTGTCTGTCTGTCTTGACTGACTGTCTGTCTGTATGTCTGTCTGTCTGTCTGTCTGTGCTTACTGACCTACTAACTCTTGTCTGTCTTGACTGACTGTCTGTCCGTCTTGACTGACTGTCTGTCTGTCTTGACTGACTGTCTTTCTGTCTTGACTGACTGTCTGTCTGTCTGGACTGACTGTCTGTTTGTCTGTCTGTCTGTCTGTCTTGACTGACTGTCTGTCTGTCTGTCTGTCTTGACTAACTGGCTAACTGTCTGTGTGTCTGTCTGTGTTGACTGACTGTCTCTCTGTCTTGACTAACTGACTGACTGTCTGTCTGTCTGTTTGTCTTGACTGACTGTCTGTCTGTCTGTTTGTCTTGACTGACTGTCTGTCTGTCTGTCTTGACTGACTGTCGGTCTCTCTTGACTGAATGTCTGTCTGTCTGTCTGTCTTGACTGACTGTCTGTCTGTCTGTCTGTCTGTCTTGACTAACTGACTGACTGTCTGTCTGTCTGTCTGTGTGGACCTACTGTCTGTTTGTCTGTTTGTCTTGACTGACTGTCTGTCTGTCTTGACTGACTGTATTTCTGTCTGACTGCTTGACCGATTGTCTGTCTGTTTGTCTGTCTTGACTGACTGTCTGTCTGTCTGTCTGTCTGTCTTGACTGAGTGTCTGTCTGTCTGTCTGTCTTGACTGACTGGCTGACTGTCTGTCTGTCTTGACTGACTGTCTGTCTGTATGTCTGTCTGTCTTTCTGTCCGTCTTGACTGACTGTCTGTCTGTCTGTCTTGACTGACTGTCTGTCTGTCTGTCTGTCTGTCTTGACTAACTGACTGACTGTCTGTCTGTCTGTCTGTGTGGACCTACTGTCTGTTTGTCTGTTTGTCTTGACTGACTGTCTGTCTGTCTTGACTGACTGTATTTCTGTCTGACTGCTTGACCGATTGTCTGTCTGTTTGTCTGTCTTGACTGACTGTCTGTCTGTCTGTCTGTCTGTCTTGACTGAGTGTCTGTCTGTCTGTCTGTCTAGACTAACTGACTGACTGTCTGTGTTGACTGACGGTCTGTCTGTATGTCTGTCTTGACTGTCTGTCTGTCATGACTGATTGTCTGTCTGTCTGTCTTGACTGACTGTCTCTGTGTTGACTGATATTCTGTCTGTCTGTCTGTCTTGACTGTCTGTCTGTCTCGACTGTCTGTTTGTGTTTACTGACTGTCTGTTTGTCTGTCTTGACGGACTGTCTGTCTCTCTGACTGTCTGTTTGTCTTGACTGACTGTTTGTCTGTCTTGACTAACTGACTGACTGTCTGTCTGTTTTTGTTGACTGACTGTCTGTCTGTCTGTTTTGACTGATTGTCTGTCTGTCTGTCTTGACTGTCTGTCTGTCTCGACTGTCTGTCTGTCTGTCTGTCTGTCTGTCTTGACTGACTATTTGTCTGTCTTGAATAACTGACTGACTATCTGTCTGTTTGTCTGTTTGTGTTGACTGACTGTCTGTCTGTCTGTCTGTTTTTAATGACTGACTGTCTGTCAGTCTTGACTAACTGACTGACTGTCTGTCTTTCTGTTTTGACTTAATGTCTGTCCTGACTGACTGTCTGTCTGTCTGTCTTGACTAACTGACTGACTGTCTGTCTGTCTGTTTTGACTGAATGTCTGTATGTCTGTCCTGACTGACTGTCTGTCTGTCTGTCTTGACCGACTGTCTGTCTGTCTGTCTGTCTTGAATGACTGTCTGTCTGTCTGTCTGTCTTGACCGACTGTCTGTCTGTTTGTCTTGACTGACTGTCTGTCTGTCTGTCTTGACTGACTGTCTGTCTGTCTGTCTGTCTTGACTGACTGTCTGTCTTTCTTTACTGACTGTCTGTCTGTCTGTTTGTCTGTCTTGACGGACTGTCTGTCTGTCTGACTGTCTGTCTGTCTGTCTGTCTATACTGACTGTTTGTCTGTCTTGACTAACTATCTGTCTGATTTTGTTGACTGACTGTCTGTCTGTCTTGACTAACTGACTGACTGTCTGTCTTTCTGTCTGATTTGACTGAATGTCTGTATGTCTGTCCTGACTGACTGTCTGTCTGTCTGTCTTGACCGACTGTTTGTCTGTCTGTCTGTCTTGACTGACTGTCTGTCTGTCTGTCTGTCTTAAACGACTGTCTGTCTGTTTGTCCTGACTGACTGTCTTTCTGTCCGTCTTTACTGACTGTCTGTCTGTCTGTCTGTCTTGACTGACTGTCTGTCTTTCTTTACTGACTGTCTGTCTGTCTGTTTGTCTGTCTTGACGGACTGTCTGTCTGTCTGACTGTCTGTCTGTCTGTCTGTCTGTCTAGACTAACTGACTGACTGTCTGTGTTGACTGACGGTCTGTCTGTATGTCTGTCTTGACTGTCTGTCTGTATGACTGATTGTCTGTCTGTCTGTCTTGACTGACTGTCTCTGTGTTGACTGATATTCTGTCTGTCTGTCTGTCTTGACTGTCTGTCTGTCTCGATTGTCTCTTTGTGTTTACTGACTGTCTGTCTGTCTGTTTGTCTGTCTTGACGGACTGTCTGTCTCTCTGACTGTCTGTCTGTCTTGACTGACTGTTTGTCTGTCTTGACTAACTGACTGACTGTCTGTCTGTCTGTCTGTTTTTGTTGACTGACTGTCTGTCTGTCTTGATTAACTGACTGACTGTCTGTCTGTCTGTTTTGACTGAATGCCTGTATGTCTGTCCTGACTGACTGTCTGTCTTGAATGACTGTCTGTCTGTCTTGACTGAATGTCTGTCTGTCTGTCTGTCTCGACTGACTGTCTTGACTAACTGACTGACTGTCTGCCTGTCTGTCTGTGTTGACTGATGGTCTGTCCGTCTGTCTGTCTGTCTGTCTGTCTAGACTGACTGTCTGTCTGTCTTTCTGTCTTGACCGACTGTCTGTCTGTCTTGACCGACTGTCTGTCTGTTTGTCTTGACTGACTGTCTGTCTGTTTGTCTTGACTGACTGTCTGTATGTCTGTCCTGACTGTCTGTCTGTCTGTCTGTCTTGACTGACTGTCGGTCTGTCTTGACTGAATATCTGTCTGTCTGTCTGTCTTGACTGACTGTCTGTCTGTCTCACTGTCTTGACTAACTGACTGTCTTGACTAACTGACTGTCTGTCTGTCTGTCTGTGTGGACTTACTGTCTGTTTATCTGTTTGTCTTGACTGACTGTCTGTCTGTCTTGAATGACTGTCTGTCTGTCTGTCTGCTTGACTGATTGTATGTCTGTTTGTCTGTCTTGACTGACTGTCTGTCTGTCTGTCTTGACTGAGTGTCTGTCTGTCTGTCTGTCTTGACTAACTGGCTGACTGTCTGTCTGTCTTGACTGACTGTCTGTCTGTATGTCTGTCTGTCTGTCTGTCTGTCTGTCTTGACTGACTGTCTGTCTTGACTGACTGTCTGTCTTGACTGACTGTCTGTCTTGACTGACTGTCTGTCTTGACTGACTGTCTGTCTGTCTGTCTGTCTGTCTTGATTGACTGTCTGTCTGTCTGTCTGTCTTGACTGACTGTCTGTCTGTCTGTCTGTCTGTCTAGACAAACTGACTGACTGTCTGTCTGTCTGTCTGTGTTGACTGACGGTCTGTCTGTCTATCTGTCTTGACTGACTGTTTGTCTGTCTTGACTAACTGACAGACTGTCTGTCTGTCTGTCTGTCTGTTTGTGTTGAATGAATGTCTGTCTGTCTTGACTAACTGACGACTGTCTGTCTGTGTTTACTGACTGTCTGTCTGTCTGTCTTGACTGGCTGTCTGACTGTCTTGACTGACTGTCTGTTTGTCTGTTTGTCTTGACTGACTGAATGACTGTCTGTCTGTCTGTCTGTATTGACTGACTGTCTGTCTGTCTGTCTGTCTTGACTGACTGTCTGTCTGTCATGACTGACTGTCTGTCTGTCTTGACTGACTGTCTTTCTGTCTTGACTGACTGTCTGTCTGTCTGGACTGACTGTCTGTTTGTCTGTCTGTCTGTCTGTCTTGACTGACTGTCTGTCTGTCTGTCTGTCTTGACTAACTGGCTAACTGTCTGTCTGTGTTGACTGACTGTCTCTCTGTCTTGACTAACTGACTGACTGTCTGTCTGTCTGTTTTTCTTGACTGACTGTCTGTCTGTCTGTTTGTCTTGACTGACTGTCTGTCTTGACAGAATGTCTGTCTGTCTTGACTGACTGTCTGTATGTCTGTCCTGACTGACTGTCTGTCTGTCTGTCTGTCTGTCTTGACTGACTGTCGGTCTGTCTTGACTGAATGTCTGTCTGTCTGTCTGTCTTGACTGACTTTCTGTCTGTCTGTCTGTCTTGACTAACTTACTGACTGTCTGTCTGTGTGGACCTACTGTCTGTTTGTCTGTTTGTCTTGACTGACTGTCTGTCTGTCTTGACTGACTGTATGTCTGTCTGACTGCTTGACCGATTGTCTGTCTGTTTGTCTGTCTTGACTGACTGTCTGTCTGTCTGTCTGTCTGTCTTGACTGAGTGTCTGTCTGTCTGTCTGTCTTGACTGACTGGCTGACTGTCTGTCTGTCTTGACTGACTGGCTGTCTGTATGTCTGTCTGTCTGTCTGTCTGTGCTTACTGACCTACTAACTACTCTTGACTGACTGTCTGTCTGTCTTGACTTACTGTCTGTTTGTCTGTCGGTCTTGACTGACTGTCTGCCTGTCTGTCTGTCTTGACTGACTGTCTGTCTGTCTGTCTGTCTTGACTGACTGTCTGTCTGTCTGTCTGTCTTGACTGACTGTCTGTCTTTCTTTACTGACTGTCTGTCTGTCTGTTTGTCTGTCTTGACGGACTGTCTGTCTGTCTGACTGTCTGTCTGTCTGTCTGTCTATACTGACTGTTTGTCTGTCTTGACTAACTAACTGTCTGTTTTTGTTGACTGACTGTCTGTCTGTCTTGACTAACTGACTGACTGTCTGTCTGTCTGATTTGACTGAATGTCTGTATGTCTGTCCTGACTGACTGTCTGTCTGTCTGTCTTGACCGACTGTCTGTCTGTCTGTCTGTCTTGACTGACTGTCTGTCTGTCTGTCTGTCTTGACCGACTGTCTGTCTGTTTGTCTTGACTGACTGTCTTTCTGTCCGTCTTGACTGACTGTCTGTCTGTCTGTCTGTCTTGACTGACTGTCTGTCTTTCTTTACTAACTGTCTGTCTGTCTGTTTGTCTGTCTTGACGGACTGTCTGTCTGTCTGACTGTCTGTCTGTCTGTCTGTCTACACTGACTGTTTGTCTGTCTTGACTAACTAACTGTCTGTTTTTGTTGACTGACTGTCTGTCTGTCTTGACTAACTGACTGACTGTCTGTTTTGACTGAATGTCTGTATGACTGTCCTGACTGACTGTCTGTCTGTCTGTCTTGAATGACTGTCTGTCTGTCTTGACTGAATGTCTGTCTGTTTGTCTGTCTGTCTTTCTGTCTAGACAAACTGACTGACTGTCTGTCTGTCTGTCTGTGTTGACTGACGGTCTCCCTGTATGTCTGTCATGACTGTTTGTCTGTCTTGACTGATTGTCTGTCTGTCTGTCTTGACTGACTGTCTGTCTGTCTGTCTGTCTGTCTGTCTTGACTGACTGTCTGTCTGTATGTTTGTCTTGACTGACTTTCTGTCTGTCTGTCTTTCTTGACTAACTGACTGACTGTCTGTCTGTCTGTCTGTGTTGACTGATGGTCTGTCCGTCTGTCTGTCTTGACTGACTGTCTGTCTGTCTTTCTGTCTTGACTGACTGTCTGTCTGTCTTGACCGACAGTCTGTCGGTTTGTCTTGACTGACTGTCTGTCTGTATGTCTGTCTTGACTGACTGTCTGTATGTCTGTCCTGACTGACTGTCTGTCTGTCCTGTCTGACTGTCTGTCTGTGTGGACTTACTGTCTGTTTGTCTGTTTGTCTTGACTGACTGTCGGTCTTTCTGTCTGTCTGTCTAGACTAACTGACTGACTGTCTGTCTGTCTGTTTGTGTTGACTGACGGTCTGTCTGTCTGTCTGTCTGTCTTGACTGTCTGTCTGTCTTGACTGACTGTCTGTCTGTCTGTCTTGACTGACTGTCTGTCTGTCTGTCTTGACTGACTGTCTGTCTGTCTGACTGTCTGCCTGTCTGTCTGTCTGTATTTCTGTCTTGACTGACTGTCTGTCTGTCTTTCTTTCTTGACTGTCTGTCTGTCTGTTTGTCTGTCTTGACTGACTGTCTGTCTGTCTTGACTGACTGTCTGTCTGTCTTGACTGACAGTACTGTCTGTCTGTCTGTATGTCTATCTTGACTGACTATATTTCTGTCTGTCTGTCTTGACTGACTGTCTGTCTGTCTGTCTGTCTTGACTAACTGGCTAACTGTCTATCTGTCTGTCTTGACTAACTGACTGACTGTCTGTCTGTCTGTTTGTCTTGACTGACTGTCTGTCTGTCTGACCGTCTTGACTGTCTGTCTGTCTGTCTTGACCGACTGTCTGTCTGTCTTGACTGACTGTCTGTCTGTATGTCTGTCTTGACTGACTGTCTGTCTGTCTGTCTGTCTGTCTGTCTAGACTAACTGACTGACTGTTTGTGTTGACTGACGGTCTGTCTGTATGTCTGTCTTGACTGTCTGTCTGTCATGACTGATTGTCTGTCTGTCTGTCTTGACTGACTGTCTCTGTGTTGACTGATATTCTGTCTGTCTGTCTGTCTTGACTGTCTGTCTGTCTCGACTGTCTGTTTGTGTTTACTGACTGTCTGTCTGTCTGTTTGTCTGTCTTGACGGACTGTCTGTCTCTCTGACTGTCTGTCTGTCTTGACTGACTGTTTGTCTGTCTTGACTAACTGACTGACTGTCTGTCTGTCTGTCTGTTTTTGTTGACTGACTGTCTGTCTGTCTTGATTAACTGACTGACTGTCTGTCTGTCTGTTTTGACTGAATGCCTGTATGTCTGTCCTGACTGACTGTCTGTCTGTCTGTCTTGAATGACTGTCTGTCTGTCTTGACTGAATGTCTGTCTGTCTGTCTGTCTCGACTGACTGTCTTGACTAACTGACTGACTGTCTGTCTGTCTGTCTGTTTTTGTGGACTGACTGTCTGTCTGTCTTGATTAACTGACTGACTGTCTGTCTGTCTGTTTTGATTGAATGCCTGTATGTCTGTCCTGACTGACTGTCTGTCTGTCTGTCTTGAATGACTGTCTGTCTGTCTTGACTGAATGTCTGTCTGTCTGTCTGTCTCGACTGATTGTTTGTCTGTCTGTCTGTTTGTCTAGACAAACTGACTGACTGTCTGTCTGTCTGTCTTGAATGACTGTCTGTCTGTCTTGACTGAATGTCTGTCTGTCTGTCTGTCTCGACTGACTGTCTTGACTAACTGACTGACTGTCTGTCTGTCTGTCTGTTTTTGTGGACTGACTGTCTGTCTGTCTTGATTAACTGACTGACTGTCTGTCTGTCTGTTTTGATTGAATGCCTGTATGTCTGTCCTGACTGACTGTCTGTCTGTCTGTCTTGAATGACTGTCTGTCTGTCTTGACTGAATGTCTGTCTGTCTGTCTGTCTCGACTGACTGTTTGTCTGTCTGTCTGTCTGTCTAGACAAACTGACTGACTGTCTGTCTGTCTGTCTGTGTTGACTGACTGTCTGCCTGTATGTCTGTCATGTCTGTCTGCCTGTCTTGACTGACTGTCTGTCTGTCTGTCTGTCTTGACTGACTGTCTGTCTGTATGTCTGTCTTGACTGACTGTCTGTCTGTCTGTCTTTCTTAACTAACTGACTGACTGTCTGCCTGTCTGTCTGTGTTGACTGATGGTCTGTCCGTCTGTCTGTCTGTCTGTCTGTCTGTCTATCTAGACTGACTGTCTGTCTGTCTTTCTGTCTTGACCGACTGTCTGTCTGTCTTGACCGACTGTCTGTCTGTTTGTCTTGACTGACTGTCTGTCTGTTTGTCTTGACTGACTGTCTGTCTGTCTGTCTGCCTTGACTTACTGTCTGTATGTCTGTCCTGACTGTCTGTCTGTCTGTCTGTCTGTCTGTCTTGACTGACTGTCGGTCTGTCTTGACTGAATATCTGTCTGTCTGTCTGTCTTGACTGACTGTCTGTCTGTCTCACTGTCTTGACTAACTGACTGTCTGTCTGTCTGTCTGTGTGGACTTACTGTCTGTTTATCTGTTTGTCTTGACTGACTGTCTGTCTGTCTTGACTGACTGTCTGTCTGTCTGTCTGCTTGACCGATTGTATGTCTGTTTGTCTGTCTTGACTGACTGTCTGTCTGTCTGTCTGTCTGTCTTGACTGAGTGTCTGTCTGTCTGTCTGTCTTGACTAACTGGCTGACTGTCTGTCTGTCTTGACTGACTGTCTGTCTGTATGTCTGTCTGTCTGTCTGTCTGTCTGTCTTGACTGACTGTCTGTCTTGACTGACTGTCTGTCTTGACTGACTGTCTGTCTGTCTGTCTGTCTGTCTTGATTGACTGTCTGTCTGTCTGTCTGTCTTGACTGACTGTCTGTCTGTCTGTCTAGACTAACTGACTGACTGTCTGTCTGTCTGTCTGTGTTGGCTGACGGTCTGTCTGTCTATCTGTCTTGACTGACTGTTTGTCTGTCTTGACTAACTGACAGACTGTCTGTCTGTCTGTCTGTCTGTTTGTGTTGAATGAATGTCTGTCTGTCTTGACTAACTGACGACTGTCTGTCTGTGTTTACTGACTGTCTGTCTGTCTGTCTTGACTGGCTGTCTGACTGTCTTGACTGACTGTCTGTTTGTCTGTTTGTCTTGACTGACTGAATGACTGTCTGTCTGTCTGTCTGTATTGACTGACTGTCTGTCTGTCTGTCTGTCTTGACTGACTGTCTGTCTGTCATGACTGACTGTCTGTCTGTCTTGACTGACTGTCTTTCTGTCTTGACTGACTGTCTGTCTGTCTGGACTGACTGTCTGTTTGTCTGTCTGTCTGTCTGTCTTGACTGACTGTCTGTCTGTCTGTCTGTCTTGACTAACTGGCTAACTGTCTGTGTGTCTGTCTGTGTTGACTGACTGTCTCTCTGTCTTGACTAACTGACTGACTGTCTGTCTGTCTGTTTGTCTTGACTGACTGTCTGTCTGTCTGTTTGTCTTGACTGACTGTCTGTCTGTCTGTCTTGACCGAATGTCTGTCTGTCTTGACTGACTGTCTGTATGTCTGTCCTGACTGACTGTCTGTCTGTCTGTCTGTCTGTCTTGACTGACTGTCGGTCTGTCTTGACTGAATGTCTGTCTGTCTGTCTGTCTTGACTGACTTTCTGTCTGTCTGTCTGTCTTGACTAACTTACTGACTGTCTGTCGGTGTGGAACTACTGTCTGTTTGTCTGTTTGTCTTGACTGACTGTCTGTCTGTCTTGACTGACTGTATGTCTGTCTGACTGCTTGACCGATTGTCTGTCTGTTTGTCTGTCTTGACTGACTGTCTGTCTGTCTGTCTTGACTGAGTGTCTGTCTGTCTGTCTGTCTTGACTGACTGGCTGACTGTCTGTCTGTCTTGACTGACTGGCTGTCTGTATGTCTGTCTGGCTGTCTGTCTGTCTGTCTGTGCTTACTGACCTATTAACTCTCTGTCTGTCTGTCTGTCTTGACTTACTGTCTGTTTGTCTGTCGGTCTTGACTGACTGTCTGCCTGTCTGTCTGTCTTGACTGACTGTCTGTCTGTCTGTCTGTCTCGACTGACTGTTTGTCTGTCTGTCTGTCTGTCTAGACAAACTGACTGACTGTTTGTCTGTCTGTCTGTCTGTCTAGACAAACTGACTGACTGTCTGTCTGTCTGTCTGTGTTGACTGACTGTCTGCCTGTATGTCTGTCATGTCTGTCTGCCTGTCTTGACTGACTGTCTGTCTGTCTGTCTGTCTTGACTGACTGTCTGTCTGTATGTCTGTCTTGACTGACTGTCTGTCTGTCTGTCTTTCTTAACTAACTGACTGACTGTCTGCCTGTCTGTCTGTGTTGACTGATGGTCTGTCCGTCTGTCTGTCTGTCTGTCTGTCTGTCTATCTAGACTGACTGTCTGTCTGTCTTTCTGTCTTGACCGACTGTCTGTCTGTCTTGACCGACTGTCTGTCTGTTTGTCTTGACTGACTGTCTGTCTGTTTGTCTTGACTGACTGTCTGTCTGTCTGTCTGCCTTGACTGACTGTCTGTATGTCTGTCCTGACTGTCTGTCTGTCTGTCTGTCTGTCTGTCTTGACTGACTGTCGGTCTGTCTTGACTGAATATCTGTCTGTCTGTCTGTCTTGACTGACTGTCTGTCTGTCTCACTGTCTTGACTAACTGACTGTCTGTCTGTCTGTCTGTGTGGACTTACTGTCTGTTTATCTGTTTGTCTTGACTGACTGTCTGTCTGTCTTGACTGACTGTCTGTCTGTCTGTCTGCTTGACCGATTGTATGTCTGTTTGTCTGTCTTGACTGACTGTCTGTCTGTCTGTCTGTCTGTCTTGACTGAGTGTCTGTCTGTCTGTCTGTCTTGACTAACTGGCTGACTGTCTGTCTGTCTTGACTGACTGTCTGTCTGTATGTCTGTCTGTCTGTCTGTCTGTCTGTCTTGACTGACTGTCTGTCTTGACTGACTGTCTGTCTTGACTGACTGTCTGTCTGTCTGTCTGTCTGTCTTGATTGACTGTCTGTCTGTCTGTCTGTCTTGACTGACTGTCTGTCTGTCTGTCTGTCTGTCTAGACTAACTGACTGACTGTCTGTCTGTCTGTCTGTGTTGGCTGACGGTCTGTCTGTCTATCTGTCTTGACTGACTGTTTGTCTGTCTTGACTAACTGACAGACTGTCTGTCTGTCTGTCTGTCTGTTTGTGTTGAATGAATGTCTGTCTGTCTTGACTAACTGACGACTGTCTGTCTGTGTTTACTGACTGTCTGTCTGTCTGTCTTGACTGGCTGTCTGACTGTCTTGACTGAGTGTCTGTTTGTCTTGACTGACTGAATGACTGTCTGTAAGTCTGTCTGTATTGACTGACTGTCTGTCTGTCTGTCTGTCTTGACTGACTGTCTGTCTGTCATGACTGACTGTCTGTCTGTCTTGACTGACTGTCTTTCTGTCTTGACTGACTGTCTGTCTGTCTGGACTGACTGTCTGTTTGTCTGTCTGTCTGTCTGTCTTGACTGACTGTCTGTCTGTCTGTCTGTCTTGACTAACTGGCTAACTGTCTGTGTGTCTGTCTGTGTTGACTGACTGTCTCTCTGTCTTGACTAACTGACTGACTGTCTGTCTGTCTGTTTGTCTTGACTGACTGTCTGTCTGTCTGTTTGTCTTGACTGACTGTCTGTCTGTCTGTCTTGACCGAATGTCTGTCTGTCTTGACTGACTGTCTGTATGTCTGTCCTGACTGACTGTCTGTCTGTCTGTCTGTCTGTCTTGACTGACTGTCGGTCTGTCTTGACTGAATGTCTGTCTGTCTGTCTGTCTTGACTGACTTTCTGTCTGTCTGTCTGTCTTGACTAACTTACTGACTGTCTGTCGGTGTGGAACTACTGTCTGTTTGTCTGTTTGTCTTGACTGACTGTCTGTCTGTCTTGACTGACTGTATGTCTGTCTGACTGCTTGACCGATTGTCTGTCTGTTTGTCTGTCTTGACTGACTGTCTGTCTGTCTGTCTTGACTGAGTGTCTGTCTGTCTGTCTGTCTTGACTGACTGGCTGACTGTCTGTCTGTCTTGACTGACTGGCTGTCTGTATGTCTGTCTGGCTGTCTGTCTGTCTGTCTGTGCTTACTGACCTATTAACTCTCTGTCTGTCTGTCTGTCTTGACTTACTGTCTGTTTGTCTGTCGGTCTTGACTGACTGTCTGCCTGTCTGTCTGTCTTGACTGACTGTCTGTCTGTCTGTCTGTCTCGACTGACTGTCTGTCTGTCTGTCTGTCTGTCTGTCTGTCTTGACTGACTGTCTGTCTGTCTGTCTGTCTTGACTGACTGTCTATCTGTCTGTCTGTCTTGACTGACTGTCTGTCTGTCTGTCTGTGTTGACTTACGGTCTGTCTGTCTGTCTGTCTGTCTGTCTGTCTGTCTGTCTTGACTGACTGTCTGTCTGTCTGTCTGTCTGTCTGTCTGTCTTGACTGACTGTCTGTCTGTCTGTCTGTCTTGACTGACTGTCTGTCTGTCTGTCTGTCTGTCTGTCTTGACTGACTGTCTGTCTGTCTGTCTGTCTTGACTGACTGTTTGTCTGTCTGTCTTGACTTACTGTCTGTCTGTCTGTCTTGACTGACTGTCTGTCTGTCTGACTGTCTGCCTGTCTGTCTGTCTGTCTTGACTGACTGTCTGTCTGTCTTGACTGTCTGTCTGTCTCGACTGTCTCTTTGTGTTTACTGACTGTCTGTCTGTCTGTTTGTCTGTCTTGACGGACTGTCTGTCTCTCTGACTGTCTGTCTGTCTTGACTGACTGTTTGTCTGTCTTGACTAACTGACTGACTGTCTGTCTGTCTGTCTGTTTTTGTTGACTGACTGTCTGTCTGTCTTGATTAACTGACTGACTGTCTGTCTGTCTGTTTTGACTGAATGCCTGTATGTCTGTCCTGACTGACTGTCTGTCTTGAATGACTGTCTGTCTGTCTTGACTGAATGTCTGTCTGTCTGTCTGTCTCGACTGACTGTTTTGACTAACTGACTGACTGTCTGCCTGTCTGTCTGTGTTGACTGATGGTCTGTCCGTCTGTCTGTCTGTCTGTCTGTCTGTCTGTCTAGACTGACTGTCTGTCTGTCTTTCTGTCTTGACCGACTGTCTGTCTGTCTTAACCGACTGTCTGTCTGTTTGTCTTGACTGACTGTCTGTCTGTTTGTCTTGACTGACTGTCTGTCTGTCTGTCTGCCTTGACTGACTGTCTGTATGTCTGTCCTGACTGTCTGTCTGTCTGTCTGTCTTGACTGACTGTCGGTCTGTCTTGACTGAATATCTGTCTGTCTGTCTGTCTTGACTGACTGTCTGTCTGTCTCACTGTCTTGACTAACTGACTGTCTTGACTAACTGACTGTCTGTCTGTCTGTCTGTGTGGACTTACTGTCTGTTTATCTGTTTGTCTTGACTGACTGTCTGTCTGTCTTGAATGACTGTCTGTCTGTCTGTCTGCTTGACTGATTGTATGTCTGTTTGTCTGTCTTGACTGACTGTCTGTCTGTCTGTCTGTCTGTCTTGACTGAGTGTCTGTCTGTCTGTCTGTCTTGACTAACTGGCTGACTGTCTGTCTGTCTTGACTGACTGTCTGTCTGTATGTCTGTCTGTCTGTCTGTCTGTCTGTCTTGACTGACTGTCTGTCTTGACTGACTGTCTGTCTTGACTGACTGTCTGTCTGTCTGTCTGTCTTGATTGACTGTCTGTCTGTCTGTCTGTCTTGACTGACTGTCTGTCTGTCTGTCTGTCTGTCTAGACAAACTGACTGACTGTCTGTCTGTCTGTCTGTGTTGACTGACGGTCTGTCTGTCTATCTGTCTTGACTGACTGTTTGTCTGTCTTGACTAACTGACAGACTGTCTGTCTGTCTGTCTGTCTGTTTGTGTTGAATGAATGGCTGTCTGTCTTGACTAACTGACGACTGTCTGTCTGTGTTTACTGACTGTCTGTCTGTCTGTCTTGACTGGCTGTCTGACTGTCTTGACTGACTGTCTGTTTGTCTGTTTGTCTTGACTGACTGAATGACTGTCTGTCTGTCTGTCTGTATTGACTTACTGTCTGTCTGTCTTGACTGACTGTCTGTCTGTCATGACTGACTGTCTGTCTGTCTTGACTGACTGTCTTTCTGTCTTGACTGACTGTCTGTCTGTCTGGACTGACTGTCTGTTTGTCTGTCTGTCTGTCTGTCTTGACTGACTGTCTGTCTGTCTGTCTGTCTTGACTAACTGGCTAACTGTCTGTCTGTGTTGACTGACTGTCTCTCTGTCTTGACTAACTGACTGACTGTCTGTCTGTCTGTTTGTCTTGACTGACTGTCTGTCTGTCTGTTTGTCTTGACTGACTGTCTGTCTGTCTGTCTTGACAGAATGTCTGTCTGTCTTGACTGACTGTCTGTATGTCTGTCCTGACTGACTGTCTGTCTGTCTGTCTGTATGTCTTGACTGACTGTCGGTCTGTCTTGACTGAATGTCTGTCTGTCTGTCTGTCTTGACTGACTTTCTGTCTGTCTGCCTGTCTTGACTAACTTACTGACTGTCTGTCTGTGTGGACCTACTGTCTGTTTGTCTGTTTGTCTTGACTGACTGTCTGTCTGTCTTGACTGACTGTATGTCTGTCTGACTGCTTGACCGATTGTCTGTCTGTTTGTCTGTCTTGACTGACTGTCTGTCTGTCTGTCTGTCTGTCTTGACTGAGTGTCTGTCTGTCTGTCTGTCTTGACTGACTGGCTGACTGTCTGTCTGTCTTGACTGACTGGCTGTCTGTATGTCTGTCTGTCTGTCTGTCTGTGCTTACTGACCTACTAACTACTCTTGACTGACTGTCTGTCTGTCTTGACTTACTGTCTGTTTGTCTGTCGGTCTTGACTGACTGTCTGCCTGTCTGTCTGTCTTGACTGACTGTCTGTCTGTCTGTCTGTCTTGACTGACTGTCTGTCTGTCTGTCTGTCTTGACTGACTGTCTGTCTTTCTTTACTGACTGTCTGTCTGTCTGTTTGTCTGTCTTGACGGACTGTCTGTCTGTCTGACTGTCTGTCTGTCTGTCTGTCTATACTGACTGTTTGTCTGTCTTGACTAACTAACTGTCTGTTTTTGTTGACTGACTGTCTGTCTGTCTTGACTAACTGACTGACTGTCTGTCTGTCTGATTTGACTGAATGTCTGTATGTCTGTCCTGACTGACTGTCTGTCTGTCTGTCTTGACCGACTGTCTGTCTGTCTGTCTGTCTTGACTGACTGTCTGTCTGTCTGTCTGTCTTGACCGACTGTCTGTCTGTTTGTCTTGACTGACTGTCTTTCTGTCCGTCTTGACTGACTGTCTGTCTTTCTTTACTAACTGTCTGTCTGTCTGTTTGTCTGTCTTGACGGACTGTCTGTCTGTCTGACTGTCTGTCTGTCTGTCTGTCTACACTGACTGTTTGTCTGTCTTGACTAACTAACTGTCTGTTTTTGTTGACTGACTGTCTGTCTGTCTTGACTAACTGACTGACTGTCTGTTTTGACTGAATGTCTGTATGACTGTCCTGACTGACTGTCTGTCTGTCTGTCTTGAATGACTGTCTGTCTGTCTTGACTGAATGTCTGTCTGTTTGTCTGTCTGTCTTTCTGTCTAGACAAACTGACTGACTGTCTGTCTGTCTGTCTGTGTTGACTGACGGTCTGCCTGTATGTCTGTCATGACTGTTTGTCTGTCTTGACTGATTGTCTGTCTGTCTGTCTTGACTGACTGTCTGTCTGTCTGTCTTGACTGACTGTCTGTCTGTATGTTTGTCTTGACTGACTTTCTGTCTGTCTGTCTTTCTTGACTAACTGACTGACTGTCTGTCTGTCTGTCTGTGTTGACTGATGGTCTGTCCGTCTGTCTGTCTTGACTGACTGTCTGTCTGTCTTTCTGTCTTGACTGACTGTCTGTCTGTCTTGACCGACAGTCTGTCGGTTTGTCTTGACTGACTGTCTGTCTGTCTGTCTGTATGTCTGTCTTGACTGACTGTCTGTATGTCTGTCCTGACTGACTGTCTGTCTGTCTGTCTGTCTGTCTTGACTGACTGTCGGTCTGTCTTGACTGAATGTCTGTCTGTCTGTCTGTCTTTACTGACTGTCTGTCTGTCTGTCTGTCTTGACTAACTGACTGACTGTCTGTCTGTCTGTCTGTGTGGACTTACTGTCTGTTTGTCTGTTTGTCTTGACTGACTGTCGGTCTTTCTGTCTGTCTGTCTAGACTAACTGACTGACTGTCTGTCTGTCTGTTTGTGTTGACTGACGGTCTGTCTGTCTGTATGTCTGTCTTGACTGACTGTCTGTCTGTCTGTCTGTCTGTCTAGACTAACTGACTGACTGTTTGTGTTGACTGACGGTCTGTCTGTATGTCTGTCTTGACTGTCTGTCTGTCATGACTGATTGTCTGTCTGTCTGTCTTGACTGACTGTCTCTGTGTTGACTGATATTCTGTCTGTCTGTCTGTCTTGACTGTCTGTCTGTCTCGACTGTCTGTTTGTGTTTACTGACTGTCTGTCTGTCTGTTTGTCTGTCTTGACGGACTGTCTGTCTCTCTGACTGTCTGTCTGTCTTGACTGACTGTTTGTCTGTCTTGACTAACTGACTGACTGTCTGTCTGTCTGTCTGTTTTTGTTGACTGACTGTCTGTCTGTCTTGATTAACTGACTGACTGTCTGTCTGTCTGTTTTGACTGAATGCCTGTATGTCTGTCCTGACTGACTGTCTGTCTGTCTGTCTTGAATGACTGTCTGTCTGTCTTGACTGAATGTCTGTCTGTCTGTCTGTCTCGACTGACTGTCTTGACTAACTGACTGACTGTCTGTCTGTCTGTCTGTTTTTGTGGACTGACTGTCTGTCTGTCTTGATTAACTGACTGACTGTCTGTCTGTCTGTTTTGATTGAATGCCTGTATGTCTGTCCTGACTGACTGTCTGTCTGTCTGTCTTGAATGACTGTCTGTCTGTCTTGACTGAATGTCTGTCTGTCTGTCTGTCTCGACTGACTGTTTGTCTGTCTGTCTGTCTGTCTAGACAAACTGACTGACTGTCTGTCTGTCTGTCTGTGTTGACTGACTGTCTGCCTGGATGTCTGTCATGACTGTTTGTCTGTCTTGACTGATTGTCTGTCTGCCTGTCTTGACTGACTGTCTGTCTGTCTGTCTGTCTTGACTGACTGTCTGTCTGTATGTCTATCTTGACTGACTGTCTGTCTGTCTGTCTTTCTTAACTAACTGACTGACTGTCTGCCTGTCTGTCTGTGTTGACTGATGGTCTTCCCGTCTGTCTGTCTGTCTGTCTGTCTGTCTGTCTAGACTGACTGTCTGTCTGTCTTTCTGTCTTGACCGACTGTCTGTCTGTCTTGACCGACTGTCTGTCTGTTTGTCTTGACTGACTGTCTGTCTGTTTGTCTTGACTGACTGTCTGTCTGTCTGTCTGCCTTGACTGACTGTCTGTATGTCTGTCCTGACTGTCTGTCTGTCTGTCTGTCTGTCTGTCTTGACTGACTGTCGGTCTGTCTTGACTGAATATCTGTCTGTCTGTCTGTCTTGACTGACTGTCTGTCTGTCTCACTGTCTTGACTAACTGACTGTCTGTCTGTCTGTCTGTGTGGACTTACTGTCTGTTTATCTGTTTGTCTTGACTGACTGTCTGTCTGTCTTGACTGACTGTCTGTCTGTCTGTCTGCTTGACCGATTGTATGTCTGTTTGTCTGTCTTGACTGACTGTCTGTCTGTCTGTCTGTCTGTCTTGACTGAGTGTCTGTCTGTCTGTCTGTCTTGACTAACTGGCTGACTGTCTGTCTGTCTTGACTGACTGCCTGTCTATATGTCTGTCTGTCTGTCTGTCTGTCTGTCTGTCTGTCTTGACTGACTGTCTGTCTTGACTGACTGTCTGTCTTGACTGACTGTCTGTCTGTCTGTCTGTCTGTCTTGATTGACTGTCTGTCTGTCTGTCTGTCTTGACTGACTGTCTGTCTGTCTGTCTGTCTGTCTAGACTAACTGACTGACTGTCTGTCTGTCTGTCTGTGTTGGCTGACGGTCTGTCTGTCTATCTGTCTTGACTGACTGTTTGTCTGTATTGACTAACTGACAGACTGTCTGTCTGTCTGTCTGTCTGTTTGTGTTGAATGAATGTCTGTCTGTCTTGACTAACTGACGACTGTCTGTCTGTGTTTACTGACTGTCTGTCTGTCTGTCTTGACTGGCTGTCTGACTGTCTTGACTGACTGTCTGTTTGTCTGTTTGTCTTGACTGACTGAATGACTGTCTGTCTGTCTGTCTGTCTTGACTGACTGTCTGTCTGTCTGTCTGTCTTGACTGACTGTCTGTCTGTCATGACTGACTGTCTGTCTGTCTTGACTGACTGTCTTTCTGTCTTGACTGACTGTCTGTCTGTCTGGACTGACTGTCTGTTTGTCTGTCTGTCTGTCTGTCTTGACTGACTGTCTGTCTGTCTGTCTGTCTTGACTAACTGGCTAACTGTCTGTGTGTCTGTCTGTGTTGACTGACTGTCTCTCTGTCTTGACTAACTGACTGACTGTCTGTCTGTCTGTTTGTCTTGACTGACTGTCTGTCTGTCTGTTTGTCTTGACTGACTGTCTGTCTGTCTGTCTTGACCGAATGTCTGTCTGTCTTGACTGACTGTCTGTATGTCTGTCCTGACTGACTGTCTGTCTGTCTGTCTGTCTGTCTTGACTGACTGTCGGTCTGTCTTGACTGAATGTCTGTCTGTCTGTCTGTCTTGACTGACTTTCTGTCTGTCTGTCTGTCTTGACTAACTTACTGACTGTCTGTCGGTGCGGAACTCCTGTCTGTTTGTCTGTTTGTCTTGACTGACTGTCTGTCTGTCTTGACTGACTGTATGTCTGTCTGACTGCTTGACCGATTGTCTGTCTGTTTGTCTGTCTTGACTGACTGTCTGTCTGTCTGTCTGTCTGTCTTGACTGAGTGTCTGTCTGTCTGTCTGTCTTGACTGACTGGCTGACTGTCTTGACTGACTGGCTGTCTGTATGTCTGTCTGGCTGTCTGTCTGTCTGTCTGTGCTTACTGACCTATTAACTCTCTGTCTGTCTGTCTGTCTTGACTTACTGTCTGTTTGTCTGTCGGTCTTGACTGACTGTCTGCCTGTCTGTCTGTCTTGACTGACTGTCTGTCTGTCTGTCTGTCTTGACTGACTGTCTGTCTGTCTGTCTGTCTGTCTGTCTGTCTTGACTGACTGTCTGTCTGTCTGTCTGTCTTGACTGACTGTCTGTTTGTCTGTCTGTCTGTCTAGACTAAATGACTGACTGTCTGTCTGTCTGTCTGTGTTGACTTACGGTCTGTCTGTCTGTCTGTCTGTCTTGACTGACTGTCTATCTGTCTGTCTGTCTTGACTGACTGTCTGTTTGTCTGTCTGTCTGTCTAGACTAAATGACTGACTGTCTGTCTGTCTGTCTGTGTTGACTTACGGTCTGTCTGTCTGTCTGTCTGTCTTGACTGTCTGTCTGTCTTGACTGACTGTCTGTCTGTCTGTCTGTCTGTCTGTCTGTCTTGACTGACTGTCTGTCTGTCTGTCTGTCTTGACTGACTGTCTGTCTGTCTGTCTGTCTTGACTGACTGTTTGTCTGTTGTCTTGACTTACTGTCTGTCTGTCTGTCTGTCTGTCTTGACTGACTGTCTGTCTGTCTGACTGTCTGCCTGTCTGTCTGTCTGTCTTGACTGACTGTCTGTCTGTCTTGACTGACTTTCTGTCTGTCTTGACTGACTTTCTGTCTGTCTTGACTGACTGTCTGTCTGTCTGTCTGTCTAGACTAACTGACTGACTGTCTGTCTGTCTGTCTGTGTTGACTGACGGTCTGTCTGTATGTCTTTCTTGACTGTCTGTCTGTCTTGACTGATTGTCTGTCTGTCTGTCTTGACTGACTGTCTGTCTGTCTGTCTGTCTTGACTGACTGTATGTCTGTCATGACTGACTGTCTGTCTGTCTGTCTTTCTTGACTAACTGACTGACTGTCTGTCTGACTGTCTGTCTGTCTGTCTGTGTTGACTGATGGTCTTTCTGTCTGTCTGTCTTGACTGTCTGTCTGTCTCGACCGTCTGTCTGTCTGTCTGTCTATCTTGACTGACTGTTTGTCTGTCTTGACTAACTGACTGACTATCTGTCTGTCTGTCTGTTTGTGTTGACTGACTGTCTGTCTGTCTGTTTGTCTGTCTTGACGGACTGTCTGTCTGTCTGACTGTCTGTCTGTCTGTCTGTCTTGACTGACTGTTTATCTGTCTTGACTAACTGACTGACTCTTTGTCTGTCTGTCTGTTTTTAATGACTGACTGTCTGTCAGTCTTGACTAACTGACTGACTGTCTGTCTTTCTGTTTTGACTGAATGTCTGTATGTCTGTCCTGACTGACTGTCTGTCTGTCTGTCTTGAATGACTGTCTGTCTGTCTTGACTGAATGTCTGTCTGTCTGTCTGTCTCGACTGACTGTTTGTCTGTCTGTCTAGACAAACTGACTGACTGTCTGTCTGTCTGTCTGTCTTGACTGATGGTCTGCCTGTATGTCTGTCATGACTGTTTGTCTGTCTTGACTGATTGTCTGTCTGTCTGTCTTGACTGACTGTCTGTCTGTCTGTCTGTCTTAACTGACTGTCTGTCTGTATGTCTGTCTTGACTGACTGTCTGTCTGTCTGTCTTTCTTGACTAACTGACTGACTGTCTGTCTGTCTGTCTGTGTTGACTGATGGTCTGTCCGTCTGTCTGTCTGTCTGTCTTGACTGACTGTCTGTCTGTCTTTCTGTCTTGACTGACTGTCTGTCTGTCTTGACCGACTGTCTGTCTGTTTGTCTTGACTGACTGTCTGTCTGTCTGTCTTGACTGACTGTCTGTCTGTCTGTCTGTCTTGACTGACTGTCTGTTTGTCTGTCCTGACTGACTGTCTGTCTGTCTGTCTGTCTGTCTTGACTGACTGTCGGTCTGTCTTGACTGAATGTCTGTCTGTCTGTCTGTCTTGACTGACTGCCTGTCTGTCTATCTGTCTTGACTAACTGACTGACTGTCTGTCTGTCTGTCTGTGTGGACTTACTGTCTGTTTGTCTGTTTGTCTTGACTGACTGTCTGTCTGTCTTGACTGACTGTCTGTCTGTCTGTCTGCTTGACCGATTGTCTGTCTGTTTGTCTGTCTTGACTGACTGTCTGTCTGTCTGTCTGTCTTCACTGAGTGTCTGTCTGTCTGTCTGTCTTGACTAACTGGCTGACTGTCTGTCTGTCTTGACTGACTGTCTGTCTGTATGTCTGTCTGTCTGTCTGTCTGTCCGTCTGTGCTTACTGACCTACTAACTCTCTGTCTGTCTGTCTGTCTTGACTTACTGACTGTCTGTCTGTCGGTCTTGACTGACTTTCTGCCTGTCTGTCTGTCTTGACTGACTGTCTGTCTGTCTTGACTGACTGTCTGTCTGTCTGTCTGTCTTGACTGACTGTCTGTCTGTCTGTCTTGACTGACTGTCTGTCTGTCTGTCTGTCTTGACTGACTGTCTGTCTGTCTGTCTGTCTGTCTAGACTAACTGACTGACTGTCTGTCTGTCGGTCTGTGTTGACTGACGGTCTGTCTGTCTGTCATTCTTGACTGACTGTCTGTCTGTCTGTCTTGACTGACTGTCTGTCTGTCTGTCTGTCTGTCTAGACTAACTGACTGACTGTCTGTCTGTGTTGACTGACGGTCTGTCTGTCTGTCTGTCTTGACTGACTGTCTGTCTGTCTTGACTGACTGTCTGTCTGTCTTGACTGACTGTCTGTCTGTCTGACTGCTTGACCGATTGTCTGTCTGTTTGTCTGTCTTGACTGACTGTCTGTCTGTCTGTCTGTCTGTCTTGACTGAGTGTCTGTCTGTCTTGACTAACTGGCTGACTGTCTGTCTGTCTTGACTGACTGTCTGTCTGTATGTCTGTCTGTCTGTCTGTCTGTCTGTCTGTGCTTACTGACCTACTAACTCTCTGTCTGTCTGTCTGTCTTGACTTACTGTCTGTCTGTCTGTCGGTCTTGACTGACTGTCTGCCTGTCTGTCTGTCTTGACTGACTGTCTGTCTGTCTGTCTGTCTTGACTGACTGTCTGTCTGTCTGTCTTGACTGACTGTCTGTCTGTCTGTCTGTCTTGACTGACTGTCTGTCTGTCTGTCTGTCTTGACTGACTGTCTGCCTGTCTGTCTGACTGTCTAGACTAACTGACTGGCTGTCTGTCTGTCTGTCTGTGTTGACTGACGGTCTGTCTGTCTGTTTGTCTGTCTTGACTGTCTGTCTGTCTGTCTGTCTTGACTGACTGTCTGTCTGTCTGTCTGTCTGTCTGTCTGTCTTGACTGACTGTCTGTCTGTCTGCCTGTCTGCCTGTCTGTATGTCTGTATTTCTGTCTTGACTGACTGTCTGTCTGTCTTTCTTTCTTGACTGTCTGTCTGTCTGTCTTGACTGACTGTCTGTCTGTCTTGACTGACTGTCTGTCTGGCTTGACTGACTGTCTGTCTGTCTGTCTGTCTAGACTAACTGACTGACTGTCTGTCTGTCTAGACTAACTGACTGACTGTCTGTCTGTCTGTCTGTGTTGACTGACGGTCTCTCTGTATGTCTGTCTTGACTGTCTGTCTGTCTTGACTGATTGTCTGTCTGTCTGTCTTGACTGACTGTCTGTCTGTCTTGACTGACTGTCTGTCTGTATGTCTGTCATGACTGACTGTCTGTATGTCTGTCTTTCTTGACTAACTGACTGACTGTCTGTCTGACTGTCTGTCTGTCTGTCTGTGTTGACTGATTGTCTGTCTGTCAGTCTGTCTTGACTGTCTGTCTGTCTCGACTGTCTGTCTGTCTGTCTTGACTGACTGTTTGTCTGTCTTGACTAACTGACTGACTATCTGTCTGTCTGTCTGTTTGTGTTGACTGACTGTCTGTCTGTCTGTTTGTCTGTCTTGACGGGCTGTCTGTCTGTCTGACTGTCTGTCTGTCTGTCTGTCTTGACTGACTGTTTATCTGTCTTGACTAACTGACTGACTGTCTGTCTGTCTGTCTGTTTTTAATGACTGACTGTCTGTCAGTCTTGACTAACTGACTGACTGTCTGTCTGTCTGTTTTGACTGAATGTCTGTATGTCTGTCCTGACTGACTGTCTGTCTGTCTGTCTTGAATGACTGTCTGTCTGTCTTGACTGAATGTCTGTCTGTCTGTCTCGACTGACTGTTTGTCTGTCTGTCTGTCTGTCTGTCTGTCTAGACAAACTGACTGACGGTCTGCCTGTATGTCTGTCATGACTGTTTGTCTGTCTTGACTGATTGTCTGTCTGTCTGTCTTGACTGACTATCTGTCTGTCTGTCTGTCTTAACTGACTGTCTGTCTGTATGTCTGTCTTGACTGACTGTCTGTCTGTCTGTCTTTCTTGACTAACTGACTGACTGTCTGTCTGTCTTTCTGTGTTGACTGATGGTCTGTCCGTCTGTCTGTCTGTCTGTCTTGACTGACTGTCTGTCTGTCTTTCTGTCTTGACTGACTGTCTGTCTGTCTTGACCGACTGTCTGTCTGTTTGTCTTGACTGACTGTCTGTCTGTCTGTCTTGACTGACTGTCTGTCTGTCTGTCTGTCTTGACTGACTGTCTGTATGTCTGTCCTGACTGACTGTCTGTCTGTCTGTCTGTCTGTCTTGACTGACTGTCTGTCTTGACTGACTGTCGGTCTGTCTTGACTGAATGTCTATCTGTCTGTCTGTCTTGACTGACTGCCTGTCTGTCTGTCTGTCTTGACTAACTGACTGACTGTCTGTCTGTCTGTCTGTGTGGACTTACTGTCTGTTTGTCTGTTTGTCTTGACTGACTGTCTGTCTGTCTTGACTAACTGTCTGTCTGTCTGTCTGCTTGACCGATTGTCTGTCTGTTTGTCTGTCTTGACTGACTGTCTGTCTGTCTGTCTTGACTGAGTTTCTGTCTGTCTGTCTGTCTTGACTAACTGGCTGACTGTCTGTCTGTCTTGACTGACTGTCTGTCTGTATGTCTGTCTGTCTGTCTGTCTGTCTGTGCTTACTGACCTACTAACTCTCTGTCTGTCTGTCTGTCTTGACTTACTGTCTGTCTGTCTGTCGGTCTTGACTGACTGTCTGCCTGTCTGTCTGTCTTGACTGACTGTCTGTCTGTCTGTCTGTCTTAACTGACTGTCTGTCTGTCTGTCTTGACTGACTGTCTGTCTGTCTGTCTGTCTTGACTGACTGACTGTCTGTCTGTCTGTCTGTCTTGACTGACTGTCTGTCTGTCTGTCTGTCTGTCTAGACTAACTGACTGACTGTCTGTCTGTCTGTCTGTGTTGACTTACGGTCTGTCTGTCTGTCTGTCTGTCTTGACTGACTGTCTATCTGTCTGTCTGTCTTGACTGACTGTCTGTTTGTCTGTCTGTCTGTCTAGACTAAATGACTGACTGTCTGTCTGTCTGTCTGTGTTGACTTACGGTCTGTCTGTCTGTCTGTCTGTCTTGACTGTCTGTCTGTCTTGACTGACTGTCTGTCTGTCTGTCTGTCTGTCTTGACTGACTGTCTGTCTGTCTGTCTGTCTTGACTGACTGTCTGTCTGTCTGTCTGTCTGTCTGTCTTTACTGACTGTCTGTCTGTCTGTCTGTCTTGACTGACTGTTTGTCTGATGTCTTGACTTACTGTCTGTCTGTCTGTCTGTCTGTCTTGACTGACTGTCTGTCTGTCTGACTGTCTGCCTGTCTGTCTGTCTGTCTTGACTGACTGTCTGTCTGTCTTGACTGACTTTCTGTCTGTCTTGACTGACTTTCTGTCTGTCTTGACTGACTGTCTGTCTGTCTGTCTGTCTAGACTAACTGACTGACTGTCTGTCTGTCATGACTGACTGTCTGTCTGTCTGTCTTTCTTGACTAACTGACTGACTGTCTGTCTGACTGTCTGTCTGTCTGTCTGTGTTGACTGATGGTCTTTCTGTCTGTCTGACTTGACTGTCTGTCTGTCTCGACCGTCTGTCTGTCTGTCTGTCTATCTTGACTGACTGTTTGTCTGTCTTGACTAACTGACTGACTATCTGTCTGTCTGTCTGTTTGTGCTGACTGACTGTCTGTCTGTCTGTTTGTCTGTCTTGACGGACTGTCTGTCTGTCTGACTGTCTGTCTGTCTGTCTGTCTTGACTGACTGTTTATCTGTCTTGACTAACTGACTGACTCTTTGTCTGTCTGTCTGTTTTTAATGACTGACTGTCTGTCAGTCTTGACTAACTGACTGACTGTCTGTCTTTCTGTTTTGACTGAATGTCTGTATGTCTGTCCTGACTGACTGTCTGTCTGTCTGTCTTGAATGACTGTCTGTCTGTCTTGACTGAATGTCTGTCTGTCTGTCTGTCTCGACTGACTGTTTGTCTGTCTGTCTAGACAAACTGACTGACTGTCTGTCTGTCTGTCTGTCTTGACTGATGGTCTGCCTGTATGTCTGTCATGACTGTTTGTCTGTCTTGACTGATTGTCTGTATGTCTGTCTTGACTGACTGTCTGTCTGTCTGTCTGTCTTAACTGACTGTCTGTCTGTATGTCTGTCTTGACTGACTGTCTGTCTGTCTGTCTTTCTTGACTAACTGACTGACTGTCTGTCTGTCTGTCTGTGTTGACTGATGGTCTGTCCGTCTATCTGTCTGTCTGTCTTGACTGACTGTCTGTCTGTCTTTCTGTCTTGACTGACTGTCTGTCTGTCTTGACCGACTGTCTGTCTGTTTGTCTTGACTGACTGTCTGTCTGTCTGTCTTGACTGACTGTCTGTCTGTCTGTCTGTCTTGACTGACTGTCTGTTTGTCTGTCCTGACTGACTGTCTGTCTGTCTGTCTGTCTGTCTTGACTGACTGTCGGTCTGTCTTGACTGAATGTCTGTCTGTCTGTCTGTCTTGACTGACTGCCTGTCTGTCTATCTGTCTTGACTAACTGACTGACTGTCTGTCTGTCTGTCTGTGTGGACTTACTGTCTGTTTGTCTGTTTGTCTTGACTGACTGTCTGTCTGTCTTGACTGACTGTCTGTCTGTCTGTCTGCTTGACCGATTGTCTGTCTGTTTGTCTGTCTTGACTGACTGTCTGTCTGTCTGTCTGTCTTCACTGAGTGTCTGTCTGTCTGTCTGTCTTGACTAACTGGCTGACTGTCTGTCTGTCTTGACTGACTGTCTGTCTGTATGTCTGTCTGTCTGTCTGTCTGTCCGTCTGTGCTTACTGACCTACTAACTCTCTGTCTGTCTGTCTGTCTTGACTTACTGACTGTCTGTCTGTCGGTCTTGACTGACTTTCTGCCTGTCTGTCTGTCTTGACTGACTGTCTGTCTGTCTTGACTGACTGTCTGTCTGTCTGTCTGTCTTGACTGACTGTCTGTCTGTCTGTCTTGACTGACTGTCTGTCTGTCTGTCTGTCTTGACTGACTGTCTGTCTGTCTGTCTGTCTGTCTAGACTAACTGACTGACTGTCTGTCTGTCGGTCTGTGTTGACTGACGGTCTGTCTGTCTGTCATTCTTGACTGACTGTCTGTCTGTCTGTCTTGACTGACTGTCTGTCTGTCTGTCTGTCTAGACTAACTGACTGACTGTCTGTCTGTGTTGACTGACGGTCTGTCTGTCTGTCTGTCTTGACTGACTGTCTGTCTGTCTTGACTGACTGTCTGTCTGTCTTGACTGACTGTCTGTCTGTCTGACTGCTTGACCGATTGTCTGTCTGTTTGTCTGTCTTGACTGACTGTCTGTCTGTCTGTCTGTCTGTCTTGACTGAGTGTCTGTCTGTCTGTCTGTCTTGACTAACTGGCTGACTGTCTGTCTGTCTGTCTGTATGTCTGTCTGTCTGTCTGTCTGTCTGTCTGTGCTTACTGACCTACTAACTCTCTGTCTGTCTGTCTGTCTTGACTTACTGTCTGTCTGTCTGTCGGTCTTGACTGACTGTCTGCCTGTCTGTCTGTCTTGACTGACTGTCTGTCTGTCTGTCTGTCTTGACTGACTGTCTGTCTGTCTGTCTTGACTGACTGTCTGTCTGTCTGTCTGTCTTGACTGACTGTCTGTCTGTCTGTCTGTCTTGACTGACTGTCTGCCTGTCTGTCTGACTGTCTAGACTAACTGACTGGCTGTCTGTCTGTCTGTCTGTGTTGACTGACGGTCTGTCTGTCTGTTTGTCTGTCTTGACTGTCTGTCTGTCTGTCTGTCTTGACTGACTGTCTGTCTGTCTGTCTGTCTGTCTGTCTTGACTGACTGTCTGTCTGTCTGCCTGTCTGCCTGTCTGTATGTCTGTATTTCTGTCTTGACTGACTGTCTGTCTGTCTTTCTTTCTTGACTGTCTGTCTGTCTGTCTTGACTGACTGTCTGTCTGTCTTGACTGACTGTCTGTCTGGCTTGACTGACTGTCTGTCTGTCTGTCTGTCTAGACTAACTGACTGACTGTCTGTCTGTCTAGACTAACTGACTGACTGTCTGTCTGTCTGTCTGTGTTGACTGACGGTCTCTCTGTATGTCTGTCTTGACTGTCTGTCTGTCTTGACTGATTGTCTGTCTGTCTGTCTTGACTGACTGTCTGTCTGTCTTGACTGACTGTCTGTCTGTATGTCTGTCATGACTGACTGTCTGTATGTCTGTCTTTCTTGACTAACTGACTGACTGTCTGTCTGACTGTCTGTCTGTCTGTCTGTGTTGACTGATTGTCTGTCTGTCAGTCTGTCTTGACTGTCTGTCTGTCTCGACTGTCTGTCTGTCTGTCTTGACTGACTGTTTGTCTGTCTTGACTAACTGACTGACTATCTGTCTGTCTGTCTGTTTGTGTTGACTGACTGTCTGTCTGTCTGTTTGTCTGTCTTGACGGGCTGTCTGTCTGTCTGACTGTCTGTCTGTCTGTCTGTCTTGACTGACTGTTTATCTGTCTTGACTAACTGACTGACTGTCTGTCTGTCTGTCTGTTTTTAATGACTGACTGTCTGTCAGTCTTGACTAACTGACTGACTGTCTGTCTGTCTGTTTTGACTGAATGTCTGTATGTCTGTCCTGACTGACTGTCTGTCTGTCTGTCTTGAATGACTGTCTGTCTGTCTTGACTGAATGTCTGTCTGTCTGTCTGTCTCGACTGACTATTTGTCTGTCTGTCTGTCTGTCTAGACAAACTGACTGACGGTCTGCCTGTATGTCTGTCATGACTGTTTGTCTGTCTTGACTGATTGTCTGTCTGTCTGTCTTGACTGACTGTCTGTCTGTCTGTCTGTCTTAACTGACTGTCTGTCTGTATGTCTGTCTTGACTGACTGTCTGTCTGTCTGTCTTTCTTGACTAACTGACTGACTGTCTGTCTGTCTTTCTGTGTTGACTGATGGTCTGTCCGTCTGTCTGTCTGTCTGTCTTGACTGACTGTCTGTCTGTCTTTCTGTCTTGACTGACTGTCTGTCTGTCTTGACCGACTGTCTGTCTGTTTGTCTTGACTGACTGTCTGTCTGTCTGTCTTGACTGACTGTCTGTCTGTCTGTCTGTCTTGACTGACTGTCTGTATGTCTGTCCTGACTGACTGTCTGTCTGTCTGTCTGTCTGTCTGTCTTGACTGACTGTCTGTCTTGACTGACTGTCGGTCTGTCTTGACTGAATGTCTATCTGTCTGTCTGTCTTGACTGACTGCCTGTCTGTCTGTCTGTCTTGACTAACTGACTGACTGTCTGTCTGTCTGTCTGTGTGGACTTACTGTCTGTTTGTCTGTTTGTCTTGACTGACTGTCTGTCTGTCTTGACTAACTGTCTGTCTGTCTGTCTGCTTGACCGATTGTCTGTCTGTTTGTCTGTCTTGACTGACTGTCTGTCTGTCTGTCTGTCTGTCTTGACTGAGTTTCTGTCTGTCTGTCTGTCTTGACTAACTGGCTGACTGTCTGTCTGTCTTGACTGACTGTCTGTCTGTATGTCTGTCTGTCTGTCTGTCTGTCTGTGCTTACTGACCTACTAACTCTCTGTCTGTCTGTCTGTCTTGACTTACTGTCTGTCTGTCTGTCGGTCTTGACTGACTGTCTGCCTGTCTGTCTGTCTTGACTGACTGTCTGTCTGTCTGTCTGTCTTAACTGACTGTCTGTCTGTCTGTCTGTCTGTCTTGACTGACTGACTGTCTGTCTGTCTGTCTGTCTTGACTGACTGTCTGTCTGTCTGTCTGTCTGTCTAGACTAACTGACTGACTGTCTGTCTGTCTGTCTGTGTTGACTGACGGTCTGTCTGTCTGTCAGTCTTGACTGACTGTCTGTCTGTCTGTCTGTCTAGACTAACTGACTGACTGTCTGTCTGTGTTGACTGAGGGTCTGTCTGTCTGTCTGCCTTGACTGACTGTCTGTCTGTCTTGACTGACTCTCTGTCTGTCTTGACTGACTGTCTGTCTGTCTTGACTGAATCTCTGTCTGTCTTGACTGACTGTCTGTCTGTCTTGACTGACTGTCTGTCTGTCTTGACTGACTGTCTGTCTGTCTTGACTGACTGTCTGTCTGTCTTGACTGACTGTCTGTCTGTCTTGACTGACTGACTGTCTGTCTGTCTGTCTGTCTGTGTTGACTGACGGTCTGTCTGTATGTCTGTCTTGACTGTCTTGACTGATTGTCTGTCTGTCTGTCTTGACTGACTGTCTCTCTGCCTGTCTGTCTCGACTGACTGTCTGTTTGTATGTCTGTCTTGACTGACCGTCTGTCTGTCTGTCTTTCTTGATTAACTGACTGTCTGTCTGTCTGTCTGTCTGTCTTAACTGACTGTCTGTCTTGACTGACTGTATGTCTGTATGTCTGTCTTGACTGACTGTCTGTCTGTCTGTCTGTCTAGACTAACTGACTGACTGTCTGTCTGTCTGTCTGTGTTGACTGACGGTCTGTCTGTATGTCTGTCTTGACTGTCTTGACTGATTGTCTGTCTGTCTGTCTTGACTGACTGTCTCTCTGCCTGTCTGTCTCGACTGACTGTCTGTTTGTATGTCTGTCTTGACTGACCGTCTGTCTGTCTGTCTTTCTTGATTAACTGACTGACTGTCTGTCTGTCTGTCTGTGTTGAATGATGGTCTGTCTGTCTGTCTGTCTTGACTGTATATCTGTATTGACTGTCTGTCTGTCTGTCTGTCTGTCGATCTTGACTGACTGTTTGTCTGTCTTGACTAACTGACTGACTGTCTGTTTGTTTCTCTGTTTGTGTTGTTTTTTTCACGAAAACAGTCGGTTGTTCTGAAAACGAGTTGAGTTTTTGTCAAAACAGTTAGGTTTTTCTGAAAATCAGTCAACTTTTTTTCAAAACTGTCTGTCTGTCTTGACTAACTGACGACTGTCTGTTTGTGTTTACTGACTGTCTGTCTGTCTGTCTTGACTGGCTGTCTGACTGTCTTGACTGACTGTCTGTTTGTCTGTTTGTCTTGACTGACTGAATGACTGTCTGTCTGTCTGTCTGTATTGACTGACTGTCTGTCTGTCTGTCTGTCTTGACTGACTGTCTGTCTGTCTTGACTGACTGTCTGTCTGTCTTGACTGACTGTCTGTCTGTCTTGACTGACTGTCTGTCTGTCTTGACTGACTGTCTGTCTTTCTTGACTGACTGTCTGTCTGTCTTGACTGACTGTCTGTCTGTCTTAACTGACTGTCTGTCTGTCTGGACTGACTGTCTGTTTGTCTGTCTGTCTGTCTGTCTTGACTGACTGTCTATCTGTCTTAACTGACTGTCTGTCTGTCTGGACTGACTGTCTGTTTGTCTGTCTGTCTGTCTGTCTTGACTGACTGTCTGTCTGTCTGTCTGTCTGTCTTGACTGACTGTCTGTCTGTCTGTCTGTCTTGACTGACTGTCTGTCTGTCTGTCTTGACTGACTGTCTGTCTGTCTGTCTGTCTTGACTGACTGTCTGTCTGTTTGTCTGTCTGTCTAGACTAACTGACTGACTGTCTGTCTGTCTGTCTGTGTTGACTGACGGTCTGTCTGTCTGTCTGTGTTGACTGACGGTCTGTCTGTCTGTCTTGACTGTCTGCCTGTCTTGACTGACTGTCTGTCTGTCTGTCTTGACTGACTGTCTGTCTGTCTGACTGTCTGTCTGTCTGTCTTGACTGACTGTCTGTCTGTCTGTCTGTCTGTCTTGACTGACTGTCTGTCTGTCTGACTGTCTGCCTGTCTGTCTGTCTGTATTTCTGTCTTGACTGACTGTCTGTCTGTCTTTCTTTCTTGACTGTCTGTCTGTCTGTCTTGACTGACTGTCTGTCTGTCTTGACTGACTGTCTGTCTGTCTAGACTAACTGACTGACTGTCTGTCTGTCTGTCTGTGTTGACTGACGGTCTGTCTGTATGTCTGTCTTGACTGTCTGTCTGTCTTGACTGATTGTCTGGCTGTCTGTCTTGACTGACTGTCTGTCTGTCTGTCTGTCTTGACTGACTGTCTGTCTGTATGTCTGTCATGACTGACTGTCTGTCTCTCTGTCTTTCTTGACTAACTGACTGACTGTCTGTCTGACTGTCTGTCTGTCTGTCTGTGTTGACTGATGGTCTGTCTGTCTGTCTGTCTTGACTGTCTGTCTGTCTCGACTGTCTGTCTGTCTGTCTTGACTGACTGTTTGTCTGTCTTGACTAACTGACTGACTATCTGTCTGTCTGTCTGTTTGTGTTGACTGACTGTCTGTCTGTCTGTTTGTCTGTCTTGACGGACTGTCTGTCTGTCTGACTGTCTGTCTGTCTGTCTGTCTTGACTGACTGTTTATCTGTCTTGACTAACTGACTTACTGTCTGTCTGTCTGTCTGTTTTTAATGACTGACTGTCTGTCAGTCTTGACTAACTGACTGACTGTCTGTCTGTCGGTTTTGACTGAATGTCTGTATTTCTGTCCTGACTGACTGTCTGTCTGTCTGTCTTGAATGACTGTCTGTCTGTCTTGACTGAATGTCTGTCTGTCTGTCTGTCTCGACTGACTGTTTGTCTGTCTGTCTGTCTGTCTAGACAAACTGACTGACTGTCTGTCTGTCTGTCTGTGTTGACTGACGGTCTGCCTGAATGTCTGTCATGACTGTTTGTCTTTCTTGACTGATTGTCTGTCTTGACTGACTGTCTGTCTGTCTTAACTGACTGTCTGTCTGTATGTCTGTCTTGACTGACTGTCTGTCTGTTTGTCTTTCTTGACTAACTGACTGTCTGTCTGTCTTGACTGACTGTCTGTCTGTCTTGACTGACTGTCTGTCTGTCTGTCTGTCTTGACTGACTGACTGTCTGTCTGTCTGTCTGTCTTGACTGACTGTCTGTCTGTCTGTTTGTCTTGACTGACTGAATGACTGTCTGTCTGTCTGTCTGTATTGACTGACTGTCTGTCTGTCTGTCTGTCTTGACTGACTGTCTGTCTGTCTTGACTGACTGTCTGTCTGTCTTGACTGACTGTCTGTCTGTCTTGACTGACTGTCTGTCTGTCTTAACTGACTGTCTGTCTGTCTGGACTGACTGTCTGTTTGTCTGTCTGTCTGTCTTGACTGACTGTCTGTCTGTCTGTCTGTCTGTCTTGACTGACTGTCTGTCTGTCTGTCTGTCTTGACTGACTGTCTGTCTGTCTGTCTGTCTTGACTGACTGTCTGTCTGTCTTGACTGACTGTCTGTCTGTCTGTCTGTCTGTCTAGACTAACTGACTGACAGTCTGTCTGTCTGTCTGTGTTGACTGACGGTCTGTCTGTCTGACTGTCTGTCTGTCTGTCTTGACTGACTGTCTGTCTGTCTGTCTGTCTGTCTGTCTTGACTGACTGTCTGTCTGTCTGACTGTCTGTCTGTCTTGACTGACTGTCTGTCTGTCTCGACTGTTTTTAATGACTGACTGTCTGTCAGTCTTGACTAACTGACTGACTGTCTGTCTGTCTGTTTTGACTGAATGTCTGTATTTCTGTCCTGACTGACTGTCTGTCTGTCTGTCTTGAATGACTGTCTGTCTGTCTTGACTGAATGTCTGTCTGTCTGTCTGTCTCGACTGACTGTCTGTCTGTCTGTCTGTCTTGACTGACTGTCTGTCTGTCTGTCTGTCTTGACTGACTGTCTGTCTGTCTGTCTGTCTTGACTGACTGTCTGTCTGTCTGTCTGTCTGTCTAGACTAACTGACTGACTGTCTGTCTGTCTGTCTGTGTTGACTGACGGTCTGTCTGTCTGACTGTCTGTCTTGACTGACTGTCTGTCTGTCTGTCTGTCTGTCTTGACTGACTGTCTGTCTGTCTGACTGTCTGCCTGTCTGTCTGTCTGTATTTCTGTCTTGACTGACTGTCTGTCTGTCTTTCTTTCTTGACTGTCTGTCTGTCTGTCTTGACTGACTGTCTGTCTGTCTTGACTGACTGTCTGTCTGTCTGTCTGTCTAGACTAACTGACTGACTGTCTGTCTGTCTGTCTGTGTTGACTGACGGTCTGTCTGTATGTCTGTCTTGACTGTCTGTCTGTCTTGACTGATTGTCTGTCTGTCTGTCTTGACTGACTGTCTGTCTGTCTGTCTGTCTTGACTGACTGTCTGTCTGTATGTCTGTCATGACTGACTGTCTGTCTCTCTGTCTTTCCTGACTAACTGACTGACTGTCTGTCTGACTGTCTGTCTGTCTGTCTGTGTTGACTGATGGTCTGTCTGTCTGTCTGTCTTGACTGTCTGTCTGTCTCGACTGTTTTTAATGACTGACTGTCTGTCAGTCTTGACTAACTGACTGACTGTCTGTCTGTCTGTTTTGACTGAATGTCTGTATTTCTGTCCTGACTGACTGTCTGTCTGTCTGTCTTGAATGACTGTCTGTCTGTCTTGACTGAATGTCTGTCTGTCTCGACTGACTGTTTGTCTGTCTGTCTGTCTGTCTAGACAAACTGACTGACTGTCTGTCTGTCTGTCTGTGTTGACTGACGGTCTGCCTGTATGTCTGTCATGACTGTTTGTCTTTCTTGACTGATTGTCTGTCTTGACTGACTGTCTGTCTGTCTGTCTGTCTTAACTGACTGTCTGTCTGTATGTCTGTCTTGACTGACTGTCTGTCTGTCTGTCTTTCTTGACTAACTGACTGTCTGTCTGTCTTGACTGACTGTCTGTCTGTCTGTCTGTCTTGACTGACTGACTGTCTGTCTGTCTGTCTGTCTTGACTGACTGTCTGTCTGTCTGTCTGTCTGTCTAGACTAACTGACTGACTGTCTGTCTGTCTGTCTGTGTTGACTGATGGTCTGTCCGTCTGTCTGTCTGTCTGTCTTGACTGACTGTCTGTCTTTCTTTCTGTCTTGACTGACTGTCTGTCTTGACTGACTGTCTGTCTGTCTGTCTGTCTTGACTGACTGTCTGTATGTCTGTCCTGACTGACTGTCTGTCTGTCTGTCTGTCTGTCTTGACTGACTGTCGGTCTAGCTTGACTGAATGTCTATCTGTCTGACTGACTGACTGTCTGTCTGTCTGTCTGTCTAGACTAACTGACTGACTGTCTGTCTGTCTGTCTGTGTTGACTGACGGTCTGCCTGTATGTCTGGCATGACTGTTTGTCTTTCTTGACTGATTGTCTGTCTTGACTGACTGTCTGTCTGTCTGTCTGTCTTAACTGACTGTCTGTCTGTATGTCTGTCTTGACTGACTGTCTGTCTGTCTGTCTTTCTTGACTAACTGACTGTCTGTCTGTCTTGACTGACTGTCTGTCTGTCTGTCTGTCTTGACTGACTGACTGTCTGTCTGTCTGTCTGTCTTGACTGACTGTCTGTCTGTCTGTTTGTCTTGACTGACTGAATGACTGTCTGTCTGTCTGTCTGTATTGACTGACTGTCTGTCTGTCTGTCTGTCTTGACTGACTGTCTGTCTGTCTTGACTGACTGTCTGTCTGTCTTGACTGACTGTCTGTCTGTCTTGACTGAATGTCTGTCTGTCTTGACTGACTGTCTGTCTGTCTTGACTGACTGTCTGTCTGTCTTAACTGACTGTCTGTCTGTCTGGACTGACTGTCTGTTTGTCTGTCTGTCTGTCTGTCTGTCTTGACTGATTGTCTGTCTGTCTGTCTTGACTGACTGTCTGTCCGTCTGTCTGTCTTGACTGACTGTCTGTCTGTCTGTCTGTCTTGACTGACTGTCTGTCTGTCTGTCTGTCTTGACTGACTGTCTGTCTGTCTGTCTGTGTTGACTGACGGTCTGTCTGTCTGTCTTGACTGTCTGTCTGTCTTGACTGACTGTCTGTCTGTCTGTCTTGACTGACTGTCTGTCTGTCTGACTGTCTGTCTGTCTGTCTTGACTGACTGTCTGTCTGTCTGTCTGTCTGTCTTGACTGACTGTCTGTCTGTCTGACTGTCTGCCTGTCTGTCTGTCTGTATTTCTGTCTTGACTGACTGTCTGTCTGTCTTTCTTTCTTGACTGTCTGTCTGTCTGTCTTGACTGACTGTCTGTCTGTCTTGACTGACTCTCTGTCTGTCTGTCTGTCTAGACTAACTGACTGACTGTCTGTCTGTCTGTCTGTGTTGACTGACGGTCTGTCTGTATATCTGTCTTGACTGTCTGTCTGTCTTGACTGATTTTCTGTCTGTCTGTCTTGACTGACTGTCTGTCTGTCTGTCTGTCTTGACTGACTGTCTGTCTGTATGTCTGTCATGACTGACTGTCTGTCTCTCTGTCTTTCTTGACTAACTGACTGACTGTCTGTCTGACTGTCTGTCTGTCTGTCTGTGTTGACTGATGGTCTGTCTGTCTGTCTGTCTTGACTGTCTGTCTGTCTCGACTGTCTGTCTGTCTGTCTTGACTGACTGT